>OX387190.1:28698744-29898744 GCA_947561395.2 Buxus sempervirens
ATATTTTTCCCTTACATTCATATTAACACATCAAGAGCTTTTCCAAAAAATCCATATTCATACAACAACCAATTAATGATGATAACAAGAGAAATTAAGCATTATAAGCATAAAGAATGGATTAAAACCACTTACCTTCATAGGTTTAGGGTTGGGTAGCTCCAAAATCACTATTTCTTCACCAAAATCCTCTTCTCCATCCTCCAAAACTCACCTCCAATGTCAAAAACGGAATTAGGGTTTCAAACCCATGATTAATATATATTTAAAGTCTAATGACCTTTATGCCCTTAATTAGAAAGATTTAATCTCAGCCGTTGTTTTAAGTTTGATATTAACACTTGAAAAGATTAATCTGGTGGGTGTGCAGACACTTATCTCCTGTACAATAACCTATAGGACTTATGCAAAACAAGGACTCTTGACTTGGTCAGAGTTTAACCCCATTTATTATTTGAAATTTTGACCAGGTCCTTACATGTACCGTCTGATCTCAAACTCACAGATTTTGAGATTCTCCAATGTATCTACTTCTGGTAAGGCAAAGTTAATCCAACTTGCAACTTATTATCCAAAGGATTTTTTTCTCTTATGAAACTCATGGTTTTTGAAGGTGAATTAGAAACCTTTTTTTTTTCTCGTCGATACAAAACCTCTCGTCTCTCTTCTCCACACAGATGACGACAGAACTCCTCTTCCTCGTGAGTACGACTAGGGCATCCAAGTGAGAGAAGAAGCAAAAATCAAAGGTAAGCTTCGTTTAATACGGGAATCCTAGGAAGCCTAAATGTTTCTGCAGAAGGTGAGCTTCGTTTCCTTTCGTTCTTCCATGGGAAAATCTCTGGATTCTTCTAATTTTTGTTGTCTGTGCAGAAACTGGAGAAACCAAAAAAAATTATGAAACAGAGTCTCGTGATGGTGTGAACAAAATGGATTGTAATGTTGATCATAGTTCTCCAAGAGGTGTTCTGGAAATCCCTATCTTAGGTGTGGATTCAAATAACAGCAGTTGCAGCAACAGTTGCTCTTCTACGGAGAAATTGATCGTTCATGAAGCTCTGGTGCTGGAATCTCACGGTTTGCATTGGAGGAACTTGATCGACGCCATAAAGAGGAAATCAATAAGAAGATTTTCCACGAGAGCATTATTTACGAGCTCTAAGATATCAAGAAGGAATTTGCAGTGCTGATGATCAAATCGATTTTGGAGGAACTTCGACTATGAGGAGCTCATAGCCGCTATTGATAATTTCAATCTAGGTTAGAAAATTTTGAGCTTCCCTCTGTTTCTCTTTGGTCTCACCTCTTTCGTTTCGTTTAAACACAATGAAATCCACAAGGCCTATTATCATTTTTATTGACCAAAATACCCTTAAGAAACTACCGAATCCCTAAGCCTTTAATGGGTCCCCTTTGTTTCTGATGGTCATAGACCTATGCTGATTAACGGATGGGATTCCATCAACAAGATCTGATGGTTTGTGCCTTAGCATTAGAGCTGGCAACGGGTCGGGTTGGGTTGGGTTCGAGTCAGGTCATAATCGGGTTGTGGTTGATCAAGTTCGAGTTGAGCTATGGTTAATTGGATCGGGTTGTACCAGGTTCAGGTCGGGTTGTTGGTTAATTGGGTTGGGGACAGGACACTTTTGTCGCTTTTTTTAATCGGGTTGTCGGGTCATAATCGGGTTGACCCGATTACTGATGGGTTGGGTTGGGGAAACCCCAGCCCGCACCCAATCCAATTAATGAACGGGTCAACCCAAACCTGTTTAACTCAGGTTGACCCGTCGAGTTAGGACGCATTTTACAAGCTTTGCTTAGCATGTAGGAAGGAAATTTACCATGACGGAATTCCCAATTAAGAAGAAGCAAAAATCAAGAAGTTGATAGAAAAGGAAAGTGGATTTGGTTGGAATCTAATTACCAAAAATGTGACCGCGGAAGATGATACATGGGACAACTATATAAAGGTAAATACGAATACAGTGGCAGGTTTGTAACGTCCTGGAGCCGGGTTACGTAATGAAAACGTAACTCGTCCTCAAGGAGTTAGCTTTTCATGCAGGATCGCTATCAGAGTGAAGGACAACATGAAAGTAAACACTAATATAATCAGAGTCAGCAAAAGTTTTTCCCCAACTCACCTGAAACAAGCATATACCCGCCTGTATCGTCCTCTCTGAGATCTGAAAACAAAACAAAACAGTGAGATACGACGATCTCAGCAAGTAGCAATGCATGCACAAAATACAGTTATAACAGTTCTAAAACATGCACAAGTTATAATCAATTAAGTTACTATTAACCTTGGTTAATCCAACTAATCTCGGAAATACATCGTCAATTACAAATTTGGAAAACATTATATATTGGGACTCGTGAAGTTTGTCTATTTTGTGTGGCTAAGCACTAGAGTTCCAGACAATCCAGTCTAACACTGCAACAGCTCGAACATCCAATATCGTCGCCCTCATGGCGGAAAAACTCAAGTGACCTCACCATCATGGTGGAAACGGAGTTGCTGCAGCGCTTCCCTCATGGAAGGCCTCTCCATCATGGAGGAAACGCATGAAGGAACTCCAGACTTAAATCCAGACAAAATCTACAAAATTCAATTATAACTCGACTGTGGATCCACACTAAGTCTTGCCCTTGGGTAACTTTGACAAATTAATAGATATAGTTTGCAAATCAGCTTAAAATCATGTTCCATGTAAGTCCAGTCACTTATATAACAAACCAAACCAATTTAGTTCAAATAGTCGCTAAGTCCATCCGACAATAAAATTTACGTATTTAATACTACCTTGGAAATACTCACAATCTCATCAAAACGGAAACAAATGAACATACAAAGAATTCATAAGCGAAAACATTTCAGATAATAATAATGGTTCAGCAATACCAATGGGAATTTAAAACAGTTTAATAATTATCCAAATCACCATTTTGATAAGGTTTAAAACATACTATAGAAATTTCTTTTAACTAATGCTCTAAGTGCAAGAATTTAGGATTAATATCTCCTTTTAAATGATCTTTTATATATATATTAATTTCCCATATTTTTATTGTCATAACAATTTTTCATAGGCTTCTAACAGTCCTGACATATCTGATTTTATTTATTTCATAATACAAGTGCAGCAATAAAAGAAATGACTTGGAAATATTTTAAAGAATTAACAACATCTTATACAGAAATTTTAACTCTATATTTACATGGTTTTAATTTACCATGCCTCTTTAATCCAATTTTTGATACTAAATAGTTACAAATTTTTAGAACTCAATATATAATCAAGTCAGAGAAAAGAATCAATAGTTTGAAATTAAAGTAAGAACCAACTCTAAATTACTCTAACGTAGAATTTCTCTCTAACTTCAACGAACCCAGAATTTCTCTCTCTATAGTAGAGACAACCCAAATTCCCCACTATTCTACCCAGCTTCTCTCACTATCACATTTCAAAAAAATCCTTATTCTCTCTCTCTCTCTCTCTCTCTCTCTCTCTCTCTCTCTCTCTCTCTCTCTCTCTCTCTCTCTCTCTCTCTCTCTGTTCCCATTTCGTTTTTCTTCTCCCCTCTAGAGTTCTGCATTTTCTGCAAGTTCTTAAACATGACTGAACTGTAAGACCCCGGATTTTTGATTTAACCTAATATAAGGTTTGTGCTAATATTATTAATGGGGGATAATTTAGGTAGTTGAGTTGTGAGGGCATTTTGGGGATTTGAGAAATTATTAATGATAGAAGCTAAGAGTAAGTGAAGTTATATCTTAAATTCCTCTGGTTTAGGGTGGAAGCCATGCGAGGGTAATTTAGGTTTTTCATAAAAGTCAGTTTATGTAAATTACAGGTAAGTAAGGTTATATTGTAGTAATATCGTAAAAAAAAAATATACATAGAAAATTTTATTAGAAAAATAAATAGTAGGGTTAATCTTGTGTTTGAGTGGATAATGATTTGATCAAGTAAGATGGACAGATGGTGTAGGTGTTTGGTGGTGGAGCACTACACATGATAAAAAAAAAAAAAAAAGAAAGATGAAACAAAAGGTTTTTGGTAACGTAAAGAAGTGTTTCACCGAGAGTTTCAATAGTTGGTTCGTCAAGCGTTTCCAACTGTTACGACCGCTCAGATTCGGGGAAGTTCAAGCTACGGTAACATTGGATAGGAGCGTTGAGAAAGGGGTTTTTGGATCATCTAAGGTGAGTTGCATCGTTTGGGGAAGAAAAGAAGAGAAGTTCTGTTCATGGAAGGGATTTCGGTCATTGAGAACATTGGATTTTCATTGCTGGTTTTGCTGAAGTGGGACTCCAGCAAACAAGAGGCAAGTAGTACTTTCGATAATCGTATGTTTTCTATATATTCAAGAACATATAAAGGGTAGATTGTGTTAAGAAAAATTTCCAGGTTCCGTTTACATTCTTGAGCATTTGATTTTGATAATTGTATAATCTGGTTGGTTTGTTTTCGGAGATGGATTTAATGGGTTCTTATGATCCTATGGGTTGTACTAGAAGGTTTCTTGAGGTTGGTTTTTGATTCAGAATGGTGGAATATGACTTTGCCGCAAGTTGGAGAAATTATCGAGTTTAAAGGATACCTGATGCTAACCTAATGGACCTGGTGCCAACCTCAAAGAGGTTAGCACCAGACTCCAACTGAACTGGCGCCAGATCACAAAATAAGGGGTGCTAACCTCTCCGGGTCAGCACCAGATCCAAATTTCTAATACTATGTGCGGCTGATTTATTATTTGTTTATAAATAAAACTTTAGCCTCTAAAACCTGTTCAAATAGGTTCATTTAAGTTATATTTAGGATCTAAGACTATTAGAATCTTGTGGAAGCTCAATTAACACCATGAACTAAGAGAATTGTTGAGAGGAAAAATACAAAAAGTAGGTTCTAAATTTTCTGCAGCATATAGTTGAGATTCTTTGAGTCTATTTCTGGTGTTAAAACTCATTTTATCATTTCATTTGAAATTTTCAAGAGCTGTTGGGAAACTATGGGGATCAATATGATAATAAAAAGTAAGGTTTAATTTATGTTGGGAATCAATTACTAGCAACTTAGCAAATCTGAATTTATGCACTAAAAGAATTGGTTATTCGGAAAATCCTGGAGCTGATCCTAATCTCATTGTCTTAGCTGAATTTCTGTCATGACTTGAATATTAAATTGTCTATGCTGTTTTAATAAATCACTGGTTATGGTCTTGGGTTGTCAATGAAAGTAAAAATGATGAGATATTCAGCTAGGAACTGTTTTGTGTTTAATCGGAATCCCAATGCTGGTTTAATTTTTTTCTTAGTAATGTGTATAACCTCTGAAATTCCTGAAATGAAATGATATCTATTTTATGGAATTTTATCAGACTTATGTTGCTGAGACAGATTTGAAGACTCTTAGTGTTTTCCGATTGATTTATTTAATTACTGCATTCTTAATTGAAAGTTGGTATCAGAACTGCATGTATTTTATTCTTAAAAATTGTTGCTTGAGAAAGTACTTTCGAAAACTCCATGAGGGAGTAGGCTTTGGTCCTGAGTGACCATATTATGTTTATTCGCACCCGGTTATATGTTGTGTTGCACATCGAAATACTTCTTGGTTTGAAACGAAGCTTTTGTCGTACTTGTTGGTCTTTATGTATGCTATTTAGGGCATAGCATGTTATGGATCCATAATCTAGCTAGTAAGTGAAGTCGGTCTATTTTGTTTGGTTAAAGTCTAGCTTCCTTCATGCGTTTCCTTTATGCGGAGAGGCCTTCCATGAGGGAAGTGCTGCGAACTAAGAGGGATTTATTTTACGCGTTTCCTCCATATAAAGAGGCCTTCCATGAGGGATGTGCTGCAGCAGCTTCGTTTCCACCCCATGAGGGGGTGAGGTCTATTATTGGTAGCAGTTACGACAGTGGTTCTCAGACTGGATTGATATCCGTTTCCACCCTTGAGGAGGGTGAGGTCTTGTGATTTCCACCAAGAGACAATATATTGGAATCAGTTTTCAGAGGTATCAGATTTGGCAGAGGTTCTTGGACTGGAACTGTTTGGAGCTAGAACTTAACTTTACAAAGTGGTCAAATTTCACGAGTCCCACCTTATTATGTGATTTGATATTGTTTTGCCGGATTAGTCGGATTAATCGATTTATTTGTGGTTAGTCGTTGAGTATATTTTAATCGTGCATGTTTTAGAAATTAAATTAAATATGTTTGAGCATGCATTGCTACTTGCTGAGATAGTCGTATCTCATTCCTTCTGTTTTGTTTTGTTTTCAGATCTCAAAGAGGACGATACAGGCGGGTTTATGCTTGGTTTAGGTGAGTTGGGGAAAATTTTAGTTGACTATGATTATGTTATTGCCACTTCATGTTTTCCTTACTCTGATATAGCGATCCTGTGTATAAAAGTAACCCTTGGGGAACGAGTTACGGTTTTTACTACGTAACCCGGTTCCGGGGCGTTACAGAACCGCCATTAACAGCCCCTCATTCTACTGTTTATTGCTCAATAGTTCACTCTCTCTCTCTCTCTCTCATACGAACAACCACTCTCTCTCTACTGTTTCAATATGGTTCGTGTTCACCATTATGTTGCATCCCAACAGAATTCCATCCCAACAGAATGCCCACTTCTGTAGGTTCATTGGAACCAAATTTCCTAAGATAGAACAAGGCTCCACTCCAACTAAATAGCTGCACCATACACCTAAATTGGTGCTGGGCATTGTCCTCACCAGATCAGCAACCCTTGGCACCAGGTTAGACCACCCAAGAGGTAACTAGTGCTGACCTCCCAACTGAATATCTAATGCTTCAGCACTTGGCGCCAGGTTAGACAAACTGAATATCTAGTGTTCAATACTTGGCGCCAGGTTAGACAAACTGAAAATCTAGTGTTTCAATACTTGGCGCCAGGTTAGACCAACTGAATATTTAGTGCTTCAGCACTTGGCGCCAGATTACTTATACTCCAACAGTTCTTCCAACTTGCATCTAATACAAAAACTCCAGGTCTGAACTTTTTTTCTTATATCTAAAACAAGTTTAACATCATAAAAAAAAAAAACATTCAAGTTACACAACTACACTACCCTGGAATCAATCGAACTAAGATTAACAAAACTCATTGATCAAACGCCCAACACTGCTGGTTAAAATTTTCTTTTCATCAACAGCAATGTTATTTCTTAAGGACTGATCTAAGTTAGTTTAACTAAACCACTTCCATCGTATTGAAATCATCCTACTCACCTAGGTACACCTGTTCAGATTTAATTCAATCAAATAGAACATCAGAAGATCAGTCCTTAAGACAGCAACTCAATTACATGATCAAATACAACTCACTTCACCAAATACATGAAATACATGAACTTATGGAAGATGCTACTTGCCTCTAGTTTTGCTGGAGTTCGATTTCTGCAAAAACAGCAATGAGAACCAATGCTTTCCACGACCAACAGTCCCTCACAAAGTGTTTTAAAACCTGAGTTTTCCTTTGAACTATTTTCCACTCTAACAGAATGGTATGTCTTCTTCTTTCTTCTCCAACAGCAATGGGCAACTTCCTCTTTCTTCTCCAACAAATCTCTCCACTCTTTCTAAATTCTTAGATCTGAGTTGCATCTATTTTTTTTTTTCCTTCTCCAAAGCTGTAACTAATGGTAACGCCCAGAGAAAGTAAATGCTACGTTCAGCAAACAACAAAACAAAACCATACGTTTTAAAAACCTTTTGTATGCTATTTTTGATCAAGTGTAGTGCCCTCCACTAATTTCCTACACCAACTAATATCAAAAACTCATATAATAGCTAACCAAATAATAGCTAACCAAATTAATAAATAAAATTAATAATAGCTAACCAAATTAATAAATAAAACTCATAAAACATTTGAAATTTAAACCTAACTTTACTTACCTTAGTTTAGATAAATCCAACTATTTAAGAATTTTACCAAATTGCCCTTGGACATTGCTCACCTGAAAACCAACATAGAAATGAAATGATTTTCTAATTATTATTATTATTATTTTTATAATAAAATACCCAAAAATTCGGTGTTTTACAAGGTTCAACTTCAATTGATGTAAAGGGAGATGATACATTTGATGATGCCCCACAAATTGATCTACATCGTCATTATAAGGATACATCTAGTAGTGGCAAAGGGAGAAAGGCCATTTGGTTGGCTTCCCTATATCAACTTTTTTTCTTAGAGATTATAGGTTCTTAGGCTATACCAATGCCTTTCTATACTACCGATGCTTTGTTTTTAAGATGATGTTTTTGAGAATATTATTGTTAGCTTTTTAAATTGCGGTAATTACTACTTTATTATGCAATTGTTATTGTTGCTTAGAGTATAATTAGGGAAGAAGTTGATGGGATTTATCCTTTACAATTTATGGTATGGAATTTTGATTCCCTTGTTTTTTCTTAGCAAATTTGTTTTAGTTCAATAGGCTTGCAGGTTGTATAGCAATGCATATTTGTTGATTTTGAAAACTTGAATCGTTTTTTTTATCAATTGTTACCAAACGGGTTTCTTGTCACCTGTTTTCAAAAACCCAAAAAACAATGATTGTTAATTACCAAACAGGTTTCTTGTCATTTGTTTTCAAAAACCCAAAAACAGTTGGAACTGTTCTTAGTTTTCAAATTGTTTTTAAAAAAAAAAACCGTTACCAAATGGCCTCTAAGATATCGGGCCTCCATGTGGCCTTTAATTAAGTGCTTATCTTCTTTTCTTTTCTTTTTTCCTTTTTAAGCTATAAAAAAAATTCTTTCAACCATATATAACTGAATTTGCTAAATTTCCATGGATAATTAGTTCTTGCACTTAACTATCATTTTCTCAAATATTAAGCAACTTATTTTTAATTGCTTTAGACAAGTGTTCTGATTGGAGTCACTTATATATCCAAATACTTGCCAATCAGCGTTTTGCAAGCAAGTCTGAACAGAATCTAACTTAGAGACCCGGTTCTTTCAAGTTTACGAGAATTCAACAACCATCACTGTATAAGCATTCATAAATGGATGCAATGCCTCAGGTAAAACTACAAGCTTAATGCAGATTTGTTTAAAAAAGAGGGGAAGAGAAAGAGAGAGAGTTTCAGATAAAGGCAAACATAATTAATTAGTTGAAGATTTAAGCACAGTCACCCTCATATATCTCCTACAAACTTGCCTACTTCCATACCATATACATCATTGGCTAATACAAGAAAACAAAAACTACACACGTCCACACACTTGCAAAAGGATTATTTGCTGCGGTTTGATATGATGTTGTTGGCCACTAAAGGAATAACCACAGCTTATTAGGCAGCACGCCAGGAACTTATGGTTCTTTAGTGGACGTTGGACAACCGGACCTCTTACTTTCACCACCTTGGTCACCGCCACCACCTTGGTCATCATCACCACCTTGGTCATACCATTCGTCTTGCATGCACGCTTTGTGCGACGCGTCCTCGCATGCCTCTCTCCTCTTTCGAATGGCAACGGCCGTTCAGCTTAAGATCCGTTAGTTTTTCGAATCCGTCCCGCATTGTTCGAGCCTCGTTTGAACGTTGTCACGAAACCTCCAAAATTTCAAAAATCCCTCCACCGATTTCACCTCCGCCATTTTCGTCTCCGTTATTAGGACTTCTGCGCGGCTCGAACGTGATTCTGAAAACCCCCAAATTTTCAAAAACCCCTCTCTGCCATTTTCATCTCCTGTGCGCCAGACTCCCAACCCCCCCCCCCCCCCCCCCCAAGCTCCAAACAAGGCAGACTTCTCAGCCGCCGTCACCGATTGGTCATTCTCCAGCTTCCTTAACACCACCAAGGAATCAACTGGCGTGAAGGGTGCCCTTTCCAAGAGGCAGACAGCGACCATTGTTCGAACAACGGATAATGGACTTCCACTCCCATCAATGGGCGATTTCTCGGGATCACGTCGAAGAACTGTAGCCGCATTGGGTGAGGGTCTCCGATTACTACTCTTCGACAGAGTAGTCTTAGGCTCGATAGAGAACCGTCTAGGGCAGTTTTTCGGTGTGAATGGAAGGCTTTCCAGAGGATTTTTTGGGTTGCTGTTAGGGTTAGAGTGAGGGACTTGGATGGGAGTATATTCGCGGCCATTGAAAGCAAAGATGACCTTGAAAGAGAGATCGAGGGAGGATACCAGGTCGGGAACTAGGTTTTGAAAAGGCACAAGGAGATGTTGTTGAACGAGGTGACGGGATTCTATACGTGCTTCGAGCTGTTCGCGCAACTCTTTAATGGACGCTATATCGTCGTTGCTGTCCAACGGCGTCTCCATCCTTACCTTCTCTTATGTGAGAGATGACATCTCTCCGTCATCTATCCCCTCTTGCAGTTCAATGCGCACAAGAGATGAAACTGGCAAAGAGGGGTTTTTGAAATTTTGGGGGTTTCCAAAATCACATTCGAGCCGCGCAGAAGTCCTAATAACGGAGACGAAAATGGCGGAGGTTAAATGGGTGGAGGGATTTTTGAAATTTTGGAGGTTTCGTATCACGTTCGAACGAGGCTCGAACGACGTGGGACGGATTCGAAAAACTAACGGATTTTAAGCCAAACGGCCGTTGCCGTTCGAAAGAGGAGAGAGGCGAGCGAGGACGCCTGTCACGCAAAGCGCGCATGCAAGACGAATGGTAAGACCATTCAATGGAAAGGAAATCGGTTCGTCTGACCAGAATCTAACTTAGAGACCCAGTTCTTTCAAGTTTATGAGAATTCAACAATCATCACTGTATAAGCATTCATAAATGGATGCATGCAACAGGTAAAACTACAAGCTTAATGCAGATTTGTTTAAGAAAGAAAGGGGAGAGAGAGAGAGATTCAGATAAAGGCAAACATAATTAATTTGTTGGAGATTTAAGCACAGTCACCCTCATAAATCTCCTACAAACTTGCCTACTTCCATACCATCTACACCATTGGCTAATACAAGAAAACTACACACGTGAACACACTTGAAAAAGGATTATTTGCTGCTGTTTGATATGATGTTGTTGGCCATTAAAGGGATAACCACAACTTATTAGGCAGCACGCCAGGAACCTACGGGTGTTTAGTTGACGTTGGACGACCGGACCTCTTAAGTTCGTCACGTCGGTCGTCACCACCTTGATCATCATCACCTTGGTCATCGCCACCTTCATCGTCGCCACCTTGGTCGTCGCCACCTTGGTCATCACCACCTTGGTCGTCACCACCTTGGTCGTCGCCACCTTGGTCATCGCCACCTTGGTCGTCACCACCTTGGTCGTCGCCACCTTGGTCATCACCACCTTGGTCGTCGCCACCTTGGTCATCGCCACCTTGGTCGTCGCCACCTTGGTCATCGCCACCTTGGTCGTCGCCACCTTGGTCATCACCACCTTGGTCATCACCACCTTGGTCGTCACGTTCATCTTCATCTTGGTCGTTATCGTTATCGCCACTTTCATGGTCTAAACGAGTCGATGGCTTCCGCGGGTTGACCGGCAGACCCCCAACATTCACCTCAGATCCCACCAGATTGCGAGAAATAGTGCCTATATGGCGTTTCTTGTGCGAGCGGCCATCGACAGCCACACAACAGAGAGACATGGCTATTATTGCCAAAATCAAGAGAACCCCAGTAACCTTCATCTCTACCCCTTTCACCCGTCTGAAAGCTTTGTCTCTTTGGGGTCTGAAAGCTTTGTTTCTTTGGAAATGAGTTACTGCGGTTGTATGTCTACGCACGCACATTACATATATATATATATGTAAACACTTACACGCATGTGGTGATTCATCTGTGTACTGAGAATATATCATTGTTTTATATCCCTAGTTTTGCAATTTGCATTTTGGCCGATAGATTTCTCCAATTGGATTTTTGTTGGGTGTCCATTCGGATCAAAGCATTAACGACTGACATTAACAAGGTTGCAGTGAAAATGGTGGATTCATCCAATTAAATGGTGTTTATGTGCTGTGGGCCGGTGTTATAATTAATATAATTTAAACAGAAAGGTTTTATGTGCGCTTAGGATCTGGATGATAGGATTGTTACCAAAAGAAAAAATCTGGATGATAGGATCCCTTCTTCAACAAGCTGCTACGTGTACGTGTCTTGGATCGTTAAAAGAAATGATTAAAAACATGATTCTCTTAATGAATTTTCTGTAGAATAATTGCTTGAACGAATAAACCTCTCCAGAGAATTATGACTCTCGTTTAATTTACAGTCTTCAAATGCGTTTTGTGCTGTCGGATAATTTGAAGAGCACTCGACGAGGTCACTAAGGCACTAACTATGATCCGCCATCTTGTGTGGCAAGAGCACTCAACGAGGTCACCAAGTAGATAAGAGTTAAAATCTTCTTGACGCAAGTTGCAATCTCTCTGCCGCATGCTTATCAAAGGCTACGTGTCCTGAGAGTTCATCTCCACTTAAACGACGATGCTCCACTTAAACGACATTATCTACCATTTCAAAAGCAATAAAATATTATTTTTTCCAAACCACGACGTTATCTGCCTTTTCGTGTACAATAAAATATTATTTATTTCAAACCCTTTCCCAACACAATCGCACGTTTACCTAGAGTAAAGATTTTCATGAATTGACTTCTCTGCTTGCAGGGAAGCCCTTCGCATGAATTGGGGTTTTCTTTTGACTGTAATTGACTGAGAACGAGGGTTTTTGCCGCTGTTCGTCTTCACCATTGGCAGTCCTACCGCCGTTCGTCTTCACCGTCAGCACCTTCGTTTGCTTGTCGCCGTTCGTCTTCACCGTCGGCAAGCCGCCGTCGACCGTTGCCGCGCTGACGTTAAGCGTCCTCGTCGCCAAGCTGCCGTCCTCCGTTCTCAGGTTAGTAGTTACCGCCGTTCTCCCTCTAACTTGCAAGATTGCCGAATGTGTTCGTCTCAATGTTAGCATCTCGATAATGCTAATGATATATATTTCTTCTTTTGATTTTCCTTTAAGTTTGAGTAAGGCATGTGCAAGATCTTGAGTGTGTTGATCTTTATTGCTGTTATTTTCCACATTTTGAGACCAAACTTTTCTTCTAATCGAATCGGTTATTTAATTAAGGTTTTTCTTCCTCCATAATTTTAAAGCTGTCACAACTATGGCATTTGTGATCAAAAGTAAAAAAAAAAAACATATTAGTATTGTTATGTTGCATCAAATTCTTTTAATTCATGTATAAATTGATTGGAGTTTGTTATCATCAGTATTCAACCCATTCAACTGATGCTAGTTTAGGTGGGTTTGAGCCTGTTATGTTCAAAGACTCCATTGACCCATGAGTCATCCATCCCTGCAAGGAGAGGTCACCTATGCACATCATCAACATGGGCAAGTTGTGCCAATTGCAGCAAAAAATAAGATCCAATACAAGCACATGGTTCTCTCACATAACTAAATTCAAAGAGATCACGAATTCTAATGCCTTATTATATTAGTTCTAATAACAATCATCATTAAAGTAAAGACTACAATCCAAAACTCTTTTGAACTGAGCAAGTTGTGCTAGTGATGTTCTTGGGAATCCACTTGTTTGAATTTAGCAAGGATATGCTTTAAGACTTCACACATTCCGAATAGATGTTAAAATTGATAATTGGTTTTTCAACAAGGAATGATATTTTCAGTTGTGTAGGCTGGTCCAAGATTGACTTTGACTTACCTCCCCACTTGCCTTGGTTCATTGGTTTAGACCATTAAATGATAATAACCGAGTATCTCCCACTTTTATCTCTTTGGCATCTCTTGACTAGGGCTGGCAATGGGTCGGATATATATCCGAATTAGACCTAAATCCGATCCGAAATTGGCGAATTCGAATATAGGATTTAGATCCGTGGTTTGAATATGGATCTGAAATCTAGGATCCGAAAAAATTCGGATTCAAATACGAATATACATATATCCGATCCGAATAGGATCCGACCGAAATCATATATATCCTATACATAAACCTAGAGCAAACATTGGTTAGACTGTAGACCATTTATAAACCACGGTTGAACCATCATAACTAAAACCAAAAACCTTTAGAGAACGATTTGCCCTAAATCTAAACTTTCTTTCCTCTTTGCCGTTGCCTCCCTCAGACGACTGCCTTGCTGGTCTTCTCCGTTCGTCAACAACGACCTTTGTTTTCAGCAACTGTGTTGTTTGCCTCACAAAAGTCTTCTGCTAGTTTGCATTGTGATTGCCAGATAGTTTCTTCGGGATCAGAACGTAACGTAGGAGGAATCTAGAACTTATTAGAGACGAGATGCTCTCTTGTTAGAGCAAATTTTTGATTTGGTTGCGTTTTGCTTTGGTGATTTTGATCGGATAGGGATTATGGTTTAATATCTGATTGTATGGGCTGCGAATGTTGGTTATATTCTTTTTTTTGTCAGGTTCTATAAAGGTTTGATGCATATCAAATCCGATCTTGTGGATCTTCGTTGTTGAATTGTTCAGAGTTTGTGTTTTTCTTTTAATCCTTATTGAATATCCGAATTCGATTCAAATGTGAAATTTCGAATACGGATTCAATCGGCTGATGATCCGTCGGATATCCGTCCGAATTCGAATTCAACTGCTTGTTTATCGGTTTGAATACAAATCAAGGTAGATTCGATCCATATTCGACTGATTGCCACCCCTACTCTTGACTGTCCATTCTGTTTCACATGATTTTAGAAAGTAAACTCCAACAACAATGATAGTGTTTTGTTTTGTTTCTGAAAAATCAATGCATTGGTCAATTGATCATATAATTGAGTGTTAGTTCAATTAGAAAATGATAATCTCTACAAACAAAAGAGGTTTCCAAATCAAGGATGGTATGATCTCCCATAAATTCTATGTAGGGACGTAAGCAACTTTAGAGTAAAACCAATTTAATTTGGCTTCATTTCCCATCTGGTAATCTGATTATTATAAATTGCATGTATTATGTTTATTAGTTTTAAATTGTTTTGACAAATCTATGAATATTTGTTATTCATTTTATTGTTGATAGCAATTTATTTTTGTTGCTTTATTTGCATCATTATTGGATAACCCTATAGGTAAACACCATGGCTAGTAAAGTCGACCCTGTGCCAAAAAGGGTACAGGGAAACGACCGAAACACCACAGCCTTAACCAAGTACCGCTGACTAGCCTTATGACTATGAGGTATATGATGAAATGATGAGAAGGGAAGCAAGTGGCGTTGAGAGCGTAGGATTCATGTGCGTAGACTGTAATAATTATTTACGGTCTAAGTGTACGATGGCCATGCAAAAGGGAGATGCAGAAGCTTTGTTGGAATACTTTCAGAGGACCCATCATTTTTCTATGCTATTCAGTTGTATAATGAAGATTTAATCAATAACATATTTTGGGCCGATACTTGCATGATGACAGATTACAGTTATTTTCGTGACGTGGTTTGTTTTGACACCACATACACAACAAATAAGGTAGACCATTTGAAATATTTGTTGGTGTTAATCATCATCGACAAACAAAAGTTTTTGGAGCTGCCTTAGTATACGATGAAAGTATTCCGACATTTTGTTGGTTATTTTAAAGCTTTGTGAAGGCTATGTCCTGTAAGAGGCCGAAGACAATTCTCATAGATCATGATCAAGCTATGACGAGAGCAATAGCTTTGGTGCTACCTGATACGTATCATCAATTCTGTGTATGGCATATGTTCCAAAATGCAGCAAAACATCTTAGTGATATTTTTAATCGTGAGAAATCTTTTGCAAGAGATTTTAGTAGATTCGTTTATGAGTATGAAGATGATGATGAGTTCATAGAAGCATGGAACACGATGATTAATAAATATGACCTATCCTCGAATACATGGTTGAGATCAAAGTTTGATGAAAGGGAGAAATGGGCTCTAGCTTATGGAAGAAACACATTTTGCGCGAACATGAGCACTACACAAAGGTCAAAGAGCATGAATGCATCACTAAATACTCATCTACATAGGCAAAAGGATTTATTACGGTTCTTGGGTCGTTTTGATGAATTATTAGATAACAGAAGGTATGAAGAATTGAAAGCTGATTGCAAAATGATGAACAATACTCGTGTATTACTTGAAAGAAATCAGATTTTGGAACATGCAAAAACTATTTACACAGAAGAAGTTTTTGAATTGGTTCACGAAGAATTCCTTGATACTCTTAATTGTGATTTGCAAATTTCTTAGGAAATAGGCACAATGATTGAGTACAAAGTCACCAATGATTCCACACCAAGGCCTCGTGAACATACTGTTATATTTGATCATTCCAAAACTACAGTTAATTGTAACTGTCAGAAATTTGAATTTGCTGGCATATTATGCAGTCATGCATTGTCCATTCTTCGTTTCAATAAAATAAAGAAGATACCGGATGCTTATATTCTGAAAATGTGGACAAAAAATGCAAAGAGTGGGTGTATTACATACAATCAAGGGCATGTTACTGACAACAACCCTAAAGTGGCAATTGGGAGAAGGTTTAAAGATCTGTGTCGCATGTTTGTCCAAACAACAAGAAAGGCTCCATTGCATGAAGAATCCTCTAAGTTTACTAGTGATCTCATTAAACAAATTGAATACGGGGTGGACAGGATACTGAAGGAAAAAAACACCGATAGCAATATGGGTGAACCCTCACAAAAAGAGGGTGTACAAGGCAAAGTTCAGAGGGTCAATATTTCACAAACAAATTCAATGCCAAAATATACAAATATTGATAGTTTTGGTGACAATGATTATCATGAGGTTGAAATGGAAGACACTGAAATCCTTTCAAGAGCAAAAGGTATCAAACGGAAGGTAAGGGGTGGTCGTGTTGGAACAAGTGTTCGTAGGCCTAAAAATGCGTTGGAAAGGCTATTAAGCAAACAAGCAATAAAGCAAAACAATCCAACAATACGTATTGCAATGTATCTAGACAAGAAAATGAAAACCAACGTTCATTACCTCCACCAACACCATATATGAGGGATGCATTAATGATGCCTATTAGCCCGTTGACTCCAACATTTCAGGTATACTAATTATATTGCTTTTGTTTTGCCAAATATTGATAGTACTATTCCTTTCTAATAAGTTTGCTTGGAAAAAATGCAGGCATTTACTGGCTCCAGTCAGGTGTCACAAGCTAATGTTGATCATGGGATTTTGAGCCAAAGTCTTCGAAGCAATTATGGCTTCACTCAAATGTTGCAGGTAAAAATCAAATTTAGCTAATTCATAAATAATAGTTTCATTATACTTAATATATATGTTCATTTGGCAGCCATTTCTTCTTCCCTATGACAATCCACCAAATGCAAAATGAAAGCAACTCACCGCTTAACTTGATTTATTTACTCTATGATTATTTGGTTGTGGTGATGGTGGTAGTAGGGTTGAGTGGTGGTTGTGTTGTTTGGTAAGCTTGTTGATTAATTGACTAGTAGAAGGGCTCTTTGCTAATTGCTAATTGTATCCATATGTTGATATTTCAAGTTCTTTATATATATTTTGCTATTTCATGTCCTAATTGTAACAGGCTTCCCCTGCAGGGGTTAATATCATTCTTGTTTCTTTGTGGAACCATGTACCTTGGACTTGTTATCTTGTCTTGACACTTGAGGTACAAGCCACTTTATGTGTCCATATGTTTCTTTGTGTGCATTTTTTCTGAACGCCTGACTTCATCTTTATAGGTTTTGAAGATGTTGTTGGGACTTTTGCACACAAGCTGGGAAAATGAGCTCAATTCATTCCCTCAATTCTCTTTGGTTTTCTTTGTGGTCCAGGTCTAACCATCATGTTGATGCACCAGCCACTATAACTTCTATTTACTGCATTCTTCCTAGACCCTTTTTGTAGGTGGCTTTAATTTTTGTGTTTTAATCCGACTGAGCTTGAAATGCATAAAGACAAGAAAGTGTTTAATGCGCTAGTCAACATTTTTCCTAGGCCATCCTTGTGAGATTGTCTCTATAAATTAACTTTGTTTAGGTTATTTGATTTATCAAAATGCCTACCTAGGATGGCCTGGAAAGTGGGCGTGACATTGCCGTAGTATGAGTAATCAACAAATGAAAAACTGTTTAATTCCTTAAGTTGCGTGCATTGCTGTTGTCTGCTTTTCCTCAAGTTTGTTCTCTCCTGTCTCATTGCATTTTGGTGTCAAATGTTATCATTCAGTTCTACCATGGTCATAGTAGTACCCACTAGCATCGCTGTCAATTAAAGTATCAGTTTGAAACTTGTTTCTGACACAAAATTAAAGGAATCTCACCATTACACAGCTAGCGAGTATATGCCATAAACCTTTTCATGTAGAATAAATTTGAAAGAAGACAATGGAGACAGAAAAACAAATGTACCTATGCTGCTATTGCTATCTCTTACCGTCCCTTAGATAAGCAGTGAGCAACCTGCACCATCACAAGGATCAACTAACATGCTTGTTGGTTACCAACTAAAAAATATATATGAATAATCTGAAGTCCCTAAAAAAATGAATGATGTAGACTGATTTGGAAAATAATTGCAGCCAATTTGATATTTAACATGGATTTACGATCATCAAGCATAATGATTCCCTCTTTATCCCACTCTTTTGAGCCTTCCCAATTCTTTGTTTGAGCTCTTGCTACCAATAGTCATTACACGAACACCTCCCATTTTTTAAATGATGGAAGCGGCTACGGTCTCGCACAATGATCTCTTGTCTAACAATTCTTGAGATAATCTTTGTTGCATCATGACAATCATTACAAACTTGAAGATTCTTCACGACAGGAATTGTAGTTCCTTCCCTTGTGCTAATAATCCCAAATGCAATTGCCAGTTTCTCACTGTGAGTGGATAGTGAATCCTCCTTCTCTTCCTCATCTATACTATGCACCACAAGCTCTGTGTTCGGCTAGAATCATCCTTAAGAAGATAGAAAATCAAGAAAGAAAAAGGAAACATGCAGTAGGAGAAAATGCTACCACATAACAAGCAAAAAACAAAGTCATCTCATACACAAGCAAATCAAGCCTCCCACATTCATCAAATATAGATAAAGAACTAAACATATTACCTAAACAACCCAAGGAGAAAATAATCCATTTTGAAAAGCTTCAAAATAGTTTTTCATCTACTTACACAGTAGCAACCTAGTAACACTGCTAATACACAACACAAAAATAAGACTTTAAAATCAAATCAAACTGCAGCAACTGGTTCTCTCGGGAGGTGGCCTTTGTACTCCTCATCCAAAGTCATCGATCGAGGGCCATCAGGTAGAGTATTCTCATGTTGTTGATATTCAAAATAATAATGTTCTGCTTCTCAACGAGTCCCAAACGACCTATGGACAACGCCTTTGTAAAATATAACTTTCTCACTGCATGCTTCCCATGTGTCGTATATGTAAGCACCAAAATTTTGATCAAACCAAAATATGCTAAAATGAAAGCCCAATGGGAAGGTCAAATCCTAAGGAGCAAAAAGTGACATTTTACCTGAGCCCAAGGTGATTGCTATACCCTATCCCAATGGGTATAGAATCCTGACATGGTTCCAACGCAATTAAATTTGCGTGAATCAGAGACCAGATGGAAAATATATAAGCAAAACAATCCTAGGGGTAAATCAGTCAAAGTTTAATATCTTAATTAAACTAATTAAGATAAATGGGAAATAATAAAAATTGGGGAAGTCTAATTCGTCCGAGTGGGCGGCTGAGTTACCTCAGCTGTCAACTCAACCAAAAAAAGGGGGAGAAAAAGGCAAATCTGAAAGATTTACTGCAACCGCGTACAATATGCAGTTGCGAAGCAACCGTGTACAATATGGGGTTGCGAAGCAACCGCGTACAATATACGGTTGCGAAGCAACCGCATATGGTGTGCGGTTGATTTTTTTGGCCACCATTCGCGCGAGCCAATTAGTGCAAACGGTGGATGAAAAGCAACCGCACTGTAAGTGCGGTTCGCTTTTCGTTAGTCTGTGCCTGCCCGAGTTTGTCCCCTCATCATTGCTGAAAAGACGTGGCTGAACCACACATAGCCTACGGTTCAGGCCAAACCACACCGCATGTGCAGTTTTGACCAAATACTGTGCGATTTCGACCAAACCGCACTGAGTGTGCGGTTTTGTCACTGTATTCTATAAATTGCAAATCTGAACAGTAGAAAGGGGTTGGCTTTTCTTGGTCTATTTCCACCCCTTCACCCTCGGTACGAAATCTCCCCCATCACCTTCCCCATCCCCTCTTAGCCCCTGAAACCACATCCAAGCACCGAAAAACCTCTTCCTCTCTCTTCCTTCTCCATTTTTGAGTTTTGGAAGAACCTTGTAGTTGCAGCCAAAGTTGGAGGAGGCTGCTCCAGCCATTGGTTTTGCTTCAAGGGGGCTCGAATACACCACTCCAGGGTTCTTAAACCCGAAGGTAAAGTTTCCTCATGGATTTTACTTGATATATATGAAAATAGGCTCATTTGGAGCACTTTTGGATGTTAGCACCTCTTCCCCTTCTCCCTTTGTACATGTGTTTAGTCAACTTCCCCTTCATCTCTCTCTTTTATGCTCCTACAAGCATGACAAAGTCCATATGGTAAGAGGGATTCATCTGATCAACAAGGTGGGAGGGGGAGGAACCAATCTTTTAAGGATCATGTTCTCTTACGAGTAGTTGTGGTCATTTTATTATGTGAATAAAAGGGGAGCATGTTCCCCTCCTATCTCAATCCATTGTATCCTTAGTCCCCCCAAATCCTTTCTCTTTAACTGCTCATTTTAGGATTTTATGCTGGTTTGTGCTATTTCCTTTTGCTTAACGTGATGGTGTGCAGGAATTTTGCATGATCCCCTCCCCACAATAGCCCTCAGAGCAGTGAGGAGGACTCCCAATCCCCCTCCGAAAATGGCTTTTTTTGGCTTTCTGGGTTGAAACCACACACGCGGAGCAGTTCCGCACTAACCACATAATATGTGCAGTTATGCGATTAGACCCAGAAAAGCCCCAAAACCCATTTTGTCCGATCCAAACCCAGTTTACCCAACCCAATTTCAATTAATTTGAACCAGTAAGGTCTTTGGGTCAATCCCAAGCCCTTTTCGAGACTGGGGCCCATTCAGGTTCAATAAGGCATTGTGGGATTTCCAACGGGGCCCACGCAAGCAGACCAAGATCACTTAATAAAACAAAGATAAAATCAAATAAAAGGAACCCACACCACTCAGGTGATCCCATCAGACTTAACCGAGTGTGCATGCTGGTTTAGGAACAGATGAGTTTAGAATTGAGTTGACTCAAAAACTAGGAAACCCAAGGGACCCGTCAAACCGATAGGGCGGACCGGGGTGTCTACGGACTTCCCCGGACCATAATCGAGCCCTTTCTCAGAGTCTCAAACCGCAGACCAAAATATACATCTGTGCGCACACAATTTCGGTCGCACGCGAGGCGCATGCAAAATGATGCGTGCCTTGGGACTGGTTTGGAATCGCCACTACCTGACAGGTGCAGGCAGGCACAAAGGGGCACCTATCCGGGCCTAATTTCTGGTTTGCGGCTTTTTAGAGATCTGAGCAAGTTCTCGGTTACGTTTAGGAAAGTCCGAAGACACCCTAGCCCACCCCGTCAGTTGACAGGTCCCATGGGTCTCCCTGGTTTGAGTCAACTTAATTCTCACCCAATTCCTAGGCCAAGATGCACACTTATTTGGTCTGGTGGGGACCGCTAAGGGTGTGGGGTCCCCTTTTTATTTGATTTTTATCTTTTTATCAATTAAGGTAGTAAGTCTGGTATGGGCCCTGTTGGAAGGCCCAGTGGAATCCATTTTGGGCTTAAGTCAAGCCCAAGGCCCAATTCGGGTTATTGGGTAACCCTAATTGGATTTGGCTATTTGGTTTAAAGGTTGATTAAATATTTACAAAATTAGTGAGTTGAAGTTTTAAGGCCCAATGGGCTTGGATTTGGCCCACTGGCAATTTAATCAAGTGGCCATGGGCCCATTTATCAAAATGGGCCTTGGTTGGGCCAGACAGGATGTGGGCCCCATTGGAGGGCCCACAAAGCCTTGGTGGGCCCTTTGAGCCCACAGTCTCAAAAATGGGCTTGGAATAGTCCAATAAGCCCAATGAGTCGGGACAAACTTATTTGGGTCGGATTGGGTCCAACCGGGTCTTTAAGAAGCAATTTTTAAACTATTCGTGGGTTTGACCGTATTTTAAATACGATCAAGCCCAGACCATATTTGAAGTACACTTTCGGCTCGATTTCCGAGAAACGCCGCAACAACCTCGGGATTTGGTTCGCAAGTTCCTTTTCGCCGTCCACCGACTTCTGTTGGGTTTCTACGGCTTCCACAGTGATGGAATCGCCTTTCTTTCAGCCAAATGCTTTCTTTTTATGTATCGCTCCAAAAGAAAAATAAAATCTTATTTTTCTTTATCACTGTAGACACCCCAAATTGCACAAACAATCATCAAAAATCATTATCTCCTTGAAAGCCAGCACAGAAATTGAAGAAAATGAATTTTTACCTGTATCCGGTAACTCAGGCCGGATACAAGCAGGCCTTTTCGTATCCAGTAACAAGTACCGGATACAAGCAGTGCTTAGTGTATCCGGTACCATGTACCGGATACCTTAAGGCCCTTGTGTATCCGGTCTGATATACCGGATACATTAAGTTTGCTCAAAATTAGGGTTTTCCGAGAGAAATCACTTGTTACCATCATGTCCCTTATTAAATGAGGGGAAATCTCGAAAATAACCTTAGGATTAAGGTTGGGGGGTTCTAGACATTAAGTTGTGTCTACCAATGACCTTAGCCTTTGCCTATAAATAGGAGACTCCTCCTTAAGCAAAAAAGGAACCAACTCTTGTTTTGAATTCTCGCAAAGAAGAACTCCAAGAGAAGAAGGAAATCGCTGCGGGAGTGCTTCCAGAATCCAGGTAAGCCTCAAACTTTTCTTTTATTTTCTGTCTTTACATTCCTAGATCTAGATCTCTTCTTCTACCTTTCTGTAGTGTAAAGCCTTCTTTGTGTGTGGAAATCCTTCCCCGGCTCAAAATATCTCAAGACTCCCCTAGCCGTAAAACGTGAAGGCGGATCTAGGAGAAACGAGACTGGGGATTGACCCTAGTGCTAGAACCCATGTAGCATAAGGCTTTTGAATGATTGAAAACCGTTCTATAATCAAAGTACCCTTGATTATCTCGAAGAACCGTGTTTAATGGGGAGAGAGAACAGAGGGAAACGATAATGGAACGGAACCCTAGGCTATGCTAGAACCTATCTTGTTGAATCTATATACATGATATGTTGTTATATTAATCTTACTTGGTTTTTCACTCTTGCACACATATTACACTTTTTTGGTGAATAGGCTCACATTTGGGGATTTATTACATTCATTGTGATAAATCTCCAATAAATGGCCTCAATCAAATTCTGGAGTGTTTTTAAATGTTTTTCAAAGGTTTTGGATTCATCTCACACGAATCTCACACACTTTATAAATTTTCGGATTTGATTTTCTTCAAAAATGGCCTAACTAGACAACACCTGTACCCTGACTTCGGATGCTCATAACTTCATCGTCCGGATGAATTTTGGAGCGATTCCAGAACCATGGGAAAGGTGAGGCTGTCTAGTTTATATCCACCAAATTTCATAAAGTTCCATTAAACGGATTTTTGACACCTCTCTGTCGAAGTTAAGTGGACAGTTCAGGTTCAAATACAGAACTTGTCACTTCGACGGACCGCCATGTGTTCGTTTTAAATTCGATTCGAGTGATTTTTGTTCTGAGTACTCCTTTATGAGTCTATTTTCAAATCCAGTTAGTTTCATAATTTTTGGATTCCATTTGAATTATTGGTAACCGATTTACTCAGAACTGCTCAATGGCATTTTTCTGGGTGAATCTGTGATCTTCGGGGCCTGTTCGGGATATCACCCAAGGCACATCCGAAGGGATTTTTGTATGAGGCTAGTTTCTTTCGAAAGATAGCTATACAGACTTCAATCACACCAAATTTCGTGGATTTTTATGGAGTGGATTTTTCTAGACAATTTTCCAAAGTTGCCCACTCGTCACTTTTAAAAATCCCCAGCAGCAACTTCAAAGGAGTATAACTCCTAGGTTTTTTATCGGAATGGATTGAAATTATGCATGAGACTCTTATTTTCCCTAATCTTTCAAATGAATTTGGTTTGGTTCAATTTAGAATTGGATTTGAATGATTTCAAGGCAAATGGCATACTTTTTACCGAATTTTCCGGATTTGATTTAATTTGGTTTTACGCAACTTGAGCTTTGGGTTTCCATCTTTTGAGATATTCCAGAAATGATATTGACATAAGAGAGGATCTAGAATCCATTTAGATCTTCATGTGAAAATATCATACATTGGTCCTTTTTCAAGGTTTTCTATGATTTTAGCAAGCTTTCTATTTTTTTTTGCATGAACATATACCTGGCCACCACTTTGTGTGGATGAATGGGGGTGCCTAACACCTTCCCCCGTTCATAATCTAATCCCCTTACCCATCTCTGGATTTTATTTTCAAGTAGGGTTATTTTTACCCTAGGATTTGCCCTTTTTCACTTTTTGCTTATTTTTGAACTCTTTGGTGTCCATTCTCACCCCAAAATCATGAATGGTGGCGACTCTCCCATTTTTGCGTTGAGCCCGTGTGTTGACGGAGGGAGAATCATTCCGGTGATTTTTCCATGTCTCACAATCACACGCCCAAATTACTCACAAACCTGCATGCGTGAGAAATCAAGAAGGGAGAGAGGGGAAGGATTACAGGGTACAATAAGAGTTAAAGAGGACAGGACCCCTCTTATATTAAATGAACATTCCTGCAGAAAAAAGTTAGCTTGAAAGATGTCTAATTAAACACTTTTTCTTGACAAGGATTCTCTCTCCTCCCATTATTTTGCATGGGGGAACTCCCCCTCCTGGGGAGCCCCCGTCTGTAAGCACCAAGTAAACACAGTAGTCAGAAAATAAAATAAAGAACAGCCTTAAAATAACAAGAAGAAGACTTATTCAAAGAACTTTGATAATAAAGTATGTTAAATACAAAGCTAATTAAAAGCTCACCATGCTATTATTACCTTGTTCTGAGGTATGGAGGTTCTTTGGTTAACACAGACAGCACTTCGGCAGCCTCTCCAATTCCAGAAATCGGATTCTCAAGGGTGTTGATAGTGAAAACAGAGAAAGAACAGGGTCTAAGGGTATTTTGGGTATAAAAGAATGTTTGCAAAGAGGCAGGGGCTCCTCTCTCTCTCCCTCTTTTCCTCTCCTTTCCTCTCCTTTTCTCTCTCTTTTTTCTTCTTTTTTCCGTCCTCTTTCAAATGGGGGTGAGGGGGCCTATTTATAGGCAATTTTTTCATGCCCGTATTTCATGTCTTGCCCGTAATTCAAATATGGGCATGCCTTGCCCGTAATTCAAGTACGGGCGAGCCGCCCACGTGCCGAATCTCAGCGAATCCGCCAGCTATTGCCGTATGGTACGCGTGTCCCGCTTCTAGAAGCTTAGAACCGTATTTCAAATACGGTCGTGCCTTGACCATATTTAAAATACGGTCACGCACGTTTTAAAAATGCCGGATTTCAAATGTTTTATTAAATTTGGTTTTAAATATGATTTTATTTCGATTTTATCATTATTATAAGATTTTATTCCGATTTATTATTATTATATTATAAAATTCTTAGATTTTTATTAAAAATATTATTAAAATATTAAGATATTTTTATTAAATGATTATTTTATTCATTTATTCTGCTTTCTGTTACTGTTTTTGTCACACAGTCAGTTTTCTTGAAACTTCAACTGCCCATAACTTTTCCGTCCGATGTCCGATTTCAGCAAACTTAGATCGTCGGAATCAGCTCGGAATGCTCTATCCAATGGGATCAAATTGGGCAGTTGAATTGGGGTCGAGCAAAAAGTCAACTTTCGCTTCCCCAAAAGTTTGACCAGCTCATAACTTCCTCATCCGAACCCCGATTCCAGCAAACTCAGTTGCATTGGAACCGTGTCGAAATGATCTTTTCAACGAAAGGAAGTTTGATGGTCAATTTTCACCTCATCAAAAAGTCAATTTTGGCCCTTTTGAGGTTTGACTTTTTAATTGGAATTTTTACCTTCTACATTTTTTGGGGTGCAAAAATCAGGTGCTAACAACATCCTTAGGGCATCCAGGTGTCTGCCTACACCCTATCAGGCAGTGGCGACTCCTAATCCCCCTCTCCCCTCGCTTTCATGTGCGCCCTCGCACGGGCACGACGTGCGCACAATATACTCTAGGATTCCTTCCCTTGAACACAACATAAAATTTTTTCTTTCTCATGTCAATACCTTTAAAATCAAAAAGTAACAAATGATTTCATAGATTAGGATTGTATGCAGATAATAGCTATATAAAAGTCACAAACCATTAAAAATGTAAATTTTGCATTTCCCATAAGTTATAACACATGAATAGCAAACAATAAAATGAGAAAGTATAAATTGCTTAAGAATATAATTACAAGGTTACTCATCAACTGCTTGCAAGAATATACCAACACTTTGCTCCTTCAAAGAACGCCATAAATGCTTCAAATATGCTTCATTTTTTTTGTTCAAATTATAATGAATAAACTGATTGACAGCCGGCATTATACTTTGATGATAACCAAATTGTCGAAGCACTCTCAAGGGAACATATGATGCAGTTGCATAAGATCCAACTATCACAATACCTTGTTGCCCGGTCATAATAAGATGTGGGGAAGATGTTGACTTCAGCTTAAATAACCACTTACATTTCCAAATTATTTCATTTTCATCTAAATGCTTTAAATAATTGAAGTTATCCTCGATGCTTGAATAACGTGCTTGCGGATGCTTAAGTATATGATCCAATATGAGGTTCATGTAATTGATACTTGTAACGCCCCAGTTCCGGGTCCATTCCCAAACCCAAAGTGTTGTGGTAAATAAACAAAGCAACTAAAGAATCTGGATAATTTAAAACTTTTTCTAACTTTATAATCAGAATAAATACGGAAACTTGAATTCAAATTCTCTTTATTAATCAACAACAATGATATACAAGGATTTCAATCCCATGAACAACCTACAACTATATAAACTACCCATCTACAATTGGCCCAAATTTTGACATCATCGCCAAAAGTACCTGAAAAATGGGGAGAAACCGGAGTGAGAATAAATCTCAAAAAGTAGCAATGTGCATGATGTAAAACAGTCCATAATTTTACATTAATAGTCATGAGATGAACGATAAAACCAAAACCACAATAATACGATGATACAACAATAACAAACACCAATCCACAACAAACATGTGTCACATAATAGGACTCATGAACTAAAACCACTTAATAAGATATTCCTGCCCCCATAATTTGCCACATCATGACTTACATGATAGATGGAGCCCGCACCTGCAGTCACTACCATCTCCTCCATCAACCATCAACACAAACCACCCACGAATGGGTTGGCAAGTACAATCCTCAGTCCATATAAAATCCCATAAAGGGTACCGCTTCCACAAAGTTCATACCAATCCGATCAAAGATTAATGAACCCACGACAAACATGTCTAATACCAGTGCATGTGCAAGTCATGAGTGATCTTCAAGCACGCCCAAATCATAGCTCCAATGTGCAAGTCACAAGTAACCTACCAACATGACCAATATAAAGCTCGTGAAAGTCGATGTCTCATTGAAGCATGCGGATGGTAACCTGAATAACAAAATAAAAACCGTTTACCGAAAACAACCTCGGCTAAGACCAAGCCGCACCTGCAGCGGTCGAGGATTGCTGCCTACGTCGCCCGCACCTGCAAGTACGACGGACCGCATACTAGGGAGTTCCGAACAAGAATAACTTACCAGCCAATTCCATTTCACTTCCTAGCTAAGCTATGGATCCATACTAAGCATTGCCCACTAGACACAACTAACAATCAAAACCTTGATTAACTCAAAGATACAATATGCAATGAAAAACCTCGTACCAATAATCACAACCATGTCCCAAGTGCTGTGTCCAGCAATAATTTCCAAAACCACGGTGTCCAACCAAAAGATGTTCAAAATAACCATTAAACAGTTCTTAAACAGAGTTTCAAATCATTTAATAAGAAAAGTACGAGAATATACACAAATTCTAAATAAAAGGTTCAGATTTAAGTCGTGTTAGTGTGGGCATACTTAGTTTATCTTTCTAATTCAATATTCAGGTTATTCTTTATTTCTTACAAAGTTTACTCCAAATCCTATACTTTGGTTCATCCTAAAATCCTTACTTTTAAATCCTTATTTACCAACTAATACCCTAAAGCTCTAAAAAACTTTGGGTTATACTGTTGATTCTTTCCAGAAATTAATTTAGGTCTATTATGAATTTCTAGACTAGGTTTCATACCTAGAATCCTAATAAAAATGGTATGAATGCATAGGTTTACCTTAACTAGTCTTCTTTAATTCTTATTACATTCATTGTCCCAAATAATTACCCTTTTAACCGAATTTAATTCCGTCACTTCCTACATCTCAAATTACCCTATTTACATGTGTTATGACCTTAAGATTCCAAGAAAAATTATTAAAAATTGAATCTATGCACGAATCCCAAGTTTTGAAATTTCTTACAGTTGGTCGCTCAAAGGGTCGCTCAAGCGACTACTCTAGCGGTTAAGTTTTCAGGTTCTGTTATTTTTCAAAGGCCTATCGCCTGAAATAACGCTCGAGCGGTGTCTCAAGCGCTCCAGCAATAACACTGTTTTTCTTCCCTTTGCGGAAATTTTCAAACTTTCTATACATACTATTAACTTGATTTGATTCTAAACATCTGATTTCCATCCTAAACTAGTTCTGAGACAACCCTAAACTAATCCCATCATCTTTCTCCTTATCTTGAGTTCCTTTTTAAGTTTAAACTCACCATAATCAAATATTTCTTGATTTCTAAAAGAAAGTTAAATCACCAAACAATTCTTTATAAACAAATAAGCTTCTCCCATGACATCCAACTTCAAAAATAATACGATCAAACATCAAAATCACAAGAAAACATGCGGTTCCTCCAGTTTCAAGGGTTTGCTACTTGCCTTATGATGAACCCAGATTTTTTTTTAGAACCTTCGTCAATACCCCTTTTTGGAGCTCGACTGCACCCCTCTAGACTTCTCTAATTTAGATCTCCACCGTTCAGTTTGACGTCTTCCATGAGTAGAACAAAACCCTAAAATTTCAGCCCATTCCAACGGTTGGATATTTCTATCTTGTCGTTTGAAGTTGGCTGGTTGGCCATCTCTGCAACTCTTCTTCTTTCTAATTTCCTCCTTTCTTTTCTCTCTTCTCTCCTTCTATTTTGTCTCCTATTACTTATACACGAATTTCCCTCTCCTTCTGACTTATTTTCAAAACCTAAAACACTCTTTAAGCCTCTTTTTTATAGCCTTACTAATAAACCAACTCTAATTAGGTTTAGCTTACTCTAATATACTAAGTGTATTCCCTCTTCTACCCTTCTCCTTAATTTAACTCATTTAACTCTCTTTTAAGGGATCTCCTAATTAATTTTCGTGCTTAATCTTATTCCTAATTTTAAATTGAAATTAGACTTTTATTATTCACTCAAAATACCTAAATTTTGGACCCTAAATAGTATAATTACCATTAGGCCATTTTTCCACCCTTTAAGCTTTAATTTCATTATTTTACATCCAACTAAGCTAAGATTTTGTTTAATTGAATTTGTTGACTTAATAACTAATTATCTTATTTTCTTTCATGAATTTAACAAATTTGAAATGACCAAATTACCCTTCCTCTTTAAATTCCTATTTTAACCTTTATATCTCTCTTTAATTCTCCTACCATTATCTTTCTTAGTATTTCCTCCATAATTTATTCCTTAATTATTTATTTTATTTTTAGGAAATCCAGGGTTTACAATACTAGCCCATTCTTTCAACATCCCAAGTAAAGGAATATGTTCCAAAAAGCCACAACTTGCCAATAAAAAAAATATGTTTTAGAAAAATAGTATATCATCTTAAAAAGTGAACCAAAAAAACTAATGAAACTAAATTATCACTGATAATTCACCTGCAGCAAAGCAACAGATCCTGTTAGATGTGTCTTATTATTGCCACTTGAACATGCTGTCAGACCCACCAATATATCAGCAAGGATCATAGTGACAATCGTTCTCGTTCCAAGAGGTTCAATCTTTAAATCTACCACGATCTTGCAAAGAGCTCCATGTACGTACTCTTCTGTTGCTGGTAACAATATGTGGCTAAGTACAGAAAGTATAAGCACATTTACTCTACTCTCATCTTTTTCATCCTTTTCATGATATAACTCTAGAAGTAGCTTTAATGAACACCTTTGACAGTTTCTTTTCATCTCTTTCCAATCAATTTTTTGGTATTGAAAGAGCTTTTGAAAAATCACAGGTGTACCCTGATTTTATATCTGGATATAATATATCACCCTCCAAGGATAGGCCTAACAATCTTCGTACTTCTTCAAGCGTAGGAGACAACTAGATATTTCCAAAGTTAAATATAACCTCTGTGGAATTCCAACACTTCAATGCGGCAATAATTAAACTCCAATTAATTTTTATCTTTGCCAGCATTAGAGTATTCCCAACGTTTGTGTGTCTAGCCCACTAGAATCTATCAACAGCATCCATTGAGTAGATTATATTGAGTAAGAAAGGATTGCATTGATATTCTCTTATTTTATAATCACTAAAAGTTTCGCTAGAGCTTCAGGGTAGGTCTAGTGAAGAACTTGAACTAGCCATAGCAATCAAAGGATATTGTTGATCTATAAAAACAACAAGAAATCAATAGTAAGTGACGAAGTCCCGTAACAATTCAATGGGTCTTGCTTATGTACAATGAAAGAAAATTTTTCGAACTGAGTGCTTATGACTCCTAATGAGTAAAAAAAAAATCTATAATCAATACTTAAAAACATTAATCCAATGAGGTTAGTGTAATTTCTTCTCATAACAATTCAACTAGCTAGATTTTTTAAGACTAAGATTGCGTAAAAATAATTTAAACAAAATTCAATATATAGTTTTTGATGCAGTCTACCTTTGATCTATTATACAATGAATCACAATAATAGAATTGTAGGTGTGCGCATCGTCGCACGGGTGGGGCGTGCCTCCTGAAGGGTAGTTCGGGAAGGTTGGAGTCGCCACTGCCTGATGGGGTGCAGGCAGACACCTGGGTGCCTAGGTTTTTCTATTAGGCTGGTCTGTAGTTTGAGATTCTAAGCAAGGTCTTGGTTATGGTCCAGGGAAGTCTGTAGACACCCCGGTCGGCTCCGTCAAATGACGGGTCCCATGGGTTTCCTTGATTTGAATCAACTCAATCTGTCTATTCACCCGATTCCTATTCCAACATGCACAATTTGGTTAAGTCTGGCGGGATCACTTGAGTGGTGTGTGTCCCTTTACTTGATTTTATCTTTGTTAATTAAGTGATCTCGGTCTGGCTTGGTAGGCCCCGTTGGAAGGCCCACGAGTATATCAAATTGGACCGGCAGTCCAAGTCACATGTTGGGTTTCCGGGTGACTCGGAAACCCTTTTGGTTTGTTTGGTTGGGTCAAAACCATTCAAAGAATGCTAACGATCAAAGAAAATCAAATAACAAGATTAAAACAATGTAGCCGACATCCTTGGTCGGCTACACACAGTCCATTGTGTGGTCGACCTTCATGGTCGGCTACAAAAAACCCTTAACTGATTCGACCTAAGTTGTCGAATCAGCTCAAAAGCATGATTTTTGGGGTTTCTGCTTTGGGTTCGGATTTCTGGGCTCCTAGTGAGGTTCGGGTAATTGTGTGGGCCCCCAGTGGTTCAGACAGAAGCTCATGGGCTTCTTTTTGGGGGGTTTAGAATCAAGATCCAAGGAGAAGGCTAGGGCTTCAGCTTCTCTTTGCTTTGAACTAGATTTGGTGAAGAAACAAGAACACAAGAATCCCTGTTTTGGTCATTCCTTCACTCCAAAAATCAACCAAGGTATATGAATAAGAGTCAATGACATGGATTCAAAGAGATATGCTTCACTCCAAAAGTATGTGTGTGTGTAAGCTTTTCTGTGCCTAAAAGCTGAAGTAAATACTCATATACAATTTACAACTAAATAATTAATGAAAGGAGAAATAGCTAAAGTATTTGCCTAATGCATGGTCATGTATTCTTATACATGAAAAAAGGGGACTGATTTCTCATAGGCAAACAATGATTGATATAAGGTAAAAATATGGTAAGTCAAGAATATGCAAGATAGTAACAAGAAAACCATTGCTCAATTCATATGCATGTTCCTAGTACTAATAAATGATGAGTGAACTTTATATATGCTTAAAATAGTAGTTAAACCATGCACAAGCAAACTAAATAAAGAATATGAAATTCAACATGCATCCCATACAAATTTACAGCATATTTTTATTAATCTATCTAGCTTAAGAAAAACATTTAAAGAAAGGGTAAAGGGGGGTTACACATGGGGTACGTTAGATTTAGATGAAGGGGAATATGCTCTCCTATTGAATAGAAAGAGGATCATAGCAGAAACAGTAGCTTAAAGGCATTTGAAATCACACCAAAAGGCCTCTCTTCCTTTCTTTGATTCAACCGGAAGCTTGTTCTTACCTTTAAAGAGTGACTATTCTTGAAGTGCCATGAAAGGAAAGTGAGATGGAGAGGAAAATGCGAATACCATGCATAACAAAAATGATACCACATGCATATGATCCCATATATTCCGAATCAATCCAAACTAACATATGTTTCACAAAATAACCCTAGGGGACACACCTTAGTCTTGAAGAATTGATTAGAAATGTTCTAAGCTCTCTTTGGAACCAAGAGAGTGGCTGGACAGCACCTTCCCTCCTTCAAAAGCTCCTCTAAGTCTTCCCTTTAGGCTTGAAATAAAGGAAGAAAAAATGGAGGAAGGATTGGACAAGGTTTGGGAAAGGTTTTGGGCTTATAAAAAAAAAAGAGAGGGAGTAGGATAGGGGTTCGAATGGGGCAAAGGGGAGGAAGGAGAGGGGGTCTAGCTTGCTTCTTCTTGTTTCATCCGACCCCTCCCTCCCCTTTTACCAAAAGTGACTCTTTTATTGTTATTTTTTACTTGTGACTTATTATTTTTTACTTAATGGTTAAGAAAGACTCTTTTGTTAATATTTTTTAAGAAAGACCCTTTTTGCTATTATTTTGTTTACTTAAGGGTTAAGAAAGGGAGACATCCATGTGGCGCAGTTTACCACATGGACAGTTTATTTTTTATCTAGGGCTGCTTATAACTCTTTCATTTGAGCTCCGATTCTGGCAAACTCAGTTGCGTTGGAACCGGGTTGACATCTTCTATCCACTGAGCTAGGGTTTAGCAGCAAATTCTAGTTTTTTAGCAGAAGTGCCGAGTCGCGTCCTAGAGCCAATTTTTCTCATATCTCTTTATCCGGGACTCCGATTCCAGCAAACTCAGTTGCGTTGGAGTCATGTTGAGATGCTCTTTCTGCTGGTATCAAATTGGGTAGCTGATCTGGGGTTTAGTAGAAAGTCGATTTCTGCTTTTCTTTGATTTGACTAGTCCATAACTTCTTCGTTCGGACTCCGATTTGAGCAAACTCAGTTTTGTTAGAATCGTATCGAAATCCTCTTTCCAATGGTGAGAAGTATGGTGACTAATTTGCACCAGATAAAAAGTCAACTTTTTGACTTTCTTAGGTTTGACTTTTCAATTAAAATTTCATTTTCTGCATTTTGGGAGGTACAAAAATGAGGTGCTTACAGTAGGCACCACCAAAAAAAATCTCGTAGGTTGGATACAAGAAGCTCTATTCAACAAGTCCATTAAATAGTAGCTTCAAAGCTATAGATAAAATGGCCTAAACATGGTTAAACAAAAATTAATAATAATTGAATTGACTTTATCAATTTGTCTATGCAAGGAATTTTTATTTTCGCTTGTTACTCAATTGCAAGAAAGATTTAGACTTGTTTCGAAACTATTAACCTTCGTTTCAATACATCTTTACCTACTTACATGCCATTAAAAAACAATTTCTTCAAGAGTTAAATGACAAAGAAATGTACACTAAATTATAATCTAAACCGAGCAAATCAAATGATGGATACATCTGCTCAGTTTAGCCTACATGGTGATTTGTTTGGAGAGCAAGTAAAGATCTTGTTTCAAACTCACCTCCAGATTTTCCGCGAGGAATGACGATAGTTGCAGCATTTTTTCCACGCAAAGAAGCTATTCGACCTTTTCCTTGCGAAGAACACCCTCACTGCTATTGCAAACAATGCTGCCGCGGCTATCGAAACAAACACCAACACAACCCTCTCAGTTGTTGCGAAGAAAAGCCCCTCTTCTCCTGCTTGGCTTTCACCACACCAATGGTCCAAGGTTGATTCCAGACAACCAGCTTGTACAGTTCTATCGAAAGAAGCGAAGAAAGCCAAGGAAAGAAGTCCCACGATGGAAATGATGAAAGACAAGAGCTTTGTTTATTTGGTTTTTTTTCTCCTTGATCGTTTCGATTAAGAAAGGGGTAGGGAGAAGAGAAAGCAAACAACACAACTTCAAACAGGAGGGAAATTTTTACCTTATGGAGACGATTGAGAGAGGGAACCGTTACTTGATCAAGTCTGAAGAAATAGGAGGACGGGAGAAATGGGATACACAGAGAGAGAGAGAGAGAGAGAGAGAGAGAGAGAGAGACGAAAAGAAAGGGTTTATTAATTGAAGAAATTTAAAGCCGGTCGCTGGAAAATCACCTGTTGCAAAGAAGACAACACCTTCTCTCCTTTCTTTCGTCTGCCAAAAAATATTCACTCGGTAAACACGCGATTGTGTTGAGAATGGATTTGAAAAAAATAATATTTTATTGCTTTTGTAAAGGTAGAAATAACGTTGTTCAACTTTAACGTCATTTAAGTGGAGATGAAGACCGATGAACTCTCGGGACACGTGGCCTTTGATAAGCATGCATTAGAGAGATTTCAACTTAAAGGCATCACAGAAGATTTCAAATCAATAGATAAACAGAAAATTGCTAAATCAAAGTGTGAGAGAGAGAGTGTGTGTGTATTAACAATTTGCAATGAAATTGGGGGAGGGGGAGATTGTTATGTATCGTCCAATCTCAAACTCATAGATTTTGAGATTCTCCAATGTATCTCCTTCGTGGTAAGGCAAAGTTAATCCAACTTGCAACTTGTGCGCACCTAAAATTGATCACACGACGAGGCACATGCAAGGAATGCGTGCGTGCCTCGGGACTATCGGAGTCGCCACTACCTAAAAGGTGCAGGCAGACACAAGTGGTGCCTAACCGGGTCCAATTTTTGCTGGTTTGCGGCCTTTTAGAGATTCGGGTAAGTTCTCAGTTACATCCGGGGAAGTCCAAAAACACCCCAGCCCGCCCCATCGGTTTGACGGGTCCCTCGAGTCTCCCTGGTTTTTGAGTCAACTACCTCACCCTTTCCTAATCCAACATGTATTTTTGTTAAGTCTGACGGGGACCACTGAAGGTGTGGGTCCCCTTTAATTTATTTTATCTTTTTGGGTTAAGTGGGTCAGGTATGAGCCCCGTTGGAAGGCCCATGGGAATGCCAAGTTGGGCTTAAGCCCATGGCCCAGTCAGGGTTATTGGGTAACCCTAATTTTGGATTTGGTTATTTGATTTTGAATTAATTTAAACATGCAAATTAAATGGGTTAAAGATTTTTAAAGGCCCAATGGGCTTGGGATTGGCCCACGAGCAATTAACCAGATGGCCTAAGGCCCAATTATTGCAAACGAGCCTTGGTTTGGGCCAGATTAATGTGGGCCCCGTTGGAAGGCCCACAAAGCCTTGGTGAGCCCAACGTCTTAAAATGGGTTTGGGCTTACCCAAAAACCCAAATGGTTCGGCTTGCATCAAAACGGGTCAGATCGGATCCAACCGAGTCCAAGAAAATGATTTTTTAATTATTTACAACAATGAACCTCATCTGTATTGCGGTTTGGGTAAAACCACATTTGCTCTGCGATTCAGGACTGAGTATGTGGTTTTGCCCGACTTTCGAAAAGAGGCCGAAATCTCAGTTGGCCTGGTTTGTCTGGTTCTCCAGGACGTCCGCCGACTTCTGTGGTCTCCGAAACCTTCTCAGAATTGCTCAAATGCTAATTTTTTAGCTCAAAAATCTCACTTTGTTGGAGCGGTTCGAGTGCTTCTCCAACCATTCAACAAACAAACATAATGTTTCAGAAGAGAAAAACAATCAGACAATAGGGATGATGATATAGTGCTTCCTAAATCTACAAACGAGAACGAGTTCATATGAAAGTCCAAGCATGCTTTGTGGTTTGATGGGAAAAAACAGTTAAAGGGAAGATGAGAAAAAAAACAGTTAAAGGGAAAATCTGGAACATTTCAAGCGGATGTGTGCGGGTGATTTTTATTCACTAAAAGAGAAGCTTTTTAAGATCACAAAATAAAAGGAAATCTCTTTTACACAAATCCTAAGCAAAAGTGTATTCTATCTAGGAATACATGCAACTACTTGAGTAAAATAAGAGAAAAGGCGATAATGGAAGGACCGAACCTTATGTAAGAAAAATGTTTTGAGTGTGTGCTTTGGTGTTCATAAAAACAAGTACTAAACCATGCATGGGTGCACACGATTAGATGCGAGCAGGATAAACAAGTAAGATCCTAAGGAGCCAAGCAACCCATTATGATTGAAAGGAACAGGGAAAAGAGAAGTTAGGGATACATTGGATGACACAAAGAGGACAGGACCCCTCTTATTATAAAGTAGATAAATCTGCATAAAAAGATTAGTTCAAGAAAGACAAAACAGGACTCTTTGATTTTCATGGAACTCTCCTCTCCTCCCACCTTTCGTATATGAGATCCCCCCTCACCATGGGGATTCTCATAGCATACAAAAAGAGACAAAAAGGTTAGAAAAACATAGCAAGAACAAAGCCTCAAAATAGCTAAGAAGAAACTTGCTCAGAATAACTTGATTTTCATATATGTCAAATACAAAGTAGAGGGATTGCTCACCTTGCTATTATTTCTTCTTTTTGAAGTGTTGTGGTTCTCCCGTTGATGTGGACAGCACTTCAGATCCTCCCTTAGTTTTCAAGAGTAGCCCCCTCCTTGTCTTCAAATTGAAAGAAGATCAAGAAGAAGGAAAAGAGGAGACTGGAGGGGTAAAATGGGTATTTTTGAGGGCTTAGATGAGAGGGGAAGGTTTCAGAGGGTTGGAAGGTTGCTAGAGAGGCAGGGGACAATAGGGTTGAAGAGAACCTTGCAAACGATGGGGTTGGACGCCTATTTATAGGCAAAAAATCTGGAATGGCATTTAAAACGTGCGAATCTGCGTGAATCTGCCAACTATCGCCAACTGTCATTGAAGATAAGATCGCGTCCACATTTTAAGTGCGGTTTAGGCCAAACAGCACTTAAAATGCGGTCGCCCACGTTTTTAAAATTTGTGATTTCAAACCACTTATTCAATTTGGTTTTGATTTCAGATTTTGTAAGATTTTTTGAGATATTTTGATTATTTTAATATAAAAAATCAAGATATTTTTTTATAAAAGATTATTTTATTCCTGATATTTATTTGTTTCACTTTTCCTGCTCTTTTGCCACGCGGGCAGTTTTCCTGAAACTTTGACTGGCCATAACTTTCTCATCTGATGTCCGATTTGAGAAAACTCAATGGCGTCGGAATCAGGTTGAGATTCCCTATCCACTGAGTTAAAGTTTAGTGGCAAATTCAGGCTTTTTAGTAGACGTGCAAAACTGCTCCTCGGAAGATAGTTTTGCTCATATCTTGCTCTCCGGGACCGCAATTCCATCAAACTCAGTTGCGTTGGAATCGCGTCGGGATCCTCTATCCAATGGGATCAATTTGGACAGCTGAATTGAGCTTGAGCATAAACTCCATTTCTGATACCCACAAGTTTGACCAGTTCATAACTTCTTCATTCGGACTTCGATTTGAGCAAACTCAATTGCGTTGGGGTCGTGTCGGGAATTCTCTTTTGAATGAGAAGAAGTTTGGTGGTCAAAGACCCCTCCGGGTTTGACTTTTTAATTTGAATTTTTATTTTCTACATTTTTGGGGGTTCAGGTGCTAACACAACTTATTATCCAAAGGATTTTTTTTCTCCTATGAAACTAATGGTTTTTGAAGGTGAATTAGAAAGAGTGTGTCAACAATTCGCAATGAAATTAGGGGAGAGAGAGAGTCTGTGTCAACATTTCGCAATGAAATTGGGCGAGGGGGAGATTGTTGTGTATCGTCCAATCTCAAACTCACAGATTTTGAGATTCTCCAATCTATCTCCTTTGTGGTAAGGCAAAGTTAATCCAAGGTTTTGAATTTCGATTCGCCTGGGCATGCCACCCAGGTCACCGAATGGCATTTCATCGACATGCCGACGATTCGCCGGAAAACAAGATTTTCCTCGGTTTCTGGCGAATCGGTCGAAATTGCAACAGAAACATAAAAGTTTCCTTTTTTTCCCCAAAAAAATCAAAAATTTTACAACAATTCAATAAGCATAAGTTATATACTTCAAAACTGCACTTAAATTACCATGAAAACACAATGTGGCATGTAAATGTAATGATCGGGCCTATCGGGGTGATGCCTGTGTTTGCTATGTTTAAACTTTAAATTTTAAATAAAAAATAACAAAGAGGATCCAAATTTTAAATTAAACTGAAACAACAATATATAAAGTAAAAAATATATAATCATACCGTCAAATCAGACATGAAATGAATGACGTGGTGACTCAAACCCTGATCTCTCGCCGATAAAATGACAGTAGCGCTTCCAGCCCATCCGAAATCTGTAATCTCTTTTATATGCACGGACATGTTGCTCATACTCCTCCTGTGTCATATGAGCCATGATACCAACTGGAGGGAAATCATCAAAATAGTAGCATGCCTCTTGCTCTGGTGGCGACGGAGGAGACGGCGCAGGATAACCGGGATGCTCGTATGGAGGGGCTACTGGTGCAACTCCAATACCAATAGGTACAACAGGCATAGGATAATATCCGGGCGGATACGGATTCACTGGAAAGATCCCAAATGGATCAGATGTCTGCATGTGTGCTCCAGGATATACGTATGATGAACTATAACTACTAGTATCTGATGAATCTGCTGGCCCAAGCTGCTGAGGATAATAGGCTGGATAGTGTCCCTGGGTCAGCTGTGTTGGATAGTGAGGATACTGCTCTCCATAAGAACTCGATGATCCTCCAAGATCTAAAGATCCGAAACTCTGTGCCACGGAGGACGAGTCATCGTGCATCCCTGTATGCTGTCTCTCCTTGCCTTTCCTCCTCTGAAAGGAATATCCCCCACTCTCATCAGGATCTCTATCTCCGTGGTCAGTATCCTGTGTGGTATGATGGAAAGCCGCCTCTCCAGTAAATGGGCTCAACCCCGGGCCACTGGTGCCAACACCACCATAACCACCATAATCATCATAACCACGACTAGCACCACCATCTCCATCATCATCATCTGAAGATCCGGACTCATCCTCATCATCTGTCTCCCCCTCAATGTCCTCAGCAGTCTCCTCCTCATCTGTCTCCTCCCTCTCCTCCTCCTCCTCCTCCTCTGACAATGAAACATGCCTACGGGCTGGGACTGGGGCTGGTGTCGTCGCAGTAGCGGAGGAAGGAACAACTCTGATGAGGTTATCCAATGAGTCTCCGCGAACCTCCCCCTCTACTCCTCCATAGCTGCGTCTACATCGATGCCCAACTCTGCTGCAGCCTGGGATATGATTGGGCTAGGACTACGATCAGGCTGATCCATCTCAACACATCTAACCCACTCTGCAAATGGATCCTCGTCATCGACTTCATTACTGAATAAATAATCCAAAGGATCATTCACAGTTCCGGCGGCGGTGCCGCGCTCTATCTCTAACTGCTTCGTCCTCAGCCTCATGTTATAATGGCAGAAGACCAACTTCTGTAACCTCTGATAAGCTAGCCGGTTCCTCTGCTTCGTGTGTATGAGTGCAAACGTACTCCAATTGCGCTCACAAGCAGAAGAGGATGCTGTCTGAGCCAATATTCGACACGCTAACTTCCTCAGTGTAGGGGCACTTGTGCCATACATCGCCCACCATTCACCTGGATTTACAAATAGAAAATATTAAAAATTATTTAGAAATTAGAAATTTAAAATATTAATATTCATAATCCCTTGTCACTTACACGGCATCATCTTGTCCCTTGACGCAATCGCCGTAGTCAACCCGAATGAGCCCATCGCATCTCTAAATTGTATGATCTGGTATTGGAATAATTTGAAATGGTCAATACTTAATAATTAATATAACTATTAAGAAAAAGTGATATCCATAACATAAGTGAAGTTAAATGCTACGGCCCCTACCTCGTTTCCAAAATCCCCAACTGATTCTAAATGGGAGTCCAACTTCATGAAAACCTCGTGGACACAAGTGCAGAGATCGTGCTGTGCGCCAAGATTATCCTTATAATGATATTTGGGATTCAAATAATACGCTACATTGACGATTACAAGAAAAAACATCAGTACAATAATTAAAATATAAGTATAAACATATTCAACATAAAATGATTTAAATAAAATTGTAATTATACCTACTGCATGCAAAGGATGACCTAGCGACTTCATCCATCTGTCTTTAACAATCTTCAATATCCACTGATGTGATTTGGGTGCTGCGGCCTTAATCTGAGCTTTCATCACCGCCATACACTTAAAAATGGATCCTACGGTAGGATAGGAATCTGTGTCAAGCAGCCGCAGTATACGATATATGGGGTGCAGTACAGCAATCAACTCTCGCACATGCTCCCAAAAAGTATTGGACAAAACAATCTCTTCTACTCTCCTCCCGGTCTCTTTGCGACTCTGAGCACAACTCGTCCATTCGTCACTGGTAAATAGAGATCTCAATCCCTGCCTGTTGCTCAGAATACTATCCAATGCAATATAGTTCGTACCGAATCTGGTAATCCCTGGCCGAACTAAGTCCCCACCACATTTCTCTCTCATCTTCGCTGGTTTGTACACAAATGTGGTGAGTGCTCGTGCATCCTTCAATGTCGTCAGCACATTGCTTCTCTTGCCAATCTCCTCTAGTATCAAGTCAATGGCATGTGCAGCACAGGGCGCCCAATACAGGTTATACCGCTGCTGTAATGTCTTGCCGGCTTTCATGAACGCACTGGCACTGTCTGTCACAATCTGAACGACGTTCTCAACGCCAACCTCCTGTATCACGCTCTCTAATAAGCTGGTAATATAGGGCGCATCCTTGATATTGTGTGATGCGTCAACAGATCTCACGAACACTGCCCTGCCTCTACAATACACCATGAAATTGATGATGGACAGTTTAGTAGGACCTGTCCATCCATCACACATGATCGTAACTCCAAACTGCTCCCAGTGGGGTCGTAGCGATGTAATAAACTCTCTCATCTCTGCCTCCTCCTGATCCAAGTACGTACCCATAATCTCCCGTGGCGTAGGAGGCAAGACTCCCTGACCTGACTCCTGGATAACATCGACCATGTTCTTGAAATGGGGGCTCGCTGCTGCATTCGCTGGAATGTGATTGAAGATAAAAAAATTTGATATAAACTTCCCCATTTTCTCCCTGACAGTGCCCTTGCTCCACATATCCTTCAATCTCTTTTGCTTGGCACCAGATGAATGCCACATACTAGGCTCCATAGGATAATCAGGCATCCTGGTGCTAGGTCCAGCCCCAGCCCCATGTCTAGAACTAGGAGTAGGAGCATCAACATCTGCATCTCCTCTAGAAGTACCACCCCTGTGAAATCCATGCCTCGCAGCCTCTGCTCTCTCAAACTCAGACTGCAAAGATGCTTGCACTGAGGCTCTGAATGCTGCCCTCTCTCCCTCTGTCACATACTCGGGTGGGTACACCATATCATCGTCGTCATCAATATCAGGAGCCACTGAGGGTCCGACAGGCTCTGCCAATCTACGTCTAACCTCCTCCCATGCATGCCTCTTCCCCTCCCTAGCTACACTCCCTGATGCCAAGTGTTGTTGCATCAGCTTCTTAACCTCTGGAGGGACTTGACGACAGTTGGCCACGTTATTGTAGCCGTGTGCCAAATGCTGCTTCAACCGTGATACTCCACCACCCTTTATGACTTGGTGGCAATAGTTGCAGACTGTCTTATTTCTGTCTCCCTCGTATCTCGTGCAATGGGCCCAACCAATATCCAGCCTCCTACCACCATCTCTGCCCTCTCCACTACCACTGCCAGATGCCATACTGTCTATCCGTCTGACTGTCTTTAACAGACTAACCAAGAAGTACTACACTGGAATCCGAACACCTGCACAAACGCACAGTAACTCAGTAAGTCAATAACAGAGCACAATAACAAATTATAAATATTAATCCACGATACCACATTAGACAATACTAACATTACCAACTAATTATAATTTCTTATTTATAATTTATAAACTATATTATTAGTTATGAATTTTATGAATAATTTGGGATTAATTAATTCGAAAAATCATAATTATATAAAAAATTATAAACACTCTGATTCTTCAAAATAAATTGTTCTATAAAGACTATAATAAACAAATTATCTTTAGGAATTTAATTTGCGTACTTATATTTTTTTTATTAATTTTATGAATAATTAACTAATTTTCAGATTAATGAATTCCAAAAAATCAAAAATATATAAAACAATTATATAAACTCCAATTATTTAACATAAATCATTCTACAATAACTAAATCAATTTTATGAATTGAATTTGAGTATTTATCTTTTGAATTAATTTTATTAATAATTAATTAATTTTCGGATTAATTAATTCCAAAAAATCAAAAATATATAAAAAATTATATAAACTCCAATTATTTAACATAAATCATTCTACAATAACTAAATCAATTTTATGAATTGAATTTGAGTATTTACCTTTTTTATTAATTTTATTAATAATTAATTAATTTTCGGATTAATTAATTCCAAAAAATCAAAAATATATAAAAAATTATATAAACTCCAATTATTTAACATAAATCATTCTAAAATAACTAAATCAATTTTATGAATTGAATTTGAGTATTTATCTTTTTATTAATTTTATTAATAATTAATTAATTTTCGGATTAATTAATTCCAAAAAAATCAAAAATACATAAAAAATTATATAAACTCCAATTATTTAACATAAATCATTCTACAATAACTAAATCAATTTTATGAATTGAATTTGAGTATTTATCTTTTTATTAATTTTATTAATAATTAATTAATTTTCGGATTAATTAATTCCAAAAAAATCAAAAATACATAAAAAATTATATAAACTCAAACTTTTTAACATAAATAATTCTATAATAAATAAATTAATTTTATATATTAAATTTGGCAACTTATCTATTTTCTTCATTTTATAAATTATATATCAATTTTCGGATTTAAAAATTAATAAAAAAATTAATTTTCTAAAAAATTAATCCGGGGGCACCCATTTGTAGATCGGGTGCCCCCATCTAACATATATAATTATCAAAGTCAACAACAATATTTATCTAATTTAAATGAATTAAAAAGAAATTATATGCATTTTCGACACAAATAATTGCAAAAAATATTTTTTTTGTGCAAAAAATAAAACGCCGACACTCATCTGTAGATCGGGTGTCGGGCTTCAACATATAATAAATTCAACACATTCCACAAGCATTTCATCAAAAAATTTTGAAAAAAACGATCTTACCCCAACATGTGCAATGAACCAAGCTTGATTCTCCACAAAATCCTCTCTCAAAGCAGTGTAATCTTGCTAGATTATGAAAAACGACCAAAACCCTGCCTAATCCACTCAAAAATCGAGCCAAAATACCCCCCCCCCCAAAGCATACGGCTACACCCCCTTCGTTCTTCCCTTTTTTTTTATGTGCAGGTCGATTTGGGCGAAATTTCGCCCAAATCGACCGGCGCGTCGTTTTACTTCCGCGCGCACGTGTGCGTTTCGTTTAAAAAAAAAGCCGACCGCCGCCGAGCGAAATTTCGCTCGGCACGGTCGGCATTTCGATGCATATCGCTAGGGGCACAACCCCAGCGATTTCCCCCGGCGAAACACATCGCTGGGGGTCCCGTGACCGAAATTTCGGCAAAATTGTAAACCTTGAGTTAATCCAACTTGCAAATTATTATCCAAAGGATTTTTTTTTCTCTTATGAAACTCATGGTTTTTGAAGGTGAATTAGAAACTTTTTTTTTTTTATGTTTGCTCAGCAAGTGTTATAGGAAGCCATAGAGTTCATTAAGAGAATTGTTTTAAAGTGAGAGAAGGCAGGTGTATCTATTGGTCTATTTGCATATCACATTGACACTTATTCTACTTGTTGCCACAATTAGTGTTGAAAGGCTTTTTCTATTATGCACTTTATTAATAACAAAGTTCAGAATCGAATGGGTGATGAATGGATGGACCACAACCTAATCACTTATAATGAGAGGGATATATTTAAGACCATTGATAATAAGAAGATCATTAAGAGATTTCGGAGTATGAAGCGCTGTCGAGTGCACTTATAATTTTTTTATGCTTTATTTATATCAATTTTTTATTTTGATTAATCAAAGGAAAACTATACTTTTTTTATCATGACCATTTTGGCTCAAAGACTTACTTTGCCCACCCTAGTTTAAAATCCTGGCTACGCCACTACTGGGTTGGAGAATTTTGATGAGAGGGATATATTTAAGACCATTGATAATAAGAAGATCATTAAGAGATTTCGGAGTATGAAGCGCTGTGGAGTGCAATTAAAATTTTTTTTATGCTTTATTTATATCAAATTTTTAATTTGATTAGTCAAAGGAAAACTATACTTTTTTTTTATCGTGACCATATTGGCTCAAAGACTTACTTTTCCCACCCTAGTTTAAAATCCTGGCTATGCCACTACTGGTCAGGAGAATTTTGATAGACCATATGGTTGTTATTATTTGACAAATTAAAAATAATGAAGAAAAAATAAGTTTTTTTTTCTTTTTGGTTTCTAGCTAGTGATTTTTTTCGAAATAATTTAGGTTCAGTAGTCTAATTCTTGGTAATTGAGAAATAGTGATACTTTTAAAATAATTGAGAACGAGTGGCATTTTACTCTTTATAAAAGTTTTATTATATAAATGCCCTTAACATGCTTCAAACAAACAAATTAACATACTTGCTTGTGACAAACCTGTAGACACCCCAAATTGCACTACAATATGAGAAAATAATGAAAATATGTTTTAAAATACCTTAATTGAGCTTTGACTTGTGTCAAAACCTCAAAATCGGCAAAAAGTGTGCCTCCCACATGTAAAATGCAGATTTTCTCAATTTTGTTTTGTCCGCATATAGTATGAGGACGTGCCCGTATGTAAATTACAAGCAATATCATGCTTTCCTCATACATGTAGTGGGCTGCCACGTAGCATCTAGAAGCTTTGGCCATTAGGTCACGTCGGCAACGCACGTGGTGCGTAATAGAATCTCATCCACAAATATTATGCGGTTTTCAAGTATATTGGTCGTCTCCGCATATATAGTGCGGACTGGACAAAACTGCGCTGTGTATGCGGATACGTTCAATTTGAGCAATTTCGCAAAGGCTCGGGATCTGAGCCTTATTTACTCTTTTTACCTCTCTCTAGGAGACTCGATATTCTTATTTTGCCCTTCGAAACTTCTGGATTTACTTTAATTCATGCCTTAAGCTTGAATTAATCTAGAAGGGTATTTTTGCATACCCTTGGCCTTGCCTATAAATAGAGGGGCTCTCCTCTTACAAAGGGTTGACAATCTGAAGCTTGAAGAGCTCTTGAAGAAGAAGGGAACCTCTGCCCAATTCTCCACTCAACTCTCTCAAGCTACCAAGGTGAGATTCTTAACTTGTCTTTTTCTTGTACTTAAATTTAAGCACTCTCTCCTTCTACCTTTCTGTAGTGTAAGTCCTTGGATGTGATTGTTAGCCCCAAACCACACTTAAAGTACCTTAAGCCCCCTCTCTAGCCGTAAAACATGAAGAGAGAGCTAGGGGAAACAAGTGTCGGAATTGATCCTTAGGTTTAGAACCCTTTTATGATGATACACTTGCATATTTGTGTTATTTTGAGTGTGATTGTTGTTTTTGTGTGATTTTGCTTTAAATCTGGAGAAATTACGTAGATCTATGCTCTCTATAGCATTAGATCCCAATTTTATCCTAAAATTCTGATTTCCTACACAACCACACATATATCACTTGATTTTTGTCAAATTAGGCTTAGATCTAAGATCTACTATCACTGGAAAGTTATTTAAGTGAGTATAGGTATTGAAAGTTATTTAATTAAATTTTAGTGAAAGGTATTTTGACTCCTTGCATGACCCCAAGTCGCGTAGCCATTAAAGGCCGTTCTGTGTGATTAAGGCCACTTTAGGCGTAAAACGTTGATAGTCCGGGAGAAAAGATACCAATTACTAAGGTTGAAGTCGAATGACCAAAATACCCTTATGAATTATCTAAGGAGAACTATGTCTCAGAGAAGCTTAAATACGGGTCAAACAATAAACGTAGAGGAAAACAATTTAATAAATATAGAAAAAGATTTAAACAATTGGACAATTCCCAAAGTACCAATAGATCAAGTTTATAAAAAAGGAAGTTTCAAATTTATTTCAGATTATACAATCAAAACTGTTGAACAAACAATCTCTCTAACCAATGAACATGAAAGAATCAATCTTTTAAGTAATAAAACATTAGAAAAACATAGACAAAAATACAATTATTTACATATAGGAATGGTCCAAATCGCAATCAAACCACTAACAAGACAAGGTTTAAATACTGCAATATTACTGTGTTTACGTGACTGTAGACACAATCAATTTAATGATTCTCTGTTAGGGATAATAGAGTCAAGTTTGTACAATGGTCCAATTTACTTCAATTGCTTCCCAGATTTCTCAATTAGTCTTACGGACCCAGGTGTCCTTCAATCTTTAGTTTTGAATATCAAATCCACAGGATATGATATGCTTCCAGGATCACTCCCATTTGCAATCATATATAGAATCCATTACAAAGCCATGACAACAATGGCCAATCCTTTAGTCAAGATTGCAAGCCCAAAAGGAGAAACTCTTCTCCTTCAAAGTAACCCTTGTGATTCAAATGTTATTGTTCCAAGAACAATTAAATGGAATGAAGTTAGCTTTCCTAGAGAATGGAATTTTCAATCAATTGTTACTCCTCCCAAAAGAGAAAATAGCCAATTAGATAATATAGTCCAACATGATGATGGTAGTGTGGAAATAAGATTTTCCAAACTAAGTTTTAGGAATCCAGATTTAGGTCAGTCTAGCCGAAGCAATCTAGATAACAGAATTCCAATCTTTACGAATCCCAATTTTGAAGTAGGACAAACAAGTCGTAGGGTTCCATCCTTTACAAGTCCAAGAAAATCATGTTCTTCAATTCCTTCTACAATTAATTTATCAGGAATCAAGACACAAGCAAACATAGTTAAACCAACATACAAAACCAATGAACCAGATGAAACGGACAAAGAGTCTGAAGACCAAAACTTGTCCCCAACTTATTCTCAAATGCAAGACCCACAAACACATCCTAGTTGTGATATGATAGAAAAACAATTTACAATAGATAAAGAATATCTTAGAAAAGATTTTTATTCTCCAGAAAATAGATCAAAAAGAAAACAATTCCTCAATAATTATAATAAAGAATTAAGAGACCATATTCAATCTAAATATTATAAATTTTTAGAATTAATACAAGAAAACGTATATTTCTTTGACTGGTTTTATTCAGATCTAACAGTCTTAGAAAAGCCAATAACAATTTGGAAAAATATAGAAGAAAAATCAATACATCTGTACATCCTCCACAGGATCAAATCAAATTTAATAATAAACAAACAGAAATCATAGCTGCTCCTTACAAGATTAGAGATAATAATAAAGATGCCCAAGCTACAAACAAAGGTATAAATAAAATTATTGAACAAAATAATTTTACAAACAAATGTTTATATACAATAGGAAATCAAGTTGATAGGATAGAAACAATTATTCAAAAACAAGATGTTACAGTTCCTTCGTCATCAAAAAATACTCCAATTTTCAAACCAGTAGAAATTCCAAGGGAATTAAATAAACAATTGGAAATTAGAGAATTTGATCAAGAAATAGATAAGAGACTTAGAGATCTCTTAACAGATAGTACAATAATTCCAGATTCACAAGAATCACCAATTCCACAAGCCCCCCTTAGGATTAGACCAGGGTCAAGTAGTCAACAAAAACATATTGATACAATAGAAAAATCAAATGATTTGGAAATCAACAAGATGAATTGGAAAAACACTAGGAATTACTACCCTAGACCTAGTTTTCCAGACATGCAATTAGAGGAAAAGAATCAATTCACTCAAGCCTCATTTCATCCCAATACAATCTATGAATGGAACATAGATGGTAAGTCTGAACATTTGATTATCGAAACATTACAACATATGACAATGGTAAGCACTGCTTACAAAATCAAACAAGAAAATGTGTCTGAACAAGCAATTGCCCAAGCTTTGATAGCTGGGTTTACAGGTCAATTAAAACATTGGTGGGATAATTATCTCACTGATATTGAAAGAGCCAATATTTTAAATTCTGTTAAGATTGATGAAAATTTCGAACCAATTAAAACTGAAGATGACCAAGAAATTCCCAATCCAGTAGAAACTTTAATTTATACAATTATGAAAATGTACATCGGAGATCCTTCAAAATTGAAAGACAATTCTTCTGAAATTCTTTTAAATCTTAGATGTAGAAAATTACAAGATTTCAAATGGTACAAAGATATGTTCTTATCCAAAGTCCTTCTTAGAGAAGACTGCAGCCAAGCTTTCTGGAAAGAGAAGTTCTTATCCGGATTGCCACAGGCTCTGTCTGCAAAAATCAAGTCCAAATTAGCCGAACAATTTAGAGGTTCAATTCCATATGATAGATTAACTTACGGAGATTTAATCTCCACAATCAATTCAGAAGCCTTAGCAATTTGTACTGAAATCCAATTAAAAAACAAACTCAAGAAAGATACTCTGACAACAAGAAAAGAATTAGGTAGTTTTTGTGAACAATTTGGTTTCGAGAAAATTCAAACACCTTCAACAAAATCAAGAAAAAGCTACAAGTCACACAAAACATACAAGTCAAAACCACACAAATCTAAATTTAGAAAATACAATAAATATCACAAGAAGGAAATCAAGAATGATGAAAAAGATAAGCCGAGTACATCAAGAAAACCTTCAAAAACATTTAGGAAAAATTTCAGCAAAGACAAAACTTGTTACAAATGTGGAAAAGTAGGACATTTCGCAAACAAGTGTAGAGTAAAACAAAAGATTAATGAATTAGAAATATCCAATGAATTAAAAGATCAATTGCAAAAAATTCTTTTAATCAATTCAGAATCAGAACAATCAGATACTGATTATGAAACATCAAGTGAAGAACAGATCAATCAAATTCAAGATGATGATTACAATTCAGAATCTGATGAAGAATCAAGTTCTGAGTCAGAATCAGAATGTGAAAAACCAAAACCATGTGTAGGAAAATGTTGCAATAAACCAAGTCTTTTTGTATTAACCAAAGAACAAAATATATTGTTAGATTTAGCTGATGAAATACAGAATCCTGAAGAGAAAAAACTAGTTTTACAAAAACTAAAACAATCACTCGATAAACCAGATAAAAATAACTTAGAAAAACAAATTGATGATAAAACGAGAAGTCCATACAATTTCAAAGAAATCGTAGATAGGTTTAAAAAAGAATCAAAAGAAGATATATCAGTTCAAGATTTAAAACATGAGATCAATCAAATTAAATTAGAATTAAAAGAATTAAAATCTATAACAAACAATTTACAAGCACAAGTTAATATCCAAAGTCATCTCACTTATAATCAAATGAGAAAAATTCCTGAAGAAAAAGATGACGAAGCATCCACATCCCAAGAAATTGAAGAAGTAGGAGAACAAGAAAAATTTTTAGATTTAATCTCACAAGTAAACTTTAGAAAATGGATGATCAAAATCAATTTAGTAGTTAATAAAGAATTCAAGTTAGAAACAATAGCCTTAGTTGACAGTGGTGCTGATCTCAATTGTATTCAAGAAGGTATAATACCTTCCAAATACTTTGAGAAAACCAAAGAAAAACTCCATACAGCAAGTGGAGTTAGGATGAAAATCAATTACAAATTGTCAAATGTACACATATGCAATGAAAATATTTGTTTCAAAACCCCATTCATCCTAGTTAGTGATCTTAACAAACAAGTTATTTTAGGAACTCCATTCCTAGCACTAATCCAACCATTCACGGTTACAAATGATGGATTAGAAACAAGATATGAAAACAAGACAATAAGCTTCAAGTTTATTACAAGGCAAATAACTAGAGAGATAGATGTTCTAAAACAATTATCAATATCATTAGAAGCCAATTCAATTCAAAGAAAGGAGAAACAAATCATGTTTCTTAAAGAAGAAATAGAAAACAAAAATATAGAACAGCAACTTAACAATCCAAATTTAATTCAACAAATAGAAAATTTTAAACAAAAACTTGTAAGAGAAGTATGTTCTGATATTCCAAATGCTTTCTGGCATAGGAAAAAACATACAGTCTCCTTACCGTATATTCCAGATTTTCAAGAAAACAAAATACCTACTAAAGCTAGACCAATTCAAATGTCTCAAGAACTGTTACAATATTGTAAACAAGAAATCAATGATTTACTTAAGAAAAATATTATTAGACCAAGCAAATCACCTTGGAGTTGTTCTGCATTCTATGTCAATAAGAATTCAGAAATCGAAAGAGGAACTCCAAGATTAGTTATTAATTACAAACCATTAAATGATGCATTACAATGGATAAGATATCCAATTCCTAATAAACAAGATTTAATTCAAAGATTACATAATGCAAAAGTTTTTTCGAAATTCGATATGAAATCTGGATTCTGGCAAATCCAGATAACTGAGCAAGATCGATACAAAACGGCCTTTACAGTTCCATTTGGACATTATGAATGGAATGTAATGCCATTCGGTCTCAAGAATGCTCCTTCAGAATTTCAAAAAATTATGAATGATATTTTTAATCCTTACGATAAATTCACAATTATTTATATTGATGACGTTCTTGTCTTTTCATCATCAATATCTCAACATTGGAAACACTTGAATCAATTTTACAATATAATAAAACAAAATGAATTGGTAATCTCCAAACCCAAAATTGTTTTATTTCAAACCAAAATTAAATTTTTAGGTCACATAATTCATCAAGGAACAATTTGCCCCATTGAGAGATCTCTCTCATTTGGAGACAAATTTCCTGATGAAATCAAAGATAAAAAACAATTACAAAGATTCTTAGGAAGTTTGAATTATGTAACAGACTTCTTTCCCAATTTAAGTCAATCAGTTCAATTGTTGAGAAAAAGACTCAAAAAGACCCCAGGACCATGGACTCCTGAGCATACTGCAATTGTTCAAAAAATTAAAGAACAAGTTAAACAGTTGCCATGTTTAACTTTACCAAATCCTGATGCTTTCAAGATAGTTGAAACAGATGCATTAGACATAGGGTACGGAGGTATCCTCAAACAAAAATTAGACAATAAAGAACAATTGGTCAAATTTACAAGTGGAACTTGGAATCCAACTCAATCCAATTATTCTACAATCAAAAAAGAGATTTTATCAATGGTTTTATGTATTTCAAAATTTCAATCGGATTTACTCAATCAAAAATTTCTTTTAAGAGTTGATTGCAAAGCAGCAAAAAGTATTTTACAAAAGGATGTCAAGAATTTAGCTTCAAAGCAAATTTTTGCCAGATGGCAAGCTATACTTAGTATATTTGATTTTGATATTGAATTTATTAAAGGAGAACATAATTCATTGCCTGATTTCTTAACCCGTGAATTCCTTCAGGGCCAAAATGCCAAGGCAATTACCAACTAGCTGGCCCAAGCTCAAGCCCGGGTCCAAGCCCGTTCAAAATATCAGTTCGTCATCAAAACCTCAATATACAACCCCACAATCTTATGGACAATTTGCTCAGAACCCCAATCCAACTCCTAGTCAATCATCTAGTCCAGCCCAAGGTTTAGTTCGACAAATCCAAACCCAGCCTCCTTCAATTTCACCTCCAATTGCCCAAGCCAGTAGTCCTATCCCTAGAAACCCAACACCAAGACTTCCATGGGCCGACAAAATGCAACAAGAAGAAGATAAACTTAGAATGCAATTACTCCAAATTGAACAAGCCAAGGAACTAGAATTGGGTTCCCCTCCATTCAAAGAAGTAGTCAAGAAAAAAGGCAAACAAATTGCCAAATCAACAGCAGCAAGTCAAATTGTGGTGACCAGACCTGGTCCCGCACCTTTACAATCAAAATCATTTTCTTCAAAAACATTTTCAACAAATCAATCAAATTATTTGTTAAAATCAAACAACTTTCCTGTTTGCACAATCGAACAGGAGTTCTACCATCCGGACCCGGATAGGTGTGCCTTCAATTATTTTCACAATCACAATCTTTCAAATAAAAATGAATTTCCAACAGGATTTTCAAACAAAGATCAAAGATTTTATGAATTTATTTTAGTTGATACAGGTTCTGTTCTTATCAAGCATTACCCCTCTCAAGGACCAGAACCTTTCATTACCCATTCCACATGCCAATTAGTCCAAGTTCATAATCTCTCTTCATGGGGAGACCATCCTTTAACCCCAAGAAAATTTAGTCAACCCTTTAGCCCTCAATATTTCAATTATTGGGATTATTGCCAAGCATGGCATAATACCTTTTTCCTTAGACCAACCAGCCATTCATGGCTCTTTTTCTTCAAGAAGAACCAATTTGTTGACACGATCCCGGCCTGGTTCTTGACATGGTGGTCTTATTTTGGCCCCATTCCTGAAAATGTGCCCGAACCATTTGATCAAGGCTTTTTCCTTTTTTCCCAACAATACAGGAACACCAAGCCTCACCTTGCAAATTTCCCAATCCTTTTCCATTTCTTTCTCAATTTTAAATTAGCATGGATCCTTAGCTGGGATTGCACCATCATCAAAGACAATTTGACCTTTCCAAATTTATCAAGACAGTTTAGAACAAAATGGTGGGACAAGTTCGATGGCAATAATATTACTGTCGGACAAATCAAACAATATTTACTAGGACAAGCTCAAGCTCAAAATCAAGAGAAGCTCAAGGCAGCTGATCCAAATCAAGAAAAATTTTTAATGACCAAGTCTCAAGTCCAAGCAGGTTTAGCAGGAGCAATGACAAAAGAACAATACAAGAATTTTCTCAAGGAAGCCCTTCTGGCCGTAGATTCTCAAGCAGTAGATCAAGATGATGAATCACCAAAAGAAGATGAATCCATTGGTGATTTCGACCCATATGACATGTAGACAAAGTCAAAGTTACTGTAGAAAAACTCAAAGTTACTGTAGCAATCACTGTAGCAGATCACTGTTCACTGTAGCGGAACAACTGTTCACTGTAGCGGGACACTGTTACATTTTACTATTCGGATGTCAAATTTTAGTTTCAAGTCCGTGGGACTCCTTTGCTTATTTAAGGAGACCCCTCCCCTCATTTCTTCCAGCTTCTATCTTCAGATTCAAGCAACAATCTTCTTCTTCCATCTTCTACAATCTTCTCCCATTTTTATTTTTTCAAGATCAATCTTCAATTACTTTCAAGACCAAGGTTCCAGAAGATCACCTTAGCCTTGTAAGTTCAATCTTTCCATTTTTTACCAATTATTCAAGTCAATCTCACCTTCTACCTTTCGTCAAGTCTTAGTTGTTCTCCATAGTATGTATTTTCAAGTATAATTGTAGATCTTCAAGTGTAATCGTAGTTTGCAAGAATATTATGTACTTTTTCGTATGATTCAATAAATATCAAGATTACTTCTTTAAATCTCACACTTTGTTAGCACACACGCCAAGTAGATCTCGTGGTTGGTGCTACGGCTGTGGTTCCACAGATCTGCTCACGACGGACGGCTCAACCGCCGGTTTGCTAATTTCTTTACAAGATATAATCAATTAAACAAATCAATCCTTCAAGATCAATTCATGGCTGGCTCTGCCGCCTTGACTCTTTAAAATCAACCCGATTTAGAACAAGGGTTGTCTAGTAGGCACTGCAGCCTCTGCTAGACACTACCGAAACAGAAGAAAGGAACCAAGTATCTCTACGGAGAAAAAGGTTACCCTGTCATCTCCCTGTATGACAGAGAAAGTATTCTGGATCTAGACGGTACATTGATGTTTTAGAGTATCAATTGATCAGATCTATTGATCTGTTTAGTTTAATCAATCAATCAATTTTCATTTCTGTTTAACAAGTTATTTCCGCTGTTTATTTCTATTTCTTCTTTGTTACTATTGTTTAACCAAAACGTTAAGCGTAAGATCCTAAACCGAGTGGTAGATCTGGGATCACCGGCCTTAGAACAATCTCTTAGGACTTGGTGAATTGATTTCAAGTGATCTCATCTTCTAGAAAGGACCTCATGGTCTAATCTCTCTTATTTGGGCATTTTGCTCTGATTTGGGTAGATTTGGCTCCTCCTCCCTCATCAATGAGAGGTTTGAGCCAAATCCTTACCCTAAATCTTTTTGCAGTACTTTTTATTTCATTTCAAGTGATTTCAATCTAAATCAATTGAATCAAATGCACACACACACACTATTTTGGCTTACTTTTACTTAAATTTTACAAGTCTAGACTAAACTTGTACCACGTCTTAGATCATTCATAACTTCATCATTCGGATGAATTTTTGAGTGATTCCTAAGACGTGATAGGCGAAGATGTCTAGTTTAATCCTGTAAAATTTGAGCAATTTATATTGAGCCGATTTTTCAAACCATTTGATTAAAGTTGATAAGTCAAATCAGATTAGATTACTGAATTTGTCACTTTGATTGAGCACCAATGGCTCATTTTAACTCCGATTTGAGTGATTCTAATTTCTGAGTCCTTCTTTATGAATCTATTTTCAAATCCAGTTAATTTCATTAGTTTTCATCTTGATTTGAGTGACGTCTGCTTGATTGACTCTGAACTGCTCAATAGCAGATAACAAAGTCAATCTGTGATCCTCTACGAATGTTTGAGAGGGCACACAAGCCACAAATGGATGAAGTTTTGTGTGAGGCTTATTTCATTCGAAAGATGGCACCTCATACTTCATTCATGCAAATTTTCTAAGATTTATATGGAGCGAATCTCCATGAATAAGCTTTCAAAGTTGGCTACTTATCAGTTACACAGTTTTACAACAGCAACTTTGAATAACTGTATTTCTTTTTATTTCAATCGGATTTAAGTGAAATTTTCACTGAATTTTCTACTTCATATAAACTCTCAAATTGCTTTGATTTCACTCAATTTGAGTTTGATTTGAACGACTTATGATTGGTTGAGTTTTCCAAGCTTAAAGGGTTTAATCTTGAGTTGATTTTTCCAGATTTATTTTAAGTTTGCTTTTCTTTAAGTTTTATTTTGATTTTTACTTGATCATGAAGTCCTAGAGGTGATGCATCCATAGAGGGAGTCCAGGATCTATTGGACTACTCATATGGAGACATCACACATATGTTTCTCTTTTCAAACACTTTTTGAAAGATTTTTGTTAGCAAGCATTTTAAAGCATAAACAGCATATAGCAACCATTTTGTATGGATGAGTAAGGGTGCCTAACACCGTCCCCTACTCATAACCTAATCCCCTCACCCAATCTCTGGACTAGACCACGAATTAGAGCTACTTTAGCTCTATTTTGTTCTTTTTATGTACACTTTGGTGTCCATTCACACCTTAACTTGAATGGTGGCGACTCCTTCATTTTGTAAACCCCACGTGATGATTAGAAGGTCATGTAGGTGATTTTCCATGTCTCACAACCAAATAACAAAAGCTTTACAAGTCTTTTAAGGGTATTTTTGGAAGAAACTCTTTATGAACAATTAAACAGTAAAATAATACTCATTCTCAATTATTTTAAAAGATATCAATATTTCTCATTACCGAATAACTGAATCTAAATTATTTTGAAAAAACTATCACTTAAACCCAATTTCCTCCCAAAAAAAAACAATATTTGTCATCAATGTGTGGTTGGCCCTAGTATATATTTTCTTCAAAGATACATACTTAATCCTATTAAGGAGAAATGAGTAAGATATGTTTTGCATTGTTTCCTCAAAAACAACAAAATTCCTTGAAAATGTATCACTATTAAAGTGTAAGCAAAGATCATGATTTTATATTAATGAAATTGAACTATGCATACCTCCTAGATTAAGTACTAATATTGTAGAAATCTTGCCAAATGAGCTAGATAGTTTTTATTAATAAGCAGTTTCACCGAACGATCTAGATAGATGGGAACATAGACTTCTTTTATAGGCTAAATCAGAAAATCGATTTCCAATCTAACTTGAACTCCTAATCATCTATCTCACTATCAACAAGATGAGATAAGGAAAATGGTTTGCCACTTAAACCACCTTAATGGAAATTTAACCATAGCCCATTACCCACTTATATTAGGAAACCAAAAGACCCAAAGCATTAATGTGCCAGCTCAAGTCTCTCCTAAAAATAGTCACCTGACTTAGCTACTACAGCAGTCTTTGACTGGGGTCATGTTGGCAATCCAAGGCACACAGCAAAGGGAGCAAGGTTTCCAGGTTTCTCCAAACCTCCATTCCATAATCCACACATTGGAATCTGGAACAGAGGCCCTGAAATTCCTCCAGACCTTTTCCCCCTTCATCTTAACCTTGAAATGTTGTAGTCAAGTATACTAGTGAAGTCTTCCATTCCAACCCCTTCCCCACTATAGCCCATTAGAGCTTGTATGGAAACGTTTGTTTCTGTAAAATCCTGAATTTTAATATAATTAAAATTCTAATTTTATTAATTGTGATTAATTAAGTGTTAAATTTTTCAGAGATTTATGAAGACAAGTGTAAAATCCTAGATTTTATTAATTAAATAAATAAGATAAAACAAATAAATTAATTATTATTATTATTAATATTTCAAGGAATGAAGAATTAGTTCAAGACCCGAAGAACTTGGAGAATTAAAAATAAGGTGAGTTTGTATTTAAGTTTAAGATAATAATGATAATTATTATTATTGTTAGTATTATTTAAATTACCTATTATATATTTAACTATTAGATAAAAGAAATAAGAGAGAAAGAGATATTGTGATTGGCTGAAACCCCATAAAGGAGGGGAGCGGTTGATTAATTAGAAACCCATTTTGATTTGAGAGATAATATAGAAGGAAGAGTATTAGGGTTAATTAGTAGTTCTGGACAAAAATATAAAGAAAATAAAAAATAAAAACCTATTTGGAAGTTGCTATTCACGTACAAGAGAAAAGAAGAAAAGAAAAAAAGAGAAAAAACCAGCTGCAAGTCTCTTCCATACGTAAGTTCCAAGTTTGATTTTCGTGTACCTGCTGCTCAGATCAGAGGAATAAGAAGGGAAGATTTTCGTTTGAATCTAAGGTGAGAAAACAGATTTAAAACCTTAAACAAATCCCATAGGAATAGATGGTTTCTTTTAGAAGTTTCTGAGTTTGTGTTTTGTATGATCTAAAGAAGTTGTTGTGTTCGTTCGAATCTGTTAGAGAGTGATTTCTGGAGTCATTTGGGGAGGATCTAATCCAAGAAGAGAGGTAAATAGCCCCTTACAACTTGCATAAACAGATATACTTTGGCTTATCGAAGAACATGTTTAAACGAGAGATTTTCCGGTTCTTTGCGAATGATTTGTTATGGAAACTTGTAGTTTGATGTATTTGATCATCTGGAATAGTTTAGAGTGTTTTGAAGATAAAAAAACCCAAGATTTGGAAGTAATTCAAGGTATTAAAATCGGGAAACACAAATCTGAAGTTTGAAAAATCGTGAATTCTGGAAAGATACGAATTATAACGAACGCCTTCAATGATGCTCCAGCATCACATCAGGCGCCAGTTGTAAAGAGCGGACGCTCATCGCCGCTTGAGTGCCACTCAAGGCGCCCCGCCTGTGTTTTTTTTAAGTTCTGAAACCAAAGAGTTGACAGATTTCAATAAACCGAACGCCCGAGAGGTCGCTCAAGCGCAATCTTGAGCGACCAACCTGTAAGCACCTCATTTTTGTGCTCCCAAAAAGCCAGAAAATGTAAAAACCCGGCCAAGAAGTCAAACCCTGAGGGGTGGAAAGCTGACCTTTAAATCAGGTAAAATTTGGCTAACCTCGCTCTATGCCATTGGATGGAGAATCCCGACACGGTTCCAACGCAACTAGGTTTGCAGGAATCGGAGTCCGGATGAAGGTTCTGCGGGCGGTCAAACTTAAGGAAAAGCTAAGAGTTGACTTTTCCTCGATTTCCGTGCCAAATACCTTACTTTAGCCCAATGGATAGAGAATCCCGACCCGGTTCCAGCGCAACTGGGTTTGCAGGAATCGGAGTCTGGATGAAGGTTCTAAGGACGGTCAAACTTAAGGGAATACCAAAAGTTGACTTTTTCTCGGAATCCGTGCCAAGTGCTTAGCCCCATGTCATTAAATATAGGGCTCCGATACGAGTTTAACACAATTGAGTTTGCTCAAATCGGAGTTCGGATGAAGGAGATATGATCTGTCGAAGTTTCCGAGTAGCAAAAGCCGAAAACTGCACACGTTACGCAAAAGCTGCCCACGTGGCATCCAGCGCAGCAAAATATCTCAGGGACTAAATCTTAAATATAAAAATTTCGTACGGGCAATCCGTAGATATCAAAAAAGGTCAAATCAGTCGAATCGGTCAAGTCGAAGGGCAAATCCGTAATTTTCCGATTTGTATCCGGTCACATATACCGGATACACTGCCTATCCTTCATGACCAGACTGGAAGACCGGATACATAAAGGTGTTTGCGCGAAATTCGCACCACTTGGCCGACAAATTCGCGGCGGCATTAAATTTTGAAATCATTAAGTTATGTATCCGGCCTGAGTTACCGGATACAAAGGGAAGCTAGTGTATACGGACTTGGAGTCCGGATACGAATAGGCCTTAGTGTATCCGGCCTGAGTTGCCGGATACATTAAATTGCCTATAAATAGCAAAATTGCAGCTCCGTCCGGGGTGGGCCTTTGGTTTTCTGATTTTCCCTGCTCTCTTCTCTCACCTACCCCCTCCGAATCCCACCCTTCTCAACCTCCTCAACCCCCTTTCACCTCCAAAGACCAAGCAAAGCTACCCCCAGCCCTTGCATCCTTCTTCACCCCCCCCCCCCCCCTCCATTAAAACTAGAGGAGGAATTGTTGTGCAAAAGAGGAGGCTCCAGCCGCTGTTCAAGCCAAAGGAGGTATCTCCACCTTGCACAAGAGACCAAGAACCCTCAGGTATTGTTCCCTAGTACATTGTGTTCATCATATATTAAATCCGCATTTTTCTGAAAATATTTCTGTGTCAGCTTCCTTCTTTGCATGGGCTCATGTTCTCATCACGTTAAGCATGTATTTATTGTCTCTTTCATGGCATGAGAGTCACTTTCAGTAAGAAGTCCACGTAGGCCTCCCTAAGAGTCATGAGAATTTAGTTTTTGCATGCTTTAGTGTTCATACGTAGCTGCTTGAGTCTGCTGATTAGGAGTATTTAAGAAGGGAGTATGTTCCCTATCTTGTTGGCATCAAATGTACCCCTATAAATCCCCCTCCTCTTTCCCTTCTCTGAAGATTTCGTGACGGGTCACCAGCCTAGGCTCGAACCTAGCCGGATACCCTTTCTTTGCTGGGATTTCTTGTTGATTTTCACATATGATGCATGAGAGCATGTGTAGGCATTTCTGTATGTGGAATATATTTTTTTTTTCGATCATCTTGACATGTTGGTTCATGCATGCAGTCGTGAGAGCCTGGGGACCGAATGGGGATACATTGGTCCCCATTCCCATGGCTGGCTTGACCCAGGACGACAGGGAGGGCAGCAAGCCCCCCCCCCCCCCCCATTGGCCTTGCCGAAAAGTCCAAGGAGAGAAGCCAAGTGTGGCTTCTCCCAAATCTGAACCTACGTGGGCCCATCCGAGGGCCCACCAGACCTTTAACATGCCCCTGGGAGCCCCTGGGATCAATCCCAAAAGGCCAAAACCCAAAAAGGCCAATTCCAGGGTGATCCCGATACTCAGGCCGGATCACCTATGGCCTCTGTGTATCCGGATACACTGGCCGGATCACCTATGGCCCCTGTGTATCCGGACACACTGGCCGAATACACACAGAAGCATGATTCTTGCTATATTGTGATGTATTGCCGAATTCTGTGAAGATTAGCTTTAAAACCAACGAACCAGCAGGGTTTCCGGGCCCACTGGAAACCCAAGAGGGGACTTGGACCACCGGTCCAAACTTGGCACACTTGTGGGCCTTCCAACGGGGCCCACCAAGCCCAATGGACACCAAAACATGCTAATTAATTAACCTAAGCAAAAGTGAACCAGTTGAATCGGGCGGGCCAAACCCGATGCGGCCCACCCGAGCCTTGCCATATGAATAAATGCATAAACTGTGTGGTGGCCGAGACCATGGACTAGGGCCTGTCGGGCCCACCAAAAGCCCGCTAATCAAGCCAAGTTAGGGTGCAAACCCTAGACTTCGAAGCACTGGGCCTTCAAGCCCAAAGTCTGGATCACGGGCCCCAAGCCCAGTGACCAGCCCACTTTGGCCCAAATATAAAGATAAGTCTAAGAACCCTTGGCCACCCTGGGGGCCCACCAAAGGGGCCCACAGATCCGTCCGGCCCACTTTTGCATGAAAACAACCTAATAATTCAAATCTAAACCTAAAGCCAAATCAATTCACTAACCAAAGCCCACAGGGCCTCCTAGGGTTAGACAGAGGCCCACTAAGGGCACACAGGCCAACTCAAGCCCATCCAGGACACCGGTTGGGCCTTCCAACGGGGCCCACCCAATCAGACTCAGCAAGCCAAAGATAAGCAAAGATAAAAACAACTAAAGGGACCCACACCACTCAGGTGGTCCCACCAAGACCTAACAAAAATGCATGCTGGATTAGGAATCGGGTGAAGAACCAAAAGTGAGAAAAGCTGACTCAAGTTAGGGAACCCACGGGACCCGTCATCCGACGGGGTGGATTGGGGTGTCTACGGACTTCCCCAGCCCGCAACCGAGAGCCAAGACTTAGAATCTCAAGCCGCAGACCAAAAAGCCCTAAATAGACAAGATTAGGCACCCAGGTGTCCGCCTGTACTCCATCAGGCGGTGGCGACTCCCATTTAACCCGTGCCGCGTTTCCCACGCGCGCACACAACCTTTTAAGAACCTTCTCAAAACCCACTTTTAACGGACGCCCGCACGAGCGCCCAACGCCACTCGAGCGCCCCTGATAGTATTTCTGATATTTTGAAATATACCTAGTTTTTCACTGTAAATTTGTTTTTATTGATTTCCAACTTATGTACCAACAAGATTATAGTGTTTAGAGATTGTTTGCACTGGCCGTTGATTAAATCAAATTTTTATAAAGATTTTGGATACGTTCTACTGAAATAGCTTTTATTCGAGTTTAACGTTAATTCTAAACTCTTTTCTTTTAAACTTTAATTGATTTTATTGGTTTGTACACTTGTATTTCACCTACCTAAAGATGTTTTCGATATTGATATGGCGGAATTATCATTATTTTCCTCCATGTACCTCGGCTCGGAGTGGCTATTCTCACTCATGTAGCATGAGTTTGACACTTGGATTTCCTCCATGTATCTTGGAGTTGTCTTGTGGATCATTACTGATGTTTTTGGTATCTAAATTGATTGTTTTTTGTTTGCCATTGTTGAGTGGGTTTAGCTCTTACATGGATCCATAGAGTAGCTAGTAAGTGGAATGTTATTAGAGTTCGGATTCTGGGTCATAGGCATTCCATCATCTCGAGGATGGTACCGCTCCTAGATTGGTCGGTTGCTATGTTACCCACTCCTGGATTGGTTGGGCCGTACATGCTAACTCACTCTGGTATCAGTTGAGTTCTTCCGTTGGGTGTTGAATAACCTGACTGGTAACGGCTAGTCCACCTGTAAACCGGTTAGGTAGCATATTGGCATAGCTTGTCGTTTCTCTATTCTCTATTTCATGACTCCTGCAAGACTTATCGTGAATGATTGTTTTTGAAGATTTAATTGCTGGATTAATCTGATTATTCGTTTGCATATTTAGAACTGTATAAATGTTTCTTTTCTACATGGTTACTTGCTGAGATTTTATTATCTCACATTGTTTTATCGGATTTGTTTTCAGATTATCTTGGTGAAGACGTTGCGGAACCTAATTTGCAAGGGGACTATCTTGATTATCAAGAAGAAGATTACTTTACTGTGTAGGATTAAGGATATTTATTATTTTGATGTTCATTTGAGTAGGAGGTTTATAGTAGTTGATCATGGGTTATTTTAGAGTACTGTAGTTAAACCCATACCAGACTGTTTTAATTGATGGTTGCTATTGATCGGTGGTTATGATTGGATACTTTGATTTATGTAATCCACGCTTTTGTTTAGATTTCATATTTTCTTCCACACTCTGATTATGAATAAAGTTCAAGTTTAATTATTGTCTCGTTTAGCATGCTTTTGGGCCACTATTACTTTAACACTCCGAGTTTAGATACGAGATCCGGATCCAAGGCGTTACAACAGGGAGGTAAGGAATAGATTCACTAAGAAGGTGAAAAATAAAGGGGTTTTTAAAGGTAAGTAATTAAGTTTAATCTATTGTAAATAGATACAATTTATATATCATGTTTTAATTAAGTTGATTGGGTGATAATGTAGGTTGTTAGGTGGTGTAGCATTGAGGCAAATCATGAGTTGTTTAAAATGTGCATTTGGCGGCAGCTATAAATGGCTGCCAATTTTTGTTATGGTGGTTTGGAAGTTGGATCTAGAAAATTCTAGAGATTGAGGAAGCAACCAGGGAGATCTGAGAAGGGTGGAGAAAGAGAGTAAGAAGGAGGAGGAATCGTTTAGATCTGAAGAGGTTTTGTACTCAGTTGAAAAGGATCAGTGTTCCAATCTGATCGAGATCTGAATGGTTTGAGATTCAATTCGGGTAAGAAACCGTTTAGAATTTCAGAATTCTCTCATCTAATTCTGTAGAATAAGGAAAAGTAGATCAAATCTGTGTAGATTTGACAGATTTATGCAGGAAGCTTGTATTCTATTTCAGTCGTTGAGATCTAAAAGAGAGGGAGTTCAAATTGAAGAGTTAAGTGAGGTTGAGCTCAAATCTGGAGCATTAAAGGATTAAGGAGCTCGAATTGAAATTAAGCATGTGAGTAGCACCTTTCAAACACTGATTTACAATTTAATTCTCATTCAGATGATGCATGTTCATGCTTTTAGAGAGAAAACCTCTGTTCGTATGTATATTCGGAGAATCATTAGGAAGCTATTGTAATTTCATTTTAATTAAATCTAAGAGTATGTAATTGTGTTTTTAGGTTGCTATGGAAGATATTTGAGGTGATTTGAATGATAAATTTTAGGACAGAAGTGATGATCTTAAATTTACAGAGAACGAAATTTGACGAACAACTTATCTCCAGGGGTCGCTCAACCCAGGCGCCTAAGCGCCCAATTAGCTTATTTGGTATAAAGGGCGCTGTTAGCACCTGATTTTTGCACCTCAAAAAAATGCAGAAATTAAAATTTTCAATTAAAAATTCAAACTCTAAGGGGCCTAAAGTTTGACTTTTTGATCCAAGAATAATCAGCCACCAAATTTCATCTCATTGAAAAGAGCATTTCGACACGGTTCCAACGCAACCGAGTTTGCTAGAATCGGAGTCCGGATGAGAAAATTATGAGCTGGTCAAACTTTTGGGGAGCGAAAAGTTAACTTTCTACTCGACCCCATTTCAGCTGCCCAAATTGATTCTGATGGATAGTTGGTTCTGAGCCGATTCCAACGACACCAAATTTGCTCAAATCGGACATCAGACAGAAAAGTTATGGGCAGTTGAAGTTTCAAGAAAACTGCCCATGTGGCAAAACAACATTAAAAAAGCAGAATAAATGAATAAAATAAATAAAATAATTGTTTATAGAAAATATCTTAATTTTTAATAATATTTTAATAAAAATCTAAGATTTTTATAATATAATAATCAAAAAAATCGGATGAGAATCTTCTAAAAAATCAAATTTAATAAAACATTTCAAATCTAGCATTTAAAAAACGTGCTCGCCCGTATTTGAAGTGCGGGCAAGGCATGCCCGTAATTCAAATACAGGCAAGCCTTCTAGAAGCGGGACATGCGTCCCGTACGGCGACAGCTGGCGGATTCGCAGAGATTCAGCGCGTGGGCGGCTCGCCCGTATTTGAAATACGAGCACAAAAAAACTGCCTATAAATAGACCCCCTCACCCCCATTTGAAAAAGGACGAAAAAAGGAGGAAAAAGAGAGAGAAAGGGAGAGCCCTACCTCTGTCGGCCCCCTGCTCGAGCATTTTTTGCCTATACCCAAAATACCCCTAGACCTTCTTCTTTCCCTGTTTACCCTATCGAGGCCCTTGAGAATCCGATTTCTGAAGTTGGAAAAGCTGTCAAGGTGCTGTCCGTGTTAACCGGAGTACCTCTACACTTCCTACAGGCAAGGTAATACTAAGGTAATGTAATGTTTTCTTCGAATACTCAGTGAAATAGAAAATCTCTTCAATAATTCCTAGTATTATCTTTAGATTTATTTTTCCTGCTTTTATACTAACTATCTAGTTTTGTTGCAAATACTAAGGGAGTCCCCATGGAAAAGGGAGACTCCCTGTACGAGAAAGAGGAAAGAGAGTATTTTCATGATAGTAGAAAGCTTTGTTTGAAGTCGGATTTCTACTTCTTTTAATTGATTTGTTTAAAAGGGGGTTTTGTCCTCTTTAATTCTTGTTGTACCCCATAATTCTCTCCCTCTCCCCGTTCTTGATTTTCTGCACATGTAGGTTTGTGTATGGATTAGGTGCAGGATGAAAAGATGAGATCTTTTCTTTTGGCAAAACCACAAAAAAGTGGATATTTGAGCCAATAGAAAGGGCTTTGAACCACTTGGAGGTGCTAGAAAGTACCAGTGAAAGTTGGCAAACGGCAAAAAAGAACCAGCGAACCAAATCCCAGGGCTGTCATGACGTTTTTTGGGAAATCTGGTCGAAACCGTATTTTCTGTACGGTCTAGCCATGCCCGTATTTACTATACGGGCAGGCCTGAACCGTAGTACATTTACGGGCTAAGCGCGCTCGCATAGTAAATATGGGCAAGTTAACAAATAGCTTAAAAAAGTAATTTTCCTACTCGATTGGACTCAATTCGACCCATTGGGCTTTTTGGACTTTTCCAAGCCCATTTTGGGACTGTGGGCCCACCAAGACTTCGTGGGCCCTCCAATGGGGCCCACATCCCATCCGACCCAAACAAGGCCCGTTTTTAACAAACGATCCCAAGGCCACTTGATTAAATTGTCAGTGAGCCAAATCCAAGCCCATTGGGCCTTAAAACTTTAACTTACTAATTTTGTAACTATTTAATCAACCTTTAAACCAAATAGCTAAATCCAATCAGGGTTACCCAATAACCCGAATTGGGCCTTGGGCTTGACTTAAGCCCAACATGGATTCCACTGGGCCTTCCAACAAGGCCCATACCAGACCCACTTCATCAATTTATAAAAAAGATAAAATCAAATAAAAAGGGGACCCACACCCTCAGTGGTCCCCACCAGACCAAATAAGTGTGCATGCTGGCCTAGGAATTGGGTGAGAACTAAGTTGACTCAAACCAGGGAGATCCATGGGACCCGTCAAATTGACAGGGCAGGCTAGGGTGTCTTTGGACTTCCCTAGACGTAACCAAGAACTTGCTCAGATCTCTAATAAGCCGCAGACCAGAATAATTAGACCCGAATAGGTGCCCCTTTTGTGTCTGCCTGCACCTCTCAGGCAGTGGCGACTTCAAACAGTCCCGGGGCAAGCATCACTTCGCATGCACCTCGCGTGTGACCAAAATCGAGTGCGCACAGGCGCCTAACACATTGCTTGAGCAATGTGTCAGGCGACCCATTCAGCATGTTATTAAAAAGGTCGCTCAACCCAGGCGCCTAAGCGCCTAGGTCAAGCGCCCACTATATAAATTGGAATAAATGTTGCGTTTGAGCAAATTTTTATTTTAAAACTTCTTTTAATCAAATCCAAGGAGTGTACAAGTAAGGTTGAGTAGTTTAAGAGATTTTTCCTCTAGAATTAAGTTGAAATTCATTTTAATAAGGAATTTGTGCATATTTTACAATAATGAGGTTATTAAAGATATTTGGTTTCAAATTATAAAATAATGATCTTATTTTGATTCCATCACTTGTAGTATATCACTGAGATCAAATTTAAGGTGTTTACAAAGGTATTTTTACAGTAAAAGTATTTTATTAAACACTTGACTATATAATTTGATTTTATGAAAGAACTTGCATTGTCTTAAGCCATTGTGTGGTGTATCAAGGAATTTGGGATTTATAATTAACTTGAGATTAAGATTTGGTTTCTGATTCTAAATTCCTCTGTGTACTCGAGGATGCCCTGTGTACTTGGGATGATGATACCTCTGTATACTTAGGAATGCCCCATGTACTCGAGATGAGATGATTATGCTTGAGACGAGTTGTGCTTACTAGATATCATACTTGGTTTTGTGTTTTCGGGTCTAGTTGGCATAGCTAGATATGGATCTGTAAGACCCTGATTTTTGGTGAGTTATTTATTTATTTAGTTATTTATTTTGATATATAAAAACTGTGTTTATCAGGTGATTTTTGTGGTTTGAGGGCTTAGCCCATACTGGCATGTACAAGCGTTATATAGCCAATTTTTCTGGAAAATTTTATTATTATCATTATTATTAGGAAAGTATAGTTGTGCGCTTATTAACGTAAGTGGATGCGGAACAGGTAGGATTTTTCAGTGGGCGAGCACGCATAGGATCAAGGAGTTAAAAGATTAATTGAGCGGCGTATGTATCGCAAGGTAAATGTACAAAAAGGGAAAGTAGGGTTTTGGGTTTAAGGGAATACTCCTATCATACTTGCGGAAACATTGTTCGTTAGTCTGATACTTAGGAGCTCAGGAGAATCGGCTGGAGTGGCGACTAGGGTTCTGCTTGTGAAGAACAAGGATCGCAAGGGCTAAGAGAAGGGTTTCGGAGTTGGAGTTGAGTGGGTTATTTCTCTCTGCTCGAGACAAATTGTTTGGGTAGATTCTGTACTCGCGTGCGTGGCCGGAGTGGTGATCGGCCGAGGTTTGCTATATTCTGGAATAAGCGCATTCATGTGAGTAGCACTGATTTACAACTAGGTTTTGTGTTTGATGTTTTCGTGAGCTTATTCTTATGCATGGTTTGTATTTTAAGTGATGTATGAGTTTTCTGGTTTTCTTCTGGTTTTCTGGAATGACATGAAACAGAGTCGGAGATTGAATTTTATCTTGAAATTAAAAGTGTTTAGATTAAATCCAAATATGGTTGGGAAGTCTTCTGGGAGTACTAGGAGGGTATTGGAGCAATAACAGACCGAAACAAACCAGCCAGAGATATAGATCTCGAATTTACAGAGAACTGGAAATCGCAGGGGGTATCCGCGAACCTGGCGCCCACTGCCGCTCACCTCTTAGCTAGACGCCCCGTTAAAATTCGACTTACCGCCGAGCTCGCGCGAACCCGACGCTTAGCTCGCGTGCACCCGAAAACCGACCGCTCGGCTCGCGCGAACCTGGCGCTCAGCTCGCGCCTATCTCGCGCTCACCTAGCGTCGAGTGAGCGGAAGCAACCTTTTACCCTATTTTTCTTACCGCCGACCGACATCCACCTAGCGCCCACCTCAGGAAGTGAGCGCCTACCCTATTTTACTTACTGAAATGGAAATCTGATTTAGCCAAGAGTAATTGGGTGTCCTTAAGGGTTAAACCACTTCACTATTCACTTGTTTGGGAACTTTGGGATCTACTTTGCCTACGAAAATATTAGAGGAAAATTTAGTGAACTTCTCCAAAACTTCCAAGTTGAGTTTAGGTTATTTATGAGTGTTGTGCCGGATGCCAAACCACTAAGAGTTACCAGTTACATTTGCTCTGTTTTATACACTGTTTTGATTGAGGAGTTATTCTATTCTGGTTTCACTTGTTTGGAAACTTTAAATGTATTGTAAGGATTTCCTTGGTATGAATAAATTGAGTTTTGTTTCCGAATGGCATGTGTTACGAAAATGAGAAAATGCTGAAAGTACTTGAGATACTGCTTGGTCCAGAGGGACAGGTGATGCACTGTGATGGGTTTTACATGATGTGGAATGAATGGTTTTACTTTGATATTGGTATTGAGATTATACGATGTTTTACTGTTTTGGTCTAGCTTGTCCTGGATACAGATGTTTAAGCTTAGTAATGTGATGTTATTGTTGGTTGTTGGAATTGTATGGCCTTGTGTGTTGCCACGACCGGTGTAGAGCAGCCAGAAACCCTAAGTAGGCCTGGTTGTCAATGTAGAAACCCGGGGAGTAGGCCTGCATTGGATGACGAAACCCTGAGTAGGCCGTCATTTCAGAGTATCCGAAACCCTGAGTAGGCCGGAACTGTGTACATGGAGGTGTGGAGTGTCTACTTGGCATGTTTAATTTATCAACTAAACGATAGTCATGACATTGACCAATCGATGTGTTGTCGTACTTAACTAAGATGTGATTTGTTTGATTAGAACAAATTTTGATTGGAACTTGGGAATTGATGTTGGTTGTTAATCCGTGTTGAGTGTTTGTCGATGCATAGTTTTAAATTGTGGTCAACTATTTCTGCATGCATGTGCTACTCGCTGAGATATTCGTATCTCACCCCGTTGTTTGTTTTGTTTGTTTTTCAGATACTCGTGGTGAGGCGATTACTGGGGTAGATCCTGCTGAGGCTTATAGGGAGGAGGATTACTATTACCTTCCTTAGACTAGTAGGTTATCTTGTTCTGAATTTGAGAACTTTGAATAATTGAGATGTGTTAAAGTTAATTGGGGTTGAACCATATGATTCTAGTTCAGTTTTAAATGTTACAATTTTGGATAAATCAAATTGTGCACTCTGTCAGGTTATAGCTAGATGATTATCCAGCGATCATAATTGTTAAACGATCCTTGCCTAACCTCCGTGAGACGTGTTATATCTTTATTGAACAACACGGATCCGGGGCATTACAGGATCCACTTAGGAGCTAGATAGTGGGAAGGATTATTCTTTGCTAGTTATAATTCCTTGTTCGCGCACGCGTTTTCATCGTGTACTCGATGAGGCCTTCGCTGCACTAGTGGGATGCGGCTTTCCCTCATTTTATCGTGTACTCAGACTGTGACTGGTTAGTACATGACAACCATTCACTGTACTGGTTGGGTTCTCACGCAATAAGACGATGATCGTGTACTCAACTTCGCACATAAACCAGGAGGTGGCATAATGGACATTGATATCTCTAATTAAAGGCAGTCTTATTTCATGAGTCATTCTGTCACTTAATGAGTTGAATTGAATATTGTGGATTAGTTTTACATGTTGGATCATTGATTATATTCATATTGAATCGGAATTGTGGATGGATTATTCGGATTTACTGTGTTATCGTCACTGTTATGTATACTTTCAATTGATTCATGTTTTAGAACTGTTAAACTGTATTTGAGCATGCATGTACTACTTGCTTAGATATTCGTATCTCATTCGGTTTTGTTTTGTTTTAAAATTCTGGTGAGGACGATACTCTAGGGGTAGACACTACTGACAATTACCCTGAGTATATGGAGGAGGACTACTACGTAGAGCAGTAGTAGTTTTGATTTTAGACTTTGTTTGTTGGATATTATTTGATATTGTGAGTAGTTGTTGACTCCTGATATAGTTTCATTTGGATTGGTGACTGGGATTAGTAGACTCTGATTTGATGGTTTTATATGCAATCATATTATATTCATGTTTTTCTTTACTCTGGTATAGATCTTGTGGATTAACTAATACTCCAAACTTGAGTTACGGTTTAATTACATAATCCGGATCTGGGGCGTTACAGTTTCTCCCAGTATAACCTTCGGATTCCATTGCTATTAGTGCAGTTGAGCTTCAACGCCTTAAACAACGGTGGGAACATCTTGTTGTAGCACAACTGTTTGATGGAGAGACTCATCTCAATACCATTCGGAATTTCTGCTCCCGAGTTTGGCGTAAGGTGTCTACTCCACAAATCAGGCAACTAAGGCCGGATAGATTCTTGCTCTCATTCCAGTCAACTACATATCTTAACTTAGTGCTTCAAAACCAACCGTGGTCCATCGACAGTCGTCTTTTGGCCCTTACTTTGCTTTGATCCGAGGAAGAAGCCGACACCCTGAAAATCCGTAAGATAGTAGTTTGGACACAACTACCCGACCTTCCCCACATTTACCAGGAAAAACAGTTCTTAACATTTGTGTGCCAGAGGTTTGGTGAGGTACTAGACATCTCCCTCCCTGGGGAACCTACAGCAATATCAGTACCAAGCATTAAGTAGTGTATTGCGCTCAACAAGCTGATTCCTGCGAGTTTCAACATAGAATCACCTGAGCATCCACCTACTTGGGTAACCATTTACACTGAACTTCTTCCCAATTTCTATGCTCACTGTGGGTTAATAGGCCACTCTGTAACAAGGTGTTCCTTACCTCTCACCCCATCCACCACAGTTTCTTCTTCATCCCAGCTGCTACATCACCCTCAACTTCGGATTCCAGCTGCCCGAAGAAGGAACCCCCTCCTTCAATCTCTTTCCAATTCTTTTGAAGCCAGGCACACTTGGTCAAACCCTACACGAGTCCACCCAGTGCAAACTCGGTAAGTCGGTATGTTGAGTACCCCGAGAAATATACAACCTGCAACTTTGATACTGTTTTTCTGCCTACAGACCCATCTGAGAAACCTAACCCCGAGCCACCCACCAATACCTCATACCCTCATTGCCTTTTTGGTGAATTCACATCTACCACACCCACTATCTCTGGTTCATCTAGTCCTTTGGCATTGGTCAAATCTTCTTTAACAACTAATATTCCAGCCAAGCAAAACCCTCAAGAAAGACACCCCACTTCTTCAAGTTCACTCCCATCTGGCATTGCAAACTTGACCCAACCTCAACATTCGGGCCAAGTAAACCTTCTTTTAACCCCCTTTTTTTCTGATTCACCCACAGGGACCCCACCCCAAACTTTTCCTCTCTCACTTCACACCTCACCCCACCTCTTTCTTACTTTTGGCCATCTCTCTCAAAAGAAAAACCAGGACCCAGGAATGTCTGGAAGCCAACGTCCTCGGCGTGTAAAGCCTTCAAACGAGCCAAGCAAACAATCTTGCCTTCCTGAACCTACTGTAATTGAAACTGAAGAGAAGAGCAATACCAGTATCAAGAAGAGGAAGTTGCAAACCAAAGATCACAGCACTAGTGCAGTTATCATTGAAGAGATTCCTCCATCACAATCAATATATTAGCGTGTAACAGTAGAGGCATGGGGTGTATCTCAAAGTGGCAACACTTAAAGCTCCTCATCCGGATGCACAGGCCACCTAAGGTCCTTATATCAGAAACTCAAGTTGCTGAATCAGCCACCAAAAGGCTCATCTGGAAGTTTGGGTACAGTCATTACTTCTGGCATAATCCAGAAGGCAGGTCTGGAGGGTATTGGATCATGTGGGAGACAAGAATTAAAATTGACATAATTTATGATACAAGTTGGGTTATTCACATGTCAGTAGCAGGTCTTGGCCCCAAAGCTTGGTTGTTATCCTTTTTACATGGCAGTTCCCAGCTCATATGCAATATTCCCAGTGGCAGCATCTGAGAGAGTTCAATAAACTGCATGGGGACCCATGGATGGTCTTAGGTGACTTCAATCTTCCTACCAAAGCAGAAGACAGAAGATAAAAGGGGGAGCAGCATTAAAGACAAAGCAAATTGTAAAACCTGCCCCGGATTATATCTTAATTATTAAGCTTAATTATCTAAAGTGGGATTATTATATTAATCAAGTACTTGTGTTATGAAGATGTGGTAGATGTGGGCTATGCTTGAGGATTTGGGGGAAATCAAATTAAACTTTACTGAAGGTTATTAAGGTAAGCTTTTTTCCACTAAGGAATAAATAACCTTAGTGGCACTCCAACGGTGGGAGGAGGGTTGAGGCAGACCCTAACCTGTATATTAAAACTATCAATGAAATTACAACTATTCTGGGGGGGGGGGGAGGAACATAAAACCTTACCCCTAACCAAAACCACAAGACAGGGGGGGGAACATAAAACCTTACCCCTAACCAAAACCACAAGACATACACTAATATCTAATAGTAAATAGACCTGTTCTATCATGGAACAAACAATTTTTAACATTATTAGATAATCCAAAATAAAACTCATACTCATAATTTGTAAAATGGCTGCAGCTCTCATTGGCCAAACTATCTGCAACCGAATTTAGTTAATGTTATTTCTCAATTTCAATTGGCTAAGATATCCTTTAATTAGTCCTAGTGAATTGGAAATCAAATTTTGAAAAATTAGAGTTAAAGTGTGAAAATTAGCCTCGACGTGTGAACCTTGAATCGTGCATTAATCGCGCATTTAACTAAATTCTGTAGAAACCCTTTGATAAAGGATTAATGCCCGAACATCCAACTTTAACGTTCGCGCGTCCAATACAAAATTTCCAGATTTCTTGTTTTGAGCCCAAACTCAAATTGCAACACTTCTAAATCATTCTTAAACCCTCATTAACACCAATTTGGACTAAGTACACCTAGAGCATACCCCAAGTAAACCTAATGTACACCTCCAAGTGAACCAAATGTATTTCTCCTAAGTACACTAAAAGTACCTCCTAGGTATATCCGAGGTACCTCCCAAATGTACCTCAATTAACTCCTAAGAGTACCTAAAGTACCTTCAAAGTATACTCAAGGTACCTCTCAACTGTACATAAAGTATCTCTTAAGAATACCCAAAGAACCTCTCAAGTATACCCAAGGTACCCTCCCAAATAACACTAAAATACCCCCTTGTATTACCCAAGGTACCCCACTTCTATACTTAAAGTATACCCATGCATTACCCAAGGTACCACCCAAGTACACCCATGTATTACCCAAGGTACCACCCAAGTACACCTAAAGAACACCCATGTATTACCCAAGATACCACCCAAGTACTACGTAAAATACCTCCAATCATACCTGAGGTACCCCACCTGTATACCTAAGGTACCCCCTTGCTTTACCTAAAGTACCCCCTTGATTTATCTAAGGTACCCCCATGTGTTTGCCTAAGGTACCCCCCTTGTATTGCCTAAGGTACCCCACTTGAATACCTAAGGTATCCGCTTGTATTGTCTAAGGTACCCCTTATATTACCTAGGGTACACCCTCCTTGTATTACCTACAGGCAAGGTTCTGCGTTTCAGTGCCGGTGGGCGTGCACCGGCCAAAACGAAATTTCTGCGGCACATCGGCAGCGTGCCGCCGAAATGGCGGAAAAATTAAAAAGGCAAAAATCGGGTTTTTTTTGTGCCGGTGGAAATTTCGTTGGCACGCCGCTCCGTTTTGTGTATAAAAAATAATTTTTTCTGTTTCGTCTGTGCCGCTCCATTTCGCTCGGCACGCCACTCCGTGCCGAAATTGTAAACCTTGCCTACGGGTACCCCCCACCCCCTCTCATATAACTAAGGTACACCCCCAAGTATACCCCTTGAAATAACTAAGGAAAACCCCTTGAAACACCAAGGTACCCCTTCAAATAACACTAAGATACCCTCCACTTAACATTAAGGTACCCCCTAGTATGCCTTAGGTACATCCTAGGACTTTAGTGGAATAAAAGCTTTGTTTAGGGGCAGATTTGAAAGACCAAAAGTTGGGCATATAAAATGATGCCCTAACTAAAATATCAAGTGTTTTGAACTCCTTTTCCTTGTCTTGGACCTATAGAACAAGAATAAGAGTGAGAACTTGCTTGAAAGCTTCAAGAAGTAGGAGAAGAAGGAGAAGGAGAGGAAAGCTTGAAAAGAAGTTGTGTTTCTCTATTAAACAAGTAGCAAACCCTTCAAAACAAAATGTATTACAAAAATTCGTATTCTCTCTCTAGGGTTTGATTTATTTGAAGAAATGATCTTGCATGTTGGTTTTTGCTTCTAAAATTCTTAGGGTTTTGGTTTTATGATAATCTTATTTAGTTTTCTATTAATTTGACATAGATTTCCAACTTATATTGATCATATTTCATATTGGGGCTTGAGTTTGGCATTTTGAATAAAGTTTCATGTGTTGGATTTGTGTTCATGAGGATTTGGGTTAGATCCCTATTTTGGAAAGTGTTTTTAAGTATGTTGGGATGTTTTATGATCATCCCATTTGATGTTGGAAAGGTTGGAAATGATTTATATGAGTTTTGTGTTGAAAATAGCCAAAAATATTTTAAAACCCAAGGTGGCGATTAACCTTGGAATTAGGAAATTAATCCTAAGCAATAACACCCAAAAACAGTCAATGTAAAGCTAATCGCGAATCAAGATTAATAGCCAAGGCTAATCGCGATTCAGGATTAGCTCGGCGATTAATTGCGAACTTGGATGCCCGAACATCCATTAGGAATCGGTTGAACGCCCGAACGTCAGCCATGTTTTAATCTGAGCGCCCGAATGTCAATCAAGGTTAAATTTAACGCCCGAACGTCCTGTTGTTGACAGTTCTTCTTCCTTTTCTTCCCCAACTCATTTCCAAACAACCTAAGTAAATGTCATGTGTATTTTATGTTTCCATTTACTTAAGTCTTTACATGTAAATAAGGTTTTACTCCCATTTTGGAACCAATAAAAAATATTCCCAAGACCCAATTCCCAACCAATAAAAAATCAACTTTCCAGTTCATGCCTAAATTTCCAATTTGGTCCGATCTTCACCAAAAACCACATTTTGAGTTTGATACCCAAATGAGTGATTCAGAAGCCCATAAAATTCCAGAAAAGCTTTCTACCCTTCATTAGACTACAATCCAAATTTGAGTCCGAAACTCCTTGTAAATTTGTCTAGAAAAATCATATACCCCAAAGGTCAACGTTTTTAACCAGACTTAGAATATTTTTTAGGTCCAAAACGTTTTTGTCTCAGAATCCATTGATTTTTGGTATGGTGACCTTATTTGAAATCCTAAGACTATCCCACTCACCGATATATATTTTGAGGATTTTATAACGTTCATTTTGATTGATTGAATTTATGATAGCGATGTTGAAAAACTCTTATGTGATTTGAAAAAGGCTCTTGGTTTATGGTTTGGCAGTGGATAGGGAATTCCACTTGGCCTCGGTTGGTTTGGCGATGGATGGGGAATTCCACTTGGCCTTGGTTGGCTTGGCGGTGGATGGGGAATTCCACTAAGCCTCGATTGATTTGGTAGTGGATGGGGAATTCCACTTGGCATGTGCTATGATCAGGCAGTGTAGAGGGGCACTCCGCTTGGCCTTGGTTTGTGCACTGGTTTTACTCACCGATTTGAATGATTTGATGTGAGTTGTAGGTCATCTAATTGGACGTTGTTTTTAGTGTGGATCCACAGTGAGTCTAGTATGTGTGTTGGTGTTAGCTTGTTAGCGTTAATGTCCTTGTCCATATAGCATTCTCCACTATGGGGAATCAATGAGGCCTTCTGGGGGAATAGAGGGTTGCGGCAATCCCCCATTGCAAGGAACCGGCGGGAGTCCTTGTGATTCATCGGGCAGTGTAGAGGACACTCCGCTTGGCCTTGATGATCCTTGGTTAGGTTGTTCTTACCAGCCCATACGTGGGTGCTCTACTTGCTAAGATGTCCCTAGCTAGGCTTCTCTCTATAAGTCATGTAGGTGGCAATTGAACAGTGGTCATTAATCTAATTTAGAGACACGCTAACCCACAGTCCTACCAAGACATGCTTGCAGTATTTGATTGTATTTATTAATTTGATTTCATGTGTTACCTAATTGAGATATTTGACTTGGAATTACACTTTATATCCGATTGAATTGTGTTGGTTTACATTTGGTACTTTATCTTTGATTATGTTATCATAAGGTTATAAAATTGCATAAACTGTTTCTCTACATGCATGTTTGCTGCTTACTGGGACTTTAAGTCTCACACGTGTTTTGTTTTACTGGATTTGTTTTTAGACCTGCTTGGTGAGCCACATACTGGGGCAGATATTGGGGGTGAGCCTGAGTACAAGCTAAAGGACTACTGCTACCCAAAGTAAGGTTCCCCTTGTGTTATTGTATTTAGCTTTTGGAAACCATAAACGGGATGTAAATATTCCTTTTGGAACTATACTTTTAAGAGATATATTTTGTATATTTCTGTACATTTGGGAAAGAACTTGTAAGCAATTAGTTGCCTCAGTTGTATTTTGTATACACAGATATCATATCTTTTGGAGTTATTACATAGATGATCTTTTGTTATATGGAAATTTTTATTCCATGCTTCTTATTGCTTATGCACTCTAATGATTACTTTGTAATTGCCCAGGTTAATTGTGTTTATTAGGTTATTTTAGGCCCATAAGTAGGTCTCAGGAACCAAGGTTTACAATTTCGGTCAGGGCACCCCCGGCGATCCGTTTCGCCGGGGGAAATCGCTGGGGTTGTGCCCCCAGCGAAATGTTTCGAAATGCCGACCGTGCCGAGCGAAATTTCGCTCGGCGGCGGTCGGCATTTTAAATGAAAACGAAACGCGCGCACGTGTGCGTTTCGCACACGTGTGTGCGGATTATAATCGACCTACAAACTGAAAAAAAAAGGGGGGACGAACGAGAGATGTAAACCTTGGCTATGGGGGGGTATTTTGCTGCGATTTTTGAGTGGATTAGGCAGGGTTTTGGTCGTTTTTCATAATCTAGCAAGATTACACTACTTTAAGAGAGGATTTTGTGGATTTGGTGGAGAATCAAGCGGCTTTCATTGCACACGTTGGGGTAAGATCGTTTTTTTCAAAAATTTTTGATGAAAAGCTTGTGGAATGTGTTGAATTTATTATACGTTGAAGCCCGACACCCGATCTATAGATAGGTGTCGGCGTTTTATTTTTTGCAATTATTTGTGTAGAAAATGCACATAATTTCTTTTTTATTCATTTAAATTAGATAAATATTGTTGTTGACTTTGATAATTATATATGTTAGATGGGGACACCCGATCTACAAATGGGTGCCACCGGATTAATTTTTTAGAAAATTAATTTTTTTTAATTTTTAAATCCGAAAATTGATATATAATTTATAAAATGAAGAAAAAAAGATAAGTTGCCAAATTTAATACATAAAATTGATTTATTTATTATAGAAATATTTATGTTAAAAAATTTGAGTTTATATAATTTTTTACGTATTTTTTATTTTTTTGGAATTAATTAATCCGAAAATTAATTAATTATTAATAAAATTAATAAAAAAAGATAAATACTCAAATTCAATTCATAAAATTGATTTAGTTATTGTAGAATTATTTATGTTAAATAATTGAAGTTTATATAATTTTTATATATTTTTTATTTTTTGGAATTAATTAATCCGAAAATTAATTAGTTATTAATAAAATTAATAAAAAAGATAAATACTCAAATTAAATTCATTAAATTGATTTAGTTATTGTAGAATGATTTATGTTAAATAATTGGAGTTTATATAATTTTTTTATATATTCTTTATTTTTTGGAATTAATTAATCCGAAAATTAATTAGTTATTAATAAAATTAATAAAAAAAGATAAATACTCAAATTAAATTCACTAAATTGATTTAGTCATTGTAGAATGATTTATGTTAAATAATTGGAGTTTATATAATTTTTTATATATTTTTGATTTTTTGGAATTAATTAATCTGAAAATTAGTTAATTATTCATAAAATTAATAAAAAAATATAAGTACGCAAATTAAATTCCTAAAGATAATTTGTTTATTATAGTCTTTTTAGAACAATTTATTTTGAAGAATCAGAGTGTTTATAATTTTTTTATATAATTATGATTTTTTGAATTAATTAATCCCAAATTATTCATAAAATTCATAACTAATAAATAATAATATAGTTTAAAAATTATAAATAAGAAATTATAATTAGTTGGTAATGTTAGTATTGTCTAATGTGGATTAATATTTATAATTTGTTATTGTGCTCTATTATTGACTTACTGTGCGTTTGTGCAGGTGTTCGGATTCCAGTGTAATACTTCTTCGTTAGTCTGTTAAAGACAGTCAGACGGATAGACAGTATGGCATCTGGCAGTGGTAGTGGAGAGGGCAGATATGGTGGTAGGAGGCTGGATATTGGTTGGGCCCATTGCACGAGATACGAGGGAGACAGAAATAAGACAGTCTGCAACTATTGCCACCAAGTCATAAAGGGTGGTGGAGTATCACGGTTGAAGCAGCATTTGGCACACGGCTACAATAACGTGGCCAACTGTCGTCAAGCCCCTCCAAAGGTTAAGAAGCTGATGCAACAACACTTGGCATCAGGGAGTGCAGCTAAGGAGGGGAAGAGGCATGCACGGGAGGAGGTTAGACGTAGATTGGCAGAGCCTATCGGACCCTCTGTGGCTCCTGATATTGATGACGACAATGATATGGTGTACCCACCCGAGTATGTGACAGAGGGAGAGAGGGCAGCATTCAGAGCCGCAGTGCAAGCATCTGTGCAGTCTGAGTTTGAGAGAGCAGAGGCTGCGAGGCATGGATTTCACAGGGGTGGTACTTCTAGAGGATATGCAGATGTTGATGCTCCTACTCCTAGTTCTAGACATGGGGCTGGGGCTGGACCTAGCACCAGGATGCCTGATTATCCTATGGAGCCGAGTATGTGGCGTTCATCTGGTGTCAAGCAGAAGAAATTGAAGGATGTGTGGAGCAAGGGCACTGTCAGGGAGAAAATGGGGAAGTTTATATCAAAATTTTTTATCTTCAATCACATTCCAACGAATGCAGCAGCGAGCCCCCATTGCAAGAACATGGTCGATGTTATCCAGGAGTCGGGTCAGGGAGTCTTGCCTCCTACGCCACGGGAGATTATGGGTACGTACTTGGATCAGGAGGAGGCAAAGATAAGAGAGTTTATTACATCGCTACGACCCCACTGGGAGCAGTTTAGAGTTACGATCATGTGTGATGGATGAACAGGTCCTACTAAACTGTCCATCATCAATTTCATGGTGTATTGTAGAGGCAGGGCAGTGTTCGTGAGATCTGTTGACGCATCACACAATATAAAGGATGCACCCTATATTACCAGCTTATTAGAGAGCGTGATACAGGAGGTTGGCGTTGAGAACGTCATTCAGATTGTGACAGACAGTGCCAGTGCGTTCATGAAAGCCAGCAAGACATTACAGCAGCGGTATAACCTGTATTGGGCGCCCTGTGCTGCACATGCCATTGACTTGATACTAGAGGAGATTGGCAAGAGAAGCAATGTGCTGACGACATTGAAGGATGCACGAGCACTCACCACATTTGTGTACAACCATAATTTCGTACTAGCGAAGATAAGAGAGAAATGTGGTGGGGACTTAGTTCGGCCAGGGATTACCAGATTCGGTACGAACTATATTGCATTGGATAATATTCTGAGCAACAGGCAGGGATTGAGATCTCTATTTACCAGTGACGATTGGACGAGTTGTGCTCAGAGTCGCAAAGAGACCGGGAGGAGAGTAGAAGAGATTGTTTTGTCCAATACTTTTTGGGAGCATGTGCGAGAGTTGATTGCTGTACTGCACCCCATATATCGTATACTGCGGCTGCTTGACACAAATTCCTATCCTACCGTAGGATCCATTTTTAAGTGTATGGCGGTGATGAAAGCTCAGATTAAGGCCGCAACACTCAAATCACATAAGTGGATACTGAGGATTGTTAAAGACAGATGGTACAAGTCGCTAGGTCATCCTTTGCATGCAGCAGGTATAATTACAATTTTATTTAAATCATTTTATGTTAAATCATGTTTATAATTATATTTTAATTATTGTACTGATGTTTTTTCTTGTAATCGTCAATGTACCGTATTATTTGAATCCCAAATATCATTATAAGGATAATCTTTGCGCACAGCACGATCTCTGCGCTCGTGTCCACGAGGTTTTCATGAAGTTGGACCCCCATTCAGAATCAGTTGGGGATTTTGGAAACGAGGTAGGGGCCGTAGCATTTAACTTCACTTATGTTATGGATATCACTTCTTCTTAATAGTTATATTAATTATTAAGTATTGACCATTTCAAATTATTCCACTACCAGCTCATACAATTTAAAGATGCGATGGGCTCATTCGGGTTGACTACGGCGATTGCGTCAAGGAACAAGATGATGCCGTGTAAGTGACAAGGGATTATAAATATTAATATTTTAAATTTCTAATTTCTAAATAATTTTTAATATTTTCTATTTGTAAATCCAGGTGAATGGTGGGCGATGTATGGCACAAGTGCCCCTACACTGAGGAAGTTAGCGTGTCGAATATTGGCTCAAACAGCATCCTCTTCTGCTTGTGAGCGCAATTGGAGTACGTTCGCACTCATACACACGAAGCAGAGGAACCGGCTAGCTTATCAGAGGTTACAGAAGTTGGTCTTCTGCCATTATAACATGAGGCTGAGGACGAAGCAGTTAGAGATAGAGCGCAGCACCGCCGCCGGGACTGTGAAGGATCCTTTGGATGTGTTATTCAGTAATGAAGTCGATGACGAGGATCCATTTGCAGAGTGGGTTAGATGTGTTGAAATGGATCAGTCTGATCGTAGTCCTAGCCCAGTCATATCACAGGCTGCAGTAGAGTTGGGCATTGATATAGACGCAGCTATGGAGGAGAAGAGGGGGGAGGTTCGCGGAGACTCATTGGATAACCTCATCAGAGTTGTTCCTTCCTCCGCTACTGCGACGACACCAGCCCCAGTCTCAGCCCGTAGGCATGTTTCATTGTCAGAGGAGGAGGAGGAGGAGGAGAGGGAGGAGACAGATGAGGAGGAGACTAATGAGGACATTGAGGGGGAGACAGATGATGAGGATGAGTCCGGATCTTCAGATGATGATGATGGAGATGGTGGTGCTAGTCGTGGTTATGATGATTATGGTGGTTATGGTGGTGTTGGGACCAGTGGCCCGGGGTTGAGCCCATTTACTGGAGAGGCGGCTTTCCATCATATCACACAGGATACTGACCACGGAGATAGAGATCGTGATGAGAATGGGGGATATTCCTTTCAGAGGAGGAAAGGCAAGGAGAGACAGCATACAGGGATGCACGATGACTCGTCCTCCGTGGCACAGAGTTTCGGATCTTTAGATCTTGGAGGATCATCGAGTTCTTATGGAGAGCAGTATCCTCACTATCCACCACAGCTGACCGAGGGACACTATCCAGCCTACTATCCTCAGCAGCTTGGGCCAGCAGATTCATCAGATAGTAGTAGTTATAGTACATCATACGAATATCTTGGAGCACACATGCAGACATCTGATCCATTTGGGATCTTTCCAGTGAATCCATATCCGCCCGGCTATTATCCTATGCCTGTTGTACCTATTGGTATTGGAGTTGCAACAGTAGCCCCTCCATACGAGCATCCCAGTTATCCTGCGCCGTCTCCTCCATCGCCACCAGAGCAAGAGACGTGCTACTATTATGATGATTTCCCTCCAGTTGGTATCATGGCTCATATGACACAGGAGGAGTATGAGCAACATGTCCGTGTATAAAAGAGAGAATATAGATTTCGGATGGGATGGAAGCGCTACTGTCATTTTATTGGCGAGAGATCAGGGTTTGAGCCACCACGTCATTCATTTCATGTCTGATTTGACGGTATGATTATATGTTTTTTACTTTATATGTTGTTGTTTTAGTTTAATTTAAAATTTGGATCCTCTTTGTTATTTTTTATTTAAAGTTTAAAGTTTAAACACAGCAAACACAGGCATCACCCCGATAGGCCCGATCATTACATTTACATGCCACATTGTGTTTTCATGATTTCTGAGATATAGTATTGATGCTTATGGTAATTTAAGTGCAGTTTTGAAGTTTATAACTTATGCTTGTTGAATTGTTGTAAAATTTTTGATTTTTTTGGGGAAAAAAGCAAATTTATATGTTTCTGTTGAAATTTCGACCGATTCGCCAAAAACCGCGGAAAATCTCGTTTTCCGGCGAATCTTTTTCCGGTGAATTTCGGTTGACCTGGGCGGCACGCCTAGGTCAACCGAAATTCAAAACCTTGTCAGGAACAGGTTGGTGCCGTGATAGGGTAGACTCGGTTCTGGGGCACTACAAAATATTGGAATTCTTTAATATGATGCAAGACTGTCAACTTACAGAAATGACCTTCAAAGGAAGAATCTATATGTGGAATAATCTGAGATCAGGACCACATCATATACTTGAACGCATTGATAAAGGTTTGTTTAATCCTCAATGGTCAGAAATGTTTCCAAAAGCTGTACTTCTCCACAAGCCGATAATTAGCTTTGATCGCTCCCCCTTGGTCGTGGACCTACGCCCACAACGTACAATCAAGCCTCGGCCATTTAGATTTGAAGCCATGTGGATATCAGAACTAGATTGTGAGATACAAATATATAAGTATTGGTCAACTCAGAGAAACAAAGATTATGATTTTAGTAAGAAATTGGGAACATGGCTAAAGATTTGAAAAAGTGGAACAAGGAGACAGTAGGAAACATAAACACAAGGCTGCATTCGCTACAACAAAGCATCTGTAAGATACAAGGTAGAAGGGATATTTGCAGATTCACTTGATCTGGATCGACAGAAACAAATTCTACAGAGTGATTACCTGCTTACCGTTTGTAGACACCACAAATTACACTGTATAAAAAGATGAATAATTGGCCGAAATCATAAAACAAGTTTTTCTTTTGTGACTGAAATCAAATTTCGGATAAAAGGTACTCCCTTTGTTCGTATCCGACCTGTGTTGTTGGATACTAATGTTGTGCTCCAAATTGGAAAATCCCAAGAGTTTTCACTTATTTACTGTTTTACCTCTGTCTGAGAAATGGGGATTCCCGAATTTAGCCTTCGAGATTAACCATATTCTTCCAAGTCCATGCATTAGGGTTAATTTGGAGGGTTCTAGACATATTTTTGTGTCTACCATTAGGGCTCCCTTTGCCCTAGCTCTTGCCTATAAATAAGAGGCCTCTCCTCAAGTAAATGGCCAGAAAGTAGAGATTGAAGAGCTCCAAGTGAAGAAGGGAACCCCTATCTCTCTACTTTCAAAAATCTAGGGATGTCTCTCCTCTTCTTTTCTTTTCTAGTTTTAATTTCTAGGATTATTCTGTCTTCTAATTTCTTCTATAGAATAAGGCCTATGTGTGGTTGTTACCCAAACCTACTTTCAAGTACCTCAAGACTACTCTCTAACCGTAAAACGTAAAGAGAGAGCTAGGGGAAATGGAGACAGGTGGATCCGTAGGGTAGACCCCATATATTGTAATCTTAGAACTGTGTAGTTTTAATGTTTTGTTTAGATTGTATGATTGCTTATTGATGAAATATGGAGGAATACCATAGATTTATGCTGTTCATAGCATTAGATCTCATTTTCCTCCTAGATTTCGATTTTTCACAATATTTTCTCCCCTTTTATGTTTTTTCATGTTTTTAATCATTATACTAGGATTTTGGATCTGCCATGATCTATATGGTAGATCTGAAATCAGAAGCCTTAAAGTAACCTCTAGGGTTTCATGAGATGATTTTTTGTGTTATTTTAATTTTTGAGAGAAGACCCTATGGTCTAAACTCTCCCTTTTGATGTTTTGTTGGGTGTATTTGGTTTAGGTCTCTCAACCAATGGGAAATCTGGACTAGATCTATACCCTAGATGATTCCGATTCATTTTCCAATATTATGAGATGATTTTTGTGTTATTTTAATTCTTGAGAGAAGACCCTATAGTCCAAAGCTCTCCCTTTTGATGTTTTTTTGGGTGTATCTGGTTTAGGTCTCTCAACCAATGGGAAATCTGGACTAGATCTGTACCCTAAATGATTCGGATTTATTTTCCAATATTATGAGATGATTTTTTGTGTTATTTTAATTTTTAAGAGAAGTCCCTATAGTCTAAACTCTCCCTTTTGATGTTTTTCGGGTGAATCTGGTTTAGATCTCTCAACCAATGGGAAATCTGTACCCTAGAACTGTTTGGATTGGTTCTTCAATATTAGGAGATTATTTTTGAGTTATTTTAATTTTTGAGAGAAGATCCTATAGTCTAAACTCTCCCTTTTGATGTTTTTTCATCAATATGGGTGTATTCGGTTTAGATCTCTCAATCAATGAGAGATTTTGACTAGATCTGTACCCTAGATCGTTCAGGTTTAATTCCTCAATATTGTGATTTTAATTTTTATTCCAAGGATTTAAATTAAATCTAGCCTTTTTGGTGTTTTACTTTAGGTTTGCTTTCTTTGATTTTTATCTTGGTTTTTTTTTTTACTCTATCATGAAACCCTCAAGATTGTATATTCATATGGAGGGTCCAGAATTAATTGGGTCATTCATATAAAAAAGTCTATACATCTTTTTTGTTCTTTTTCATACTTTTAATTTGGTTTTTTATTAGCAAGCACTTTTTCTAGCATGAACAATACTTGGCAACCACCTTGCGTGGATGAATAGGGGTGCCTAACACCTTCCCCTATTCATAATCTAATCCCCTTGCCCATCTCTGGCTATTATTTTAGAGTAGAGTTATTTTAATTTAGCTTTACTTTTTGTATTTTATTTGATGATTTTGGTGTCCATTCACACCTAAAAATTGAATGGTGGCAACTCCTCTTTTTTCTCAATCCCATGTGATGATAGGAAGTCATTAGATTGATTTTCCATGTCTCACACCTTGCATCAACAAGAAGTGCTATGGGCCCAAAAATCACAAATAAAGTGTCTTCAAGCAGGGGACCTTAACATCAAATTTTTCCATCATTCTACTTTGGCCAGGCATCACAAGAACCTAATACTATCTAAGAGATGTTCATGGGGAAGATATTGAAGAACCTGAAGCCATTGCTGAGATTTTTGTATCACACTACAGGGACTTGTTTTCAGATCCTACTCCTAACCCTGCGTCATTCCTGACACAACTTTTGCCTCACTTGATCACGAAGATGATAATGAGAGGTTGCTTTTTCGTATCTCCAACAAAGAGGTCTATCAAGCGGTACAACAACTTGGGGAGATGAAATGTCCAGGAGACAGGTTTCAAGTCTGTTTTTACAGGAGATATTGGAACATAGTTGGTGCTGAAGTTTGCAGCTTGATCAAAGATTTTTTCCAATGGGGGCACCTACCAGCAGAAATCAATCACACTTTCATTAGCCTCGTACCAAAAATCAACAACCCACGGAAGCCTCAAGACTACCGACCAATCAGCTTATGTAATTTTGTTTACAAAATTGCATCCAAAATCTTGGTGAATCAATTGAGGCCATTGATAGATAAGATCATATCTCCAACCCAAAGCGCTTTTGTGCCACATAGACTAATCCATGACAACATAGTATTGGCCCAGGAGATCTTTTATATTATCCATAAGAAAAAGCGTGGTAAAGGAGGGTTGTTTGCATTAAAGATTGCCTTAAGTAAGGCTTATGACAGGGTGAATTGGGCATTCCTAGAAAATACTCTGCTGCAACTTGGATTTGCTACTAAATGGGTCTATCTGATCAAGCAGTGTGTCACTACAGTCCCCTACAGTGTGCTTGTAAATGGGTGTCCTATAGGTCTCAAACAAGGTGACCCCCTTTCTCCTTACCTTTTTCTCATGGTTCAACAAGTGCTAACAAACACATTGATCAAAGCCTAGGATTCTTGCTCCCTAAAAGGACTTAAATTCAGCCACAACAGATGACCTCTTGCTTTGTGGGACAGCATCAAGCAAGAATATTCAGTTGTATGATCATATTTTGAAGCAATTCTGTTCTGAAGTTGGCTTAGAAATTAACGGAAAAAGAAGCTACAATATGGTTCAGCCCAAATATACAAAGAAAGATGTGTATCAAAGGGACAAACACCTTCGGAGTAGCTTATAGCATTTGCTTACCAAATTAAATACTTGGGAATTCCAGTGATTTGCTCGAGAATGGGTAACCAGCACTTGACTGAACTAATCACAAAAATCCAAGACAAACTTGCAGCATGGAAAGCGAGACTCCTCAAACAAGCTGGACGTACGGTATTGATAAATTCAGTACTAGCCAGCCAATGCCAACATGTGATGTCAGTCTTCAAACTTCCTGCATCCACCTTGCAATGGCTAGAGAGAACCTTCTTTTGGACTGGTGATAGCACAAGAAACTCCACACTATCAACTGGAATGTCATCAAGCAACCAAGAAGGTTGGGTGGTCTCAACATTAGGAAGCCAAGCATAGTAAATGAATCTGTTGGAGAACAATGGAAAAACAGAGAACCTGCAGAGAGATTTCAATCAACAACTTGTTTGATTGATTCTAATTCATCTCATCTATTAACCTTCCAAACATACAAGTATATAAAGATATCTTGTAACTCACAACAGCAATAAATAAGACAACTTCCAAGATGAGCAAAAACAGCATAGTCTAAATATAACAAACTAGGCTAATGGTAGAGTTTCAAAAAAACTGCAGCACACAAGTTTCAATACTCCTCCTTGATGTGTTTTTCTGAAACTCCGAGCATCATTCTGAGAAACTGAAACTTGTCTTTAGGAAGAGCTTTTGTGAAGATATCTGCAAGTTGGTCTTCAGAACGGCAGAATTTTAGCTCAATTTCACCTCTTGCTTCCACTTCACGCAGAAAATGATACTTGATAGCTATGTGCTTTGTGCGACTATGATGGACAGGATTCTTAGCAATAGCAATAGCAGATTTGTTGTCACAGAAAATCTCAATTGGACCTTGCTGATTTTTTCCCATATCCTCCAGAATTCTCTTTAACCAAATGGCTTGATTTGCTGCTCCAACTGCAGCAACATATTCAGCCTCTGCAGTGGACTGAGCAACATTTCCTTGCTTCTTTGAACTCCATGAAAACATACCAGATCCAAGAGAGAAACAATATCCTGAAGTACTTTGCATGTCGTCAATAGATCCAGCCCAATCACTATCAGTGAAGCCAACTAATTCTGATTCTGATCTTTTCTCATACCATATGCCAAAGTTGATTGTTCCTTGCAGATATCTGAGAACTCTCTTAGCAGTTCCAAAATGAATTTGACTTGGACTTTGCATAAACCTTGACAACAAACTTGTGGCAAAAAAGATATCTGGTCTGGTATTGCACAAGTAGAGCAGACTTCCTACAAGACTTCTGTAGGTAGATGCATCCACTTTCTTGACACCATCTTCTTTTCTCAATTTATCACTAGGAACCAGTGGTGTTGCAACTGATTTACAGCCCAGCATATTGAATTTTTTCAGCAAGTCTTTTGCATATTTCTTCTGCGAACAGAAAATTCCCTCGTCATCTTGGCTTACTTCCATTCCGAGGAAATAGTGCATCAATCCCAAGTCACTCATCTCAAAGTTAGTCATCATATCCTTTTTAAATTTGTCAATCATCACCAGATTATTTCCAGTAAAGATCAAGTCGTCAACATACAAGGATAAAATGAGAATTTCAGCATTACCTTGAGACTTTGTGTATAGAGTTCGTTCACTCTTGCTCCTCCTGAAACCTTGGTCTAAAAGATAACCATCGATCTTCCCATACCAGGCTCGGGGTGCTTGCTTCAACCCATATAGTGCCTTTTTTAATTTGTAAACTTTTCCTTCTTCTTCTATAAAGCCCTCTGGTTGATAAACATAAACTTCTTCCTCAAGGATTCCATTTAAGAATGCTGACTTAACATCAAGTTGGTAAATTTTCCAACTTTTCTGAGCTGCAAGTGCAACAAGTGCTCGAATTGTATCCATTCTTGCAACTGGTGCAAAGGTTTCATTGTAGTCAATTCCTGGCTGTTGCACATAGCCCTTGGCTACTAGCCTTGCTTTATGCTTCAAGATTGAACCATCTGGATTCAGCTTGGTCTTGAAGATCCATCTAACTCCAATGATCTCTTTGTTCGCAGGTTGAGCAACCAATTCCCAAGTTCCATTCTTTTTAATCATTTTTATCTCCTCCTCCATTGCTTTCACCCAAACTTCTTCTCTTGATGCTGCTGCAAAATTCTCTGGTTCAAGAGAAGAGTAATTGCAATGTTCATAGATTTCACTCAATAGTCTTGTTCTTCTTATAGGAGATTCTGATGAAGAATCCTCATCACTATCAGAAGAGGATAATTGTTGAGTTGCTGTAGGACTGCTTGTCTCATCCTCCATAGGATTGCTCATGTCATCCTCCAACTCTTCTTCTGTCTCGGGTGGTTGAGCAGTTGGAACTTCAACAGTCTGCTGAATCACCTTCTCAGCTTCCCAATCCCAGGAAGCATTCTCATTGAATTTCACATCACGGCTGGTAACAAGCTTCTTAGTTTCCAAGTTGAAGATCCGAAAACCTTTTGACATAGTGCTGTATCCCAGAAAAATTCCTTTTACAGTCTTCTCTTCCAACTTGTGCCTTTTCTGAGATGGAACATGAATATAGCATATACAACCAAACACTTTTAGAAAACTTGCAGAGGGTTTTGTGCCACTCCAAGCCTCATAAGGTGTCTGATTTTCTACAGCTTTTGTTGGTACTCTGTTGAGTAAAAATACAGCAGTATTAACTGCTTCTCCCCAGAATTTTTTTGGCAAACATTTTTCAAGCAACATAGATCTTGCCATTTCCATCACTGTTCTATTTTTGCGCTCAGAAACTCCATTTTGTTGGGGCGAGTATGCAACAGTTAATTGATGTTCCAGACCTTCTTCTTCACAGAATTTCTCAAATTCCTTGGAGTTGTATTCAGTGCCACGATCACTTCTTAGAGTTTTAATTTTCTTCCCACACTGGTTTTCAACCAGCAACTTGAACTTCTTGAAAATACCAAGAACTTCTGATTTCTCACGAATAAAATACACCCAAGTTAATCTGGTAAAATCATCTATAAAAAGAATGAAATACCTATTTTGATTGTGAGTTGGAGTTCTCATTGGTCCACACACATCAGTGTGAACAAGCTCCAACTTCTCCTTTGCTCTCCATGTACTTTCAGAGGGAAAAGGCTGCCTGTGCTGCTTCCCAAGCATACATCCCTCACATATTTGTGTCTTCATTTCTAAGAGAGGTAAATCTCTTATCATGTCCTTCTGATGTAGCAATCTTAAAGAGCTGAGATTGTAGTGCCCAAACCTCTGATGCCATAACATTGAATCTTCCACCGAAGCCACCATAGCTTTAGGAAAACTCCATTGAATGGGAAAGTTTCTGCTTCTTCCCATTTTAATTTCAGCAAGCTCCACTTTATTCTTCTCATCATATATTTTGCACATATTACTCTCAAAGTGTAAAGAGTAACCATTTTCCATCATTTGACCAACACTTAACAAATTTTTATCAAGACTTGGAACAAGTAGAACATCTTTGATGAACCTCGTACCTTTCTTTGTTGGAATAGCCACTGTGCCTTTGCCTTTGGATTCAACCAAGTTTCCATTCCCCATCTTGACTTTGGTAATGACAGAAGAATCCAAATCAGTAAAAATGCTTTCATCTGATGCCATGTGGTTGCTGCAACCACTATCAATAAACCAGAAATCTTCATTCTTCACAAGAGCTTGGCAAGCAAAAAACAAATGCTCCTTGTCTTCTTTTTCTTCTGAATAACAGGCTTGATGATTGTTTTTGAATCGACAATCTTTTTCAATATGACCGAACTTCTTACAGTTCCTGCATTGAGGCTTCCCGAGATGGTAACAGTCCTTCTCAAGATGGTTGGTCTTCTTGCAGATGCCACAAGGTGGAAACTCACTTTGTTTTCCTTTCCCTCTTGTATTTCCTTCCTTTTGAGAGTTCTCTGCTCCCTTCTGCTTTTCTTGTGACTTCTTCCTATAGTCCTTTGACTTCTTGTTCTTCAAATAGACTTTGGATTGGAAAGCATGCTCTAGAGAACCATCACTTCTACTTGCAATTCTTTGTTCATGAGCTTGCAATGATCCCATCAATTCTGTAATAGTCAAGGTTTGTAGATCCCTTGATTCTTCAATTGCAGCAACGACGTGATCATATTTTGCTGAAAGGCTAATCAAGATCTTCTGAACGATTCTTTGATCAGCAACTTCTTTACCATAGGCACGCATTTGATTGACAACTTCAATCAATCTAGAGCAATAATCTTTTGCATTTTCTGATTCCTTCATTTTTAAGTTTTCAAGCTCTCTTCTTAGTCCTTGAAGCTTGATTACTTTTATTTTAGTATTTCCTTGAAACTCCAACTGCAGAATTTCCCAAGCTACCTTTGAAGTAGTTGCCCTCATCAATCTAGGAAAAATGGATTCACTCACAGCTTGCTGAAGTATGAACAAAGCCTTGGCATCCTTACTTTTTTCTTGTTTGAGTTGAGCAGGATCTGAAGTTCCTTCTACAGGAGTTGAAAAACCATTTTCTACCACATCCCAGAGATCTTGAGATAGGAAGAAGGTTTTCATTTTGATGCTCCAATAGTCATAGTTCTCACCACCAAAGATGGGAACTGTTGTAGAAGCTCCGAGATTCGCCATTAACGACCGTTCAGATCAACCTGGCAGCTTTGATACCAGTTGTTGGAGAACAATGGAAAAACAGAGAACCTGCAGAGAGATTTCAATCAACAACTTGTTTGATTGATTCTAATTCATCTCATCTATTAACCTTCCAAACATACAAGTATATAAAGATATCTTGTAACTCACAACAGCAATAAATAAGACAACTTCCAAGATGAGCAAAAACAGCATAGTCTAAATATAACAAACTAGGCTAATGGTAGAGTTTCAAAAAAACTGCAGCACACAAGTTTCAATAGAATCACTACTGTGCAAAAGAGCATGGCAAATGGTTAATAAGGAAGATATGTTGTGGTCTAAACTTCTAGGATCTAAGTACTTGAGAAACAATGATCTCTTGACTTCGAGTTCGAGAGCTCCCCGGATTGCATCATTAACGTGGAAACATTTGTGGAAGCAAAAAGAACGATTACTACAAGGCATAGGATGGTCTCTTGGAAATGGCGAATCAATCCCAATCGATGATACATCTTGGATCTCACCCCACCCAACAGGTATGGATCTTCAGCCCATTTCATTACCTCCCGGTATCTTGAAGGTGGCTGACCCCATAGACACAAGAAAAAAGTCAATGGCACATAGACCTCACACAAATCTGGCCAACAGAGGTTGTGGAATGTATCAAGGCAATTCCTATCAATCCAGACTTACCGGAAGACGAGAATTTTGGCGAGCAACTCCTACAAGGGAATGCACGGCAGCATCGATTATCGACTAATCATTCAACCACCCGCTAATCCACTTCCTGCACAGATATGGCTTAACTTATGGAAGACGGCATGCCCACAAATGGTACGATTTCTTGGCTGGAAAACACTACACAAGGGACTGCCTACCTTGGATTTGTTGAAAAGAAGAATGAATATTACACAAGAAGATTGTCCTATGTGTGCTGTGAAACCTGAATCTGCTAATCATTTGTTCCTAGAATGTGACTTTGCTCGTGCCATTTGGTTTGCAGTAATCGGTGGATGCATAGAAGAGTTACATAACAATCAATCCATTATTGAAGTGTTGAATCACCTTCTTCGGCAACCTACTAACAGAAGACACTCGCAAGACAGCCCTCTAGTGTCTACATTCCTTCTCATGATGTGATGTGTATGGATTAATAGGAATGCAAAAGTCTTTGATAATTCTCAACCAATCATACAAGCAGCGTGCTCACAATTCAGGTACCTCATCCAACAAAGTGAGTTTTTGACATCAAAAGGCAAGTATCCTAGAGCACCATAGCGTAAACAAACATATATTAGGTGGCTCCGCCCCAAATCGATGTAGATGAAGATAAATTTTGATGGTGCAGCAAGGGGTAACCCAGGACGAGCATCTATAGGAGTTGTGTGTAGAGATGCAGGTGGAGAGTTCTTATTTGCATGCGGACAATACCTTGGTACTACCACTTCAATGCTAGCTGAAGCTTGTGCGCTAAAGGAAGGCTTGTCATTGGCACTACAACACGGGATTCACAATCTGAAAGTAGAAGGTGACAATCACAGCTTGTTACTAATGGTTGCCCAACCGGAAAACAAATACCCATGGATGTTAAAGAATGTTTTACTGGAAATTCGAAGCTTACTTGGTCGTTTCCCACAGGTGCAACTTCGGCACATCTATCGGGAGCCAAACATTGTTGCAGATACATTCGCTAATCATGCATTGGATGCTCTCTCTTGTTATTGGTTTAGGCGCACACCTGATTGTATTTGTAGACCACTTTTTGATGATCTCACAGGGAGATCAACCTGTAGAATGACTATTTGAATGAATGAATGCAAAACTTTTACCAAAAAAAAAAGACTTAGCTACTGCAAACACATTTTATGCTTCAATTTTTCTTTATCTTATGTTACCTTATGTATATCATTTATTTAACAATCTATCTCCTACATGGATCACGGGTTATTAATCACCAATAATGCTATCAACACACTTAAACTAAACAACATTATACGTGTATTTAGCACAGATAAAAACCTAGTGAAATACCAAATGTCAAAAAGATAAGTTTAGGTTTTTGTCAGGGAGGTCTACTATCAAGACAATCTTCTTATACAAAGACAAATTGGAAAATTTTAATTACATGGAAAAGGCATAGAATAAAGTCCCAAGAAAATTATTGATTACAGTTGCAGGTTTATTCAACTACGTGGAGATTAAGCATACCCATGTATCTCTTACACAAGCTCTTGCTTACTTGCATACCAGATTATACATTATTCAATAGAACAAGTTACATTGAACATGCTCATACACCTCTTACAAACTTGATTACTTTCATGCCTTATACGTGTTAGGAGTATAATTAAATATATAAAGTTCATCCCCGACTATTACCTTAAGCTTTTAATAGGATCGGTGTTCTAACCCCCACTCCACCCGTTAAAAAAAGAAAAACACAAAGTTCACCTAAAATATAAAGTTCAACCCCATTATGTTAACCTAAAAGCTTAAGCTTATAATAGGGGATGAATTTTATATATTTAATTATACTTCTAACAATACGTATGTATTTTGACTAAATACAAGTTAAAGAAAAAGTACACACTTGCACAGTTAGAAAGATTATTAATTTGCAGCTACTGATATCGTCTTGTTGGCAATTATTAAAAAGAAGAGCACAACTTATTAGGGCAACACAAAGATCGCGAACGCAGTCGAGGCACTCACGGTCCTCTGGTTAACATTGGACAACCAAAGACCCTGGTTTGCCTATTTTTCTGGGCACCATCATCTTTACCAGGTGGATCGTCTTTATTGAGATCGCCACAGTTCTCATCTTCTGGGCCACAAACATCACCACCATAGCGACATGCAGTGGCGGAACCACCTTATGGTTTAATTAAAATTTTTTAATTAAAAATATATATATTTTTTATATGTTTTAATTAAAATTTATGTTTTGCCCCTCTAAAATTTCTGGTTTGCTCCCCAACTCATTAAAATTTCTATATTTCATAAGAACCCCCTCTAAAATTTCTGGTTTGTCCCCCCAACTCATTGAAATTTCTATATTTCATGAGAAAGTGTTAATTGAATTATTTTTTTTGCCCCCTCAAATTTGGAGTCCTAGTTCCGCTACTGACAACATGTTCCATCTTCTGGGTCACATTCATCACCAGTATATATCTGTGTCATGACAGTTTTCATCATCTGGGTTACATACATCTCATCATCTTCATCGGGACATATATTCAGGGGAAATATAGTCACCATCTTCACAGTCATCGTCACCTTCATCAGCTGACGGCTTCCGCGGTTTGACCAGTTGAGCCACAGTATTCTCTCCAGAGCTCACCAGTTTGCGAGAAAGAGTGCCTCAATGGCGTTTCTTATCCAAGCCTTCGGCAGCCACAAAACAGAGAGACATGGGCATTATTGCCAAAATCAAGAGAACCCCAGTTACCCTCATTTCTGCCCCTTGCGACTATGCACCAAAGAAGTCTGAGAGATTTGTTTCTGTGTAAGTGACTTACTGGGGTTCTGTGTAAGTCTACATCATTTTCGTTGGATTGATTTTACTTGGGTGCCATCCATTCGGATGAAAGCATTAACGAGTGCCATTAACAAGATTGCATTCAAAAATGGCGTATTCATCCAATTGAATGGTGTTTATGTGCTCTTGGACGGTAGTTCATGCCACGTTTTATAGGGTGTTTAAATTTATCCAATTGAATGGTGTTTATGTCCTCTTGAACAGTAATTCGTGCAACTTTTTATAGGGTGATAATTTAAACGTAACTAGGACAATGCACAAACCATGGGCGTAACAAATTAACAAATTAGAAAGGAAGAAATGGAAGAAGAACTTCTATGATGCTTTCATAGAACACTAATCATAGGATGCTCCATGTAAAAGCATCCCACTTTAAAAACAAACTAATGTTAGTGTTTTTTTATTTAAAACCCAACATCCCACTTTAAAAGCAAACTAATGTTAGTTTATTTTTTTTATTTTACGTTGAGCCAACTTAGAAAAACACTAAACCATTGGATGCTTCATGTGAAAACATCCTGCATACCATTTCATCTTGTGTGCCTGATTAGATTCCACCTATATTGTCCTGTTACGCGTGTCCAAACAGGTGATGGATAACAGAAGCAAATCCAGATAAGGCATTTCGGTGTTGTTGATACTGTTGCAAAGGTAACAAGCCAATGCTTATCTGCCGACTCGCGAACTAGTTTTTTTGATACCGAAGGAGGCAAAACAAAGATGGACCTGAAAAAAATGAAAGAATGTACTGCTCTATTGTTCCTAAACATGAAGACTGAATTTTTGCCGGGTATACAAAACACCAGAATAATAAATTACAAATAATCCTAGCTTCCTACCTACAAAACTATGGCTGCATTAGCCGCAACTGCAGCAGCAAAACCGAAAATGAATAGAAATATACCACTTATGTCCATCTTTCGGAAAAATACTACGAGCAGAGCAGGCATCCGGAACTTCTTCTACATCCTAAACCATATGCAATTTCCAACAAAGCATTCGGCTCAAGCAGCTACCTCGACAGGTACTTCTGATCTGAAACCCCGACCACGTCCACGACCCCTTCCCCGTCCACGACCACGTCCTGCCACAATCCAAAGCATTAAATACCAAACACTCGAAATTTGCAGCATAAATAGATGTCCTATAGTTTAGTTCGTGCAGAGCAAAAACATTCAGAACTTGGTGTTCAACACCAAATGTTGAGAAGGCCACATGCTGGATCCCACAAGAAAAGTGACAAATGTTGTTCACAAGTAAACCAAGGACAATAATTTATTTTCTGCAAAATGAATGCCTGAGATTTCAGTCCTTTCAAATGACTATTCCAATCATTCATAGCATAATTTCACATAAAGTAAACCGGTGTTTAAGGATTCAAATAGGCCTGGTAACCCAAGAATCTATCCAAGTTACCCCGTAAGTCAAGCTGACTTATCAGCTGACCATTACTGCAAGTACTACAAAAGAGAAATTCACAATATCCTTTAAACAGAGGTCCCTGGTTTAGCGATTCCCAATCATTGTCACACTGATTCCTAGATCAAACAAATATTAATAATTGAAATATCTCCAGCTGTGTGGAGAAGTGAACAAGCTAGCCAACCCCTCAGGACCCATTCCAAAATCCTACCTCAAAATGGACAAGCTACTAATCAGAAACCACTTAATAGCAGATTCTAATGGAATCATTTTCTTTCCATATTAATGTGTATAATGTATAAGAGTTACTGTATTTTGAAAAATCCTAGAGTGAACAAATTGTACAAAAAGCAGATTCCTCATTTTTGTCCTGTATGAAGCACTCATCAAATAAAGAGTTAACCTTTAATCTTGGATTCCATTTACTATCAAATTTCACCCAACTGTTTTTGACTCTGTTAACAGCATATCAACCTTTTGTAAATCTTTTAAGCATCAATTACGTGCAAGTCAACCAATATAAACAGTGCAACAACGTCTAAAATTTCATAACTACGAAAAAAACCAACATAGACATGTGCATGTGTCCAACCATGTGTCTGAAGTGGCACTACATATGCCATATTTGAGTACACAATGACTATCTTCATAAAAGGTAGCCTTTTTGGTGAAATTTATAAAGTGATTCTAAAGGTGTGGACGTAAGTGCCAAAGGAAAATTTAGGAAAGGCAGTGGCACGTCATACAACATGAAGATTCCACCGTGATGCATGCTGTCTTACAACTTTGCAAACCACAAAGATGTGCACACTATCAGATTTTTTCTAAAATACCCATATAGAGGTTTTGAAACATTGTACTTATCAAGTATCGCCTAACATCTGACTTCTTAAGTATCAAAATTTAGATTACCAATGAAAATGTATATTAACTTACCACGGCCCTGGGCAGGTGGTGCTTCAAAACTTCCATAGTCATTGTAACCACCCAACTCATTTTGCATATTTCCACCACCATAGCCCCTTCTTATACGCCCACGAAAACTGCGGCTTCTTCCACGGCCTCTGGCCCCACCACCATAACCACGCCCACCATCCCAACCGACATCTCCATTATACTCCGCATATCCATTGCTATTCCCTGAACATGCAAAATAAATTAGATAACTAATAACAGCATAGTTTCATAACAAGCCACATCACATCATGATTAAATTTGGAAAAAAAAAAAAGACAATAGGTAAATAAATCCATATAAAATGAGATACCAAAATGCAATTTTAGCACACAATGAAGAATTGCAGAATGTAAATTTGCATGGTGTTCTATCACCATAAGGTCCCACTGAGTCAGGCAAAAGATCTTTCCAGACCTTGCCATACAGTATCTGAAACCAAAACTTGTGGAACAAAGCAGCCGCAAATATAAGACCATTGATTTTGGAACCTCAGTTAAAAAGGGGATTCTGGACAAGTATATGTTGAAAATGATCACTTAACAAGAGTGTATTTATTAGAAAAAAAAATGCCTAAAAGATATTGTAAACTAATGTTAGAGCAAATTCTAACCATCCAAAACACAAACGTTAGAGCAAATATTAAACTAGGTTGTAAGAGGAGTGTCTTAAGGTGGAACATGTAAAAATATGCTAAAAAAAATCTCCACTTTCACACGTCATTTGATATACCAAATCTTGTTCTACAAGAATTCAACATAACAGCTCATAATGCTAAAGTGTATTGGGGATATGGCTGTGCGCACAAACATACATACATAATAAAAAATATAGAGAGAGAGTTATAAGTATGCTTATAGGTGTTTTAGAGAGACCTAAAAATATATGTATATCAAAACAAATATTGAAGCTATTCATTCGTCCATTTGTTTATCCATTTTTTATTTCCTTTTTCATGCACGTGTTTACCCCCTTTTGGCCAGAAGTGATTTTTGGGGGGGGAAGGAGAGAGATGGATGTGGGTATGCGATGTTTTAAATATCAGGAAATCAGAAAATTTTGTGGTTGAATGCCTCGTAAGATACACATGCATGCACACGTGAGTGTTTGCGGGCGCGCGCACCCACGCTCTCTCTATCACATTTGGATTCCTAGCTCAACATGCATACAAACATAACTAAACATTCAAATATCTAATGATAAAGTAATTTTCTCCACAACTACCATTCAATGGTTACTACTAAATTTTATAAGTTATATCATGTGGAACCAATTTGGTTCCTAGAAATATTATTTCTTATAAGGAATACTAGTAATTGCGAACACACCTTGCACATAGAAATTCATTTTAATGGGAACTAACATTTTCTTAATTTTTTACAACCTTTTTCATTATTAAATTGGGAGGTTAAAATTTTAACAAATTAATTATTTACATTTAAAAGCTACCTTATTTTTGGGTCATTCAATATATCAAAAAAGTGCATAAATTTTTTAATATGAATGCATATAAAAATTTACAACCAACAGAAACTTATTTTCCTCTTCTTGTTAGTAAAAACTAAAAGTTAATATATTTTCATGTTCTTCAATATTTATTCCATTCACTTAGGCTATGTTTGGAACCCTAGATTTGGGGAGAAAAGAAAAGAAAATGCTAAAATTTTCTTTTCTCTTATTTGGTTTAGGTGAAGGAAAATAAGATTTTCTCCCCCTCTTTCTCTCCAATGTAAAAAATTTTCTCTTCAAAAAGGTAGGAATTTTGAAAGAAAGGAAAATTTACCATCACTTATCACTATTCACACCACCCACCCATCCCACCATTAGCACCATCCACCACTACTATAACACATCACCCACCACCACCACCATTTGCCACCACCGCCCACCACCACTAGTTGCCACCACCACCCACCGCCCACCACCACCGCCCACCACTGACCACTGCCAACTACCACCACCAACAACCGCCACCACCACCAGCCGCCACCACCACTACCCGCTACCACCCACCGCCACCACCATCACCCACTACCACTCGGCACCACCGCCCACTGCCCCAACCCATCATCTTTACTAAAAAATATATATTTTTTCTTCTCATTTCTCATCTCATCCAAACATCAGAAAAGAAAAGAAAATCAATATTTTTCTTTTCCTTTTTAGCTTTCTTTTATTTTCTCCCCAAATTCAAGGTTCCAAACACAGCCTTAAGGACTCTAAATAGAGAAAGGAATTTAGATGATATACTTAAATATGGAATCCAAAATAAAATAAGACATTAAAAAGTGCCAATTTAAATAAGGTTATTTTGGGTATAAAAATTTTTACAAAAACTTGACGTAGTTCATGCTTTTATTAGTAGTATAGACACCAATATAGATACAGATAGATGGATATATTATTTTATCCACGAATATCATTAATTAGTATATAAATACTAGAGATTGTTAGTTATAAATTGTGTAACCAAACTGGGTCCTTAAAATATCATTAGCTATTCAGAGAACTGAGAATATCTTCTAAACAGTTGATGTTTCTCAAATAAGATTCTGATACTTCAAAATGGTGGTCAAAAGAAATCAGCCACTTAAGCAACATAATAATGTAGCAAAAACCTTATTTGTAACTTTTATCTTTATGCTAATATCAGCAATCTCAAAAACAAAAATCTAATATGGAGCTTAGAAACTTCTTGTGAGTCAAATGTAAGAACAAAAGATTTCTAGCATTCTATTTCTTTTCCACACAGTTAACTGCTAGCAGCAGTAGTGCAACAAAAGCATTACCAAATTTAGACTGTGTTCACACAAAACTCCCTTAAAGAGTCAATCTAAACAGCGTGCAGGCATGGAACGATTTTTTGTAATGAGAAATGAAGCTCACAAGCTACCTTTGTAATAGCGTAGAGTATCCAATTATTACAATTCAATTTTCTTTATACAGGAGAGAATTGGGAAGTCCAATATCACTCTAAAGCAAAAAAATTTCTAATAATATCTATACATTTATGAAGTAACAAGACTCCTTCAAACAGCCTTATGATACATTTGCCCAAGCTGACCCATTAACCATGGCTTATGCCACATTCACTCTCAACTTAAGAAGTCCGGTCACATCAGACACTACTTTATGTTTCAGGAAATGCAAGCGTTACATTTACAAAAGACATCATTAATAATTGTCTGGTTTTCAATTGTTATGTATGGTAATGCATATTGCATACCAATTTAGAGTACCCCAGTTACTCCAACAAACATGGCAATTTGTGATATTTTTAAGTTCAAAATGCAAAACATGTACAGTTTCTACATTTGAAGCATTTATCCACGCGTAAACGGTAAATCAGGCAGATCATGTCAGAATTGAATGCTTATACAGAGGCTTACTTAGTAAAACAGGGTCCTTTTGTTTTTTCTTTCAAAAACCAATACCAGAATTTGTAATCTAGTAAAAATAAAAATTCTTTAAAAAACTCAAAAGAATAAGAGGCACAACACAATGTCCTGATTTCCCACACATTATTATTAACTACTCAAGCACAAGAAGCAGCGAAATTACCTCTACCCCTGCCCCTTACTCTATCACCACGCCCTCTGCCACGCATGCCAGGAGAGCCCTCTGTGTTCCACAAGATTACAGCAGACATGTCAACATATTCAAGGAACTTGAGAGAAAACACATAAAAATCCACAAGAATAAAGTTCTCTACCTCCTTCATAATCATATCCACTCAATGGTTTTACTTGATCAGCGGGAATCGGTAGCTGATATCTGTACAGGAAAGCAGAAGAAAAGAAACACAAACTATGAGGTTACAGAATGTAACAAGGTAACTAGAAACAAGCTGTACCTTGTATATATATTATAGAATACATAATGAATTTAGCACAAATGAATAAACTCAGATGCATTATGGAATTTCCGGATCCTTTAGAAAGCCCTAAACGAATATTTTTCTTTTCCCTTCATAATTTTCACAACTTCCAATGCCATTATTGCCCATCCGTATTCACTAGCCTTCAGCCATCAACAAAGAAGATTTTAATCATTCACAATTTAAAGGTATAGGTAGCCTGGCCAAACAGAGCCTGCATGATCAACACAACACTAAACCTAGCATTTTCAAAGTTTATTTTGTAAACATAAAATTGGTGAGATCAAACTGGGTTTGCCAAGTCCTGTGTGAATGCAGCTTATTGCCATTCAACTGTGAACAGAACTGTGAACAGAAGTTACAGAATTGCATGTTGTGCACACAAATGCAAAATACATAAAAGACATAATCAAAGGGACCAATTAGTCTAAGAATATAATTTAAAACCATAGAGGCATAGACCATTTACAAGATCTGTTTTCCAATTTACTGTCCTGAAAGTTGGTCGTCCATAATAAGAAAACTACATGACCAATATTGCTATTTTTAAATTCAACAGAAGATCTAAGAGGTCTAGAAATCTCCAGTATTACATAGCATATTTGAAAAGGACAGTGATTCACCTCAAGATAAGGATCAAGGAAAATTACTTGAAGCTTAGGAATGGAGTTTTAACTATAAAGCCTTATTCCACAAACCTAATCTAAGTGTTACCCCTTGATGCTCACACTTCTAAGTATGCAGCCCTTATGAAACCCAGGGCCTCATCTCCTCAGTTCAACTTAGGATTGGGACTGCGTTAAGTAAAGTTATAATTATCGTCATAAAAATGTACAGAAAGCTCAATTAGTTTTTTCATTCTAAACGAATAATTCATAACAAGTTGACCACAATGAAAAGGGATTGTAAGATACAACTTAAAAAATCTATTCACAACTATCGTCCCATTTTATGTATTTCTTACTTATATTTATATGTGACACATTACGTGTCTTTGGCTGCGTTTGGTAACGCTTTTGCTTTTTTGCTTCTAAAAGCAAGAAAGCAAAAAAGCAATTTTATGCTTTTCGAAAGATCTTTTTTTGAAGCAAATGCATTTGGTAAACTTTTGCTTTGCTTCTAAGAAGCAAAAAAGCATGTTTGGTAATTGCAGTAACATAGAAATTGCTTTTTGCTTTCATAAAAGTATTGTACACAATTTATGTATTGTACTTAGAAATATACTCAAAAATATAAGTCCAATATTATAAAAGATTCATAAAATAGTCATTTAATTACATTCAAATAATCAGGTTGGGGTTAATCGGGTCATAATCGGGTTGGACTAAATTAAGGCGGGTTGGAAAACCCCCAACCCAAACCCAACCCGTCAACCCGTTTATTATTTTTTTTATTTTTTATTTTTCAAAAAATATTATTAAAATATGGTTGGGGGTTAATTGGATCCGGTTGTACCGGGTTCGGGTCGGGGTTTTGGGGTTAATCGGGTCGAAACATGATACTTTTGTCATCTTTTTTTTTTTTTAAATCGGGTTACCTGTCGGGTTGGCGGATCATAATCGGGTTGACCCGATTACTAGCTCCCCAACCCAATTAATAAACGGGTCAACCCAACCCGTTTATAATCGGGTTGACCCGTTGGGTCGGGTGGCATTTTGCCGGCTCTAGCAATAACAATATGTTATTGCTTCTTAAGTGGGTATGGAGGCATCATCTTTAATATAGAAATAAAGCAATAAGGTATCAAAGGGTTTTAAAAGCAATAAAGCAATTTTGTAAAAAAATTGAGAAGCAACGTTTTGTTGCTTCCGGTGAAAAGCAATAAAATTGCTTCTTTGCTTTTAGTAAATTGCTTCTCGTGTGCGTTACCAAACGGTACTTTTGCTTTTAAAAGCACTTTTTTGCTTTCAAAAGCAAAAAAGTACTTCCGAAAAGCATTACCAAATGCAGCCTTTATCTATACAATATAAATGCATCATCTGAAGCTTACACCTCATGCTTTGGTCATGTAAAACATCTCACTTCATGCCTTCAGTGTTTGAAAACACTGATACAAAGTTAATATCATCTCCAAACTGGTCCATCAAACAGTCCGTTAATAATCAGGTAAAGGAAAAAGAAATTAAGTTAAACAGATGATCTGATTCCTATTTACCCCGTAGAGGATGTATCCATGTCCTTCTTTGACAAAGTAATAGTGATCATTGAAACATGGCGGGTAGTTTCCAGGCTGCCAGAGGGAAAGAAAAAAAGAATTAGTATAATGAATACTGTACGTGATGCATAAACTCAGGGGCAGCAAAAGTCTTCAGATCTCACGGAAGAAGGCCTTCTTCTAGGGGCTCCCACATGTCAGTTATATCAGTAGATCCAATTGACGTGTTCTGATGGAGACCAACAATCCTTCTCTGGAAAATTTAAAATATATAAATATGTTTATATGCATCAAAAAAGAAACTAAACCACTCATTTTGAAGTAAGCAATAGAAGATACCAGATACGGCAACAAAAACTCACATATATTGCTAATGAAATATATCAACATCAAAGTCATAATAAAATAACCAGCAACAAACCTTAATCAATTCAGCAATCATCACAGTCTTGTTGATAGCTCTTCCCATTGCTTTAAGGGAAATTTCGTTAGAGCCTTTCTCCTAAAGACAAAAAAGAAACAGAAAAGGATAAGAAAGACAAGTATTCCATATTCGCATAGACTGAAGATATTAAAACAATATCATCTGCTTACTGATCAAAAAAATTAGTGCCATTTATGGTCTCGTTAGAAATAACTCTTATTCTACTGTAACATGATTTCAATCATCGTTGTAAGAAATACATAGAGAATGATGAAAAACACAGAAAAACTGAAGTTAGTTGGCAGAGCATTGAAAGAAAATAAGAGAGTGGTCTTAGAAAGGATAGTTGGACTAGTCAGATCTCTCATTGGACTGACAGCTTTTTCCAGTGACTGCACAAAATGCATAATATCATACCATAATCAAATGCTTCCAAAAAACATTTTTTTACAGTAAAATATTCCTCTGAGTGCTCCTATTTTTGTTCTTGATTTTTCTGATCAAAATTTCCCTTTTCATTTTTCCCTTTACTAGAACTTACATGAGAATACACTTCAATGAGTGAATAGAACATGACAGAGGAATGTTAAAAACGGTTAGATTACAGTCTACAAAATTGATTTTTGTTACCCGATTCAACACTGGTACCATGCTTAGGTAATATCCTTTCTTAATCAAAGGCGCAAAATAAAAGCTAACTTCTTATTCATCAAAAAGAAAAAAAAAATGCCTTCTTCTGTAAAAATGGGTGAGGGGGAAGACCCAATGATAAGATATCCGGTTGTCAAATATTTTAACATATTAGAAACATTAACAACAACAATCTCCCAAATAGTTAAGGTGATCAACATAAATTCCTTTTGTCATCTCAATCTGTTTTGACCAAGTTCCATGTACTCAAATAATTCAGCACCAACTTTACTGAGCCTTTCTGTATGGATCCTTTGATTTGAAACTCCTTGCACCTGCTTACAAAGAACTCCCTGAGTCTTATTTTTAAGCACGCAAAAAATATTGATCTGGGCACTCTTAGATTTGTTCATTCCGTACATACCTTTCCTATTCCATCGAAATGACCCCCTCTAAAAAACATTCACTCAATGAACATGTTGATCCTATCAGTTTGTTGCTCCTTTATGTATCTTCTAAATATTTTTTATCGATGGTGCCTCACCAATGTCCAAAGGAAACTGTCCCCTCCCACCCCAAGCCCCCAAACCCCCAGAAAAGGACACAAAAATAGAAGGAGAAGACCAACTATTTTTACACAATATGTGATGTAGGAGATATTTAGAAACTACCAAATAAAGCTATAAGCTGTTTTAGGAATTTTGTTTCCAGAAAGTTTTTTATTTCAATAGTTTCCTATTCTAATAGTTTCCTATTTCAATATTAGGAAAGACTTTCTATTTTCTATTTCAATTTAGGAAGTAGCCGTAATTTCTTATTTTGATAGTTTCCTATTTCAGTTTTAGGGAAGTTTCTATATTCTGTTTTAGTATTAAGAGAGTTGGAATATTTCTATGTCAACTTTAGAAAATTTCTATTATTCCTTTATAGGAAGTTTTGTAACCTCTATAAAAAGGGGGATATCTTCATAATGGATTATTGGAGAATTATACAGCGAATCAATTGTTCAAGGAGAGATTCCTTAGTCTAAGCTCAAGGTGAGAAGCCAAGAGCTTGGGGGGTGAGATGCCTTCCCTTGGTTCTTTTTCCTCTTAAGTTTTCTGTTCTAAATTCCTGGATATCCTAGCTTGAGAATTCCATCCTATACTCTTAAGCTACATCAATATGATGTGTACACAAAAACCTAATTGTAGCATTTCAGTTTCCACCAATACCCCCTAGCAAAATCTATTCAAAAAATAAAAAAATTTTCTTTTTTTCTGCTTTCATGTAATTTTTTACACACTCTATCGATCTTCACATCTCATTCAATTTGTTTCAAAAATATAACTTATGAAAAATATATCTATTGTAGCCGAAAAATTGGAAGAAGAGCGCATATTTGAACCGGAAGAAATTGACTGATGAGGCAGGTTGCCTAGAAAGGATAGCTTGTTTAGGAAAGGGATTTAGCAGCAAATGGTTTCCTAGGAAGGATAAGGTGGTTGGTTAACTAAAGGTCGGAAAAAGACCAAGCACATTTAAGCCAAGAAATCTCCATCTATGTGTGATGCAAAAGTCTTAGAGGGATGTGGCCTTGGTTATGTGCTTTTTTCTATTCTTCTGTAAGTCCCCTGCATGTGTGTGCATTTTACATTAAGTAGGATGGTCCATCCATATATATGTTTGTGGGAATAGGTCTTTTAAATAAAAAATTCCTACTAATACACGGATTCATGCACGGGGAAAGAGAAATGAAAAAGGCATAACATACATGTGTGTGTGTGTGTGCAAAGGCACATGGGATTCAAGTGGCAACGTTATAATTTGTGCAAATGTAGATGCACTATAAGTTATGGAACGTTATTTTTGTATTCCAAATATTATATGATAGACTTTTAAAATAATATATATAGGTTTGTATGTTGGAAAAGAAAATGAAAGAGATTGATTTCTCTCATTCTCTACTGTCCAAAATGAGTTTTTGCTCACAGTTTTGGCATAATATTCAAGTTTATTTGAGGCTGATGAAAAGCTGATTCTTTCTTCTTTCTATATATACAGGATATGAAATCATGAAGGTTGAATGTGGTTCATCCATTCTGCCTAGCTTGCATTCTAAAGGAACAGGAAGCTACGCACAGTTAAACAAATCAAGGGAAGATGGGCACGCAGATCAAACATAAGTGCGCGCGTTAGCAACCCTTAAGTTTGATTCATTTGGATTGAGAATTTTGGTTATGATAAAGATAGATCAGTTTCCAGAGATGCAATGCTGATCGTTCCGCTTTTTCATAAAAAGGAGGCAAAAGATAACTACTGTTCACCTACGGTACTTGGTTTAGGACTCTAAATTCACATGTATAATTATGATATTAGTCAAAAAGGTAAAGATCCACAGATAATGGCCTAAACTTTAGAACTTGCCAAAAAATAATTATTTACATTTGAAAAACTTGGATTGAAGTACATGTAAATCAGTGGATATTTGTCAAATAAGCTGCCACAGCCAAAATTCATTTCTCATCCAGCTAACAAGCCCAAAGCATTTTATTAGATAGGTTAAAATTATTTACGCATTTGACTTTTAGAATAAGTTATTTATTACCATCCAAAAGATTATGGTAAAATTAAATGGTTAAGAAAAAGTTTAAACTTATAAATTGATATAGTTGAATTCTTCAGTGGAATTTTCTTATGGAGTTACACTTATATTTCTGGGACTCATAGGCTTCTTTAGTACAATGCCTCAAATTTTTGCCTTCAACATAATTTTCTTTGTTAAAAAGGAAATCTTATTACACGATAACAATTAAATTAGGAGTACTGGAGTCCTTTAGTATAATAATCACAATTAACATGTCAAATATGATCTTGGGAACCCAAGCGTACACGAGTTATATATATACACATGAAAAACCTAAATTTAGCATTCCGGTTTCCTCCAATACCATTAATGGTATCTATTACCCAAAAACAAAGAAAACAAAAAAAATTTCAAAAAAAAACCCAAGAGTTAGGGTTCAGTTTCCTCCAATATCCACTGGTGGAATATATTCAAAAAAGTTTTTTTCCCCTTGACGACCTAAAAATAAATAGATAAATAAATAACTGTTTTCAAATGCAACAGAAGATAAAAATAAATAGATAGAAAAATCGGGCAACAGAAAAAACTGCACCTGGAGCAAACTAGTTGCGTAAGTAATGTAGTTCCTCATTCTTCCCTGAGTGGTTATGCGTATCTCATTCTCGTTTATTGGCGTCTCAGCCCTCGGCTTCTCCACCCTCTGGTACCGGTCCATCTGATCAAACCAAAATAATAAATAAATAGTAAATAAAAGAAAAAATCACAAAGCACCACAACAGTAAAAGAAAAACACAGTTACATCAACCCCACAAACCCACAAAACCCTAAAATAAATCAAAATAGAAAAAATAAATACTAAAAACGAACTTCAAACTCAAACCACCAGATCTGAATCAACAAGATAAGAAAACGCACAAAACCAGAAATCATGGGGAAAAAAACGACAACATCAGAAAGGAAAAAAATAAATAAATAAGGAATTGGATTAGTGTTTGATATTACCGTTAAATCACGGCGAGTATATCTGGAATCGTGACGCCGCTCTCTCGCCCGCCCTATCACTGGCTTGCTTTTTCTTGAAAGAGTTTCCGCTCAAAGCCTCGGATGGCGCTCTTTCGAGGCCAGATTATATACTGAGAGCGGAAAGCGGTTGCTGGGTTTGCGATAGGGCTTACGGTTTCTCCTTCGTACCGTCCCCCGTGACCCGCTGCTTACTCGGACAGTCGGACGCAGGGTCGTACTCACTCACATGGGTCCGTAACAAACAGGATTTTTTAGACGAGTCTCATCGAGCAATTCGTTACGTGACGTGGCTAATTTCATGTTAAAAGATTTTGCCACCTGTCCTTTCCCCAGGAACTTTTCGAACCACATCAGATCAGGATTGGACGTTTTATAATGACCTCTTCGTTTTTCAGTTGAAAACGGGTATAACCAGATCAAGCCTCACCCGGCCATAAAAAAAAAAAAAAACCTAATAGGGTGCACGTGCAAAAGATGGAGAGGGAACAGTTATAAAACAAGATCAGGTCATTTAAATTGAACCCGTAAAAGGGTTTAACTGTAACAACCCTTGTTTTCCACATAGGCAAGTAAGAGTCTTGAAAATTTCTCCTATGCGGCTGAATCATTTTACAGGTTCAACTATAAATGATCTAATTCCTTAAAAAACTGGTTTACTTTTAAATGAAGGGAATTGAATTGTTAGGGCAATTACACCCTTTTTATGAATGAAATTAAACTTCTCCACCCTTAGAAACTTTTTGAGTTGAGAGGCATGCTTCCCAAAGGACCTTCTCACGTTAAATATAGTATAGATATAGATATAGTCATATAGATACATTATGTAATGTACTTTTTCTAGATATAAAAGGGAGCCGTAGGGATTTTAAGGGTTCAGTTAAGCCGATTAGTCGAACCAAATCAAAACTATTAAAGCCTGTTTTGTTTTGGGTTGTCATTAATCGCTTTCGGGACTATGATTTGATTTCGGTTTTAAGGTCAAACTGAACAGATTACATACTAGGATGGTTCAGTTAATAGTTTACCGGTTAAAACCAATAAACTAAACCAAACCTATTAGGGTCAAAATTGGATTTGTATTAATGGTTCTGATTTTATTCTAAAAATTTGATTCAATTTTGGTCCGGTTCACTCCCATCCCTAAATAAAATCACATAACTATAAAACATAGACAATAAATAAATAAGTGATTCTTTTAAGAAAAAGGCAAAGTAAAAAGTTCCTCTAATGGAGAATTCTCAGTTGCCTCTGCTTATAGGCTTTTTCTAGGGAGCATTGATTCTTCTTATTTGATGTGTTGGCATTTAAACTGTTTATCTACTATTAAACTTTTCTTGTGGAAGTGTTTTGCGGGCGGCTTGCCCACAGGTGATTTCTTAGCTTCTCGACTACAACATGTGGATAATCGGTGTGTTTTTTGTAACAGGGAAAGGGAAACTACCGAGCATTTGTGGCTTCACTGCCCATTTTTTCGGGCGGTTTGGTGCAAAATTCTGGGCGGTATGATGCAGTCAAGTGGCCCCTTTGAATTGGCAAGATCAAACCATGCTGTCTCAGAGAAACAGGGTCCTTTTTAAAGGGAAGAAACCATGTGTTTTGAATGTATCAAGAGAATTTTTTAAACGTTCCTCATTCCTTTCACAGGTTGGTTGGCAATCAAAGAAATTCAACTAGGGAGGTAACATGGATGCCACCAGACGAAACCTGCATAAAGTTCAACTTCGATGGAGCATTCGTAGGAGGTTATGCTATGGAGACTCTGGCTACTTCAGCTATTATTGCAGAAGCTCAGGCGGCCTTAGAAGGACCAACCATGGTGAAGGCGCTTCATGTTTCTAAGATTTTTATAGAAGGTGATGCGCTTGTGTTGATACAAATCTTGCAGAATTCGTCTCCCCAAATTCCTTGGAGGATTGAAGGCTATATCACCCAGATTAGAGATCTGTGGAGTTGCTCCTCCGAAATTAAAATTCCCCACACTTAATGGGAAGGTAACCGTGCGGCCAATCATCTCGCAAATTTTGCATTAGACCGCTTCTCTTATACCTGGGTTTCTAAACCCCCTACTTCTTTATCTTCTTTTCTGTGGGTGATAGGAGGGGTGTAATTTTTTCTCAGAATATGAATGAATGCTATGCCATTCCCTATCTCCCAAAAAAAAAAAAAAAGGTTCTTTGAATATAAATGTTTACCTTATATTACTATCTTAATTCAATTCAAACTCTAAACATTAGTTGATTACATATTTTACTAATAAATATTAAAAAGTACCAATTTTTTACAAAATCATCTGTTAAATATATTTATTTTTTTATTTAATTTTTATTACCACTTAATTCAACTTGAAACTCTAAATAACATTTTCCAGCATTTATTTTACTTGTACAAAAAAATAAATTCTCCAAGTAAAAAAAAAAAAAAAAAGGAACTCTCCACAAAAAGCATGCTTTCCTCTTCATTTAATCTCAAATCTTTCCTCTCAATTCTATTCATCCTCAAAAACTCCAACGGCAGAACCCCTCACTTATTTCTCAGTCAATCTTCTTCTCCAATTTTTTCTATTTTTATATGGAAAAAATAGTAACTTCTCAGTAGAGAGAGTGAGAGAGAGATTATACAAGCCTCCCAACTATTTCAGGTCAGAATGTTCAATCCCCTGCGACATCACGGATGGCCATCAAGTATTACAGCATAATAAAATGAAATACACCTTGAGAAAAAATAACAAAAGAGACATCCACAGAAAGACAAGACTCCCGATTTTTCAGATCCCGTAATCAAAAGCAGATACAGGTATGTGTACCTTATGTAACACAATCTGTGCGAGATGCCTTGGTGAAGAACCTATAACATCATTTCAGGGTAGTCAAACTAGATATACCACCCTTAACTGTGCATGGGGGTCAGGAGGATCAAAAGAAACACTTCCTTTTCTCTCTCTCTTTTTTTCCCTCTCTACTGAAAATGGGTGAGACTCCATTTAAGAAAAAAGCAAGCATTTTGGATTAATTAGTAAACATAATACTTCTCTTAGAAGCAAGATTATTACTCATTGGGAAAATTCACAATGCAGGCAGGCCCTTGTACCAGAAAATAAGACTTTAAATGAGTCGGTTTCAGATTTGATACTCGCAGATATCTTGAGACATCTCTTGCAGATGAGGCAGCTCAATATCTGGTACCTCCTCTATATCTTCTGAAGGCTGATAGGAAAAGTAGTATTATTGTTATTGCACCTACTAGATCACCTCAGTAAAAGTAAACTGAAGTGATAAATAATACATATAAACTATGTTAAAAATTGTTACCTGCCATAATTGCAATATATGCCAAAATAAGAAGTCAATGATCACAACCAAGCAGAAAAGCTTGCCTGCCCAAGAACCACATGCAAGATACCTATGATTTAATGCAAAAACTGTTTCAAGTCACCTTCTGAAATAGCAAAATATCAAGAGTACTATACTATTAAGTTGATTATAAGATAAACCAACAAAAGTTGATATGGAAAAATTAACAAAGAAAAGAATAGGTTATCTTATGTCCATAATTCATGCAGAAGATTTATCCAAACCACAATCCACCACTCCCAACTCAATGAATTTCATGCAGAACTAAGCTATCCCCATCATCAAATCCCATACAACACTCATCATAAATCATCATTTTAGGTCCATTTAGAGTGGTGGTGAAAACTCTTGGAAAGGTCTCATAGTCTGAAACCATATTGCCCAATGGACCCAGTTCCAACTTGTGGTCAATTGTACTGATTAGTAAATGCATCATCTATATTGGAAAGATCACATGGTATGAAATCATAATGCTCACTGATGACCTATTTCCAACTTCTGTCAATTTCATTGAATAGTGGAAGTCACCAATATTGCTAAATATGCTTCCAGAATCCAAAACACAAGAAAAAATGAAGAAGAATAAAACAGCAACACCTTCCTTAGCGAAAGAATTTATTTCAACATTTGACACCTCTTGTAAATGTAATCATACCCAAACTCAAAAGTAACAACAACACAGAAAATATATCCACTGGAAACATGTTAAGCCAGCAAGATCCCTCTCAAACAAGTCTCTCCTTTTTGGGGTGTTTCAGGCACTTGTTCCTTGGACCACCTCCCACAGGGAGGACCCAGCCCACAGCATGCCCTACCTTAGAAGCATCTTGGAATGAGTGAGAGAGGGTTCAAAACCAGGCCTCGTGAGAACATCCCAAGGCTTCTCTGCCACAGGGCACCTTTCCTTCCTAAACACTTTATGATCAATGCAACCATACTACAATATCAATAATCTATTATCCTCAGAACATGAAAGTAATCACAACGGATTTTCAGATCAATTAAAGGGTTATACCCTGTCTCTTAAGCTCCTGTACCCTGAGTTGAATAAATATTCTCTTTACACTGGAGCTAACAGGCAACATGATCCAAAATGGTATTTGTCCAAGACAATAAAGGCATATTTTCTTTTATTCAAATGGTTGGCGTTGGACCCATATCATCCAAAACTAGTTGGTATCAATAATAGTAAGTTTTTAAACATTGCTTATCCATAAGGTGCCCAAAGCATATTGACCTCCATTTATCACCCTATTAAGATTGTCATAGAATCACTCTAATGAGTTTGTTCCTTATGCTCACTGACTTTAGAATCCAGTAAATTCATCTATAATAAATAAATAAATTATGTTTAGCAGCAATTTTAATATTATTCTAAATAGATATACAACTACACAAGAGATCATTTCTTGCTTCATTTCTTTTTTTATTTATTTATCAGTAATCAGTAGTATATTAATATCAAGGTAAAGGTAGCATGATTTGGTGGTACACGGACAGTGTACCTATATAGTCCTTTTACCTATATATACATACGAATGATATTAACTGTATAAGTTGAATCTTGTGTTGGCCAATTAGAGAGATTCTAGGACGATCATAATGATTTAATTCTATAAGGTGCTTCTGAATGACACTAATGATAAACTCTATAAGGAGCAACTCTTGTGTAATCCAGACATATGGTTATTTATTGCTGCCGCTTAAAACCCCCCACCCCCAGCGGGCAGCGCGACAGAAGCATGTAATCAAACATATGTGTCAAAGCATACCTCAAGAGTCGCTCAAAAAGATTCTCATTGGAGCATCTCAAAGCACGTTCATATACAACTACTGTCCTTCTGGCAACATCATGCCAACTGTAAAGTTTTTTCATCTGGCAGCAAAAGGAAGAACAGAAAGAATGCCTTTCAGTATTAATATTATAAGGACAAAGTGAAAGAATAAATAATGAGGCCATGATTATTAGAGGGCACTCACTCACACGATGGTGCATAACTTGTGGGTCAATCTCTGGAAGCATTTGTATCGCCTCATTGACTGCACGCACCATATCATAAGGATTAGGTTCTGCTAGTACAATCATGTCACCAGGCAGAACCTATTTGGCCACATCGAATGGAATAGTTGGGTGAGCTAATGGTTTATTTTAGAGTGAAAGGGAGCTTTAACAATTTTCAAAAAATGAAACTAATAATTAGAGATAAAAACTGAAGCAAATTTTCAAATCAATATGACAGAGATATGATATCTAAAGGAGCATGCCTCTGGAACACCTCCAACTCGCGTACTGACAGTTAACAACCCACAACTGGCTGCCTCCAGTATGGCAATACAAAATGCTTCTGTAAGAGAACTGCAAAAAATGATAACCAATTACATTGATTGATACATTTAACCTTTCTCAAAAGCCACAGACTTGCAGGTCATATGCATTTACAGAAATGATAATGTAATAGATATACACATGCCATGCAATGCATGTGTAAAATGTGTCCAGTCCATTAATGCACATCAGAAGATATGTAACAAAACTTTCATGCTTGCTGCCATTATAACACAACCCTCCTTCACCTGGGCTTTTAGCAAACCAAAAAAGATATAGCAATATAAAACAACATTGACGGAGTTGGAAGACTAACTTTCAAGTGTTAGAAGAGTTATATATTAAGTCATATACATTTAACTTCACCTTAGGATATGAGATTTTTATCCTTGTTAGCACCTATGCATACAATGTAGGATAAGAGGAAAAAATTGAAAGAAAATTTTGGGGAAAAAATAGGTGGAATGTTTCAAGAACTTCCTGAAAGGAAGAAGATATTTTAGATGAGGATTCCAATGGTCATGCAAAAGAAATTAGAGGATGTAATAAAATATACACAGGACATGACTTTCTGATGTGGAAATGAATTCTTATAAGTGATTATTGAGTTTTTAAGCAAATACTTTACTTTAGAAAACATAACATTTAATAAACACACCAAAACGGAACCAAACTGACTTTTTACCTTTTAGATGGAACGAGTTAGCAACCTGCAAAGATTGGGAAGTCTCTTCATGATAATCCAAGCTTTCTTAGCAGGTCTCAAGGGGAATCCATAGACCACTTGTTCTTGCATTGCAGTGTAGCTAGAAGAGTCTGCTTACATTTTCTATCTGACATTGATACACTTTGGGTATTACCAGATTCCCTTGTTTTGTTAGTGGGACAGTGCCCCCCTTGTGGACTTGGTAAGAAGGGATGTATCCTATGTAGACTTCTCTTCCACGCAGTTATATGGCAGATTTGGCGGGAATGAAACAGCAGAAATTTAGAGGATAGATGCTCTTCTGACATGGCTATCATTGAATCTATCAGGTTTTTGGCTGCATCCTGGGCTTCACTACACCCGGCTTTTACAGGTATTTATGTGATGGATATCGCTGGGAAATGGGGTAACATTTGTCAATCCTCTCCCCACAGGTGTGTTGAGGTGGAGACATGTAGTCCTCCTATAGCAGAAAGCATGAAACTCAATATTGATGGGAGCTCTCTTGGTAATCATGGTATATCAGGAGGGTGACGTGTGTTTAGGGACTCTCATGGGCAAGTTATTCATGTTTTTTATGGTCCTATAGGAGAAAGAGATGCAATTGGAACCGATTTATGGGTTTTGAAAGAGCAAAGGAAGAGGGTTTTACAAATCTAGTGGTGGAGGGGGATTCCACAACCATTACCAGTTGGATGTTGACAGGTATAGCACCTTCATGGCATTTGAGGCACTTGGTCAATAGGGCTCGTTTCATGGCACATAGTTTGAATTCGTCATTCAAACATGTGCCCAGATCAGCCAATGGGATTGCAGATAAGCTTGCCAAAATAAGAGCTACAAGATCAGAGATATTTTATGGTATTCCGCACAAGGACACGATGTAGGATGGTTATTTGAACTGGTGGCTGCCCTCCTTTGTGGAGTTATTTTGCTTTATTGCTTATAATCCTTGTATTCTCACTCTTTTCCCACTTCAATCAATGAAATTTCCCATTTCATATCAAAAAATTAAGATAAAGCCAAGCTTGACAACATAGTTTGGTGATGAATGACTGTATTAGGAGATGGAAAAGAGGAAATATATAAAAAATGAACCCAAAAATAAAAGGTGAAACCTAAAAGGAAAACAATTAGTAAACTTAGAGAAAATTAATAAAAGAGGAAGCAGGATCTAAAAACGGAGCTCATGAGTTGCATTATGAAATTACAGAAACAAGTGATGGAGATAAATAAAACCAAGTGTTAAAAAATGACTTTTGACTGTTTGACAGCAAATTTGACCTTTGACATGCCCTTTTTTCAGACAATTAGTTGAGAAGACCAAATAAAAAAGATACATTCATATGCTTTTTATTGATCAAGAAATATCATATGGAAGAGTACCTAGAGATCTAATCTAGTGGGTCTCGGACCAACAAGGAGTAGCAATCAAATCCCAAAAACCAACCTGTTTAAGAATATGTGACCAGAAATTAGGACAGACCGTACTTGAGAATGCGGAACAGCCCCCAACATTTCAACTCTATCCTGAAGAGAATGCTTCTCCCTCATTTCTTCCAGCCGTACTCGTTTTGGCCCATCTCCTCCAACAATAAAACGGACCTGTAAAGAAATGTTTCCAAATGGGATTCTGAATACAAAAAGAGTTATAGACAGACATAAGATCAGATTTTCAATACGATGCTAAATAGAACTTTATACGAGAATGTTGTCTTCGTGAAACAATGAAACAGAGATAAGAGTAGCAGATCATACTGGCGGCATACTGGGAATCTAATCATAGATAAGCAAGATATACCAACCTCTTTGAGGCTGTAGGGCCTTTCCTTTATATTCACTCAGTTCAATTGATGATCAAATTTTTGGACAGACAATATAGCATTTATCAGTCCAAACTATCCAAATACAAATATAAAAGAAACAATTTATATATATATTTGCTCGATTCACCATTTGAATATCTTTTCGGAAATGTCGCAGGTTGTTACTTGTTAGGATTGCAAGATATAGAAAATTTCATGGGAATGGCTGTCTATTATGCTCACAATCAAAGTTTCATCTACAATTCATGCAGAAATTGCCCCAAGACTGTTTCTAGCTGAGACCATTCCGTGAAATTCAAAAAATAGACATATAAAATGCTCAAATAGACTAATTACTAGTAAGATGAATTGATTTAATCTTTTGGGCTATTCTTCTTTTTGGGTGGCCAGCCTAGCTGCTGTTTTCGATTGGTACACTGTTTGTGTACCTTGTACTGGTATATTCTATTTAATATATAACCCTTTTACTGATAAAAAAAAATGAATCGATTTAAGAAGCCATAAAAACATATAAATTGATTATTCGTCATTTGAACATCTTTGCTTTCCAAAAGAAAACTGTGGCTAATGGTGATGATATCACGTGTTACCAAAGGAAAATACCCATCTATTATGATTAGGACAGAAGATACACCTTATTTCAGAGAAGCCTTGAATGGCAATTCATAGAGGAAATGGCCTCAGAATCTCTTTCTTTCTAAGACAATTCCATCAAATGAAAACAGAATCAGGTATAATTACCATGCTTAAATAGAGAAGTGATTGGTGAGATGAATCAAATTTATTAAAAAAAATACTCATGTTTTTTCTAAAGCACTCACATTTGAATTCAAACGGCACACTTCAGGAATGACTTCAACAAGCAAATCTGCACCCTTCCGATAAACCAATCTGCTTATCACGACTATAATAATTTCCTCACATCTGAGTCGCTCTGGAGCAGGTTTGAACATAGCGGTGTCAACAGCATTTGGGATTACAAAAACCTTTTCTGGTGGCAACCCTGACCTTAACACTGTATTTTCCTTACTTGTATGAGAAACACATATAGCCTGATTCACATCTGCCAACGTGAATTGCAATACCTTGTTCATGTGGATGCTACCGACATCAGCAAATCCATAGAGTGAGTGATCAGTAAAGACAACTTTGTAGCCCATAGTGCGTGCGTGCATTAAAGCTTCGTGACAGAGAGTTGAGAAGGCTTGATGTCCATGTACCAAGGATATTTTTTCCCGAACAATAATCGTTCTTATAATTGGAAGGGTCCCATAAAATGTTGGTAATGTGTTCTGCATAAGAAATGGCTTCCATGGAACATAGTAGACTTTTAATCCACCCGTCATATATCGCACACCAGAACGATTTCCATAGGCATGAGTCATAACCACCACCTGAGCTGCCAAATAATCAAAGCCTTAATGGGCAAAAAGAAAAGAAAAAAAAAACCACTTAACATTTCAAGGCAGAACTCAAAGCACCACTCTGGTAAGTTATAGGGGAAGTCTATCCGAATACTGGTAAACATGGAAATTGAGAAAATTGCAGGTTTCCAAAATTGGATGGCCCCGCTAGGAAGATCTTTGACACCAGGGTTAAAATCAGTTGGATGGTAATATCCAATATATGCATCCTTGCTTCCTTAGGAAGTCAAAAGATGCAAAGGATTCAGTGTACTTGTTTGTCAAACAGATGCTAAGAACATCCAATCAGGTTGAGCTCTGGCCAAAAAAAATCCACATGACAGATGACAAGGATGCCAGTCTCAAATCTCCTCAGGTGCATGATGTACAACTATGCCAGTCAGTTCACCCTAGGGGTCTACAGAATCGGTATTTTTGCTTTTCAAATCAAAGAGAGGCACATATTTCTTTATAGCTTGATAAAGATGACCATATAATTTATCCAGTAGAAGCAGCAAGAAATAAAAGAGCATAATTTTACAGAGGTTGACAAGTTAAGGAAACCTTGTGTCCAAGCCTAAGCAAGCACTGCGATAGATAATAAATGTGATTCTCCACACCACCAAAGTTGGGGTAGAAAAAATCAGACACCATCAATATTCTATGCCTTTTCCTATGATCCATTGGTAACGTAAATATCAAACACCTGTCGTAAACAGGAACTCAGTCAGAGGCACATGAATATAATTCATGATAGAGGCAAAATAATGCAGGAAACCTACTAACAGATAGCAATACGAGTAAGACTAATTTAAATCGATATAAACCCTAATGAATGCAAAATAAATAAAATAGAGATTTAAAACATATAAATTTGGGCAATAATTTTCATGAATAGACTTTGAAACTCTTGAAAATCATCCTCGTTTCGAAATGCTTTCTCGATAACTAGGAACATAAAAGACACAAACCAACTAGAAACAAGAAACTTGCACAAATGAACCCTAAATGCTGAATGGAAAACATAGAGATTAAATTACAACAAAATGACTGCGTTGTAGTCAATCAAAAAATTAATGGCGTTTCTTCGGTGAAAAATTTTCCCACTTGTTCGAGACTACAAACAAAAAATTGTTATGAAAGTGACTTGTGTTCTTTCCACGGGTACAGGGATGATCTGAGTCAGTCGTTCTCAGAGAGCTGACGAGTGAGGAAACAACAAAAAAAGCAGAGAACCCTTCCCATTGTACTCTTTTTTCCCTTATCGCACTCCTTGTCCTCTCCCGTTGCTCTCTTTACCCTCCTCAGAAAACTAAACCAGAAGGAAAGAAGATCTCCAGAACTATGTCCATTCTCACTCTCTGATATTCTTTCAGATCAATGCACGAAAAAGAAAAAACGGAGTCCTCCTTTCGCTAGTTCGCCCTCTCTCTAGGTTCTCATCACTGCTCCCTCCCTCTTCTCACATCTTAAGGCGGAAATGGAACACCAAAATGAAGAAAAATATATGAAAAAAAAATTTAACCCTACCCGTTCTCTGTAGCTTTTCTCCGTTGACCAGGGCACCGAAAATGTTGAACAAACGAAAAACCCCTCTATCAACTTCGTTGCTACACGCTCCTCTCTGATTTCACTCTCTTCTCAGGCTTTGTAAGCTCTCCAAAAACCAACAAAAAACGAAGACGAAGAGGACGGGAATGGGCATCGTCTACAGCGTAAGCTGTAGCCCCTCACGAATGGTGGCCCATCAAATGAATGGACCCACTAAATGTGAGAGGGTGTTTACAGCGTAAGCTGTTGACGATTAATGCTCAGAGGACGGTGCCATGTTTACAGTTTATCACCTTACGTTTCCAACGATCCCGATTTCTTCTCTCAGGTTTTTAAAATATCAATCTACACCTCATGATTTTCTATATGTAACCATCTCCCCCTTTAAATGCGAAAATCATAATTGAAAAAATGTTAATTAACAAATTCATCTCTATTATTTACATTTAAAAGTTAAAAAAAAACTTTATTTAAGCTTTGAGTACCAAAAAATACTCTAATGATGTGAACCAGGTTTTTTTTTTAATCATTTGAACCAATATTTTAAACATTGAACCGACTCGCTGAAGGATAAGCTTAGTATTTAATTTTAAATAACTTGAATAAGAGGGACCAAGTTGTCAATATACGTTAGATCAACGGTGGAAGGTGTGTACACATAGGTTTCATACACGTATGTGGACACATAAATCACTGTTAGACCAACAGATCTTCCAACCAAGGGCTCCAGCAGATTTGAAGTCTGATTTGGTATTATAAAAACCTCAAGGGAAATGTCTATGAGAATAACAAGAACTCACTATTAGATTTATTTTTTCGGTAAGAAAATAACTTAGTTAAGTATTATATAAAGGTTTTCTTACAATGTTATGGTAGTTGGCACTCAAATTTACTAATAATCACTCTATCCCATGTTGTTCCTTCGCCAATCACAAGTCCCACCTTGGCCATGGCATCTGCTTCTTGATTTCCTTGTCTGCTTATATGCAAAATCTTAAATTTTGGGAACTTATCTAATAACCTTTTTACCTCCGGCATCACTGAATCTACTTTCCATGGGATCACCATTTTATCCAAAATGCCTTTGATAACTTGGATATTATCACCTTCAATCCAGGGGTGGAGCCAGGAGTTTAATTGAGGAGGGGCAAATATATGAAGCATAAAAATATTAAAATTTAATTTAAATAAATTATAAGAATGTGTAATGAGAAAGGAAAGTTGTTAATCGAAGACGACGAGGAAGGAGAACGATTAAGCGAAGAAGCAATCGAGAGTCATGAAGCCACCAATTAAACACACACATGAGTAACATGCAGGTCATACTGATCATGTACGTAGGCCCTTTTGGACATACACAACCACTGCAAATCTCTTGAAACATACTCAAATGAAGAATCACAGTCATATAATTACACATGCAAGATCCCAGAAACCAACTACTTTTAAAGATGAAAATTATAAATTTTGTAACTTATTCTTTCAGTTTTTCAATTTACAGGAATAGCTTTTAAAGATGAATTTGGGCATGCCAAATTACTCATCACATAAGAAATTTAATTGCTAAATAACTGCAAAAAGGCCTAACATATGATTACTTAAGACTCTCCTGCATGTGTAATTTTGCACACACAAGAACATGCATAGGACGAACACGTGACATAGATGACGATCCTCAATATAGCAGACAAATAAATGCCAAACACACCCAGGACCAGGAACAATGCTTTTGTTGGTGTTCTAAAAATCGGTGCCGAGAATTTTGGTAAAGTAGGTTGGATTTTGACTGAATTTTCAATTTCAAGCGAACCTATGGTCAAGCTAAAACCCATGGTCTGACATTATACGACCCGGTTTTGGTTAATTTGGATGAGGAAAAAAACTTATGATTCTCTCGTATAGCTGGATCCTTTTATTCCTAAGTTGCTTAACAAAATCCAAAAACAAAAAGAGTAAGCCGTTGTGTAACGGTTTTTTTTTTAAACAATTTGAAAATAAAAAAACTTTTCAAATTGCTTCTTTTTTTTTATTTATAAAATAACAATTGGAAAGAAACCCATTTGGTAAAAATTAAGTCAAATGCAATTAGAATTTCAAAATTTAGTAAATATGAGTTTGATAACTAATGAAGAACTAATTTTGCTTATATTACCTTTACAATAGAAAAAAAACACAAAATAAAAAGATTAAAAAAAAATGTCCTTTTTTTTAATAAAATAGATGTCCCAACAAAACAAAATAAAAAGGGCTTTCCGCCTTGTTATCTATATCTATTTATACTATTAATAAAGAGAAGAGTGTGGAATATTCCCTCAATATTCTGGCCCCCTTTTTCTTTTTTTAAACATTACCCTTCCCAAACAAAACAATTCCCCACTATTGTAACTACCTTGAGCTGTTTATCAAAGTGGCCCACGTTTTCTACGCGCGTGCAGCCCCCTTGTAAGCAGAGAAAATGGGGGAGAGACGTGTTCGACAAAGCCGATTGAAGCAACGACGCTGACCAGGTAACCCTCTCCTTTCTTCCCCTCTTTGTCATCTCTCTTGCTCTATTTCTCCTCTCCCTCCCACTCTCTCTCTTCTTTCCTTCTCGCTTTTTTTTTTTTTTCCTTTTTGCAGAGTAGAGGAAGGCGATGGTCCTCTCCTTACCTATCGTCTTCCTACAATGTCAATTCTCTTGACAATAACTATTCTTAGTAGCGGTGGCAAATCGAGTTTCACTAATCAACAGTCCTTCAACAGGCGTTTCTCCGCCACCACCCTACACCACCACCACTGTCTCCAAATACAAGCATCCGTTTCAAGCCCACAACACCACCAGCCGACCTGAGCATAGACTCTTTCCTAGCACCACTGACTCATCTCACAGCAGTCAAGCACTCCTTGCACTACTGCACCAAAATTACCTTCAAGGATTGTTGATGATCGATAACAACACAAGCAACCCTAGCATCTTCTTTCCGTTTTTTGAAAACGTAACCTTGGATTTTCCTTGCTAATTCATTATTTCTGTCTTTCTATGCTTGTGAGGAACACAGATAAAGCTCGGCTTCTGATTTCTCTGTCTATGCATATGAGGGAGGAATAGGAAGACGATAACTCGACTTCAAATAGATTTATCAAAGAAAATTACAACAATGCCATTGAAAATGGCATTTCTCAATTGGTTTTTTTATAAACAATTTGAAAACGACGTTGCCAAACGCGATTCTAGGTTTTCAGTTTTTAAAATGGTAAAACTCAATTTGAAAACGCTATCAAACAGCCTCTAACTTATAGTTAATAGCGTTTTTACAAATAATTCCATTATTGCGTTTGTATTTCGCTTGCAAATAAATTTCCCCCCTGACAAGAATATATATTTAACAATTGATAAACGGTGGGGAATGCTGAAGCATTTGGGAGAATGTATACAGTTTCATGACTATTCAAATTGAATTAGTTACCATAATTAATTACAATTGCTTTAACTTATTTTTATCTTTTTTTAATAATCTAATGCTGTTTTTTTTTACACACTATATATAGAAATATTTTAATTTTTTATAAAAATTAAAATGTTAGCCCGACTACCATAAACCAAGTTTACACTAGAATTATATACCAATATTAGAACCCGTATTAGATTGATGCATTCACCTGAAAATTTTATTTTATTAAAAAACATATTGATGTTTAGATTGAATGCACTGATTAGAAAATACCCTTGCATTTGGGTTCAGGAAATTGGGAGCACTTGATTTCCATCCACATTGGACAAATTATTGGTTGATTGTTTAAACATGGGCAATGGGCATTGGTTGATTGTTCAAGACAATATGTAAAGGAAATAGATAGCATGATAAGCAAGAAGTAGACTGACCCAAGTGCTTGTAGTTCAATAATACACCACTCTAAAATTTTATTAGCACTCAACTTTCGGGTACATAAAGAAATGTTCCGTGGTCCCTTTTTTTGTGAGTGGAACATTATAATAGGCTATTGGTTTTGGTAGCTGTTTGTGCCTTTCATCTGAATTTTTGTTATTAGACACTTCAACTTTAGGATCATAACATTCCACCACGCTTTCAAGGCCAATATCCATGACTGCCCACTTTATGAACATTGATCTTATGGTAGTTCCTTCCCTCTTGGTGGTTTTATTCATCTGTTAGTATTCAATAACTTGGCACTGTACTCATACATAATACCAAGAAATTTTAATCTAGACTATAAGTTGCCAATGGTAGCTCGTTTCCTTTCGGTGGTTTTATCCATCTGTCATTATGCAATGATCGCATCATACCCATAGATAATATCAAGACATTTTAATCTAGCCTATAGGTTGCCCCTCAGTGACTCGAACTTGGGATGCGATGTCTGTTTACCTTTGTTATGCGACTAACTATTGCCCCAAAAGCCCGAAAAGGTGCTGTAGGATATTAACAATTTATCTATTTATTTGTAATATATATGATGAGAAGAGGCCCTTGGGAATCGCGACGAACAAAATACGTAGTTTTTCAAAACAACCCTTATACACTATTTAAAAGATTTATTAATAAAAGGGTAAAATAGTCAAAACTGCTTCAACTTTTCAAAAAACTAACAATCATTTTTGCAACTGTTCTCTTCAACAATGTCCCTTCCTACACATGTGTGATACTGCACGTACACCCTTTATAGTATATATATATATATCTACTATATATAAAGCGAGGCGCCCTTTTTGGGAATCGTGCCAAACAACAAGTTACAACTTTCACAAAATGCCCATCTCCTATATGGTTTAGTTTCAATAATATAGGGTTATACTTGTCTCAACTCACTATTTTCGTTCAAAAACAATTAGTTTGTAACTACCCCCCTTCTCCTCTCTCCATTCCCTTTCTCCCCATTTATTCTCTCTCCACGTGCAGTTTTAAAACTACTCCCTCCCTTTTTTACGTGCATGTGCGTGCAGTACTGCACGTGGGCCTTGCTAGTCTACTATGTATAAAGCAATGCGCCCTTTTTGGGAATCGTGCCAAACAACAAGTTACAACTTTTACAAAATGCTCATCTCCTGTATAGTTTAGTTTCAATAATATAGGGTTATACCTGTCTCAACTCACTATTTTCGTTCAAAAACAATTAGTTTGTAACTACCCCACTTCTCCTCTCTCCATTTCCTTTTTCCCCACTTATTCTCTCTCCACGTGCAGTTTTAAAACTATTCCCTCCCTTTTTTACGTGCGTGCAGTACTGCACGTGGGCCCTACTAGTATTATATAATGCGAGGCACTTCCTTGGGAATTGTGTAAAGTTTTATGTTCATTTTTTCCTAACATGTCCTTTGATTTCAATATTTCATTATTGCAAGGTTAAATAGCGATTGTGTCAGTCATTTAAAACTTAAGTCATTTAAAACTTAAGCGGTATTCACTTGCCTTTACACAAAAATATAAAAAAAAAAATAATAATAATTTAAGCAGTCCTTCAATTTCTTTACCTTATCGTCTGTCTAACATCATTTTCCTTCATGTGCACGTGCACCCACTGGTTTATACAGATTAGCCGGTCAACAATCTGCTGCTGAATACCGAGGCATAGTTTCTTATAGTTTTTACACGTCCGGTGACTGTAAAACCCTATTGGAACCCCAACGTTATAGACGAAGAGCTCTCCGTCGTCCCTATTTACCGTTGTCGACACCGGAACGTCAACTCCGATCGCATTCTCCGGTAGCAGGTATTTTTCTGTTCTTTTGTTTTCCTTTTCTTGTCTTCGTCTTCCCCTACTCCATGTTCAAAAGCGGATCATTTCTACGAAGGTTCGACCATTTACGAGGTCCTCCATGTGAATGCGAGGGGGTTCTTCCTGGTTTGTTTCATTGTTGGTTGCTTTTTAGGTGTTCGTGCTGCATCAGTGATAGATTGTTTTCTAGGTTTGTTGAGATCGATTAATGGATAGTCAATCGAAAGACAAGGTTTTAGAAACATGTTATAGTTCCTTCTTTCAATAAGTGCTTGGCTCCTATATCTTGAGAAACTTGGCTTCAAAAGAAAGCGGATAAAATGTTTAAAACGTTTTATTTTCTTGAAAAAGTTTGAAATTTTGGCATGATTACGGAAATTTGGAGAAACCTCTGGCCATTTTAGTAAGTATTTCTTTTTTGTTCTAGAAATTTATGAAGTTTTGTGAAGTCACAGAAAGGTTCCCCCAACCCCTCAAACCGCTCCCGAGAAAAATAAAAAAAAGGAAGAAGAAGGACAAAGAATAACGTTTCTGAACCATTTGTCCCATGGTATTTGATTAAGCTAGATAGTTCATCGAGCATGGTGGGTAATCATGTTTATCAGAAATTGCAGCATGTATTTATATCTCCACTGTCACATGCTTTCTTTCAATTTTATCACTAGCTGGTTTGTTTAGGCTTGAGTTACAGATCAACGTCATTTATCTCCGAGTGTTTTACCTCTCCCCATTTTATTGACAACACATTTTTTTCATAGTGTTATCAATCAATTTACTGCTAGTTGGTTTGTTTAGAACCTAGTTATTGTTAAGCATCATTTTAATTTGTTCATATGAAAGGCATGTGCATTCCATTTTCTCTTGGGAGTTCGGACCTACAAAATTTAACTCTGAATACGATGAGTTGTCTTGTTTGTCTTTTGTGGTTGGCATTGTCTACGTTGTCGGTGTGAACTGCTACCGTATTGGGATGAGGAGGTAGAGAAACCATAAATGTCAAAATTCTCCGCAATGTGCAGATTATTAGAATGCATACACACGAAGATTATTTATTTGAAGAATTTGAGGACGAGGAGATGTTGGTCAAAGATGAGTGAGCAAGTTCAAGTTCACAACAATCTTATAAATTGATGTGACTGCTATATCTTAATGAGAACTATCAAAATTAAGAGACTTGATTTCCTGTAGTTTGGCTAGTGCATATATGTTAGTAAAATAGCTATATTAGTCATTTTTACCCTTTTAATGTAATTAAGCAATCAATTTTATGGGACGTTTTTTAGAATGTATATTGGGTATGTGATTAAGTACGAAGCAATAGTGTTAACACTTGTTTTATAACAACTTGGCAGTGATTTCTCTACTTCTACAATTACCAAACATGCCCCTTTGCTTTTCACCAGCATAGCAAAAATTTACCTAACAGCTTACAGCTTAGCTTCAATGGAAGATCTTTTGAAAAACAAAAAGGTACATTTTTGCTTTCTTGCTTCTAACAGTAATTCTTTGACAGCAAATCCAGACGGAGCCCTTATTTGCTGGTGGAATAAAAATTAGGCAAGGGCAAAGGGCAATAGAGGGCTGCAATCTTTTTTGGCATCTTTGCAGAAGGGAAGGTAGAGAAATATAGAAATGGAAAAAGGTCTCATTCTCGCAGGGTATCCTCCAAATAATTTCCTTGGCCTCTCACGTAGTGCTTCTACTCTTTTTCCCACCTGCTTCTTAGACAAAAAACTGTTAGCCCTCTCATCTCTCAAGGTACTATTTTCAGTCTTTCATTTCTATTCATATTCATCCTGATTCATGTGTACAAGGAAGGATCTTTTCAGCATCATTTTTTGTAATTAGGTTTAGTTTGGTTGCGAGCTCTGGTGTAGGTTTAGATAAATGTACTTGAATTGGTTTTTTTGTTCTTTAATGGATTATTCTAGTGTCCCATCTTTGCAGATCCAAAATCGCTTTCCTTTCTCTCGAAATGTTCAAGTTGCTTCTTCTACTGTAAGGTGTGAAGCCACAGTTTTGAGTACATGCAGGTATGTTATTTGGGATTCTGTTGATCCTTCTATCACTCTTTCTCTTAGGTAATGTTTCACTAAAGAAAAAGCGACTTTTGCTCTCTGTTTGATCCCTAGAAATATTATTCTTGTGTAATTGTTCACAATAAAACAAACAAACCAGACAAGAAATATGGCATTACTTCCTTACTCTAAGATCATTCCTCTAAGTATCACAAATTGTATGCCATGATCTTCATCTTGAATTGTTTCCAGCGTCAAATGTCTTTATCATATATGTGTCTTTGTAACCATTGGAATGCAAAGAGGAGGGCAGTAAAGTCTTCATAAAACAAGGTCGGAACTTCTTCATCCATGTGAAGCATGGTGCGGTTTCTTTTTGTCCAATACAACTCTTATTTCTTGTCACTTATTAACAAACAGTTCTCCCAAAGCGTGTTGGTTGTGAATTCACGGTTAACGTGGTAGAAGGATCGATGCATTGCCCAAATTTTTGTGTTGAATTAGAATACTCCTACTCTCAGCATATTCTGATTTGGTACTCATGGATTTCCCTTTATTTTATTTTGATACACAAATGAAGATCTAAAATAGAGTATGGACTTTCTGCTTCCTAGAAGAAGGATTCTAAAGTGGATAATGTTGATTAGAGCTGATCTAATGTGAATTATGGTAGAAAAAAGAAAAGAAGGAAGAACAAGAAACAATGATGCACAGATTAATGTGGTTTAGTGTTGTGCTTATTTCTACGAGAGAGAAGAGAGATTTCCATTACTTTTCAAAGAAAAAGAGTTTCTAATTCCCATTTACAGTCTAAGCCTGGTATACTAAAAAACAAATTCCCTTCCTTTAGATGCAGATTAGTTTCATTAACTATTTTATGAATTTGAGCCTTTATCTCTTGCAGATAATTGCTAAGCTCATTAAACCATTAATTATACATATACGAGACAATTCATAAGATGCAAGATCACCCAATCTAGCATATCATGTTAAAAAAAAAAAAGAAAAACAATAACAAAATGCCATATTCCAATCCAGCATATCATATGAATTTAATTATTTTTTACTGCTTTTATTTATCTATTCATGGTCACATATCATAGTTCATGTATTTATTCAAATACAGGGCTCTTTGTTATTTTTGAATTCTGACATTTATATCTGTACCAATAGCAGGTAAAATCTGAACTAGAGTCTTAAATCACCAGGACTTTGACTAAACTATTTAGTAAAAATTCTTATGCGTCCGGATACATAATTTTTTTTTCCTTTCTAACATTCTTATTTTATATGGTGGTATAATGGGTGCAAAGAAATATGAGGCATTCAATACTTATTTTGTTGAATGAGTTTTTTGGTATTATTTTCGACTGCAAATTTTGGAAGTCTTGGCTTTTAGTATTGTTTTTATTTATAAACTGTAATATATTGATATATCTTCATTAAAACAGCAATGAAGCATATGAATTGGCTGATATTGATTGGGACAACCTTGGATTCTCTCTTGTGCCAACTGATTATATGTATATCATGAAATGTTGTCAAAGTGGGAACTTTTCTGAAGGTGAACTGCAACATTTTGGGCACATTGGATTGAGCCCATCTGCAGGAGTTTTAAACTATGGGCAGGTTAGTTATGTCGATCATTTCAGTGTCCTGCATTTTTGTTTTCATGTTGTTTGATTATTAGCTTGAACTGAAACCTTTAATTTCACTATTCTTTTCCCTTCTGAATTTCTCAAATTTTGGTAAAGATCTGGGAAATACTCACATGGTTGAATTTAAGCATCACCTATGCATACCTAGCACCATATGAAATGTTCAATTTTTTTTTCATGGCATTTAAAAGACATCTTACACAAGGCAAAAAGATGTAATTTGTACTTAGTATTTCTTTATTGCATTTTCCGTTCTCACATTGTGTGTGCGTTCTTTTTTTTTTCCTTTTCTTTTCTTTTATGTGTCTTTAGGGATTGTTTGAAGGTTTGAAAGCCTATAGGAGACAAGATGATTGTATTCTACTATTTCGTCCTGAGGAAAATGCATTGCGAATGAGGATGGGTGCAGAACGTATGTGCATGCCTTCACCAACTGTTGAACAATTTGTGGAAGCTGTAAAGATCACTGTTCTGGCTAATAAACGTTGGGTAATCTATCAGTAGTTTTGTAGTATGGGATTTTTTTGGTAGGATATATTTATGTAGGTCAGGTCACGGGCTCCATACCTCGCTGCAGGTTCCCCCTTCAGGTAAGGGCTCCTTGTATATCCGACCACTTCTCATGGGAAGCGGAGCTGTTCTTGGTCTTGCACCAGCCCCTGAGTATACCTTTCTCATTTATGTCTCTCCGGTTGGGAACTATTTCAAGGTTTGTTGATTTGCCTCTTGCTCACTGCAATTAAGTGAAGATTGTTATTTCGAGAAATCAATGACATGTCTATACGTGGTTGCATTTGCTAATTGAAGTTGCATCATATAGTTATGAAATTAATAGTTTTAATGAGTAAATGTTTTCCTACTCTGCCAAGTTAATATAATTGGTAGACTATTTTTTTTCCGCTTAGTTGTGGTCACTCAGTTTTCACTTCTATTATTTAAATTAGTGTCAAGAGGAGAATTTCTTTCGTTGCACGACATTATTTGTTTTTGATTTGGGATTAAACATCAAAGTCACATATGTGGGACAGGAAAGTGGCGGGGGCGGGACTCACTGAAGTGAGATATGAGGATATAGTCCAATTCTTTTTTGATTTTATTTGATTTTTATGGAGTCGCCGTTACTTATTGTTTTAAGATGTAGTCACAAAAAACTGACAGATTTGCTACCAAAAGTTGGGTAAGCGGTTCATTTATGGGTTATAGAACTCCGTAAACACTCTAACCCATCTGACCCAACGTTGGTTACCTTTGATCTGATTTGAAATTTTCAGTTAATCATAAAATTTTTAAGTTATTATTATGTTTGCTTTGTTCACTGTGCCATCTGGATCCTGCTACAGTTCATCTCAGTTTTAACTGTTTTCTGGAAACATTTCTGATTCTACTGGCTTTCTGTTTTATGACCTTTCTGATTCAACTAACTCCAGGAGACAGATCGATTGGTATCCTGCTCGTCCTACTATTGGAGTTGGATGTGATGTTCTGTCTACTTTTAGTCACTCAGTTTTTTTCCGGATTATATGTTTCCTTAGTATGACCACAGTTCTGCTCATCGGATTACTGGAAAAGGATGTGCCTCTTAAGCTATTTGTCTGTTTCCAAGAAACAAATCCGCTGTGTATTGAGTTTTCTCAGTCTGTCAACCGTTGGCCTTTCGCAGTTTGGGTCAACCCGTACTAGGAGATGGTTTTAACAGCCACTAATGATCCATTTGTAGGAGCCAAATGCCCAATTTAAATTCACTTTTTGAAGTAAATAATAAAAAGGGAAGGAGAGAAATAATATGTGCAAAAATTACTATCAAACCATTTTTTTACAGACGATTTGGTTAGAACAAATTATAACCATATTTAGAAGCGGGTGGCTATTTTATATACCAAGAGAAAGGAAAATGAAAGAAATACGGATTGATATGTTCCAATAAAAATCTTTCTTTCTTTTTGTTTTTCACCTGGTTTCTTTCTTTCTCTCTTTGTATTTGCTTCCTCGCTTTTTTAATGAATCTTCATCACTTATCAAAAAATAAAAATCTCAATTTCATTTAGCACTCTAATTATATCACAAAAGATGTGCGGCATAAATCTGATTCTTATACACATGCAAGACAGCTTTTGCATGGAAGAAAACAAATAATAGAGAGATGAGGCACTGTTTTTGAAGAGACGCTATAGCTGTCTTCTGAAAATGGTTCCTGCTGAATTCACTTAAGAATATGACAGAATATGAAGTATTTCACCTGCATGTTAAGTGCTAAATTGCTAATGCATACCAACAGCATGTACAAAGTGCTAATAAGGATTATACACCGAGAATGATAAAAAAAGGAATACCTGGAATAAGCCTGGCAATAGAAGCGTCCAAGCTGGGAATCTTTCAAAGCAGCAAATAGCAGAATTTCTGAGTCTAGGGTATATAAAGGTTTTAGTGATTGTTGGGAAGCCTTTGTTACGCAGAGTTAAGAGTGTTTCTTTGTGAGGATTGATCAAAAATCCTCTAAATGGTGTTGCTGTTATCTATTTTATAGCCATTTTTACCTTTGTCTATTGGAAACTAATGGGCACATCCGTTTCCTGGACAGGGATGCATGGTAAGCTACTTGTCCAATTTTACAGTACCAATCAGTGCGAACTTTTCACATCGCATATCTGTTGCTGAGAGACAGATGCATCTGGTCCATTGATTTTGCATGTGTGGCTGCCTGATATATGTGAATGATTGTATGCATCTTGTATGCATTTTCAGTTAACGAGGGCATGGGGAGTTTTTTGTCCGGATGTTGTATTGTGGTATAGCGTATCTGTCCATCAGTTGGTTGGGCTTTCTGTTTGTCTGTTACTTGAATCTCTTTACTATGAGTCCCTGTACTATTTCTCTTTTATTATTATCAATATATTCTACATGATTTTCATCAAAAAAGATATGTGTGAATGATTGCTGTCGGCCTTTATCTGCACAGATTCGTCTATTGGAGTTGGATTAGGAAAAATTGTTTTGTCTGACTCTTGGGAACAGTAGATGCGCAATAAATGCACAACAAATGTGCTAGATTAGGGCGATCTGGCTGCTTTAGCCTCTGATCAGTCTCCTAGAGCCGGACATGCACAAATTTGTTCATGCATTTCCAGGAAACAGATGTATTATGGCAATATGGCTGGCCACATGTGTGATTTAAATAATGTTTTTCCATGTATGTAGGGCAAAGGGTACATGTTAGCACATCCGTCTCTAGGAAACAGATATGTATAATAATTGACGTGGCAATTAAATTTATCCTGACCATCTGCAGCTTCTAGATGGCTGGCTGCCAACAACTCTGTGCATGGCCTGATGCAACTGTCCTGAGGAGATGGATGCCGTCCAACTCGAGGAAATGGATATGCTCCATCTCCAGAAGTTTCTCAGATTGTTTTAAGGTTTTAAAGACTTAACAAAGGAGTTCACTTGGGAATGCAAATTTAGAGTGTCTACAACATCCTTGTTGCCTTTTTTTCTTCTTCTTTCTTCTTCTTTTAGAGTTTCTTGGAACCATTGCATATTTGTTCTTTTTGCTTTCTTGACAAAAGTCATGGGATCCATGCCTTATCTTGCAGTGTTTTCCTTTGTTTTATTCTTTGATGCGGGTATGCTATTTCATGTTCAGAAAGTGTCAAATATGCCACATTACAGAAAACTTATCATAATACTGATTTCTTTTGTCTTTTATTCAAAGTTTCTCTTTTAATTTGTACCATTATATTTATCTTATTGATTCCAGGAGGGTATTGCACCAATAAATCTGGTGGTTGAGAATGAATTTCATCGCGCAACCCCTGGTGGAACCGGAGGTGTAAAGACAATAGGAAACTATGCTTCGGTATGCTACAGTAGATTGTTGAGCCTTATAAGTCTGCTTATATAAATCAGAGCTCAATGTTTATTCTTAGTTTCTCATTCTTGGATGAGGTCTAGAATGGATTTTGGTTAGGCTAATATTCTTAGTGTTCCATTTTTTTTTTTAATTATTTGGTTTTTCTGCATGAAGAATTTTATTTTCTCAACACACCTCGGAATAAGTACATCCCTTTACTGACTCCTGGTTTGGAAGTTTTTTTTTTTTTGATCGGTAATAAAGAAAATATATTAATTATCGAAGGATCACACACAAAGTACACTAAAAGTGTACGTGCATAAAAAAAACTAGCACCTACAAGACTCCTGGTTTGGAAGTTAAAAATGCTTTTCCCTTTGTTGTAAAATTTGATGGCACTGATTTGTTCAAAATGTCGTTCCCTGACACAAGACTTGATTTTACATGTTAATGCGTCAGAAATCTGAAGTAGCATATGTTAATTGAATCTTCATATTCTTTCCTAAATATGAAACACAATCTAAAAACCTTTTCGGAGAATTCTTAGTTGTGGAAGCTGTGAACTACTGAAATTAAGTAGCTCTGTTTTAACTTCTTATTTTCCCTATTTTAGACTTGGCCAAATAACCAATGAACCACTTGAATGATAAATGCTGTCCTCCAGAGTTGATTCTCAAAATTAGGTTGTAACCTCTTTACCGGTGCTTTTTATAACTGATATGTCCTTCTCTTCTTCAATCATACGTAGGTCTTGAAGGCACAAACTGCTGCAAGAGCCAACGGTTATTCTGATGTTCTATACCTTGATTCTGTTCACAAAAGATACTTGGAAGAGGTTTCTTCATGTAATGTATTTGTTGTGAAGGTACGCTAAATTCCTTGCAGGCCGTTGTTTTGATACATGATTTTCATTCTAATTGCTTATATAACATAAATTAAAACAAACAATGAAAAAGCGGTAATATGTAGACAAAACATTACATAAATATTCACTCCATGTTCATGGGGATATGGTTGATTTTTTTGCTTCGTAATAAAGCTTCAAAATTATTATTCCAGAAGAAAATATGAGGCTTTTTGTTTGCACTTTGAAATAGACTGATAATGAATTTGTAAAATGGTGTATTGTTGATTTACAAGCACTTGTGTTAGTTCTAGTTGATAACAAGCATAGTATGTATTTCCTTTACATTATATTGAACAGTCATGCTTAGATGTCTGAGAAAGTTTATGGAAATGTACACAAACTATAACGGCTAGTGAAACTTGTATTTCCATCTTCTTTATCGGTTTAGTGGATGTGTAAAATTGTGCCAGGAACCTTGTATAAAATTGAGTTCTGTGGTGAGGGTGGATGGCGTTAAATTTATTCAATTAATTCTCTGTTTAATGTGACTAAGCAGTTCATCCTTATCAAATTTGATTAAAAATAAGTTTTGAACCAATGACTCAAACTTTATGGGAAGCTGATAGAAGAAGCCAACTCTTGTAATTAACATGTAGTGACAGATCACACTCTTCATCTTCTTGTGATGATTGAAAATTTGCATCATTTATTTCCCATTCTACCTTACTCTTAGCTTTCTGTTTGATTGCCATGAATCTTTAAGCTTTGTCGTGGAGCCAATGTCATCCAAAAAAATGTTTGAGCATTATGAGGTGATATAGAATAAAGATTTAAAGAAGACACATCCGAAGTGGATTTGAAACGATTACAAAAAGATCAACAGTAGTGGTAGCTTCTTCCCCTAATAAGCTGGATGAAAATATTTAACAGTCAACTATAACAATGAAAAGAATATTTAGTATCACCATGCAACACAACATAATAACATCATAGGTTGATCATTATATATAATATTTTATGAAACTGTGAATTTTACTAGCATTGCCAAAACCGGTTTCTGTGTTTGCACTTTGTTTTCTTAATCCCCTTACCCTCACCCCAATATTCTGTTGTTCCTCCAATGTATTAATGCGTAAGGATTTCTTGTGACTTGCTTTCCTCATTTTATACAGAATATCAGGGATTCACATGATTTGATTTGTGGCCTCACCAATTCTGAAATTGGGTGGGCTTGACACTGATTTAGCAAGCTGTGCCCAACTTGTGTGGTGTTGCCTTTGCGTATTGAGTCATTTGGATTTCATTGTCTGTTTGTTTCTATAGGAGAGAATGCAACTGAATTGCAGCTGTACTAATCATTATCTACTATATTCAGCATATGTAGTCAAGCAGCTCTAAAACCGGAGGCAGAGTAGCTAGCTTTTTGGCAATGTAGTAAATGCACTTTCTTTCAGATGGTTTTACCAACAAAATGAATGTCTTCCTAGCATTTTGTGGATCACATGGTTTCTCTTTGTCAACCTATTTTCGTTTCATTGTGTGCTTGATCTGCATTATTGTGGTGAAAATTTATTTATGGATGTCAGAGCAAGGTTCTTGTCCAAATTTAATGAGATTTTATCATGTTGAAAGAACAATATTTGGTACCATTATGTTTTATATATACCAATTTGTTTTCCATCTATGTTTTTATAGGATAAAGTTATTTCTACTCCAACAATACAAGGGACAATTCTGCCTGGCATTACACGAAAGAGTATAATTGATGTTGCTTCTAGCCTCGGGTTCCAGGTATTAATGTGTAGCAAATATTTGATGACTAGGTCTCAGTTGATTTCTATTTGCGATTCAATTCATTTTTCCCTTAGTTACAGTTCTGAAAAAACCTGAAGGGTGTTTCTCCATTCCAAGTTGAAATGTGATAATATATGTCTTGGAGCTTTAACATTGTACTGTTTTTGCTGATCACCATCATCAGTCATCAGACACTATCACCACCGTCTGATTGTCCAACATCACTGCCTGTTTCGTTTTGTTTCTATTTTCCTTTTCTCATTTTCTTTTGATCCAATGACACAATATTTTAAGGAACCCAAACAATCAAGTCTCCTTCTCAAGTAAAGGTTCGATTGTAGACTTTGTAGTTAGTGTTATGACCTTCGCCCCCCTTCCGACACGAAAAAAGGGGCGAAACAGGCTTCCCAAAATTTCACTGGGGTGCCGGCGAAATGTTGGGGTCAGGTGAGGTGCCGTTCGAGATTTCATCTAATTTGGGCGAAATCTCGAGCAGAAGCTGATTTTTTGTTGGGGAAAATCTTCCCCAAACCTCAAATTTTTTTAAATTTTTCTCAAATTTCTTCTCCTTTTCTTACTCCAAATCAAGTTCCAACATGGATTGAAACTAAAAATACTGATCTCCACCAACATTTGAGTGCTTTGGAGTTTTGAAGGTTCTAAAACAAAGGTAAATGACGTTTTTCCCCCTATTTAGTGTTGTAATTAGCTTAGAATGTTATGATTTTTGGATATGATCTGTAACATCCCCCCCATCTATCGATGGGTGTTGTTATTTTATTTTTTTTACGAAAATTATAATTTTTAAATTTATTTTGCACGAAAATTCATTTAAAATTAGAAAAAAATAAATAAAATTCATATTATATGCTAAAAAATCATGTAATAATTACTATAATACTAGAATATCAATCTAATCAAAATATCTTAGACTTATATTAAATTTGGGTAGTTAAAAAATTAGTTATTTATTAAACTTGAAAATTAAAAATGTTAAAAAAGTTTATTAAAATATGTAAAAAAAGTAAAAATCATGGATTAATTATATATGAAGTGTGGACACCCGATCTATAGATGGGTGTCCACACTTTTATTTTTGTAAAAAATTAATAATTGATTGTTTATTTAATAATACGAAAAATCATATAGTGGTCATTGGGGGGGGGGGGGTTTAAAAGGGATATGTAGCCAATAGGATTTTCTTTGGTACACAGTGTGTGTACTTGTAACTTCTGCATGCTATTTTATTTATAAATATATAACATCATATACTTATTGATTAAAAAAAAAATAATACGAAAAATCATTAAAAAATTTAAAAAATATGAAATTTTTGTTTAGTATGTATTATCTAGATAATATTCGTATTACTTTCTCACAAATAATGTACCATTAGTTGATTATTTTGATAGTTAATGTATACTAGTGGTGACTTTAAGTGACTTTGTTTAATTGTTTGCAAATTGCAATTGACAGGTAACCTAGTGTAGCGGCTACCAGTTAGCGGGTGATACAATCGGGATCTAGTAGTGTAGGCGGTGGTGATGATGCCGAGGCGAGTGGGCGTAGAATGGATATAGGATGGAATCACTGTACACACTATGAGGGAGACAGAAATAAGATAGTATGTAATTACTGTCATTATGTATTCAAGGGGGACGTATATCATGATTGAAGATGCACCTGGCACATGGCTATAAGGATGTTGAAAATTGTCCTAGAGTGCCATCTGAAGTGAAGAAGCAGATACGTGAGCACCTAGAGGGTGGTGCAAAAAGTAGAAAAAGAAGCATATGCAGCAAGAGGAGGTCAGACGGAGACTAGCAGAGCCTCCACAGGTACCCTCAGATGATGAGGAGGAGGACATTGTCTACCCTGGTGGTATGGTCACAGAGGTTGAGAAGGCAGTACTGAGCACAGGTCCGTGTATCCCTGCAGTCAAAGTTTGATAGGAAAGAGAGGCAGAGATACGGCTTGAGAGAGCGGTCCTTCTGGGGCTGGTATTGAGCACACAGCTGCAGATCCGAGATCGGCTTTTATGAGGCGTTCTCTTTCCACGAGGATGCGTGATTATCTTGTGGATCCCGTCATACATAGATCTTCAGATGCGAGGCAGAAGAGGCTTAAAGATGTTTAGAGTGAATGGGGTGTTAGACAGAAGATGGGCAAGTTCATATCTCGGTTCTTTATATTCAATTATATTCCTGCAAATGCAGTTGCCTCTTCTCATTTTAAGAGTATGGTTGATGTTATTCAGGAGTCTGGGGTAGGAGGTAAGACCTCCTACCCTGAAGGAGATCATGGGGGTATATCTGGATGATGAAGAGAAGGAGATGTTGGATTTTATTCGATCTTTGCGTCCTCACTGGGTGATATTCGGGGTTACTATTATGTGTGATGGTTGGACAGACCCTACGAAGCTGTCAATCATCAACTTTATGGTCTATTGTAGAGGCAAGGCCGTATTTCTGAAGTCAGTAAATGCCTCAGATAAAATAAAAGATGCAAATTACATCTACGGCTTACTAAAGGGGTGATCAGAGAGGTTGGGATGCAGCATGTTGTGCAGATTGTTACAGACAATGAGAGTGCCTTCAAGAAGGTTGGTTTGATGATACAGGTGAGATACCCCATATACTGGACCCCTTGTGCTGCACATTGTATAGACTTGATGTTAGAGGCCATTGGAAAGAGGAAGAAGGTGGTTTCGGCTCTACATAGATGGCTCAGACTCGATTGTCTTCCTGTGGGCTTTGTTATGTATTTAGATCAGGATGAGTATAAGAAGCTGGTGCATCGTTACAGAGGTTAGTACACAGGGCGCATGTCGTGGAGGCGATATGTTCATATGCTTGAGAGACGATGGCAGAAACAGCATAAGCATTTCTAGCCTCCTAGACACTTCCCTTCTTATTGATCTTTGTAGTTTGTACTTTGTTTTTACTTTGCAATTTGTATGACTTTGTACTTTGTAGTTTATAATTTCTTAGTTATACTCTTGTCTCTTGTATTTTGCACAACGCAAAGGTGCTCCAGTTACGCTTGCAAGCGGACGAGGGTGCAGTCTGAGCGAGAATCCAATATGCAAGCTTTGACACAGTAGGGGCATCAACTCCTTACATGGCCCACCACTCGCCTGACAAGTGTAATGATTTGCAATAAGAATAAAAATAAAATCAGAAATTTTAAGTGAATTTAAAAAAGTAACCAAAATGTAGTACATTACTTACACGGTATCATCATATTCCGCAAGGCAATGGCGGTCGTCATTCCAAATGACCTCAAGGCATCTCTAAACATGATCAACTGCAAGAGCATGTTTTGAATTTAGTAAAAATTTGGAATAGATTCCAAATTACAATTGATAGATTACTTGTTTATTATTTATTTAGTATTTATCTCATTGCCGAATTTTGCCTGCCGGTCTAAGTTGGGATCGACGTGGGCATAAACCTGATGCACAGCTGTCCACATAACTGAGCACGTCCCAAGCTTCTTCTTGTAGTGATATTTCAGGTAAAAATAATGTGCTCTTATTGTGTTTGAGAAGAAAATGACATATTAGCAACTTAGCATGATTAGCAAAGAAGTATAAGTACAAAAAATACATCAACAAATCTAAATTAATATTATAAATTAATTACCTGCCAAGTGTAGAGGATGCTCCATCGTTTTAAACCAATGATCATTAATGATCTTGTGGACCCACTTGTAGGGGGTCTCTATTGCAGCTCAAACTTGTGCTTTCATCATCTTCATGCACTCATAGATTGAACGAATAGTCGGGTATGCATCTGTGTGGACAATTCATAGCACCCGGTAAATGGGCTCCAATAAATCAACTAACTCCCTCACATCATCCTAAAAGCTGCTGGAAAGAACAATGTCCTCTACCTGTCTTTCCACTTCAGTGCGGCTCTGAGGGCAATTACCCCAATCCTCACTAGTAAATAACAACCTCAATCCTTGCCTGTGTCGCTAGATGCTATCCAGGGCAATATAATTTGTGCCAAATCTAGTTATCCCTGGCCTGAATATGTCTCCATGACATACTGCTTTCATCTTCGCTTGCACATAATTATGGTTGTAAACAAAAGTAGTCAGGGTCCGTGCATTCCGTAGAGTCGAAACCACCTTCTTCCTCTTTCCAATGGCCTCTAACATCAAGTCTATACAATGCGCAGCACAAGGGGTCCAGTATATGGGGTACCTTACCTGTATCATCAAACCAACTTTCTTGAAGGCACTCCCATTGTCTGTAACAATCTGCACAACATACTGTATCCCAACCTCTCTGATCACCCCTCTAGTAAGCCGTAGATGTAATTTGCATCTTTTATTTTATCTGAGGCATCTACTGACTTCAGAAATACGGCCTTGCCTCTACAGTAGACAATAAAGTTGATGATTGACAGTTTCGTAGGGCCTGTCCAACCATCACACATAATAGTAACCCCGAATCTCACCCAATGAGGACGCAAAGATCGAATAAAGTCCAACATCTCCTTCTCTTCATCATCCAGATACACCCCCATGATCTCCTTCAGGTTAGAAGGTAGAACTCCAACCTTAGACTCCTGAATAACGTCAACCATACTCTTAAAATGAGGAGAGGCGGCTGTATGTGTAGGAATATGATTGAATATAAAGAACCGAGATATGAACTTGCCCATCTTCTGTCCAAGGATTAAATTCTCGGCTTCGGGCTCGGTATCGGACCAGCCCGAGTCCGAATTAAAAAATGAAATTTCTGGCAGTTGGGTCGGTCAGACCCAACTGCCCAGAAATTAAAAAAAATGAAAAAGACCTGCACGAGTAGGTCTTCATTCGCTTCCCGAAATACAAGAGAAAAAAAAATGTAAAAACGAAACTGTTTCACTGCTGTCGACGAAGAGGGGAGAATGGAGAAGAGTAGAAAGGGAGAAGAGGAAGGAGGAAGAGGAGGAGAGAACCAGAGGAGGAGAAGATGGGAGAAGAAAAGAAAAGATATTAACCTGTTTTCACCGATGGATGGAGCTGTTCTTCGCGGCTTCAGGTACGCTTCTTCTTCTTCTCGGCTCCTCCTTCTTCTTCTTCTCCTCCTCGTTCTTTTTTTTTTTTCTTTCAACACCGACAGAGGTTCTTCTTCTCGGCTCCTCCTTCTTCTCCTCCTACTCTTCTTCTTCTCCTTCTCCTCCTCCTCCTCGTTCTTTTTTTTTTTCCTTCTTCTGACACCGACAGAGGTTTAAAAGCCTCTGCCGAACTCAATGGAGGCTTTTAAAGCCTTTTTTTTCTTCTGATTTTCTCATTGAATCTCGAGCGATACCGTGACACCTCGGGCGAGTTGTCGCGGTATCTGTCACGGTATTGCCCGAGTTGTCTCGAACTTGGCCGAGTCTTTACTGAGTTCAAAGGTTCCCTCGTATCGACCCTTGGTATCGGCTTGCCTCTAGCGGATACCGAGTTAACTTGGAAGTATCGGCCGAGTTTTAAAACGTTGCTTCTGTCTAACACCCCCTCCACTCCAAACATCTTTAAGCCTCTTCTGCCTTGCATATGAGGATCTATGTGTGGCAGGATCCACAAGATAATCAGGCATCCTCATGGAATGAGAGCACCTCATAAAAGCCGATCTCGGATCTGTAGCTGTGTGCTCAATACCAACCCCAGAAGGACTGCCTCTCTCAAGCCTGTATCTCTGCCTCTCTTTCCTATCAAACTCTGACTACAGGGATGCACAGACTTGTGCTCAATACTGCCTTCTCAGCTTCTGTGATCATATCACCAGGGTAGACAATGTCCTCCTCATCATCATCTGAGGGTACCTGTGGAGGCTCTGCTAGTCTCTGTCTGACTTCCTCTTGCTGCACAAGCTTCTTTTTTCTGCTTTTTGCACCACCCTCTAGGTGCTCACGTATCTGCTTCTTCACTTTAGGTGGCACTCTAGGACAATTTGCAACGTCCTTATAGCCATGTACCAGGTGCATCTTCAATCTTAATATACCTCCCCCCTTGAATACATGATGATAGTAATTACATACTGTCTTATTTTTGTCTCCCTCATAGTGTGTATAGAGATTCCATCCTATATCCATTCTACACCCGCTCGCCTCGGCATCATCACCACCACCACCTGCGCTACTAGATCCCGATTGCATCACCCGCTAGCTGGTAGCCGCTACACTAGCTTACCTCTCAATTGCAATTTGCAAACAATTAAAAAAAGTCACTACTAATATACATTAACTATCAAAATAATCAACTAGTGGTACATTATTTGTGAGAAAGTAATACGAATATTATCTAGATAATACATACTAAAAAAAATTTTAAACATTTTTTAAAATTTTTAATGATTTTTCGTATTCTTAAATAAACAATTAATTACTCATTTTTTACAAAAATAAAAGTTTGGACACCCATCTATAGATCAGGTGTCCACACTTCATATATAATTAATCCATGATTTTTACTAATTTTTTACATATTTTAATAAAATTTTTTAACATTTTTCTTAATTTTCGAGTTTAATAAATAACTAATTTTTTAAATACCCAAATTTAATTTAAGTCCTAAGATATTTTGATGAGATTGGTATTCTAGTATTATAGTAATTATTACATAATTTTTGAGCATATAATATGAATTTTATTTATTTATTTCTAATTTTCGTTCAAAATAATTTTAAAAATTATAATTTTCGTATAAAAAAAAAAGTAACAACACCTATTGATAGATCGGGTGTTGTTACAGATCATACCCAAAAAATCATAATATTCTAAGCTAATTACAACACTAAATAGGGGAAAAAACGTCATTTACCTTTGTTTCAAAACCTTCAAAGCACTCAAATATTAGTGGAGATCAGTGTTTTCAGTTTCAATCCATGTTGGAACTTGATTTGGAGTAAGAAAAGGGGGAGAAATTTGATAAAAATTTTGAGGTTTGGGGGAAGATTTTCCCCAAAATCAGCTTTTGCTCGAGCGGCACCTCACCTGACCCCCAGCATTTCGCTGGCACCCCAGTGAAATCTGGGGGAAGCCTGTTTTGCCCTCCTGTTTCGTGTCGGATTGGGGGGGGGGGGGGGGGGGGGGGGGGGGGAGAACACAAAAAAAACGTCAAACACTGGCTTTGATTGATTGAAATGATTTGGGAGTAGTAGACGAATTCTGCAGGAGAGTACTTTGGCCATGATCTAATGAAGACTAGATATGAGGATTATTGGTTTGAAGTCCTTGCTATCTACTTCACCTGTCTTTTTCGGTATAAGCACAAAGAATGTGGCGTTTGTAATCTTATTGAACATGCTTGGACAATGGAATTCTTTGCACACTAGCAATGGATCTTTCTTAACTGTTTCCCAGTTTTCTTCGTAGAAGGCTAGTGTGAACCCATCAAGCCCTGGTGCCTTGTCTCCTGCAAGCTCATCCATTAATGCCCTCACCTCATCTTCCTCAAATTGTTTTTCAATCTACTCTCTAAGCTCAATGTGTAGGCTAGATGTTCCTTCAATCCTTGGCCAAAACTTAAACTCCTGTTCTGACTTAATAAATTTGAAAAAAATTGGATAAGATTTTGATGTCTCTCTCTTATCTTCCACCTCAGTGCCGTTCGCCTTTAATTAGTGCTGCCATCTAGGTGAGAGATATTTGAGTTCAAAATGATCATTGAGAAGTATGTCAACCATCATTGTCGTGTTATTATGACGCCTTGTCTCCACAAAAAGCGTGGTTGCTGCCAAGGAAGGTAAGATTTGAGCTTTGTTGTTGAAACTTTCCTGGTGACGCTCTGATCAAATAGATTAGCCCCAAAGATTAGTCTCCTCCTTGGGAAGCTTTGAACGGAGACATCACTCTTTTACTCAAAGAAGTATAATAGAAGCTCTCTTCGGAAACAAAGGGCAAGGAGTTTAAAGAGAGGGATTTGTTAATTTTAAAATTATACCCATTGTAAGGAAAATGTTATATTAGTCTTTTGACACAAGGTTTAAAGAGAGGGATGCTTTTGCCATTTTACACATAATTTTAGCGTCTTTGAGCCTATTTATTAATGGTAGGGCTACTAAGTGAACATTTGTTCAAATCCAAAGGGTTATTACCACCTTTTTCCAAATTCAAGTGGATGTAAGTGCCCCTTTTGGAAATTCATACTGATTTCAGTACTGACAAATACTGTGTTGAAATTTCATCTCACATCCTAACGTAAAACATTCTTGTTTGGTAAAAATTTTTGAGGGCTAAGAATCTAGATTACTAGTTTCATTTTATTTTTTCTTTCCTCTCCCTTTTAAAATTTCTGGTTGTTCATTCTCCTGTTCCTTATCCTTATTATCAGGTTCGTCTTCATTCTTCTGTTACCTAGATGATTTAGCCAGTAGTACTAGGTATTTATCATATCCTGTGTATTTGGCTTTATAACTGCAGGATCACATTTATCAGATGTTTCAGCTTTTTATGTTTGTTAGTGGCTGCACTGAGACCTATGCACTTATTCCTCTTCTGTAACTTGTGTTGGTTTGAGCTTCTTCTAAATTTTCTTTCTTGTTTTTCATTCCCAATATTTACATTTGCTAAATATATGACATTGAAGTTTCTTTAAAAAAAAATGGGGTATGGACTATGGAATACAACAAATGCATTCTAGATCCTCACATCATAATCTGCAGATTGAAGAGCGCCTCATATCAGTGGATGAATTGCTTGATGCTGATGAAGTATTTTGTACTGGAACCGCTGTGGTTGTGGCACCTGTGGCCAGCATAACTTATCTTGGTAAAAGGTAAAACTTGTTATTCTAGCTTTGTGACATTGATTCTTTTGATTAATTTTTCCTTGCATGAAGTTGATCCAAAATATTTAACTAAGCTCATGCTTAATGCCGTCAAAGGGTGTACAACAGATATAACAATGACAAGAGGACGAAATTTATAATTTACTTGGCTCTTTTGGTTTTGTTTTTTCTTCATCAATTTGCACCGGTCTCTGACGAGCTTTTAAAAACATTGTATCTTTTTCCTAAGAATTTTTGCTATTTAAAGTATTTGGATGTTTATGTGAGGAACACAGTGATTCAAGGTTGAATACGAATTTGTAAAAAAATTTTGTTGATGGGCTAATTTTTGAGCTGCTTCTTTGTGGTGTAAGCATATTCAAGCTTAGTGAGGACATGCCAAATCAAGGCATAAGGTTTAGATATAGTTTGTGGAAAATCTGATTGGATTACAGGATTAGGAACCAATGCAATGTGAACAAATTCCTGTATATTCATATTGTGAGCATATGTATGCATGACATAGCCCATAGACAAATCCATGATTCCATTTTGTTTACTTGTGGCTTCGACTGATGCAGTCTGTTATAGTTTATGTTCTTCATTTATCTGCTGTCTGTTCTTGAAGAACAATTAATCTATTTGTGGTTTGAATGGATCCCAATTGGCATAGATTGATGTTTTATTAACATATGTCTACTCCAATTTTTCAGGGTGTCCTATGGAAGTACTGGAGTCGACATTGTGTCACAGCAGCTATATTCTTCACTTACAAGCTTACAGATGGGTCTTACAGAGGACAAAATGGGTTGGACTATGGAGTTAAAGTAGGTAAAGTAGATGTAACTGCTTTTTCTCTTTGTATTTGCATGGATATTTTTGTCTTGGTTTCTGGCTTTCGTCAAGTGATCTGTTGATAACCATTCAGAATAATGCTTAAGGTTATGGATATCTTATGCACAAGTCTGATGGGTCAAAATTGATTTTACCTTCGTGCACATACATATTTGAATCGCATCCTTTAAATTCAATGTAGTCAGTTAATCAAGAGTCACTTGACAGTAGGAATGGATAAACCATCCCCGTCTTGTAACCACCACCAAGGATGATCAGATTTGACCCATGTCAAACACATGATACCCAATGCACGACCTGCTGCTCGTCCCAATTATGGGACATCAACTGTCAGATTAGAAACTCAGGATTATAATCTCACCTGGTTTACAGATGGAACTATGTTCTCCAATGCAGGTTGTGGTGCCGCATAACTCCTGTTAATAAATCCAAAATATAATAGGTGACTATGATCTCCAGTCAAAACTGATATTTTTGCTGTTCCACCATGTGAGCCAGCCCTTTTAGGGGATTCTATTAGAGCATAACTTTTGGCATGCATTACAAGATTAGAAATTGCCCTTAAAGAAAAGCTTCCAGGAACTGATACTAGAAGGGTGATAAAGCTATAATCATTCATTGGGACTAAACACCAGACACCAACCAAGTGGCAGGAGTCTTAAATCAAGCTAATGTTTTACATCCATCACATTGTAAATGTGTCGAAATCAAAAGATAGAAGTCATTAAATCCGACTGATTCTTGTAATTATCCATGTTCTTAGTGCCAGCCATTAGTTTCTAAACCACAACATTTTATACTTAAACAATGACATGTCAAAATCTGAGACAAGGATAGGGTCTCACTTCCTCTGCACTTTTCTCCCACACTTTTTACGTGCAAAATGATATGGCCTGCACTTTTTTTCGTTTGTTTGTGGGCACTCCTATTTGCACTTTAAAAACTTGAAAAGGGATGCTACGAAGTGGAGCAACATATTTATGTGATGAAACCTTACTGCATGATCTTATGCTATTTGCGTCAAATGTTGTCATGTGGGGCCCACTTGAAACTTATATTGCAAGTATATACACTATCCCCTAATAGTGTTACTAATCGTGCCGGCACGGCACTAGCACGCTTAGCCTGTGCGTCGCTGGCAACAGTCCGAGCACAGCACGGCTCACCTGGGAGACAGGTCATGCCTGGCCCGTATATCAGCCCGATTAGCATCCCTACCCCTAACATGGCAACATTTTATGTTGACAGCATGAACCAATGCAGTAAAGTTTGCAAAAGATTTGGTTCCTATTTTTAATAAACGAGGTAGGGCTTCTCGCCATGTCATGAGAGAGAGAGACATCAACGCCTTGGTGTAATTTGTGTCTACTCCATTCCAATGAGCATGAAAGCTTCCATGGACAAGAATTGACATCTGGACGCCTTGGTCTCGATTACCTCTGAAAAGGATCCGGCCAATCTCATCCAATCTCATCGAAGAATCCGATATAGCAACATTGTCGGCTCCGCTCATGAAGGTCAGAACGTTTCTGTCGCCACCAAATCCATCGAAAAGGGAAAAAGGATTTTCTTTCCTCCTCGGTGTGCTACGTCCGGTGTCGATGCTAATGCGTGGAAATCGAGAACTGTTCGACAACTCACGAAATGGTGGCCGATCGATGCGTCCACAGCATCCTTCGCTCGATGCAATTTCCTCTCTGTATCGATAAATCCACCTGAAAGAATCCTTACTATGCCTGAACCTTTGGCATATTTTCCTTGTGCACGATGAGAATCGTTGTAAATATCCATAAGCTGGATGGATGAAACAAGAGTATTTTCCAGAGAATAGAAAAAAAGGACGTTAAGAACATAAACCAGAGACAAGAGAACGCATTTCTTGATGTAATTGGACTGTAAATAGTTAAGGATATCTGGATTAGTGATCATTAATGCAATATTTCAGCACAATTTTCCTTTTTGCCCTACCCTTTCTAATGAGTTTTTTTTAATTCTTTTTCTTCGTTTTTTGATCTTTACATCGTGTTCTCATAGCAATTTTTTTTCTTTTATGGATGCTTTTTCTCATAGCGTTCATGCACTGGTCCATTGTGATTGGTGCATTTAACTTAAAAAAAAAGTTTCAACTTTTACTGAAATATATATATATATATATTTTGTAAAGTTAAATGCACCAATCACAATTGGCTGGTGTATGGGTGCATGAGATTTTGGGTGTAGACAGTTTGCGGTCCTTTTCCTCGATTTGGTGTAACATTAAGGTTTTCATTAGCGGAGTTATCGATGACGTGATAAAATGCTCTAAATAGCAAGATCTCATGGAACAGCATGGATGAGTGTAAGAGAGAAGTGCAAAGTACCTTCAAGAGCCCTTAAGGTTTGGGATGACATTTTCTATACTTTTCTCTAGAACTAGTGGTTGCTCTTTGTAGAAAAATGCTATCATGGGGAGCATTTAACAGTTAATAATTTTTTAACAAGAAGAACTTTCTTGTACTTATAACAAAAAAATAAATTATTAACCGATAAATACTCGACGTGATAGCATTTCACTTAAAGAATAGCAACAAATGCAAGAGAAAGGTATAAAGGATGTCGTCCCTTAAGGCTTGTACCTTAGATTCATGATGATATCCTCAATGCTTTTTCCTGCATTTGTGAGTATCCTTGGAAAAAGATGCTGTCATGTAGAGCATTAACAAGAAATGCCTCCTTATATACAACAAGAAAAATGTTGGATGTCTCACGAGGCAGCTTCTTTAGAGGTACAAGAATAAAGTGTGAGAGAAGTGCAGAGGATGTCACGTGACGAAGCCATTCGACGGTGAGCGCAGAGACTTTGTAATATTTAGCCACGTGGGAAAAAGTGGTATCGAAGACGACTTGTGACACAAGGCCGTAGATTGTTTACTTAAAGCGGATCATATCCATTACAGCGGTGTCTTTCACTCTTTCCCGAATAAAAACAAATCGACGGCTAGGGCATCCGAATTGCCGTCCGCACCAATTGATCACTTCATAAGGGGGAGATCTGTGAAGTGTGAACTAAAAGGTCAAAGACCAAATCTATGCGCACCAGTCGATAACTGCAGCCCTAATTCCGATCTCTTCATCCCTGTCTCTGTTTCCTTCTCCGGGTGAGCTCTCTTACCCGTTTATCCTTTTTCTTATTTAATATGACTTCGTATTTCTCTGTGCGTGTTTTGGGAGTGTCAGGGTTTTCTGTAAGTATTTTTAGGATTATAAGTCTCATTTGTTGGGCATTAGAGGATTCCTAGGGTTAGCAGCGAGTCTTCGAGCTATACCAACAAGATGTCGTAAAAACAAAGACTGTACTTTTCGTGAACTAGCCTCTCTTTAAGGTTTTAAATGATGTGTGGGTTTTTAAATTTGGTTGAATGGTTAGAATTTTTGTTTCGCATACACTGGTTGGCTTATTTGGCACCATTGTTTTCTTCTGTTTTAGCAGAAAATATTTAAACTTCTTCGTGCCACTTAATATTAGATTGCAGATTCCGGGGGGATTGTATTTAGAAGAAGCCTCAGTGAAATAATATACAGTAATAAAAAAAGGTAGTCTCTTAAATAAGACGAAGTAACTTGGATATATGTCTTTGTTTCCCCAATCCTCCTCTCAACTCCATCCTGTGAAAAAAAATTGTTCTTTTTGCTTCGCAGTTACGCTTGGCGATTGAAATTCATTAATGTCATTTTGTCTGCGTATACAGGATTCATAAAGTCTGCTAGGATGACAGAACCTTCCAAAGTCATTCATATCCGCAACGTGGGACATGAGATATCTGAGGCATGTCCTGTTCCCTCTTATCTGATGTGCGAAATATATTAAAAAAAAAAAGAAGCAAAAAATAAAACTTCCCTTTTCTGTACTAATATTCATTTTGATGCTTTTTCCCTCACCCAGAATGATTTGCTTCAACTAGTCCAGCCTTTTGGGGTTGTCACTAAATTAGTGATGTTACGTGCCAAAAATCAGGTTTGGAATCTGGTTCAAACACTGCATGAATTAATTGATATTTATATTATTCTTTTAGTGTAAATTTAATGCCTTATGGCAGAGGCACCTGTGCTTGTTTATTAGTCAGTGGTAACCTCTGACATTTACACTCTTTTTTATCCTTGCTCCATTATGTAGGCTCTTCTCCAGATGCATGATGTAGCTTCAGCTGTCAGTGCATTGCAATATTACTCAAATATTCAACCAAGCATTAGGTATATGATGTTTAATTTTAATTGTTCTTTTTTTTGTGACCTGTGAAAGAAGGATAATTTGTTTTTTGAAAAATTGTGAGTCAAACACATGGGGCTCGCAGCGTGCTATCAAAGATGCAACTTCTCTCTCTCTCTCTCTCTCTCTCTCTCTCTCTCTCTCTCTCTCTCTCTCTCTCTCTCTATTGCTTTAATATGATATGTACATTTTAGGGGGAGGAATGTGTACATTCAGTTCTCCTCACACCAAGAACTTACAACGGCAGATCAGGGTGCTGGAGGACACAAAGGTGGAGATCAGGTCGGTAGTATGATATTCTAAGGGATCTTTTATACTCATGTTTGTTAACTGCTATGAATGTAAATTTGAGCTTAATTATTATGTGTCCACATTATTCAGCATCACACATCCCTCCCTATAACCGCAAAAAAAGAAAAAAAAAAGAAGCTAGCCTTTCCTTGAGATATTTTTAGTAAAAGTAGCAATTTTTCCTTTTTTGTATTATTGCTCTAGTCACAAGATTACTGAGATTAATTTGATTTGTCTTTGAATACATGAGATGAATTGTAATTTGCATGAGAACGCTTCCTAAAGAAGCACATTCAAGACTTAATGACTCAAGTTTCGTCCACAGTTTCTGTACTGAATTGCTTATGGATATTGATTTATTTAGGGAGGAATCGATTTTCTGCTTTGTGGAAGATCACAGTTGTTCTGGATTTTGTGGCAGTAATAAAAGTGCAAACTTTAATGTATATTATCTGCCCTTAAGGGAATAAGCCTCTGTGTTTTATTGAATATTGTTCTTGCTCATTATGTTACACTGGCCTTATTGCGCCTTTATAGTCTGCTGGTGTCTCAACCATTAGAAAAAAAAGGTTAAGGTTCTAATGTTTTGACTCAGTTTCTTGTTTCTGTGGAAGTGGTTTCTGGGTTACAATAATGGAAAATGTTTTAAGCATACAATAACATTTCTATATGAGGTCACAAATGCAACTTTACTTCCACAAACAAAACAAAAAAAAAGGGCTTTAGGCTGTTGTGCCCTCAAGATTTCGTTGTTTCGCAAATTTTGACAATTTGTTTTGCTTATTGGCATTTGTGCCCTTATATTTGTGCATCTTTTGAAGTTGTATCCAGGATTAAAAACAAAAGAAACTTTGCGATCGTGTCCTTGATGTCATTTTCTTATTCATTTCCATCACTCTAAATATCTAATGAAGAAAATTGTCGCATCAAAATCAACAAAATGAGGATTAGTCCAAGCTTTGTTCCATTTTGTTTTATTTTTTAATGTTAATAACTCTATATATTCAAATGAACAAAATGACTATTTCAAAGTCAACAAAATGTGAATTACTAAAAGGTTGCTTCCATTATTTGAATTGGATTGGTTTGTAAAAGGCCTTCAAATATGGGGAAATTAAGGCAGTGTATCTTTTTACATTTTATTTTACTTAGATTATAACTGTTTTTTTAATGTGAAAACTCCAAAGTGATGGTTTTTGAACATCTTGATGCAATAGGTACAATTTTAAAAGTCTACAAAAAAGAATTAATGCAAATAGACAAAAGGTGTGATTATATTCGTAGATGTGCCAAAACCAGGGATACAAAATTGCAAAACAACCATTATATAAATATAAATATCTAAAAATTTCAGAATAAAAGAAACAAAGTTGACATAATTGGCAGCAATGCATCTGAAATGTTCCCCAAGATCAAAACTAAATGAGAACTTTGAGGATTTGTGATTCGTGTGACTTGTTGCATTTTAACACTTCTTAACTAGGAAGTAAGCTTTTGTTACATCCTTTTTGTTTCTTGTCAAAAGACTTGTATGCTAGTGGTCAGAAGTGTTTTGAAGTGACAGAATTTTGGTATATGAGGATGTCAGAATGAGATTATCATTGCCACCCATCTTATTGGGGTAAGGCCAAGGTTTTCGATTTTTGTGCCAGTAGAATTTCACTAACATGTCGGAGAAGTTGCTAGGAAGTGAATTTTTGAGGGAAAAATGGGAAAAAAGGACTAAAATAAGAAAGGATTCTACAATTATAATTGTTCTAGGTTTAAATAAGATTAAAATACACTTAAATTCCTAAAAAATTCAACAAAAATATGCAAACTGGATCATTTGCATATTTAGAGGAAGTGCAAATAAAAAACAATAGCATAGAATGAATAGACAGCATATAGAGTGAAACTGAAGGCATATAAAAATGGATTTCAGAAATCACAACTTCAAATGATATACATCCTCAAATTTTAATATAACAAGAAAATATTAGAGCTCAAAGCAGCAAAAAAATGCCGGGCTGGCTCGAAGTCATCTTCATGACATCATGTCGTGCGAATTTATGCTGCATGTACTCCAAATTATGAGAATACGGCTGCCAACTTATGGTCCAATGCTACCAGCTTGTGTAATTCTTCACATACCGCTCATAATCTTCCCCATAGGTTGATACTGAGGATAGTATGTGTATGTAACCAATACACTAACGGGCATGGGCAATGATAGATATGTATGCCCATGAGGATTATCATTAATTTAATTACGATAGCTTTAATTAATAACTAATAAATTTTGTCAAACAAAGATATAAGCAAATTCATAATACTTAAAACATTATTTTGTCACATTAATATAAAAATTTTCATTTACAAATATTTTTTAAATATTTTCTTGCCGGAAAAAATTAATATTTTTGACAAGAAAAATTCTAACGACACAAATTGATAGAACGGGTGTCATTACATGTTATATAAGAAATTCATGCAATTCCATTAAGTTGCTTTTTTAAGGGCGACCTCACTTAAAAGTTGCATGTGTCATGCATGGCAAATTGTCACCAACATTTCATCAACACTCAGGAGTGCCAAGGTATTCATTTTTCCCCTCACATGTTGTGTCAGCATATGGGGGAAATATGATATTCGGCGGCACGCTGCAACATGCTGCCCAAATCGTATTCCTTGGGTAAGGCATTTTGTTGAGGTTGGATTTATACACTTCTGTTTTTGCTATTTATTTGTCATTCAATTGAAACTTATTATTTTGGATAGTTCAATTAACTCAGAGGTTTGGCAATCAGCTCAAAAGTTCATCACTTTCTTATGGGATTATTTATAAACAAAAAAGAGGGAAATCATAATCTGTGAGTAAATAATAAATATATGTCTTACCATGAAACATAAAATGTAAAATTCAAGCAAGCAGCGTGAGTACATCTTTACTGAATTGCTGTTTCACAGAAAACAAAGTGAATAGAAAAATAATGTAAGAAATGAGTGGTGAAGACACATAGAATTGTTTATCAAATGAAGAGATTCACAGATTATGTTTATGGTTTAGTATGGAGTGAAAAGTAATCTGGAATTTCTTGTCTTTCAAGGTACTATTGATAAAGTTGTGGATTTAGAATGTACAAATAATGGCAAATATTAGGAAAGAGAAAATCAAGGAATTCAAAGAAGTCAGCTGATCACTAGTGTGCACATGTACTTATGAATGCATATATGTGCATAAAGATGTATTCATTCTTATGCGTCATGTGCACTGTCCATTGTTATTAAATCCAATGGAATCATAAAGTAATAAGACCATAGATTTAAATTGGAATTCAAATCTTAGACCAAAGGATTCAGTCTGATTTCCTAAATGCTCATAAAAAATTTAAAACCCCTTTTTTCTTTTAAAAGTTGAACAGCAATACATTAGTAATGGATAGATTGTTTGCTATCTATATATCTATAATTCATCCTTTAATCTACCATTATGTAAGGTGAGTTACTTATTATTATATCAAACCTCGAGGTTTTTGTAATTTAGCCTTTTTTTAAAGATTAAATAGCAAAATCAGTATAATGTGTTCATTATGAACTCAATTACATTCATATAGAATACAGCAACAACTTAAGAAATCACTCGACTGCCTTTCCTTCCCCAGAAAATTAATAGGAGAATAAATCTGTATGTCTACTCAATCCTATCTGCTTCTTCCCTCATATCTTGGGTTGGAAAACCAGAAACATGTCGTCCTATATTAGCTCCTTCCTTTGCCAACCGATCTGGTAGCTTATTGGCTAAACATGGTACTTGAATGAACAAGATGTTCATCTCAATGACCTTCATGTGTGCTTTATTGACAAGATGCTGGAATCGCTAAGAACAGTTTTCAGATTTAGAGATATGACAATAACCTTCCACCACTAGGTTGTAAACTCCTGTGTTCTTAGCTTGAAAAAGACCTTATATGCAGGCCAATAATTTAGCTCTTGTGGAGTCACCTACTGCCATTGGACCTTAAAAACCATGAAGTATTTCCCCTTGAAATTTCTGAAGATTCATCCCACACCTAAATTGTGAGGATTGCCTGGGGAGCACCCATCAAAGTTGAGTTTTGTAGCCCCGATAGGTGGATGTTTCAAACCAGAAGATATAACAGATTTAGAAGTGGAAGTGAAGCACAAATGTCTCCAGTTTCTGAATGTTGTTGATTTTGCTTAATCACTACAATAGCGCAGTTGAAGTGCTCAAATAATTTGCTTGCAAGATTTATTGTGGAAAGATCTAGCACTCTGTTGTGATGGCTAGATCTCAAACAGTCAAACAGGTCCAAGTTTACCGTAATCACAATGATGATATGGTGTGTTGTTGTGTGTGTTCTTTGGCCGTAGAAATTCCATTGTTTTTTCCTTAAATTGTTCAGAATAGTGGACAGATGTGTTGATGGTTAGTACTTTTTAAAAGCAGTTAACTTTTGAAATTGGAGGCATATTTTATTTTGCTTAAACGCACACCACCCCCGCCCCTTCTCTCTTCTTATCTGTTGTGTAACTACTGTTGATGCTGCCTAAAACTGAATCCAAACAATATGTTTCCTTATGATCTATATTTCCTTATTTTTATTTCTACTTGAACTTCATATTGATATTTGTTTCTTTATATATTCAGCTTTGATTTCGTGAAGTCTCTTATGTTTCTGCAGATCTTTTTCTTCTTTCCTCTATTTATTCTTCTTCTTCTTCTCTCTCTTTCCTGTCTCTATGCTGTTATGCTGTTGGGCACACTCAGGATACACAGCCTAATCGAATTCTCTTAGTTACAATTCATCACATGCTATACCCTATAACTGTGGAAGTGCTGCATCAAGTGTTTTCTCCTCATGGATTTGTAGAGAAGATTGTCACGTTTCAGAAGTCAGCTGGTCAGCTTCTTCAAGTCTTCTTTTTCTCAGTATTTTCATTCTTTTCCAGATCCCAGCATATTGGTTGAATGGCTTTTGCATATATTTTGATGGGAAAATCTTGTAAAGATTGTTCCTCTTTTTGAACAGTGCTTTTGATCAATAACTTTGGGATGCGAAAATCTCTGTTTTCCTTTTGAACTATACTGGAAGAGCTCATGAATACATATCTGATCCTTACAAAACGGAAGCATGCAGAACCTTTTAAGTAAATTTACACATCTTTTGCTTTTTGGTTGCAAATTTTGTTGTAGGATTTCAAGCGCTTATCCAGTATCAATCACGCCAGAGTGCTGTTACAGCAAGAAATTCTCTTCAGGTGTGTAATACATTTGTATTGAAATAGTTAATTCAAAATGAGGAATTGTTTTGGCACTTTAGGTATTACAAATAGGATTGTAACATTTGGTAATATTTCCACAGGGACGTAATATATATGATGGTTGTTGTCAGCTGGATATTCAGTTTTCGAAGTAGGATTCAGTCCTTTTGTTCTCTCTCTAGCTTTATATTTTTCTCCCCTGCCAGTGACTTATCTGTTTGCTTCTTTCTAATCACCCAGCCTGAGTGAGTTACAAGTGAACTACAACAACGAGCGATCAAGGTGTGTCCATAGCCTCTTGCATTCTTAGTTTTTGATTACTGTGTTCTCATTTCCTTTTTATGACATCACCCTAATAATGCTAGCCTCCCCACTTGATATATGCAGGGATTTCACAAACCCATCTTTGCCTTCAGAACAGAAAGGCGGATCCTCACAAGTACATGCCTTAAGCTGCTGTCATCTTTTTTATACTTTATATGTTCACTTATTTATATCTTTTCTTAGGCATCTTTTGATTTAAAGGTCTGTTAGTTTATACTACCAAGGTTTTGTATCTAACATCTGTTTAATTTATGTTACAGTATGGTGATGTAGGGATGTATGCGCTTCAACCACCTGGAGCGAGGGGAGGTGCGTAATTTTTGTTTCAGTTGAGTTGCATGGTTATTGTCTGTGCAACTGCAGGTTAATGACGAGTATGTTTTGTCTTTGTTTCAGTTGCATTTCCACAGGTGGGTCTTGCTCTGGATTACTTTTGAGCCCTTGCAGGTTTTATTGTTCTGGGACAGCTGGTTTTATTATCTGGTTTGCTTTGCACAAGAAATGATTTGAATAGCCAGGCTACTTTTCTCGTCCCATACTAAAACTTAACTTGCACATGTGAATTGGGGCTGACAATTCCATGACTCCAATCTTGGAAATCTCGTCTGCCTAAGTGAACCTTACTGCATGAAATTCCCGTCTAATCTCACTGTTAAGAATTCAGGACAAATAATTATCCCTAAATTTTATCTTTTATTATTTTCTGTCATCTAGGCTTTTGACTTTTGCCAGGAGATTTCCATCATATCTGGAATATGTTAAGAATGCCTTGGGTGTAACAAAGGGAGAACCTAAGACACTTCTATTTAAGTAATACTTTGGAAATTAATTGCTCTGTAATTTTTTGATTTTCTGATGGAAGTCCCTCTTTGATATGCATGTGATTTGATTTTTTTCCCCCCTTCTAGATGGGCAACGCTGCAGCCATTGCAGCAGCCTTTGGTGGAGGCTTGCCTCCTGGGATAAGTGGCACTAATGACAGGTGCACCATCCTGGTTTCTAATCTAAATCCTGATGTAAGCCATTATTTATCTTTACTTCTGTTTCTCCTTTTCTTTGTTATTCTGTCCCCATGTTGAATAATCTTTTTGTCCCAGAAAGTTGATGAGGATAAGCTCTTCAATCTATTTTCTATATATGGAAACATTGCACGAATCAAGCTTCTTCGTAACAAACCAGACCATGCACTTGTTCAGATGGGGGATGGCTTCCAGGCAGAATTAGCTGTGCACTTCTTGAAGGTTGATTTCATCCAATCCCTTCACTATTTCTGGATTAGCTATTGCTACAATATGTTTGAATGTTTTTTATTACTTGGATATATTTATCAGCCTGGCAGTGGTTTGTGGATAAGTGATTTTGACAACGCAGCTGAAAATTTGTCCCTTTTGCAAGTAGATGACTAACATCACTGCCTGAGTATTCTTTGTCTTATATTTGTCCAAGCATTCATTTGGCAAACCAGCATTGCTTGCCTTATTCTTTATTTTATCCTTCTATCAATTTTTTATCAATAAAACCTAAAGAGTGCATACCTCTTCAAACCAACACGTTGACAGCCAGATGCTAACTAGCCATTTATCAACAATTGTCTTCTATATCTCTGATGATGAGGGAAGTCACTATGATATTTTCTTACTATTGAGTGGTATGGTTACTACTGTTGTGGTATTAATCCAGTTTGCTGCCACACCTAGGAATGGATAAAACAAACCGTTTAATGTTGCTTGAATAACCTTCACATCAGTGTACATAGTAACACCCATTTGGATGTCCTGATGTTGTGTAACATTGCTCAGTATCTAAATTCATGTAAGAAAAATGCTTTGATTTTCCCTCACCTTTCTGAGATTGATGACAAAGGTTGGTATGGGGTTGATACTTGAAAGTGTGAAGTACCACCTTCATAGTCATGTAAACAAAGTTGTGCTTCACATGATTTTCCTGTTTACTTCTGGGTATTAAGTTGCTATTTCCTATTTTGGGACGTAGGGAGCCATGCTGTTTGGGAAGCGTTTGGAGGTGAACTTCTCGAAATATCCTAACATAACATCAGCTCCAGATACACATGAATACCTGAACTCAAACCTCAACCGCTTCAATCGCAATGCTGCAAAGAACTACCGTTATTGCTGCTCACCAACAAAGATGATCCACCTGTCCACCCTTCCTCAGGACATCACAGAGGAGGAGATTGTGGCCCACCTGGAGGAGCATGGCACTATTGTCAGTACCAAGCTCTTTGAGGTGAATGGAAAGAAGCAGGCCCTTGTCCTGTTTGAGAATGAGGAGCAGGCCACAGAGGCTCTAGTTTGCAAGCATGCAAGTACCATTGAAAGATCAATCATCAGGATTTCCTTCTCCCAGCTGCAGGCCATTTAAGGGAAACCTTGTAGAAAGGAATAAAAGGCAGACCCGTACATGAAGGATGTTTGTGGGAAGCAAGTCTTCAACTTTCTGTTCTCTCTCTTTTCTTTCTTTCACTGGTTTGTGTAACTGCATGTGGGAATGGTTATCTATCCCTGTTATGCTCCCCCCCCCCCCCCTTTTTTTTTTCTTTTGGCTTCTTTTCATATCCTTGTGCCTTTGTTTCCTTATATATATATATATATATATAGGTTGCCTTGACTGCTGGAAGATCTTAGTGGCTGAGGGTCCTGGAATGTAGTGAGAAGTTCACATTGTTTCCAGGTTCTCTTCTTTGCCATCCAATGTGCAGTATATTTATCATGTATCGGATTGCCAGTCCGAAGTCCATTCCAATCTATCCCACTCAATTGAAGTAAACCAGTGTGTGTTGAAAGAAATTTTATTCAGTTTGTTAGCTTCGTCTTTAGATGCTCATTTGCTTAATGGTTAGTTGTATTCTTCTTCTACAAAGAAGGTTTGTACTCTTGTTGCCTTTGTTATTGTGCTAGTTGTGATTTTGTTTGTGTTTGGAAGATCTGTGGAGGGGCAGGTTTCTCTCATCAGAAAGTTGGCAAGGTAGAGTTGATCATTACTCTTCATCCTCTCTGATTCTACACTAATAATATGGTCTACCCTTTTGCCAGGACCCCACCAATGGATTAACTCTAAACCTTGTATTGCAGAGAGAATCGATTGATTTTTTAGCAAGACATGGAAACCTTTTATTAGCCAGTTGAATGGAAGAGAATGAGTCAGAGAATGAGTTAATAACTAAAACCTGAATAAATGGAAAGATCTTGTACAAAATGGATGTATGTCGGAAAGAAGATAAATATGGTAAACACAATCTAGTTTCTATATGCCCCAGGAAAGGGAGGTAAGTGTAAATTTCTAACCAGAAAAAAAAGGTGTAAATTTCTCATTTCTTTAAAATTCCCCAGAAAGTAAAAAAGACTATTGTATCCCTTAATAATTACTCACAAACTAGTTTCTATATGCATAAAATGTGGGATAATGATTAGTTTTCAAGATTTATTTTGACAATATCTCACGTATCAAACCAAAATTAGTAGTTTCAAATAAAGTTATATAGTGAACACAAATTTAGAGTACTAAGGGAATCTGTATTATCTTTTTCTGTTTTTTTTTTCTTTTCATTTAGTGAAATCTCAAAGAAAGGCTTAATAAATTTTCTTCTTAAATCTCTATCCCTAATTCTAACCAAACAAGAGAAAGCGCTTTTGTTAAAATTTTCTTTTCTTTTATCTCAAAATCAGTTGTTCTTTACTCATCTAATAATTTTCTGTATTATCTTTTTCTGTTTTTTTTTTCTTTTCATTTAGTGAAATCTCAAAGAAAGGCTTAATAAATTTTCTTCTTAAATCTCTATCCCTAATTCTAACCAAACAAGAGAAAGCGCTTTTGTTAAAGTTTTCTTTTGTTTTATCTCAAAATCAGTTGTTCTTTACTCATCTAATAATTTTCTTTCTTTTCTAAAAACCTAAAATTGGGTCTGATTCGGAGAAGGATCTAGTAGTACCGGTAGCAAGGTAATAGCATACGACGTAAATCCAAACCGTTGGTATCTCAAGGTCTTTATCTTCTCATACGAGTAGAAGATTCAACTTTGTCTGTCACCAAGGCTTGAAATTGGGACGGGATTTTCGTCCATGGACGCAAATGTCTTTCGATTTTCGACCGCAATCGCGTTCAGAGAGAGAATTTTGAGGAAAACCCAGAAAGGCTCTGGTTTCTCTTTGGTCTCTGTATCGAGCAATCTCAAGAAACGAAGCTCGAATTATCAGGTTCGAAGGTTCTGCAAGCTGGGGAGCAGTAGCAGAGACGTCTTTGACGAGGCAGCTTTTGAGGACGAGAGGCTGAAGCTGGACTCAAAAGCTCGAGACTCAATGGCCGAGATTTCCGAGCGGGAGATCAACGGCGGCTCCGAGGACGAACCAAAAGCCTGGAAATGGAGAATTCGGAAGAGGGTGTGGGATATGATGGAAGCAGAGAACATCGCTCAAAACCCTCGTCCTGTTCATCACCGAATTCCCAATTTCGTTGGCGCTTCAGCAGCTGCAAAAAACGTCAGTGTTCTTCAATGGGGTTTTTATAATTCTACAGTTCTGTTTTCTTTAATTCTTAAAGGAGGAAAAACGGAAGATATTATCGCATTTTTATTTCTTTATCACTACTTTGAATCGTTTATCCGATAAACTGATACTTTGTTGGTTCTGACAGTTTGGCGGATTGGACGTGTTTCGGGTGGCACAGTGTGTGAAAGTTAATCCTGATTCGCCGCAGAAGCAGGTTCGGTTCTTAACGCTCTCAGGTTGGTTCTAGTTCTCATGGTTGCGTTTCTGTAATCATGGATGCTGTTGTTTCCAAATGGGAATTGGGGAAGCCTATGGTCTGTGAATTGGACCAAGACCCAAGAATTGCTTCTTTTTTACTCTGGTTTCTGATTGTGAAGAACCACTCACCTTTCATGATCGTCATCTGTTCAATTTTTTAGCAAACCATTATTTCATTATGATTCTTGTTTAAACTAGTATATTTGTATAAAGCCAATTTGTTTGCTCAATCATTTCTTGCAACATGAGAGCTAGTAATCTCCCTATAAACCAGAAACCCTTTACTATGGTTCTTCTTTTCCTCTTCTTGTTTGTTCTTCTTTTACTCACTTTTGTTTATTGTTCTTATAAAATATTAAAGTTCTCTCTTGATTTTGGATGTAGGGGGAAAGAAGTTATTAACTCCGCAACCTCGTCTGAGGACGGGCTTTTTCTCAGTGATGGAATCATGTATGCTAACACCTGGTACTATCAATGAAGCCTGCACATCTGTTGGGGTTGCCAAATATGGAAGGCCGATTAATCTAGATGAGAAGATCAAAGTGGATCTAATTGTCATTGGTTCTGTTGCTGTTGACCCAAATACTGGTGCACGACTTGGCAAGGGTGAGGTAATTACTTTTATCCTCCATGCTCATATTCTTGTTTTAGCTCTTCAGAATTCAAAATTTTTTATACCTAGTGTTGTTTTAATTGCTCCACTTGTTTACATGACTTGTCTTGGAAAGCTAGTGTTGAATTAATTATTGATCGTTTTTTCTTTCTAGAAAGCTATGATAGAACTTAAGACTTCTATGGGGTGCATGATTTAGGTAGAAGAATCCAGTCTTTATAATGGTTTTTCAAATTTGTAAAATGCTGTTTTAGATCAAAGTTGGGATGAAAGTAAATTTTCAACACTAAAAAGGCAATACTTCTCATGCTTAAAAAAAAGAAAGAAAGAAACATGGTTGCACATTAATATCTTAAGACTCACTAAGGAAGTAACCGTAATTTGTTATTGGAATTACCCACATTTACCAATAGGAAACCAACATACTTCACAGGTGCTGCAACCTAGAATTGTTTGACTAATCTTTTATGGTGTTGCGCACCTAATTAAACTACAATGCAGTGAACATAACTCAATTTGCAAACTCAGCAGAACCTTTCAGAATCCTATGAGAAATTTCAATTCATAGTTACTACGAAGTTAGTGGGGATCTTTTCTTTTGGTGCAGGGTTTTGCTGAACTCGAATATGGGATGCTGCGATATATGGGAGCCATTGATGACACAACCCCTGTTGTCACTTCAGGTAATCTCTTTACTTCTATAATCAGTTGATCTCTTTGTTTTGACACTTAGATGGGTTCAAGTTGAAAATAAACGAGTTGGATGGTTATACCACTGAAATGTTTTCATTACATGAGGTTTTATGGTCTTCCCTTTCTAGGTGACATCAGATTTGCTGGGTGTTTTCATTCATTATCACCATTGTATCTCATTATGTCTCCTTGAGTGACCTGATTCCCATTTGTTGGATACTTTGCATTCTTTTTGAGTGATCAGGAAAATATAATGAGCATTTCATTGTAAAAACTCATGTTGAGTGTGGATGGCAAGATGGGATCTTTTGACTAGTTAGTCTAATCTTTCCTAGCATTGACAATGTAACACAGCTGTTCCGCTAGGTTGTTATTGCATCCTGTTGCAACAGGCATATGACTTTCAGTATTTATTGTTGATCACAATGACTTAATTTGTCAAACTTACATGTAGTTCATGATCGACAATTGGTGGATGATATTCCGGTGGAGAAGCTGTTAATTCATGATGTGCCTGTTGACATCATCTGCACTCCTACCCAAGTCATCTTAACCAATACATCTATCCCAAAACCCCAAGGTGAGTTTGACCGTATGCAATTCATTCCTTCATTCATTTTCATCTTCCTTCTGTGCAAAAAGATCTTAGGTACTGAGCTTGAATATTTTATGACTAGGTATATATTGGGACAAACTCTCTCCTGAAAAACTGAGCCAGATTCGTATCCTTAGGGAGCTTAAAAGTCGAATTGAGCGAGAGACCGGACAAAAGCTTCCTTGTGGTCCCTCAGAGAAACTACCCCCAACTGCTCAACGGGGACGATGATGTCAGTTAGTATCAATCATAAATAGCAAATAAGAACAAATACAAGTCAAGGGATTGATTCATTTGTATTGCATTCCTCAGGTTATGAAGCTCTGCGTAGAGGAGAGTTAAATTTCCATTTTTCTCCTTGATGAAAATCATTGCTCGGATGCTGAGTTTTTGTTTGACTAAAAGGAAATTACTGATATGCTGAGTTTCAGAATGTAACACCATAAAAATTGCAGATTTCTTTATCAAGTAATGCCTAATGGAAGCTCGGAGTCTGTTACTTCATCTTTTGCCCATTACAACAGACACAACAATAAAGTTAAAACACGTTGAGTCTGACAGGGCATCTAGCTTTTGCAAGTTCAATGCTCGCTGGTTATTTGAAACACCTGACTAGTTTAAAACTGTTAATTCTGTTTGAAAAAACAATGTTTATGTTGTAATAAGACATTTGATTCATCAAAGATTTGATCTGCTTTTTCAAATTTGAAAATGTTTGATTTGATTCATGCAACAGACATGATTGCTCAGCAAAAGACCACAGCTGTTCATAACAGCTGCCTCCCGCCCGTTTTACACTATAGGAACAGTTGCTCAGCAGTTGCATCTTCCGAAAATTTCAAGTACCAATAAATGTAAAACATTTCTTGTATATTAAACCATCAAAACGAATAAGCATTATTGGTTTCATGCGACAGACACCAAATACAGCAAAAGAGCAAACAGGACTCCTGTAAGGATGTGTCTCTACGATATCTTAAACAAAACAGAAACGTGCAGAAAATCAAGTAGCCCTACAAAATTATCCAAAACATCGCTTATGTCCTTTCGTCCACACGTTCAAGTGCCACTTTGAAACTTGGCCTTGTATTCCTGCGGTGGCTGCAAAGGAGAAAATATTTTTAGTGATGGCAGACCAGAAAAAAGGTACAAATCTGTGCTTCAGATCAGAACCTAGCCTATGTGAAGTTTTGAGAACTTCCAATTCAGGGCTAGAATAACGTCCTATAAATATAAAACCAACTTGCCAAAGAATGAAAAACAAGGCATTTTCAAATGTTCTTCATTGTTTTCAAGATCCCAAACTTGAAAATCTATGGGCTTAGAAGTTCCTTATTTCAAATTAGTACTTCCCGAGTAAGAAAAGAAATTCCAGGGCAGCCTCAGAACCAAAGGCAACAAAGGCAGCGCCAAATCTGGAGTTCACTCATCAAAGCCAAAACATTCCATGATAGTGCAAGGCTCTAAGGTTCAGGGTTGGCCAACACTGGCCTTCCAATATGATTTGGTTGCATCTGGACGACATGCAATTCATGGAGTAGGGGAAAACAAGAAATAAGCTACTTGGGCAGGAACAGAGACAACATTACCATAAACAGGGCCGAGATCAACCTTCGTGCAAACCACCGCATGTGCATTGCACGCTGCGCACCAGCTGCTCCATCCACAGTTTCAAACCGCAGATAGACAAAACCAGCACTATGTCTGTAAAAAATAATGTGAAAAAACCATACCAGTTAGAAATCCCAGCTTTGGGAAATATAGTACAATAAAAAGACATCAACATGATCATATGTATATAGAAACAGATTTGAGTGCAACTGTTCTATGAACAATGTTTCACTCAGTTGGCAATCATGCAGCTTTTATCATGTCAAGTCCCCTAAAAAGTAACAGAAAAAGATTTAATTATGGTTACTTCAGTTATTTCTGCAAATATATATTACGGTTATTTCTTCAAAATCACCACTAGAATCTAACCAGGATTAGGTAATGTTCATGATATCTCATTCTCAAGTAATCACAGTCAATGAGAAACAGGTTGAGGCTGCTAGTCAATTCCTTACAGGATGTACAAGATTGCATGGGGAATGCAACTGGCGGATAGCATGCAAATCCTACTCTATACTAAAATCTGCTCACAGTGGAGGTTCCCTGTTATGTCTTTAAGAGGAAGAAGGCTGTATGAAGGAATTTTCTTTGTAACATTATAGCTTATTTGGCTGAACTGAAATAGATGCATTTTTTATTATGTTTATAAGAGTCGAGAGGTACTATTAGATTCAGTGATGGGATTTGCTGCATTTTGGTCTTCGGTTATCCCAGAATTTGGTGTTTTTGGGGTTGGGAAAATTGTAAGAAACTGGGAACAGATTTCAGTGCAGAGTTTTCAGGTTATGTAAGCATAGTTTGTTGGGGTCGTGTCCTTGTTTTCTTTTAGGCTCACCCTACTTCTCTTGGGATTGGGGCCTAATGTCTTTTGGTAGTGTTTTCTGATCTTTATCTTTGCTGATATATAATATCTATCATTACTGATAAAAAAAAAATTCCTACTCTGAGCTTTGCTAATTGAAGCAAAAATTGTTTCCTGAGTACTAGACCCAAATGCTAATATCATGGACAAAGAAAAAAGTTCATATTTCTCTCTTTATATTTTTTCTTTCAAAAATGAAAATTAATGACCCTATAAGCAAATGTAGTAAGATCCAACTTATTCACCCTGAGAAAATTAAATTAATAAAGTCACTTTTTTTATGATGGTACTGATCTCATATTGACATTATACCATTTGCTTTATCCCATCCTAGTTCTACAAAAGTAAAGGACTCTGATATGAATCAATGGAGTTGGCATGTATCTTTCTTTGTGTGCTTTTTGGTAACTAACAAAGGGACAGCCATTCCTATTTCCATCTCAGTTTACCATCCCATTTAAGATGAAATGGACAACCCAAACACAGCATCATGTGCAAGGTTTCTCTTTGAAGAAGTTCAGATTTGCAACTACGGTTGGTATGTTAGAGCCAGATGTGAAAGAAGGCAAACTGCTTTGGAAGCCATTCAACTTCATCATTTGCCTGGAGGATAAGGAAGGAACATTTTTTTATCACTCCATACATGCGGACAACCACCCAAAAAAGAAAAAGAAAAAAACATGCATATTATGGAAGCTCAGGCATGGATACTATACAAGCGTCTTAGATAGATACTTCATGCATTTAGCTTCATAATTGGATTTCCTTTGTACTTGCTAATATTAAGGCAGTTGTATATTATCAAATGAATCTTCGCTATGAGATGATGAGAAATGGAAACAACACATGCAACTTAAAAATATATGAAAGACGAAGATCTTAATTTACAATAAGAATAGTGGCAATAACAGAATCAATCACACTGTTTGATTTCTTCCGGACCTTAACATGGTCTCAGCTATTAAAAGATCAGTACGATGAATAAGCTGTTGGCTTTAAAAGAATGAAGGAAAAAATTTTTTTTGTCTTCCAATGAGGTCCATAAGACCAAAAGCCTAATACGCAGTCATCATTTTTTTTTTCGATCTTTGTTCCTATTTTCCCTTCTTAAGTGTGAAAACAAAACGACAAAATTGTCAATGAGAGCATTTTGCCCTCACATCCAATGTTCAAATTTTCTCTCTTTGGAGAAGACCCTTTTTTTTGGTTCCAAGATTCCAAAGCTACCTTATACATCTTTTACATAGAGCATTTAGGCGCCCCCCCCCCCCCCCCCCCCCCGCGCATTATTATGAACTTCTCTTCAAAATCCCTCTTTTGCATATTAATAAACTTCTCTTCAGGCCCAATTCATCATAAATGCTCAAATCAATTGATTAAACTTTTTTCAATTCTTAAATTACAATTTTGTGCACCAAAGACACAAATTTCAGCTCATTCAAATTTATTCACTCATAGAAGAGATCTTTTGGGTTTGGGAAGGCTAAAGAGTTGGAAGTCCCCATCCTCCCAACCAACCCAACCCCTAAAAATGAAAATACTGAATACCTAAAAATTAGAAATACAATTTATGGGGAAAAAGGGATTTTATTAATTAGTGAAAAATGTCATCTAACAGAAAAATAAATAAAAAATTTTAACAAACATCAGAAAACTACTAGCACATGGACATAGTATTCCAATTCCAACCAAACCAGCATTCAAACAAATGATACTTACTTGTCGACATAGATATGCTTTACAGGGCCAAACCTGGAACACTCTTCTTGAACTTCCTCTTTGATGTCCATATCAAAATCCGGATCAGTCTGCAAAATTACTTCAAGTAAGAACTTCCTTAAAATAGAATCACAGCATATAACAAGAAGGTTACAAACCTCAGTGGTAGGATCAAACATGTTCTTCAAGAGTAAGCACTCGCTCGGGGTCCCAATAGGTTCAGAAACTAAGGGAGGGGGAACTAGTGCTGGAATAGCAGCAGGTACTGCAGCTTGTGCATTCATAGGCAAGCCAACAACTTGTGGATTTGCAGAAGAACCATTCAGCACAGGTGCCCCAAGAGATCCTGCAATACTGCAAAATGAATATTGTTCAGCTAATAATATAAGGTAAGAACATGTGAAAAATGAGAACAGATGTAACAGCAAACAAACCTTGTGGCAGTACCAGTGCGATCCAACTTCTGCATAAGCATTGCTCTAGCTTGAGCATTAAGAGACTGCATGAAACATTCATAACAAATTAGCCAGGCATACAAAAATATCAATCAATCAAGTAGGCCCAATTACTGACGAGCTAGTAGGCCCAATTACTGATGAGCTCTGGCATGAAATGAGAAACAAACATATAGTACAGGGAAAAACAGAATGATAAAGAAAGATATTTAGCACACAGGATGGGGAAAAACATGTGCTCCAGCCAATGGCTCAATTAGTTGGCTTGGTGATAGCAATGAGAAGGCTGCATTTTCATCTCCAGCTTACAAATAAAGGTGAAACAAAAGTCACCATGAAAATACAACCGGAAAGGAAGATGGGAGGGGAAATATCGGTTTGGTGCTATGGGACAGCAATGACAACCTAGCTGTATTGATTGAAGTTTCAAGTTTCAGCAGAGGCATATCAAAATCGTACACTCTGATTCTTCATTGTATCTACTGACATGTAGAATATCTGACACGTCTCTTGAAAGATAAGTTGTAGCAGTTTTAATTTGGGCCAAAACCAGGACCATATACCATGTTCTTGAGAAGATCAAATCCTTATCATTTCTTTGAAATGTGTATCAAGCTTCATGACAGCAAACTAGTGATACATGAAATCATTTTTACAACCTAACTACATAAGTGCCAGAATAAAGAATATGTTTTTTTTTTAAATTGGAAATGAAAACAGAATATTAATTGTAAAGAACTTAAAAATTAAACAAAAGGACAGGAAACAAAAATGAAAAACCGCATACAGACTATAGGAATGCCCTTAAGACCCCAGCCTTCAGTGCTGGCAGCACCCTTATCCAACACCACCCCTCCCCCACCACAGCAACCCAAAAACATAAATCACCCTCCAAATGGGAAAAATAATTCCAAAAACAGGGGCAACTGGTGCCCAAGAACAAGGCACGGGTTAGTGAATCTGCCGATCTATCAAGTGCAGAATTATCACCAAGGACCATCTCATTTTCCTAGCATTTGCATTTGGTACAAAAGTATCTTGCTCAGACTCGAATCATCCTGGTAGCTTGAGGTTTTAACCATCACACCAGGTAATGACCCCTAGAGAGGACCAAGAAATATCCTCTAAATAATCAAAGTGCAATGAAAAGGACACTGCCGCCCAATACTGAAATTTTTCCAAAGGCCCTCACTAAAGGACCCAGGAGGTCCTGAATACAGATATAAGGCACATGTCATGCTATATAAACCACAACCATGCAGTGATTGATTCACACGACACTACATAGCACATTCACTAGGCACTCATCATGCAAGAATGTTCACCTTTACTAGAAAGGATCTATAATCAGTACTATGTCCATCATCAGACACCATATCAATGAATTTAATCCAAAATTAGAGAAAGCAAACAAAGAAACCACCAACTGTGGTAGCTAACTGCGAACCAGCCTCAACTAGTGAAATTTCCTTCCTTACTCTCGACACCATAAACAGCAACTCATTGATCAACTTACCTGATGGAAGGGATCCAAAATTAAATAGTCTCCTCTCTTAAATAAGAAGCTCACTAGTAATCTCTTTGATGATTTGAAGCAATATAACCACAGATTCAAGTCATACAAGCATAAGTGCTCCACCTAACCTGCTCCCAAGGTCAATGTCATGTCGATCGAAATTTCTTTGGCTACTGCCAGCAAAATTTCACCAACTTGCTGGAAAAAATCGTCAAAGTTAAAACTTTAGGGGAAAAAAAGGAAGAAAAAACCTAGGTCTAACAACTATTTCATGAAGTAATCTAGAATTATGCTATTTCTGGGTTTAAATGAGTATTCTAGAAAAAAAATCAGTAAAAAAATAAAATATTCTAGAATTAACATGTGCAACTTTTCCTTAATGACTATGAAATGTCGACGACATTTCACCAACTTCCAGGAATAGTCGACATTCCTCTTTCTCCCTACATTTCATGTTACGAAATTTCGCCGAAATGGAAAATATTGGCCACTCTAGGAAGCTAATGTGTAACAGACCTCATTCCTTTCAAGATGCCATTCAGAACTATCATGATCCCATCCTTCAACCCACTTTGTAATGACCAGAGACTGCTCTGATATACACATCTCCGACACTGCCAAACTGATCAACAAGATAGTAATCTATAAAGCCTCCCTTTCTGAACTGACTTTCCAAAATCACCATAAGCATTTTCATCACTAAGTTACTTGCAACCACCCTCTCCTCTACCCAAAAAAAAAAAAAAAAACTGCCACAAAGAAGTACGTGGCTAATTAAAGATCAAACATCTTCAGGAGCAACATGGATATATGAAGCGATCAAGTCCATCTTTTCCAAAATTGGTTAACGTCCTACTATTATAATAGATAAAATATGTGTTCTAATGTAAGAATTCACAATACATCCACTGACTCATGTGTTGCTACCAGACCATTATTCACAATAGCTTATTTGACCTTACAAAACCCCAGCATAAGTAAACTAAACTAAATTCTAATTTACTGTAACAATAAAGTAATAACATAAAAAAACTTGGCTTCCACTAGCACGGTTTGTTGGATTCTCTAAAGTCCATCAGTAACACTGCATATTTCACTGAGAAGAACTGAAATTTCAGTGAAGCAGCTCATAGCTCAGAAACAAGCCTTGTGGTTTGGAATCTTCATTATCTATACATTAGACCATTCAACGTTCAATAGTTAATTGATTTGATCTTGCAAAACAACATTAACTAGGGCTGATCATTCTAGTTTACTGTAACAACAAACTAATAATATAAACACAACTTAGATTTTCGTGAATTCTTTAAAGTTCATCAGAAAAAATTTAAATTAAATTGTGAAGAACTGAAATTGCAGTGAAGCTGCTGATGGCTCAGAAACTAAAACTTATGATTTGGAATCATAATCATCTATACGATAGACCACACTCCCATCAACTTCTCCCAAGGTGAATACTATGATCACTGTTCCCAAGAACCCAATTAAAAATGGGAATCTCAACAACATTTTGATGAATAGCTTCATCCTTGGATGATCATCTCACAACCAAAGTTCTGCACCCAACAATATTTTAACACAAAAATAACTTGTGCCAACAAATCAGGAGTATGCTTGACCTACCAAACCACCCCCATCATCATCGTCAAAATCTGCAGCATTTGCTCCAGGATCCTGCGCTCCAACATGATCTGTAACTGATGAAACCTGCAAAAGATATATACAAGGCAATTACTAAGAGCTTGAAATCGACCATCAATAAGAGAGGAGGGGGAGGGGGGAGAGCACTATGAATATAAAAAATAAAAATGATGAAAATTTTCAAATGTTACTAAAAGCCAAAGCTTATTGCTTCAAAAATGCAATACCTTGATTATCCGGCCAGCAATTTCCAATTTACCATTCAAACTTTGAGCAGCCTTTGCATGTTCAAACTGAGCAAACTGGAAAGGCAACAAATAAATATATACCAGCACAATAAACAGAAAAATTGAATTTCAAATATTCAACTTGAAGGCCAAACTTACTTGAACAAACCCAAAACCCTTGCACTGCCCCGTCTCAAGGTCGAGGGGTAGTTGGACTAGCTCCACAGGCCCAAAAGGTTCAAAAATCTAGTAGCAATCATTAAAAAATTAACCGAGTTAGGGGATAAAAACCAGTATCCTTGCAAATTATTAAATAACAGTGGACTTGAAAAACAAAAAAAAAAAGGTATCCTTTGGCGGCATTGGGCTTGGAAATTTTTTCCTGCAACAATTAGATAGGCAACTCTCTATCAGATAGTGGAAAAAGCAAGCAAATTTGCCAAGGAATTTAGAAATATGATTGAAAAGGGTTTGGAGCCTGCAAATAGAATTTTAATAATCAAGGATTCTAAGGTGTGCCCCCTGAGGGCATTGCAACAGCAACCCTGTCATTGGAAAAAAAAATGGGGATGGGCAACACTATCTTGTTGTAAAAACCATGATTTCAAGACTCAGAATCATCTCAAAACTCAATCCAATAAAAAAAAAAGATTCGTACTGACAAGACCTGGTTGATAACTGTCAAGTATCAGTCGAGTCCATTGGTAAAAACGGTGCCTTCATAAGGTATTTCGTGAGTCATTGAATAACTGTATTGTATTGGATCTCTTCAAAAGAATAAAATCTGGTATGACTTAGCCAAACCATTTTGTTTTCAGCTAATACTTAAAACCTTTAAAAAAAATGAAAAGTGACGAAGACTTCAGAAATCAGGCTTTCAATGGCAGATGTGTGCTAACAATAGTAGGCGAATGAGGGGAGAAACCAAAAGGTTATTAAATGAAACCAAGATTACTTCATGGAGTACGAAGATTGTTCTAAAATACAGACCTACTATGAAGGAACTCATCACTTGAAAAATCTTTGATTTGACAGCCAAGAGGAGTCTAAACTTGATTGCATACAAGTTTCCTGTGGTGGAAGGATGGGAAGTAGTCATAAAGCCATGGAGACATTTACAGGAGGATGGTATATAGGATTGATACTTCTATTCCTTTCAAAATGATAGCTCAGTTTCCATCGGTTTTGGCTGCCATATATGGTCAATAGTTGTCAGATCCGCATGCAGTTCTGTAACAAATTGGAGAAAACTGGTAAGGTGGAGCCTTTAATAGCAAGCTGTGGAGAATTCAACATATTGGTATTCTTTCATGGCAGCTTCACATAGAAGGGAAGTAATACAGTATGGTGCAATTTTCTGATCACACTGGAAGAAATGATTCAGTCAATCAAGGGTTTTAGGACAATTATATAAAATTTTCCTTTTTAAATGAAAAGGTAAAGAGTTTTGTTCACATTTTAGATGCTCAGAGTCAGGACTATACAATGCAAAAGAAGAAAAGAACAAGATAAGATATGGCACCCCATTTATATCTCTCCTGCAATCCTCAAATACAGATTTTCATTCATGGAAAACAAAAACTTTATTGAATAAAGTAGGTAATATATACATACAGGGGCATGAGTTGGACCTGATTTCAGATTTTACATAAGAAATTTGTAGATGATGTAACAGAAAAATGAGTTTCCACAAATTTAAAATATACCCCACCTGTCGAAGCTGATCTTCTGTCATGTTGAAATGGAGATTCCCAACATAGAGTTTTCTAGCAACTGCTCCATAAGAACCTGCAAGACCACCTGCTCCACCAGAAGCACTTGACTGAACAAGGTTCTTTTCAGCCTCAGAGGGTTTAACCATCACAGGTTGACCAAGAAGCTGTTGGCCAGAGAGAGCTATTGCCATCGGCACTGACATTGCATCATAAAACTCTATATATCTGCGATAAATCATGTGTTAATGATAAGACTGATTACCAAAGGAAAGGCAACCAAAAAAGCAATGAAATTTTGGAAACAAAATCTCAAATTGCATTGAGCTGAAACTTATCTTCTTTCTTTTTTGACAGGAAAAAAAACAATTCCAAACCATTCCATGAACAAAGAATACATTGCCATTAGTTGGGGCAATGCATTTTGTCGATTGATATTTTCAGAACTGAAAGCAACCACGGAGGAATTAAAATAAGAAACTGAATTGACAGGCACAACAAGAAAAAAGAAGTGCAAATCAGCGTACATTGTCTATGCCCACTGTGATAAGATCATAATTGATCTTTTTATCCTACCCATAACCCAATAGATCACTAAACCATGTAAAAGCATACAGTAGAGATGACATTACACAAGGATCTTAGGATAATTCAAGATATCCAGAGATATCCCTATAAAAATTATGTGTCAAAAAGTGGGCAACTGACAGAACAATGTACCAACTACACGAATCAGATGTTGGAGTCATAGGAATTTCTTTGGAGGGGGGAAAGTTGGTTTTGGTCAATGGGAAAAATCCACGGAAGTAATAAATATGCCTAATAGGGAGAGAAGCAAAATAATGTTCTAAAGTAGAACAAGGACACTTAACAATGTAATTGAGCTGTAGAAGTCTTGGTGACAAACCATTCATTTGGTTGTTAACAAAATGGGTTTTACTTTTTGGGGGAGACTCCCAAAGCTTGCTCTGAAGATCCAATTGGGTAGATGGGTAGAGAAACATACAATGTATGCCAATCTTACATCTAGAGTCCAAAGTGCAAATATTTGAAAAGCCTAGTGTTTGTTCTAGAGCCCAATCTTACCTCTTCACACTGCAGATGTAATGTATAGTATGAAGAGGCAAGATGCAAAGAGATTTTAGAAAAAGTTTCTATATTAATTAGTAGAGTTGGGAAGGTACTGGAGATCGTGACTTAGGAAAGTCATGGCATTTGGTCTTTGGCTAAAGAAAAGATTACCGATGAACCAGTTAAAATGAGGCAGCCAAAAAATTGGGAATCAAAGATGATTCATCACTTCGATAGCAGTGGTTTGGATATTGAATTTTGACGTCCAACCAAACAACACTTTTTTGGTACAAATATGGAGGCATTTAGCATTTTTGAACATTATGTACATAAGATTGTGGAATCAGGTGATCTAAGACATCCATAGCTGTAAGGGTCTATGTCAGAAGAAGTTTGCATGGGGAGTAGTACAAGGCCTATTGTTTAGTAACCAATTTGTCAATCCTTTTTCGACATCTGCAGGCCCATTTCCATTTCTACTCCTTGTCCTTTCCCCAGTTCTTCTCTTTGGAAACCATTGGTTTCTCCCAAGATCAAGGCTTTTGTATGACTAGTCTACTTTACAAAATTAATACTACAGATCATCTCCAAAACAGAAGAAAGTGGCTATCTTTATCACCTAATGTATGTATTTTATGCATGAGGCAGGAGGAGACAGTAGACCAATTTTTCCTTCATTGTGGGTTTGCTACGTGGATATAGAATTGCTTTCTTTCTGACATTGGTATATTTGGGGTTATGCCTGAGAAGGTGATTGATTTGTTACACCAGTGAAGATTTCCTAGGTTAAGGAGGAGAGGAAAGATTTTGTATAGATTGGTGTTCACTGCGATTTTGTGGTTCATTTGGAAGGAAAGACACAGTAGAATTTTTTATAAGAAAAATTCCTCTGTTATCAATGTCATTGAATCTATCAGGTTATCGGTAGCATCATGGGCTAGAAGGTATGCTGAATTCCAGAGCATTTCTATGGCTGATATAGTGAGGAGCTGGCCTATTGTATGCTCTTCTTCACCGGCTCTAGTAGCAACTCCATGTGTATGTATACCACCACCTGTAGGAATCATAAAGTTAAATTTTGATGGATGCTCTTGGGGGAATCCGGGTCAGGCGGATGCTGGAGTGGTCTTCAGGAATCATCTGGGTGAGATTTTTATTGCTTTTCGTGGGCTGATAGGAGAAGCAGACTCCACTAGAGCCGAGCTTATGGCACTTATCACAAGTTTACACTATGCAAACACTTTGGGGCCTAGCAAGTCTGTCATTGAAGGGGATGCTGCTAATATATTGAGATGGATGAATAGCAAAGACTCGGGTCCATGGAGATACTTGGAGATGGTTAAGAGTTGCTAGATCCTTGGTGCATAGCTTGAATGTTGCATTCAAACATGTACTAGGGGCTGCTAATGATGTAGCTGATAGTCTAGCAAATGTTGGGGCTAGGAGTCAATCTCTAGCATTTGGGGACATTGGTGTTTGTATGCATATTTAGTAGACTTTACTTTGAGTGCTGCCCTTCTTTTGGCACCTTTTGTTGTTTTTTAGTTTGTATCTTCCTCTTTCTCAATAAAATCTCATCACTTACCCAAAAAAAAGCACTTGAGTAGCAGTGGCTTGCATACTTGAATTGTAGCAGGGTTTAAAAACTCATTTTTGGTATTAGTACCAAACAGTATCATCTCTTACCTTCTTCTTTGATAAAAGTTTGGACAATGATGCTCATCAAATAAGCTCATGCATATGAAATCTATGCTCCCATTTCTTGATCATTTAACCAGACAATAAGAACCAGTGGAATAAATCCAAAAAACTCAATGGAATGGTTTTCCCTGGTAATATGGTCACTTGGTTACTGATATATATATATATATATTAGCCCTAAATTTTTTATAGATGTTCTTCGTCTCCTGAAACATCTCTCAAATACCAAGAAACCTTCCCTTCGGAGTCTTTGAACACTGCATCGAAGCAACTTCCATGGCATCATAACCTTTCAAATACTTCACTTCTCTCATAACCCACATTAACACAGCATCTTCAAAGCAATTACTCTCAAAACCTTCCAAACGGTCACCCTTGCAACCACATCCTCTGTATCCAACCCTCCTAAAATGATGACTCTTAACTCTCAAAATTTCCTCTCTCTCTCCGCTTCAGGACTCTCAAGCAGTATCGAGTTGGTACGCCCAGGACCGAGTCCACCTGGGCAGTACCAAGAGTTGGACCGAGTTTGGTCAAGTCACCCAATCTTTGCAAAGTCACCAAATTTTTTAGATTTTTTGGCCGGTCGCCCAATCTTTACAGAGTTGCCAAAATTTTTAAAACCATGATTGTGGCATCAAGTAAGACAACAGTTTTTGGTCCAAAGATAGAGGCATGTTATAGTCTTGAACATAATGTACACAAGATTATGGTAAAACGTGACCTAAAAGACCCAATTCTCAAAGGAACTGTGTCTAAAGAAGCTTATAAGGGGAGTGGTAGTGTGGGTACAAGCCCTGTTGTTCAGAAACTTATGTAAATCATTCAAGTCTGAGATCAATGTAAAGCCACCCATCCTGCCAAGTTCTATTTCCCCTTCCCATTCTCTCCTCTTCATTTTCATTTAAAGGACGAAGAAAGGATGTCTGAGGATTTTTTGTTTGGGTAAAAAGAGAGACTTAGATATCAGCTTACATATTGCAAGATTTTATGAGTGAAAGTTTTCATTGGATGGATGAAAGGGAATCAGGAGTCAAATAAGTGACGGTGGATACAGAGGCAAGTTTAGAAATTGTCTATTTAGGCCACAATATTAGATCTAGAAATATGTCTGTAGGGCACTTATCCCAAAGTAAGGGAGAGGGTCAGTTGAATATTGAGTTATGGAAGGTTATGTCGTCCAAGGACAAAGTTGGGAGAAGTATGCTTATTAATGAAGTATTTTTCCGAGCACGTTACTGGGAAAAGTATGGTTATGAATGAAGTATTCAGTGATGGAGAGTTATATTATAGGAGGATGATGTTGGGAGTTGTCTTCTTGCTAAGTACTTGCAGCTGTCAATGATGGTAGGGACTCTTGGGTTATGTCAAAAGGGGCGCTTGCTCTTTGGGGAGGTAATAACATTAGAGAGACACACAAACACAAGATTTTGACCCACTGTTGAGTAAGCTGATGTCCTTCCATGGGTTTATGTAGGTATCAAACCAAGAGTCTGAAGAGGAAGCATTGGAATTGTCTACAGTGATAGAAAATCAACATGGCAAAGCATTTCTTGTGGAAAGGACATCAGAAGCAGAATAATCTCATTAATCCAAGGATTGAAGGTAGGAGGAGAGGTAAAGGGATCTAAGAAAGTCTAAAACAATGATGAAAGTCGTTACAAGGGATGTGAGGGCAAAAGCTCCATAAAAAAAATGTAGGTAGCTTTGGAATCTTGGAACCAAAATGAAAAAGGTCTTCACCAGAAAGAGAAAACAGAAAGAAAAACAATGGGAGACATGGAAATGAGGGAGACTGACTGAATAGTTGACACATTGCTTTAGGTTGGAAGAATACACAATTACAGTTGAAAGAATGGAGCTCAGATCTATTCTCTATATCTATGGTAGGGAGATGGTAAAGTTTGGGAGGATACTTGCAATGGATAACAATCTCTCTCTCTTTTTTTCTTTTTTTTTTTTGACGATTAATGGGAAATCATCTTTAAATTTATCATTTTCCAGTCTTACACTGCTAGGATTCCACTGGTGATGCTTGATAGAACTTGATTACTTCCATATGGAGAATGGTGGGTTGAACTGAACAATGGATTTGAAATGTTCTCTTTTAAATAGGGAGTTGGAATAGATAGCATCCCTCTCATCACCTATCCAATTGACTTCTGCAAGGTGTGATCCAAAAGGAGGTGGAGGAGGAGGAAAAGAGAGGGGGGGAGGGAGATCTGGGATGGTAATGGGACATTTATGGCAAAATCATTCCTGTTGGCACTGCTACTTTAGGGATCAAGATTTAAGCTTTGGAAGCTGATTTGGAGGCTGTCTGTACCTCCCACAATAGCTTTCTTTCTGTAAGTAGTAACACGAGACATCAGGCAAGATATTGACAATTCTAATTAACAGAAAATAGAGGAGATTGCCTAAAATATTCACAATGGTAAAAGGGGGCCTGAATCTGTTTCACATTTGTTCACCTCAATGTATGCTATTGAAATCTGATCCTTTTTTCTTAAAGAAGCTAAATTTTCTTTGGTGACGCTAAGTAATTTGACAGCTAATTTTTGAGAAGCAAACATGCTCTTTTGCAGAACAAATGCCCTTAAGTGATATTTTGGGTTCCATTGCATGGGAGAAATAACCATACAATTTTTGGTGTAAAGCAAAGTAAAATGGAACGCATGCTTCATCACTTGGCAGTAATAGTTCTGGACTTTTTGACATTTCCCATACAAATTTCGCAGTTATGTGGGTATATCCCGTATAATGACTAATTCTTATTGATTTTTTTTCCATTGCTAGCAATCCTAGTGAGTGATCTTTGTGTACATAGGGACTGCTTGTCTGTGCATTTTTTTTTTTATAATCCTGACAAATGAAATGCATTTCTTCTATTCTCTTCCAATTTTTTTTTTAATATAATTTAGTCTGATAAAAAGAAGTCAATGATATACTGCAACTAGGAAATTAAAACAAACGACCAGGTAAAAAGTATAATGCATGCCACTATGTTATTCTTTATGCACATTGTGATAGATTATTATTTTATCCTACCGTTAACCATACAGGTCACCAAAGCCATACCGATGTGTACGGTAAAGACAACATTACATGATGATCTTAGGATCATTCAAGATACCAAGAGAAAGTCCTAGCACAGTTGTGTCCCAAATGCAGGCACTAGAGAGAACAGGATACCAACTACGAAAACCCAAGAAGTTGGAATCTTTGACGATCAACCTTCGGCAGAAAAGAAAAATCTGTCCTCAAAGATGGCAAAAATATTTACAGAAGGCAAACAATATGAAGTTCCAAAGTATAACCACAGTGGGAATAGGGAAAAGCACCGAGGCCACGACCATCACTGGTAGAACATTAAGATCTATACAAGGCCAGATGGAAGATAGCCAGGTAAATGACCACGAATTACCTATAAAGCCAAGTTCATCCATTAGTAAGAACTGTTTCAGGGGAAATCCGACCATACAAAAAATCACTCCTCCAGTCCTCAAAGGAGATGCAATAATATTCGGACAATTCATGCATACATGAACTACAGAAGAAAAGAAAACCAGGTTCATGTCATCTACCTTTAGAATGCAGCATGAATTGATTAAACATGGGTGCAAGGGATTTCCATCAGCCCTCATCATAGGTTCTTTACGCATTGCTATTACATTTAAGAATACGGTTAAACATATATAATCAAAGCAGATCCCCTAGAAGATGCTTCTCTAGATTACATGCAAGAACATTTAGCTGTTCTAAAGAGTACATACCCAACGCCCTTTGACCGTCTTGAATTCCGGTCCATAATCAATCGAACATCCCGCACCTGAAAAAGAAAAAGCAAACAATTCAATGAACCATTGCACAGGAAAAAGAACTTACCAGAAAGCAATATTTTACAGGATGATTCACAACATCTCTTTTATTTTTACAGAATTTTTAATGAGCTTATCGCACACACACCACAAGAGACAACTCACATAATCACTAGTTAAAGCAACAAACAACCCCAAATGACATGATACGGAATGTAGATGCGGTACAAGATAATAAATGTAAATAATTATTCCTGTTATTCTATCAAACATAACTGTAAACAATTCACTGCGTAAAGAGGAAAAAAAAAAGAGTTGAGGATATGAGAGCGGCATTTTGTTTGTTGGGTACCATTATGCATGTTCTGAGGACATGGAAATGGGGGTACACATAGCTCATTGTTCCCTTCTATTGTAGCTTGTTTTTTGTAATTTCCTTTTCTTTTCCCCTTTTCCTTTTGGGGTTGAAGGGAAGAGGGGGATGATTATATCTTGAAATTTACTTCCCCTTGTCAACATATAGTCATATGCCCTTGTTGACATTTAAATTAAAAACTAAAAAATAAACACAAAACAAACAAACACGCATACCAACCACAAAAAGGTATCCTGATGATCTTTCAGTAGATAATACAAACAAAGCATTACCACTAACCTTGCCTGCTTTTGAGAAAAATTCGTACACGTCTCTTTCAGTTGCCTTCAGAGGCATCTGTCATCATCACATTCATGATGAACACCCGAAATATGTCAAAGGCAATTTTACAGAAAAGCAAGGGAAGGTAAAATGCACCCTGATTTTTCTTTTAGATCAGTAAGAGCATGCATGCCATCTACCTGGTAAGCAAAAACAGTCCTCTGATCCCTTTCTGGATCAGCTTCAGGCTCCACAACTTCTTTCTTCTCTTTAAATCTCCTGCTGACAAAACAACTTGCAACTAAATAAGCAAAATTCCAAAGAAAAATAGTCTCACCATTTGTTCTATTTTTTTTCTCAAAAAAAAAAAAGGATCCCTTAAAGAGAACTTGAAACTATACTATGAACTTTGGGTATTAGTTGCCAATTGATATCAAAATATGAATAAATGTATGAAGTTCAGAACTTTCCTGTTCCCAAATAAAAGATTGTGCCCATAAAAATGTTAAAAATTTACATGAATTCATTTTTAAGAAATGCAAAGCATCCCTAAAAGAATTGTGCTAAACCCAAGTTTTAATTGAAAAAAGGCCACCATAATCCTAAGGAAGCTAAAAAGCTATAAAGAACTAACTCGTAGAAGAAAATTTTGGAAATCAAATTACTCAGGAATAAATGGCTCTGTAACTACAAACACTCAGGGCTAAACTAATAGCACTCTTACAACTGTAACAACACAATATATCTAAATGTTTACTTGTGAACATCATTTAGGCTGTATGAAATAAAGTAATGCCAAGCCCAAAACTCCTCCACAAAATCAGAAGCTCGGATACAAATCGTCTCAGACTCCTGAAACTTAACTAGAAAAATTAGTTGCAATGCACAATCCAGAACTGTATCCATGAAAATGAGTTGAATATGCATTTCACATTGTAAGGTAAAAAGAAAAAAAAAACATAACAGACCTTATCAAAACTCAATTTGTGGAAAAGCCGATGTCTTCAGCAAAGCCCCGAAGAAGTTTCCGCTTCATAAGCCCTTATCAATGTGGGTTTAACCAATCTACGTTTTTAACCCATGTTAGAGCTCACATATTATGCACGAACATTTTTTTTCCCTATGTCTCTTTTTTTTTGTTTGTTTTAAAGTCACACAGTAGGTTTGGATTTCAAATTTATGACAAAATTGAAATGAAAATATAATGTTCATGAGACTACCTACCCCAGCTTTCTTTCAAGCAGGAACGAAACACAACTATATCAATCAACTCTTGAAATAATCAACGCAAATAATGAGGAGAGATTTCACAAACGAGATATGAATGAAAGAGAAGTATTACCTACTATCCCTTGCTTCAAGCTCGAGTTCTCTCTCTCTAATTTCCCTATCTCTACTTTTCGCTCTGATAATTTCTATATCAGTATCCTTATCATAATCACTTCGATGCCTTCTCGACCGGCTACTGCTTCTCCGTGACCTTTCTCTCTCCCTTTCCCTCTCCTCCCTCTCTTTCTCCTTTTCCTTCTCCTTCTCTTTCTCTCGCTCCTTCGATTTTTCCCGCTCCTTCGATTTCTCCTTTTCCCTGTCTTTCTCCCTTTCCCTTTCCCTCTTCTCCCTCTCCTTCTCCTTCTCCCTCTCCCTCTCCTTCTCCTTCTCCCTTTCCCTGTACTTTTCTCTTTCCTTCTCCCTATCGCTTCTATCACGCTCCTTCTCTCGGCCCCTCTCTTTATCCCTTTCATATTCCCTCTCTCCATCTCTGCCACTCCCATGTCGATCTTTCCTTTCGGAACGAGACGACTTCTCCTTCTCCTTATCACCGCGTTCCCTTAGTTCTCCATTCTGCTCTTCTCCCCTAGACCTTTTACTCCTACTCTCCGCAACTCGATTCTCATCCTCCTCGTCTTCCCTTCGTCGAGAACCTCTTTCAGTCTTCTGGCTTCCTTCTCTCTTCTTCGACCCACTGCGGCTTTCGGGATCTTCAACCGCCTTTTCCAGGTACTCGTACTCATCAAAATCCATTGCCCGTTCAACAATGCCCTAAATTGCACAAGAAACAATAACAGAACCGAGTTTTAAAGAAACGCAAACAAGTTAAACCCTAATTCATTTAGATTCTAATCTTTTTAGGGCATTTACCTGTTCCAGAAAACGAGTAGGGCAAGCTCGTTGTTGCTTCTCTCCTGGACTTTCTATCAGAAGGGATTTTTACTGGAAGTGAAAGTCCAAACACCTCCCCGGAAGCTCGCAACGCCGATTCCCCAAAGTTTAAAAGGCCACGGCGACTGGCCCCGAAACCCACATTATTATTCAGGGATAACTACACTTCACCCCTCAAATTTGTCATTTATGTATGTGGATCCCTAAAATTTTAAAAATATAAAAACTCTCTTAAAATTTGAGGAAATGTTAACAAAACCCCCTTTTGCTAGTCAAAACTAACCAGAAAATATCAAACTTCAATTCAAAAATTAATACAATTAAATAAGCCTTAAAAATATAAATAGTGAACTTTTCGTCACGCATTTTCCACAAGTTCCCTTACGAATATATTTAAAAGTGTAATTTTGTCATTTAATGTGTAAGGTAATGTATAGATGAAGATAATTTTGTCAATACCATAAGGTAAATTATTCTCCTAAAAACTTTTAAGGGACACTTCAGATGTAAATATTTTGAAAGGGGGCTTGCAATCAATTGTGTGTTTCCAATATTTTAAGTAAATTACAAAAACATTTCTTGAGGTCTGCACTAATTACACATATCTCCCTTTACATTTTCAAAATAACACTTTCCCTCTTGGAAGACACATCCTTTTTAAATTTAAAGTTTTATTTGATTCTATTAAATGGCCTATGTTTTATTAGAAAATTATCTCTTTATTTACTATAAATTTACTTTTTCTCCTTCTTTACTCCTTTTTCCATCACCCAAATAATAAATTTGAAGGATAAATTCGCCTTTCCATACTTAAAAATCAATAGCATTAGTTATATTTGTTAAAAAAAATTTGGATGGCAACTTAATAGAGGGCAATGAGTATGACCTCTCTACAGACATTAAGATAGAAATGTTATTTGAGAAACATGAAGAGAGATATGTGTAATTAGTGCAAACCCTCAAGGAAGATTCTGTAATTTACCCTAATATCTATATTGTTTATATAATGTGAGGTGCTGTCACACCCCGAAATCCATCAGTTGTATAATGTTACAAGGTATAGGACCGGAATTCAACCTTGCTCATAAACGATTCCCAAAACTCATTCAATCTCATTAAATACCAAACATAAATATTTATTATTATTATTTTTCTTTGCAATAATATTCAGGGTTGCAATGGAATAAAATAAAATGAAAAAAATATTTCATTAAAAAAATCTAAGGATCAATCTGTAAGTTTAACTAATTCATCTGAATAACATATCACCTCCATTACAAGTTCAATACTCAACTAGCTAGAAACAAATAAATATATTGAATGCCCAAATCCAATATGATTATCCAAGCTATTCTCTTTGCTTCATTTTTGCACAATCTTGTGGTTACTTGAAAATAAGTAAGGGATGAGTTTCTCACAACTCAATAAGTAGGGCTAATATTCCCTGCATGATTACATGCTTCAAAAATCAAATCTTTAGTTATGTTTTATATAAGCTTAGTATAAACCAGCAAGACACCATTACAAGAATTAAATTTGTAATATTAACACAAGTCAATCAATTTAATCAATTACAAGGTAAGAAAAACAAACATCAATGATATTAAGAAAATAACTCTTAGTGATAACAAGAACACAAAACAATTTTCCACTTGATAATAAAATTTTCACAAAAATATCAACTATGCCAGTCTGTAAACTAAGCACAACTCCCTGGTCATAGCATTTTTTGTGTAAACACAATACAGCTGGGTCGTGTTTGTCTGAGTAAACCACTCTGATCCAGTACATGTCTGTCAAGTCACTGCTCAGTTCCAGCGCATGTCTGTCGTGTCACCGCTCAGTTCCCATAACATGCCCAACCAACAAACATATACACAACAATTTCTCAACAGATTGATATTATTAACCAAAGCGATACAAGGTCATAACACTCACAAATACAAATGCAAGCAACCTGATCAAGGCTAACAATACAAAACTAATTCACAAGGAACTTTATATAATTCAAACCCCAAGTTTGTACAACCTAAAATAACCATTATAACCAAAAGAAGTTTCATTAGTCTATATGGTTACTAATCGCCAATGAGTAATTTCTATTCAAACCACATCCAAGTGAAACGTGAATAAATAATAGTAAAAATTCCATTAATACAGTAGTCGATCATGACTAAGCAAATCATTAAATAGCCCTAAACATCTCATAATAATAAAGCATTAGGCCTTTAATTGTTCTATTTATTAGTTTCTTTTAGAATCATTTACAAACCTACATAGAAGCTACAAGGACAATTCTATTACCCAACTAATGACAAACACCTTGAACTTGAAGCTTTATATGTATATGAATAAGACTAGAAATTTGTTGTTGTCGGCCATGTCAATTCTCTTAGTAATTAAACTAAACAACTGAATAAGACAAATTAAAATAATAATATGTCTATCTCACAAAATACATATATGTATTGATCTTATACTATGAACATTTGATCATAGGCTTGTTCTTTGACTAGCTAGCAATTGAATTATGCGATCTAGAGTCTGATCTCCGAAAGTGGTTCATTGGTGTCACACTTTCACCAACATATTTCAGGAAAAATCAATAAATATATATATATATATATATATATATATATAAGCAGGTGCTTTTACATAAGCCAATACTCAGTACTAACACATGGTTTCTGCAATAATGACTTAATTCTCAATACATCAACAAAACACCAATTGTAAAGAAATCATCACCGTTATAGTATTGTGCAAATAGAATAAAAGGAATTTCTTCTATAAATATCAAACAGGTAAGATGAAACCATCGTTGCACTAACTGTATAATATAAATAAACTAGAAGAAGTCACCATGACATCACATGGCTTGACCGTAGGTGTCATGTGATGCTTGGTTTAAAGAAAACCATTGATGTCATGCGATTCATGGTTAAAGAAATCATGATTACTAAATGACAAAACTTAAACGCATGAAAGAACTCCTTCCAACGCATCATCTTTCTCTTTTTAATTTATTATTTGTTCTTACTAAAAGACGAAAGAAGAAGTATGCATGTCAGCATGTGTCCATGGTAATTTCTTTCACATAGAATCCAACAAGGTTGACGCAATTCCCAATGTGGAAACTCAACAACACGTAACTTTTTTTTTGGTAGAAAGGAAAAGGATAACAGATTCTATTAACTGTAAACAAATCATACATAGGTTCTCCTTCGGACTTCATCAAATAAAATTGGAGATAAAAACAAAGGAGGTTTAGCTATCCATACACAAGAAAAGAGTCTAGAGTACAGTTAGCAAGGATGTCTGCCCTTTTATTCCCCTCCCTGTAAGTGTGGGAAAATGCAACTGAAACAAATCCTAACAAAAGAGTTTTGATTTCAGCAATAATAGGAGTAAGTACCAGGGGCAATCCATCTGATCCTTTTCCAGTAATTTAATCATAGTCAGCGAGTCTCCCTCTAAGATAATGCGAGAAATGCCCAAGAACTTTGCTAATTTGATTCCTTCTAGTGCCGCCTGTGCTTCTCCGCATGGAGTGCTAATTTGGAACAACAGGATGACGCCACTGCACCTTTAAAATGACCATTGGAGTCACGAATGATCACCCCATTCTAGCTGCACCTGTGGACATACGGTAAGCACCATCAAAGTTTATTTTGAAAACATTTTTCTGCAGGGCTTTGCCATTGAACAAATATCTGGTTTAAAACTGTTTTCTGACTGAATTGAGAAGTTTGAATGATGAGTATATCTTACTGAAGCTTCCAATAGTGGTTTACTACTGCAAACACATCCGGTTTCTTCCCTTCGAAGATGATTTTGTTGCGGTGCAGCCACATAGCCCATCCAAAAGTTGCTATTGTTGACATAAAATCCACAGAACTGATTAATGGATCAGCTATCTTCAACTTAGCAATATGACATAACTAGTTAAAGAAAGAATGTTGAGGTCCGAAAGTCTAGGTTGATCTACCCACTGTGTGTAGCCACACAGCCCTTGAAAAGGGCAATATAGCCATAAGTGCTCCACGGTTTCGTTGCTGTTATTACAAAAACAACACTCTCCTGAAATGGATCTAATACGAGAATTTAGTAAACCAGCAGTTGGTAAAGCTCCAACCAGACTTTTCCAAAGAAATAGTTTAATACATGCTTGACATTTGAGATGCCAAATACGTAGCCAAATCTTATGCTCATCATTTATAGCATTACCCAAAATGAGCCAATATGCAGACGCCACAGAGAAGTTACCTTTGGCAGTTAATCTCCAAGTCTTTTTATCCTCCTAGAGTGAAGGTGAGAGAGGAGTGGCAATTATCTTATAGATAATATCAGGCGACCAGTACTTTAAAAGGAAATCAACATTCCATTGACCAGTAGCCTGATTAACTAATTAACTCACCCGTGTTAATGGAAATTCATTGCCTTGGACCTGCACATGGGGTAGAAGCACACCCGAATAGATCCAAGTATCTTTTAAAGCATCAACTTTGGAGCCATTCGCCAATATCCAACCAGAACCCTAGTTCATAATTGACTTTAACTGCTATAGTTGTCTCCAGGCATAAGAGTGAGATGGTTTGGATGACACCTCCATGAAAGACACGCCCTGTAGACACCCCAAATTGCACTACAAAATGAAAAAATAGTAAAAACATGTAATTAGAGCTTAAAACAGGTCAAAAATGCATAAAAATTAACAAAGCAGACTTTGCCCGTATTACATTCACGGACCGGTCGCGCCCGAGATCGCTCTACGGTCAGGCGCGCCCGTATTGAAAATACGGTCATCGTTGGACCGTAAATGATTTACGGTCACTAAAGACTCGTGCGAGTTTTATTCTTCTCTTGATTTCCGAGCTTTATCTTTAGTCCAATATATCTTTAAATGAGCGAATTACGTCTTTTATTCGCTGAAGCCACCTTGGTTGGCTATGGATAGGCATTATCTCTGTCTTTCACTCTATCTTAAGGATCAGGATATATCCTTCTGGACCAGCCTTGCCCCTGTGCTTGCCTATAAATAGAGGTGAGATCCTCAAGCAAAAGGCCACGAAAATTTGAAGTCCAAGGAGCTCCAAGAGAAGAGAGGAACCCCTGCTGCTTTGCTTGCTCAATCCAGGTAAGTCCCTTTTCCCTTTTATTTTCTGTCTTTAATTCTAGATGTAATAGGATCATCTCTATTGCTGTAGAATAAGGCCATCTTATGTATCTAGTATTCCTAAACTTGTCTCTAAGTACCTCAAGAGTCTCTTTAGCCGTAAAACGTGAAGAGAGAGCTAGGGGAAAAGAGAACAGGTGGATCCTTAGAATAGAACCCCATATCTGTTTTTCTCTTTTTTTCTAGAATAAAGCCTTTGATTGTGTTTGTATAACCAAACATATCTCCAAGTACCTCAAGAATCCTCTCTAGCCGTAAAACGTGAAGAGAGATCTAGGGGAAAAGAGAACAGGTGGATCCGTAGGGTAGACCCCCATGTGCTCAAATCTGTGAGATGTGGCTGTTTTAAATATCTTGATCATGTTTTAATGGTTTTTATGATGAATCTGGATTAATCCTATGAATCCATGATGTTTATAGCATGAGATCCCCACCTTTTTTATAAAAATTGGATTTTCCACATATTTGCACCTACAGCACTGTTTTCGTGATTTTTGTGATTTTAGGCTAAGATCTTGGATTTATCATGATCAATATGGTAGATCTGGATCTAAAAGCCTGAAAGTAAATTCTAGGGTTTCATGATGTGGTTTTTAAATCGTTTTTCATTATTGAGAGAAGACCCTACGGTCTAAATTCTCCCCTTTTGGTGTTTTTCATCAACGTGGGTATTTTTGGTTTTTATTTTTTGATTTAATGTGAAATTTGGGCTATATCTATGTCCTGGACTATTCAGGTTCAATTTTGAAATATTTTATAAAAATCATATTTTTCTAGATTTCTAGAATTTAACTTGAAGCCAGATTTTTAGATTTTTCACTTTAAATTGATTTTATTTGATTTTATCTTAATTTTATTTTGATCATGAAACCTTAGGAATGGTATGATCATATTTGAAAGTTCTGGATCAATCAGACTATTCGTATGAAAAAACCATACAATTTTTGTCTTTTTTGTGATTTTTCCTGATTTTTATAGCAAGCCCTTTTTTCTTTGTAAAACATGAACAATACCTGGCAACCACCTTGTGTGGATGAATAGGGGTGCCTAACACCTTCCCCTGTTCATAACCTAATCCCCTTACCCATCTCTGGTTGTTTTTTTTAGGAGGGTTATTTTTACCCTAAAATTGCCTTTTGTGCTTATTTAATATTTTGGTGTCCATTCACACCTAAATTGAATGGTGGCGACTCTTTGTTTTATTCAATCCCGTGTGATGATTGAGGAAGTCATTGGATTGATGATTTTCCCATGTCTCACACGCCCCCAACCTGGGTCAACGCAAAACAAGCACCCAACCCGAATCCGAAGTGCTACTAGGCCCAAAATATCTAATTACCAGACAATTAAATATAATTCATTCAAAAATTAATATCAGAATGCGGAAGTTTATCATCTATAAAAACCAATAAGCATGGATAAAACTGTCATCCAAAACATCTCTTCAAAATAAACCAAAGTCTGGTAAATGGGTTCTATCACTCTCACAAACATCCAATCCATAAAATAAACAAATAAATAATCAATGTGTCAATCAACTGTATCAACATCCAAACTAACTACTCAGGATAGTAATAATCCTCTAGAAGAAAATCTGCAAACTCGCCTTGAGAATCAAGCCCCAAGTCTCTCTCACACGTATCAGCTGAAAAACAAAACACGGATGAGATACGAATATCCCAGTAGGTAACACTATGCATGAATAAACAGTTTATACATAAAAATAGTCATGCTTTCATGCTCGATAAACTAAACGAATAAACAGGATACAATCTCAATAAATAAAACAGTAATCAATAAAACATTTTAGCAGATATAATCTTTCCCATTAAAATGATTTTCAACACAAAAGTGTAATAAGTAAAACCAAAACCAAACCATCATATGCCTTTGTAGGACTCATGAAGACAAGAAGGCCTTTAACAAGAAACTCTCCATCCACTATGTCACCATGCAACTTATGAGCGAAGCTCGTAAAAATCTTCAAACCTGAATTTGAATCTGATGATAAGAGGCCTAGACGACGACTTATTGTGCACAAAACTTATGTACCAGCAATGATATCTGAAATACGGAATTTGGCATGTACCACCCAAGCATGCAGCCCCTGAATCTGAACATGGAGATGGCTGTTAATCCACACATATAGGGTACTCACCAACAACTCAAATCTGAAATGAGACCCTACAGACATGAAGACCCCCTGATGCAAACTAACTTGCAAAGGAAGCGCAAATGCAAACTAGGAGTATTCAACCAAAGAAAATCCTCTTCACTCTTTAGCTATGCCCACTAGACACCAACAATAACAACTTACTCATACCAATATAGTTTTCTGAAGCTTATACTCTTTCCAAAGATAACTCAACAAAATAGTTTTGGTGTGAAGTTCTTCTAATAAAGTTCAGAAATCAAGATACTTTTAAATATATTATACTAAGTAAAAAAATTTCGATCAACTCAAATCAGATTATGAAATAGCCTAAAAATCCTTTTATTTCCAAAATAAGACAACCTTTTTGCAAACAAACCTAAATCACTCATTAAATTGTTTTTAATACAAAAGATCATTGAAAACAGTTGTAAACACTTGATATCTGTTAGTTCAGATATTTAATATCATTTAAAATCATTTTGTATTTAAATTTCTCTTCAAAATTCAGAAAAATCAAAATTTTGTGTTGGTCACTCAACCAAGTCACTTAGGCGATCTGGTAGGGCGTCCACATGTTAAATAAATCAGGAAACACAACGGCCGCTCAACGTAGGCGCTCAGGCGATCTAATAGGCGACCTAACTAAAAATCAGGCTTTTCAACTGTCGCTTGACCCTGGTCGCTTAGGCGATTGGTTGAGCGACTATTTTTACTAAAATTACAGGCGAGTCACTAGACAAGACCACTTAAGCGATCGTGTCAAGCGCTCGACATACTGTAGCTAAATCCAACTTCTAAAAGAAATTTTTACGCAATATTCTTCATTCTGTACATAGAAATCAACTCTAAAGTATTCATAAACATATATTCAACACTTCCAAAACTTGCTAGACGATAAAATCTTAGTAAAACACAATATCGATTAAACGAGTGTGCTACCTACCTATGTTAGTTCCAAGTCTCCTTCTTCCTCCTCTTTCTCCTTGGTTTAGGATCTAATCTCTCCTTCTTCAGCAACACAAGACTCTTCCTGGGATGTAGAACTCTTTAGAAACAGTAAGCCTCCACAGTCTCCTCCTTCTCCTTTCTCTCGGTTCTTCTCTTCTTCTTCAGCAGTCAAAGACTACGAATATAAAAGTGTAGGTATATGATTAGTCGTATACTCTCTTAAGAAAACCATATTTTATTCCTTATGATTCCATGTATCTCCCCTTCATCAATTGCAACTTCCACACTTCTAACTAATCAAATTAAAAGATAGCCCTTAATTTAATACTTACTTCATTATTTCATGATCCAACGGTTGGATTTGCACCAAACTCCTGATCTCCTTTGCCAATATGATCATCTATATATTCCATTACAAACCACCAATAAAATTCATAATAAAATACTGATTTTTATTTAATTAAAATTTCTGAAAATTTTTGGGGTCTTACAGATTTATCTGGATAATATAAGGCTTTCATCAACTCTACCCAAAGACCTTTTTGCTCCAAATTCAGGTGCCAAGAAGCCTTCATCAACAGTGCTTTATTCATAACATCACACCTCTTGATATTTAATCCCCCATTACGCTAAGGAAGTGTGATACTATTCCAGCAGACTATGGCTACACTTTGATTGTTACCTTCCTTCCTCCAGAAGAAATTCCTTGACAGTTGGTCCAGCTTGTTCAATATAGTATTAGATAACATGAAACATGACATAAAGTGATTTGGTTGGGCATTGAGAACAGACTGAATAAGGGTTACACAACCCATCTGAGATAACAAAAGAGATTTCCAATTAGCCAGTCTTGATGAAACCTTATCTATCAATTCATTACACTCCCTTACCGAAGGTTTCTTGAAAAAGACAGGTATACCCAAATACCTTTCATGTTTACTAGTGCTTTTCACATTAAAAACATGACGAATACTTACTCTCTGCTGTCTAGACACATCTTTGCTAAAAAGAATAGAGGATTTTTTAAATGATTTCCTGACCTGATTCCACACAGTATTTGTATAATAATCTTACCAAATTATGGGCTTCCCAAGTGGCTGCGTGTCTATAGACTATGATGTCGGCAACAAACATCAAGTGAGATAAGGGAGTGCTTGCACATCTCAGTCTAATGCCTCGACACCTTCTGTCCATGTCTGCTCTGTTGATGGCCAGGGTTAAAACTTATTGACACAAGATAAACAAATATGGAGAGAGGGGGTCTCCTTGTCGAAGACCCCTTTGGCATTAAAATCGCTAACAGGAACTCCATTAAAAAGCACACTATAGGAAACCGTTTGGACACATGTCATTATAAGGCTAATCGTGTGCTCATTAAACCCATAAGCTTGTAAGACATTCTGAAGAAAATCCCAGCTTACTCTGTCATAAGCCTTTGAGAAGTCCAACTTAAGAGCAAAATAACCCCGGTCTCCTTTCCTTCTCTTATGAGATTTGGAAATCTTCTTTTGTTTATTAAAATAATGACATACCTCGTGATGTATGAGGATGTTGTCCCTTATGCTCCGTCCAGGGACAAATGATGTTTGCACAGGAGAAATTAATTGATTCAGTAAGGGTCTTATTCGATTGACCAAAAGCTTTGAGATAATTTTATAAACGACATTACATAAGCTTATGGGCCGATACTGATGAAGACTCCTAGGATTATCAGCCTTTGGTATTAAGGCAATAAAAGAACGATTGAAATTGAGAGGCATGTTTCCTGTTAAGAAAAAATCTTGTATTGAATGGGTTACCTCCAAACCAATAATTTCCCAAAAGTTGTGATAGAAAGCACCGGGATAACCATCCGGCCCTGGACATTTGAAGGGAGGCATTGCTTTGACTATCTCTCCAAATCTCATCTGGAGAAGGAACATGGTTAATTGTGGCATTCTGAGCATCTATAATCTGGACCGGAATTAACCTTGGAAGCTCCAGCTCAGACCATCGTGGATTCGCTTGATAAATGGGTTGGAAGTGGGAAATAACATGCTCTTCCAAGTCTTTCCAGTCAACAATCTCCACATTATCCATAGTCATGAGAGAGTATATAAAATTCCTTTGTCTTCTAATCAAGGTTGATTTGTGGAAGAATGCTGTGTTGAGATCCCCAAATTGTAGCCATTTAATGCAAGACTTCTGGAACCAGAATACTTCCTGTTGGGTGAGTAATTTGTCATATTCTTTTTGCAAACTTTACTCTTGGTCAATCAAAACAGCATCACCCGAGCGAGAGAGTTCATCCTGGACAGAGATAAGTTTAGTTTTTAAATCAGCAAGTTTGGTATGAAAATTACCTATCGTATGCCGATTCCACTTTTTTGAGGTCACCAGCCAGGCTCTTTAACTTCATTGCCAAAGGCATTGTAGCTGGTTTGTGCATCCAAGCAGATGAGATCGTTTTTGCACAAGAGTCTTCATAGAGCCAAAATGCCTCAAATCGGAATGGACGCCCTCTACTCTTGTTCTCATGGAGCAGATCTAAAATCATTTTACAATGATCAGAGCCAACAATAGGTTGAGAATAAATGATATGGCTGGGATATAAATAAAAAAAATAACAGATGCAAACCCCCTATCAATCCTTTCTGAAATGTGCCGCAATCCCTGTTGGCCATTGGTCCAATTAAATTGGGGGCCTTTGAGTGGTAATTCACAGAGATTACAATTTTGTATGAATGAGTTGAAATTTTCAATTTGTCGTCTGGAAATCTGATCTCCACCTCTCTTCTCCGCTGGATTTAGCATGGCGTTGAAATCCCCGATGATTAACCATGGCAATGTAAAACTTGTGTTCATACTTTCGATGAATTGCCATTGATTATATTGAGTGTCAATGTGAGACGTTGCATGTAAAAATATAATCTGACTAGATCTACCCTTGAAAGTCATTGATAATTCAACTAACCAATCAGTAGAAGATAACACATCAATTGATATATTTTCTGACCACAAAATAAGAAATCCTTCTCCTCTACCAATTGGCGATTTAACAAAATAGGATTGAAACCCAGACTTCCTTGCTAACCGAGATGATGTCTTCTCTTGCACAAAGGTTTCAAACAAAAGAACGAGGTCCAGAGAATGACAAAAATTTGGTCTTTTAGATGGTGTTGTGTCGCCGGGCGACCTAACCCACGACAGTTCCAGAAGAGTATTTTCATTTTGGTTGACACCCGGAGGAGTCCACAGAAGAAGGACCAGATAAAAGGTAAGAGGGAAGCTTTCGCTTTTTAGATGATGAAGGTTCACCTCCAAGTTATGGGTTTTCAGGAGGAAGCTCTTGGATGACAATAGGGTGTTCTCTTGTCATTTTTTGTCTCAATGGTTTCCGGGTTCTAGACTTCAAGAGAGGCAGGTTGCGGTTAATGTCGGACAACTTCAAGTGGGGAGAGGATTGGAATGGAACTAAATTAGGTGAGCTATTCATATTGTTGGACGATGAGAAGGGGTTGGGGAGAATTAAGTTGATCTCAGCTTGGTCTTGAGATTTGGGTTGGACTGTCCCAAAGAATAGAAAGGAAGAATGAGAGATATTATGTCCAAGAACGTGAAGGCCCAAAGGAGGTGGTTGACTATTCCAATCTTTAAATAAAATGGGTCCAATAGAATCTCCTGGATCTTTATACAAAGTGGGTCTAGAAGAAACGTACACCTGGGCCTTCACAAGAGCCCGAACCACTCCTTATGGGCTCTAATTTGATTTCTCCAGCCTCCAACACCTGCCCACAAACTTGGTTTCGATCATAAGCCTTCTCCGAGTCACACGAATCAGCATTAACCTGCTCTCAGACTCAGCCTTCCTGATTGCTTGGGTTTTCTGCAAAAAAATATTTCTCCTCTTTCTGCAAGGAACTCGATTAGCTTGTGAATACAGTGGATGCATGTCAAAAGAAGGCATACTAAATTCTTTACCAGGCAGGAGATTAGAGCATGAATTTAAGCTATGTCCAACAATACCACATAGGGAGTAGAATTCGGGAATACCCTCAAAGGCGAAAGTAATCCAAATTCTGTACAGTCAAGACCTTCAATATAAGAACCAGTTGGAACAAGTTTGTCAATCAGTAGCTCCCACTTAATACATGCAGTAGAGAAGGTGGTATCATCTGGAATTTCCACTTCCAAGACTCTGACAAAGGATGAACCAAACCTTACTAGGACCTTTTCGTCCCAAAGGCTTCGAGGGAGATCTTGCAATCGAGCCCAAACCACCATTGAAGAGAAAGAGAACTGATCCACCTTTGAGACCGCATCTATCTTCTCAATAAGAGTAAGATTATTATTAATAAACCACGAACAACCCATTAATATATGATCTAAACTTGACTGAGACAAGAGAGATATTAGAAATCTCAATGATGAAATGGTTGAAATAGTGGCTTCTTTAGATAGTCTCCACGCCCTTTCTACAAAATTCCGAATAGTGTTCACTAACATTGGAATACCGAAGGTATCAAGCACCAAAGAAAATCACCACTTAGAGGATAATCTAGCTTTCTAGCTCTTCCACATGGAGAGTAAACACCTCCACATGTTGGGTTGGAAGAAGCAGAGATTTCATACGGTTCTCCAACTCATCCATGTCAACTAGAGCAAACTCTGATTACCCAAAACTTAGAGATAAAAACTTAGCAAGACATAAGGGAGGGGAATGAGGGAAACTTAGAAAAGAGAAAATTTTGGATTAGAGTTTAGGTTACAAATGTTGCAAGGTTGGAAGATCCTATAGCATAGAGACGACGACCATGGAGCTATCAGGTCACCGCCTTACAACTCGAGGGCAATAGAACTGAGAGGGTGAGTGTGTCTGGGAAGTTTGCATGGAGAACAAGACGAGGTGAAGTGGAAAACCCTTAGCCACTGCAAAAACCCCTACATTATAGAGTAAAGGAAGATGAAGAGGGTAAGATTTCCACAATCTTTCGAACACCTCGAGGCGCACACCCCACCCGTCACCTCACTCTCTCTTTCGATCATACATTCAACAACACGTAATAGTTGAAAGGAAGAAATAAATAAATTAATAAAGACTTAATCCAAGCCACTGTATACAAAATTCACAATCAATGTTGAACCAAAAGAACTCATGACAAGAACATAAACTTAGGGTTTCTACGGATTGTTTTTGACATATCGAGCATAAATAAATTAATTCTAGTAAAGGTTCTAAATATATGTACTCATGGAAGTAATATTAACCGAACTTACCTTCCTGTTGCAAATTTTGATTTGAAGAAGATAAGATAGTTCCTTGGCGTCTCTTCCCTTTTCAGGATTCTTTATTAATTTATTTAATAGAGAAAAGACAAAATTAACCCCTTTCCTAATTATTTGTATATGGTGAGTATGCAGGCACACTAGACCCTGCACAGCACCAATCGGTAGCCCCTATTCTAAGGACTTGACTGAGTCAATTTCTTGACTGGGGTCAACCATTAATTTATTTTGCCTGGGTCTCCACTGATGCCCCTTGGAATCACGCTAACCAAAATGTGGGACTTTGCAAAAATGCCCTTGTATATCATCGTCAAGATCCATTAATAAAAGAGTACAATAGTAAAAAATGCCTCAATTTGTCAAAACTTAATAATCAATTGCAAAACTTTTCCGTCTCCATCTACCACCTTTTTTATATGTGCAGTACTCCACGTGCACCCAGCTAGTTTCCTAAATGTCACGAGTCTCTGTGCATAAGTAACAAAGATAAGTATAATTATCCCTATTATTTATATTAAAATAGTTGAACAGGGATAGAAAGACAACAAAGCCTAGCCCCAAAATTTATGAGAAAGCATGAGCCAAACACCACCATATCGTTGGACCCTAGCTTGCCATGGGAATCAAGCTCAAGTCTCAACTTATGAGATGGAGCTCAGGAAGGGTTGGGACGATAATTTGTCTTTATGATTTTGGTTTTTGTTTTTTCGGTAGGAAATAAAATTATATTAGCATCTATGAAAACAAATGCCCCTCCTATCATCCAATAAAAAACTAGATAAGGAAGGGGGGCGAAGAAATCCAAGAACATGAAACAGTCTAAAGCAAAGTTCGCCAGGTGGTTAGCTGCCCAATTCCTTTCTCTCAAAGTATGTCAAAACGGAACTTCCAGAAAATCTGCACATAACACTTTAATCTGTGCTATGTAGCCTTAAAGCCTCCACGGAGATAGATTTAGTTCTTTCTAAAGTAATTGGATCAATACTAGTGAGTCCTTTTGATGATAATTCTTGTCAGCTTGAACGCCTTTGCCATTTGCCCACCTTCAAGAGCTGCTTGTGCTTCGGCAATAATGTTAAAGTTGCTGAACTTTCCACTACAAAATCCCCTAAGAATACTTCTATATTTCTCAGAACACCCCCAGTTGCAGGCTTGCAGCGCAGTTATGGCTGAACAACGCGTTTGTAATTTGCACACTTTCAATTTGTGTGTATGATTAAGGCTGTGTTTGGAGCCTTGGATTTGGGGTGAAATGAAAAGAAAGCTAAAAAAGAAAAGAAAGAAAAATACTGATTTTCTTTGCTTTTTTTATGTTTGGGTGAGATGAGAAATGAGAATAAAAATATATATATATTTTAGTAAGATGATGGGTTGGGGTGGTGGCGGGCGGCAGTGGGTGGTGGTTAACAATGGTGGGTGGTGGTAGTGGGCGGTGGTGGTGGTGGTGGTGGTGGGTGGTGGTAGTGGTTGGTGGTGGATGGTGCTAGTGATGGGGTGGGTGAGTGTGAATAGTGATAAGTGATGGTGAGTTTTCTTTTCTTTCAAAATTCCTATCTTTTTGGAGAGAATTTTTTACATTGGAGAGAAAGATGGAGAGAAAATTTCATTTTCCTTCATCTAAACCAAATAAGAGAGAAGAAAATTTTGGTATTTTCTTTTCTTTTCTCCCCAAATCCAGGGTTCCAAACACAGCCTAAGCGATTCCAGCTCTATTGTTAAAGTTAATTACCACATTATTGTTGGTGTAGGAAGAGAATTAAAAAAAAAAGAGAGAGAGAGAGAGAAATGCTACATGACATAATCTTACGACGGACCCCGCTTAAATAGGCTTTCGATAATTCTTCACAAAACATAATTCGAAGAGTTTGAAATATTATCTATTTTGATAATTCTCAAAGAGATATGAATTATTTTTAAAATTTCAATAATCTATACTACTATAAAAAGAACCCTTAAGATTCTCCACTGAAATTTAATCTCCAAATTGTCACTTAATTTAAACTCTAATCTCCTTTTATCTCCCAAGTAATTGCTTATATGGTTATAACTACCTAATATTGTCTCAAATAACCTTCACTTTTATCTCCTAGCACATATATAATTACCTACTATTCAAAATACTCTTATTTTTACTTGTTTTTGCATTTATCTCCCAATTAATTACGCTTTTATCTATTTCTTTTGCTACATGCATAACACGTGCGGTTCCCATAATTCTTAATAAAATGGAGAAAATATCTATAAATTTTGAAATTCTCTTTGGCTACAATCCCACGTCTATAAATAAAGTAATCCTCTCTGATTGTGAGATATAGAGATATACTACTCGAACAACTAAATCTATGTTATTTTGAAAGAATTGAAGTTGTGATGCTCTAAAGAATTAAATTTTTGCCATTACTAATGTTCTGAATAACCAAAGCCTAAATGCTTTGCTCCAGTTTGGATGAATTTAAGCATCCTCTCTCTGACATGCTTCCCAATCCATGAGATTTAAGCAGTCACCACCCATGAATCTACATTAAGAAACAGAAAAGAAATCAAGATAAAAACTTGTCAACAAATCCATCAAATTTATCACCTTCCTCGTCTCTCGTCGCATTTATCAAGGCAGATTTAAGCCAGATTTGAGATTAAGCTATTCTAACCCTTCCTTCAAACATTTTGAAGAGGAAAATCAGACGACTTTTCTATACCATAATCTTTCAAATCAATAAAGAAAAAATTACCCATTTATTTTAATATCAAGCTAGAATTGGAGAAAGGGATGTCTAGAACAGAGCATGAACCATAAGAGAGGAAGGCTACTGTTACCGTGCAGCAATGTGGCTACAGGCCACCAATAGATTAGTAAAATGTGATCAGACAAACACTATTACAATTTGACTATACAAAGCCTCTCCTGTTTTCTTTTTCATTTTCCTATAGATATTTAACTCCATTCAACTACTACCGGCCAGTGAGGGTACTTGTCCTTACCAACCGGTGTTTCCTTAAAACTTGCCCTGGCCGGTCTTTACTGGAAATTCCGGTATTAACCGATATTTCATAGTACCGGGGTTGGCCAGCAGTGATACGTATCAGTTGTAATTTAAAACCGTGTTCATAGTCAGCAATATACCTTATCTGTGTGAATTTAAGCTTGAGCTCAATATGAAGTCAATATGAATTCCTGCCCTAATATAGAGAGAGACCTTTACACCAAATAATATCAAAATGCTGTATTGTTAAAACGAAAAAAAGATAGTCACTTGCATTCTTCTCTTTTTTGAAGGCAAATGGTAAGATATACAACATTGAATTCATTAGCATGCACTTACTGATGAAAAACCCTACCTCATAACCCAACATGACTACAATTACAGAACTGTGCTGGCTAATCCGTTCTCTAAATATCATGAACCTGCAAACACCCAATTCAGGCATTTATATCAATAAATATACTTTTTAACTGCATGGATAAGTGATTCAAAAAAATTTCCGTACATTCACTTACTCCAAAAACTAGTCGTTAAGTTAGGAAAGAAGTTGCAGTGTTACCTAACATGTCTCTGTCCTCTGCAACGATACGTTGCTATGTGAAATCCTATCAGTCCGGTGAGGAATTCTTTCAGCAGGGCAAATCTGCTGTGGCATTGACATACCCCCAGAAACAATGATCTCTGAATAACAGGAATACCCCAATAAGAAAAACATCAGAATTATATCACAAATATGCCAATGTATCATGGGTATCAATTTCAATTTCAAATGGAGATTCATGCTCCATGTTGATAAGTCTGCAATTAAAAAGGTGCACAAAAAGGCAGCAAAATACAAAATTTAACTGTGCCGTTTGTGGTTCGGAAGCAGTTGATATCAGTCGTTATACATATGGCTGAACCCATCACTCTGGCACCAACACAAACTTCTTGTTAAGTTTCTAAATGTTACAACCTATCAGTCAGCTTTAAGAATCCAGAAACAAATACCATAATCCTGTAAGTGGTGACATGCCTATCCCTTAACAGTAACAGTATCTTCTCAAATTCGTAGTGTTTACACCAATCTGGCATGGTAACCTCTCATGTCAAAATTGAAATATTTCAGGCATAATTTTCAAATGCAGGAATTATATGTATCAGATCCTCCAATAGAAAATTCATTGTTTCCACCAACTGGAGATAGAGACAAAGAATTAGTGGCGAAGATATAATATGCAAGACCTACAAAAGTGGTGTTCAAAAGCATCGAAATGATGTGGAGAATAGAAGAAACCTACCTATGGCTTTTCGAATAGTCAGATTTGGTCTTATGATCTCCTTGGAGTTGACAAGAAATATGTCACCAAGATAGAGATGGTTTGTTGGAACATAGACACTACACAATTCTTCATCTCCAGCATCTCTCTGCAACCAGCAACAAACAATCAAGACCAAGAAAAAATAAATTAGTAAAATGTACCACGATGTACTAAAAAGAGTTTGCTTTACTTTAAGGTAACAGACAATTATCTGTGGGAAAAATCCCACGGATGCAATGTCAACCTCTGCCTATTTAAACAGAAGAAAAGCAATGATTAATATTTTCCTTCAGACTCGAGCTAATCAATGTGCTTGTTAGTACATAAGCATATGATTTGAATTGAATAAGATATACATGCATATACCAATGTATGATATAGGTTACTGTTTACAACTTCCAAAATAAAATGAAATCAAAGAATGTCAATGGAGAACTTCTATCCTTCTGCTTCAAGTGAATAATTGTTGTGCAACATAATCAGCCCGGTACAACTTATTGCTTATAGTATCATCATAGTAAACATGTATATTATCAAATTTTATGATCTATCAAAAACAAAATGCTTTATTCCAACTAATTGGGATTGGCAACATGAATCAGGTTCTATTATCCCAATTATCAAAACTGTATCCTGAGCCAGATTATAATGTTCAATCATTTCCGTCCCAACCAGACCCAGTTTTTTTTTTAATCATGTTGAATGAGTCATACTATGAAGCAAAATGACAGATAAAACAATGAGAGAGACACTATTTACAAAAGATACCTGAAGGACAACTGAAGACGTGATAAAACCAATTGCATATTCACCAGCACGTGGGTGTCGGATAATTGCAACCTCTTTGAAGGCAACTGTATTATGGTCTGAGGAGAAGAAAGATGCAACATGTCAGCTAAAACCAAAAATTTGACAATTAATTTCCAGCCTGTGGAAAAGTAAATTGATCACTGATGCAACTACTGCAATGAGGCAAGTGATTCACTACTTAATCTATTCCATGTCAAGGAAACATCCATAATCTACAAAAACCAGGCAGGAAATGTTAGATACGGGCCCTGTGGGTGGCCATTAAAGGATCTCAGAGCAAATATTATGATTTGATGGAGCAGACACAGTTTGATTAGAGATGCATTTGATTATTTGTCAGAGGAATGTAAGTACTTCAACCTAAGCCTAGATTCTATTATTATTAAAAAAAAGAAGGCGCAGCTTGGAGATCTAGCTTCAACTTCAGTGAATCAAAAACTTTCAAAATTTAAGCTTTGACCATTAGCGATTGGCTCATAGATGAAGTTTCCAGTATCCAACAGGATTTCAAAGAAAGTCTGCAGTTTCAAGATTTCAGATATGATCATAGGATCAATTCAATACAAAATTCAGATTTTAAAGGCACTTTCAACTTTAAAGGAATTCCATAAATTTAGTGAGGGAAATTTTTTGTGAAGTTGTAAACATTGTACCATAAGAAAATGGAAAGTATAATGTTTTAAATGGCTTTGGAGAATCTATCTGAGAAAACAATTCATAAAGATTGACAAATGTCAAGTTAAATTGTAGCATGGTTTTTTTTTATTTCAAAAGCCAGATCCTTCACTCATGGGTGTGAAGACAAAAATGGGCTGAACAATAGAAGTTCTAAGAAGGATACTACAAAGTTTAACTCTGAAATTTAAAACCTTAAAAAAAATTACCATGTTTCTGGAAAATATGCAAACACTAGGCACATAGGAAACTAATGGAAAAAGATCAAAGAGTAAAATGCCATGCTGTAACATCCCCATGATGCTTGAAAATCGCCTATGCCAACAGACAACCTCAGCAACGTGCATTGGAATTAGCTTTGTTTTCTGTGATAAGTAGATGAAGAATAATATTAGTAGAAGGATTAGGTTAGGGTTGTCAATGGTTCAGATTTCAACCCAAATTCAACCCGTATTCTATTTAACTATGTCAAACTCAGTCGACCTTTGATGGTTTGAACATGGCTTTAGACAACTGAACACATTTTCATCCCCAGCTTATGCCCTATATAATGTATAAACAAGACCCTACCCCCAAATCCCTTTCTCCTACTCTTGCTTGTAGCAATTCAATGGATGGTTCGGATGAACCATCCAGCTTAGGGTTTGAACTTTGAAAGCAAGATAATTCAAAATCTACTCAGGATCTGTTTATCGTCCAATTTTGACATATTCAAAATTAAAAATTGATCTCCTAGAGTCAAATAGATTTCAGCTAAACAAGAAGTTTGATAAATAAATATATGTCTGTAGGTGTACATATCTACATACATACACATCTACACATGCATGCATCAATACACACACAAATAATATGATACTTTATCAATATATTATATCGTGATGTTATATAAATTAATTAAAATGTATGGTATATTTTTTCTATGTTGAAATTAAGTATTTTTTAGTTTCATCAGGAACAACAAACAGCTAAGAATGAATTTAATTATTATTTTTTTCCACTAGTTTACAAAATTTTAGTGCATTTCAGTGATCTGAGCCAGCTTAGCTCAAAGGTTATGGAAGAATGACTATTAGTTGGAATCTGATAACCGGTTTCCTCTGTTTGCTCAATATTTTTTTGATTTCTTGATGAAGATTGAAGGGATTGAAGTGCAAAAATGGCTGAAGCAGAGGACATATTGTTACTGTAACCAAGGAAAAGGAAGAAAGGATAGATAACTCCACTTTTGCATTCCATCTCTATTTCTGCTTGTCAACCTCAATGACTAAATAAAAGAGAAGCCCCGAGCCCATAATGAGGATCCCAAAAAAGGTCTTGCAAGCATATAACAAACATATGAAGCTCAAAAGTCAAACCGCACTATCAAACACAAAATCCTCATAATTCCTACCGGGGCCACTTAATCATCCAGGACCTCCAAAGGTAGTCAACAAGGCCAAAGCAAAGAGGTGCATGCCACACTAAATATAATCCTCCCAAGGCGCCTAATCCTATCACTGACACCGCTATAAAATGCCTTTATCAAAATTTTTATAGCATTTGAATATGCTCTTCTAAATGCAAATGTCATAGTTACACCTTAATTGATGCTGTGCTGGCCAAGCTTTTGGGTTCCATGCTTTGAAATGAGCAAAATATCCACAAGCTATTTTGCTCCTCCTCAAATCTTGAGCACACCATCCAAGATGGAACTCATAATCCAGTTTCTAGTGGTGTCTGTGACTAAAGTTTCAAACACCCACATTACATAAGTTCTCACATGTGGTTCTAAGAATTACTTCACAAGTCCCATTGAGACAAAAATCTTATTCAATTCATTGCTTAAGAAAACTGGATCATTACATCCTTTAATTCCTTCGTACCAAACAAGAAGAGATTTAAGTTTTCAATGACACTGATATGATTTGTCTAAGAAATACAGTTTCAAGGGATTTTCACCCAGTGCTCAAGCTCAAAATATTGTATTCAAGATACCATATCTCTCAGTCCAAAAAAGAATACGTATCTGGATACAGATTGGATGCACATGAAAATGCTATAAAATTCATGGATACGGTGGACTTACATACAAAATTGTAGGTAGCTAAACAAAAACTTATAGGATGCAAAGATAAGCTAAAAATATTAATAAAAAAATTTTTTTTTAATATCACATACTCATAAACACAATATATTTTAGTGTGAAAACAAAACAGTATGAGCACAGAACAGATAATGAAAACTTTCAAAAACTCGTACTAAATGTAAAAGGAAACTATAATATACCATGCAAATTAATAAAGTAGAAAATAAATAAATAAAAACAAACAAACACCATATCTCATGGAATATATCAGTTACGTATAAGGAACACAATATAATCACTTTCAAAAAATAGAAGCATGCATTCACATGCCAAGAAAATAACTTAATATTTCTAAGAAGAATCTTTGACGAACAAGGATCAAACTTTATTGTCATATACATCAAATCTTAAAAATTGATCAAAAAAACTTAATAGTTACCTTTTTTTTTATGAAAAAAAAATCAATAGAAAAACTATATACAAATGAATAAACCTATGTAAAATATATAACAAAAGAGGAAAAATGAGGACAAGAATTTATGAAGGAAAACCACATTAACATTAATGTAGTTTGAGAAATTTATTAAAATAATTTTATGAATCAGAAAAAGGAGAGAATTATTGAATTACAAAAGAAAATATAAAAAGATAAAATGAAATGAGAAATAGCATTTATAATCAAGAATAACCTTTTAGTCAATAAATAGACTATTTTATAAAGAATATCAATTGACTAAACATTAACATAAATTTTTCCCAAGTACATAAAGATAACAATCAAAATTTTGAAAAATAACCTAAATTAGAGAAAAAGGGGTTACATCTTTCCACCAAAACAAGAAATAGAAAAATAAACTAAATAAGAAAAAATTATCAAATTATACTAACCAAATGGTTTTCCATCAAGATATTGTAGGCACCTCTGTGAAAATAAATATGGAAGCTAAGAGCTTTGCAAAAGCCTAATCCCACAATCCCTCAACATTAACTCATTGGAAGAAAATCCCAAAACTTCCCCAGGAGCAGCTTACAAGACCGCCTGTACTATGTTTTCTTCAGAAAATTCTTGGTTCTTCTTGTTTGAATAAGGTTAATCAGGGGAAAAGATTACAAATGGCTACTCTAGACCAACGATAAATATATAACCAAATCATATATACTCAACAAAAGGAGATTCTCGCTAACTACTAATCCTGTTCTATAAAGTTCAGCACAACTGGTACCAATAGCTCAGAAGCTTGCCCTTAGAGCATTTCTAATACAAATTCTTTGTGCCGCAATTCAATTTTATTACTTACCAAGAATCATATGCTTGAATTGCAGTCATTAATACAAGAAGATCCATAACTGAGCATTGGAACTTCAATGATAAAAAATTAACAACTTGAATTGCAAACACATCAATCCTTATCAATGCAGAGCATGATTATGACACATTACATTTAACGACAGACATCATTGAAACAATCAAAAGCATTCTATGTATCTGCATGGAAAGCCCAGCCTAAGGTATATGAATGCAGGTGAGTGTAAATATTCCAATTCCCTCCAAATGACTAAAGATAAGAAATTACTTAGAGAAAGAGCCCAAATAATTAATACAGAATTTACCTGGAGAAATAGCGGCACTAACTTGTTTGGAGGCTGAGTATATGTGTTTCACAACAGGCATTTTCTTTATAAACCATTCACCAAGCCAGACAACATTGGCACCCATCCATGATGAGACAAATACCCCAACAGTAAATACAAACACTAAAAATGTAACAAAGCCAAGACCTGCAGCATAATAATGAAGACCATTATAAGATGTCATCACTGAGCATGAGAACTGGGAAAAAAAATATCATACAAGGAATGCGGTGACAATTTTACCCCCTAAACTTCAATCATAATATTAAAAAGCAAAATATATCAAAATATTTATAAAAGAAAAAAGTAGCTTAAAAATTACAACTATTAAACACTGGCAACCATTAAAAAGTGAGTTCGTAAGAATAAAATTATTTTATCTTTTAGTAAATGGATATGAATTCATATTTTTCAATACATATGAATGTATTTTTCCGACTTCAACCTAATCCAGTCAAGCATCATGCAATAAAAGTTCAAGATACCAGTAAATTGTTGTCCGTTCCAACAGATCCACACAGATAAGACAAGCCCTAAGCTACACAATTTACATTTTTGAACCAAGACCTAAAATGTGACACATCAAGCCTGGCATGTTTGTTAAGATGGGCTGTAAATAAGCTAGCCAACCGAACTCCCATAAGGTTCATCCACATGACCCCATCCAAATAGGCCCACATGGTTATACAATAACGTATCAACTTATTGGGATACACAGATTAGTTTGAAAAAAGGGAAAAAATAAAGTAGTAGAGATAAAGTATTTTTTGTTATTTTATTATGTTCAGAAATCTTTTCCTTTATATAAAGCATTGTACTGGTTATTCTGTTGTGATAAGTGAGATACCTCTGCACCCTAGGTCATGGCAAAGCCTCATTATCTACCATTGACCCAGATAGGTGAAACTCCACTCTGAATTGAAATTCTTTTGAAGACATTGTCAAGTCTCTCTTCTCCTTATTCATCACTTTTCCATACATCTTAAACATATACAAAGAAAAACATCAAATTCAATTAAAAGATTAAGAATATGTTTTAAGGCATGCTTAATTGAGTTTCAGACTTCTATAAAAACACTAGCTTATGTTATCAAAACATGGCTTACGAGTAAATATAGCTATAAAGCAGTTTGGGCCAGGCTTTGTAAGGGTTTTGCTATGAAGCCAAACCCAACGCAAACTCAAATTCAGGCTTAGAAAGAAGCCCAGACTGAACCCAAACCCTAACTAAATACCACGTTCTGGCTCTTATTTGGGTTGGTTAGGCAGGCTTCCGGTGGGCCGGGCTAGATGTACAACTCTTCCATTTCATTTAACTATTCTTTCACTCAACTCAAAACAGGATTTTGACATTATGAATCACAACATCCAGATTGTCACACATCAATATTTGGTATCAAGGAGAGCTTTGTAGATTCTGGGAAATTGAACTCTGGGACTACCATTTATTCTTGTCTTTAAAAATACCCTATTTCAGGCAGCAACACTGGATTTCTCAACTTCTTCCTACAACTTCCAGGCAAGACAAAAATTCCTCAGGTCATGTCTTCTTAATTCCCCAAGGAATATTTGTTTTTACTAAACCTGTATCCATATCATCACTTCCCCGCTGTTCGGTTCCATGGCCCTGAGCATAAAGCTGAGTTCAAATGGCCAATACCTTAGCCTGGAAGTCAGTGGCCAAGTTCCTATGGTCCAATAGAGCTCATGACCTAGGAGCCTACAGACATGTTCTCAATTCTCACAGCCCATTAGCTCCAGCTCTAGTTGTCTCTGGCCAGATTCCAGATTTTCATGATGATAAGCTCCTTTCACTCTCAAGTACGATGTCATTGGAAGGACCATAGCCCAGTGCAATACAAATGACTTCCGGTGGATCATTTATCTGGATCCCTTACGTAGACCCCACCGGATATGCTAACACGTGGACAAGTTGGCTCCCTCTTACGCCCACAGCCAAACACCATGAAGCTTGTCCAAACACAGGAATCGACCAAACGACCCCACGAAATCGAAAAGCACTTGGCCAAACATTTTGAATATGGCGCCAATCCTCTGACGTTCCCTCCATGAGTTCAATCGCTTCCCCAAAGATCAAAGTTGGTCCTTTCACTCCATCTCCTGCCACTATCTATTGGTCGCAAATCCCCTGTCGCACTTCTCTCCATCTCTTGCCGCTATCTACTGGTAGCAAATCCCCTGTCGCACTTCTCTCCATCTTCTGCCGCTGTCTCCTCTCCTGGTCGCAAACCCCTGTTGCATCTCTCTCGCTTGTCATCTCTTTGTCGCCGCAATAGATCCCTTGGCTTTTGCTCTCGAAATCTCAAGAGCACCTCTCCGACTTCTCTAATCTTTGGCAACGATTGCTTCTGAAGCCATCATCGCTTTGCTGAACCTGCCTTCATCACCCTGCGAAAACTCTTAGGCACACCGATCCTCACTACTGATCCAAGTAAGAGAACGAATCTTTAGTTCCTGGTTGCATTTCAAATTTTTCTTTTTCTTTGGCATTTTAGCGGCAAGTCATGTTGGATGTCTTGGATATATAGTTGTGTAACTTTCGTCCTTTTTTAATGTATATCATTGTTATTTATCACATAAATAAATAAACAAGTAAACTGTTATTACCTTTGAGATTAAATTTTATTAAGGTAGTTGGCCCCTCATCTTTGGTTGAATCATTTCATAACCTGGTGACTGTTGCACTTCTATAATAAATATGCTTGAATTAAAACCATTTTTGCCAAGATCTTCCATTTTTTTCGGTAAGTACTTGCAGTTAAATTTTACAATTTGACTTTTCACATGGCTCTTCATAATTTCTATCAAATTATTTTGGGTGAATTTTCATTAGCTACTTCAACTGAAAATTGGCATCAAGAAATACTTCCACAGATTATGCTCTTAGAAAATCATTATTTTTAACTTAACTGTGGTTTTTGCATTTCGAAGTCTTTAATGTCCATGGAGCCACTGATTTATTGTGATTTGTAATTTTCTTCTGAATGAAACCAGATTCCACATGCAAACCTTAGTAAATGTTATGCTCACATTGTACATGGTTGGAGGGAAGTAGACTTAACATGCGAGAGTTAAAGTACTGGATTAGTCGGAGACTGGGTAGAATTGAGAAGCTATGATATGCTGGCCAATTTAGACAAGGATTTGGACAGAAGTGTGAGCCAGTTTTCACAAACACTTCAATTACCTTGACCAGCAATCCTGGGACTGAATTTTAGTAGTTGGATTATCCAGTTCCATGATATTGGATCAGGAAGCCCCTACACTATAATTAATTCATTAAGAGCAACTAGATGTTAGTTTTCACTAGCATCATTTTGAAATATGATTATTGGTCTCATTGGACTGGATTGCTCGAAAGGTTATCTAGAGAGAGTTACTGCTCCAGCTATCATCTTCTTAGATATCTTGATTACTAAACCCTCTACTGTACCTTGAATGACCTGGCAATAATGACTTGTGATTGCTAAATTTGGTGCCTTTTGAATGAACTGGCAATAATGATGTTTTTTCAATCGTTGTTTTCTCTTTTGGTATGTTGGAGTCAGTCTCAATTCTTGTTTTGACTGATAATGCATTTTTTTTCTTTTGTTGTTGTTGTTTATATTTATAGGTTCAGAATATGGCAACTGAAAAGTATACCGATGAGGTGGGTGGTGAGGTGAAAGTTGTTCCTAATGTTGACTCGGTGTGTATTCCTAAAGTGGGGATGGAATTTGATTCATTAAATTCGGTGTATGATTTTACAATGCATATGGTAAGATTGCTGGTTTTAGTGTACGCAAAGGTAAGGAGAAGCATAATGTTGGCGGCCGGATAATTGGGAAAACATTTTTTTGTTCAAAAGAAGTGATTAGGAATAAGGTTTCTGAAATTCAGAATAGGCCGGCATCACAAACAAGGTGTGGATGCAAGGCTTTTATTAAAGTTCGATTGAATGATCATGGGAAGTACTTTATAAATGATTTGGAGTTGAGTCATAACCATGAGATGCTTCATCCAAGCATAAGTCATCGGTTAAGGTCACAAAGAAGAATTACAGCTGTTATAGCAGCTCGTGTTGATATTGCTGAGCGTACTGGATCAACTCCGAGAGCTGGTATGGAACTTTTGAGCACACAAGCTGGGGGGGATTGAAAATGTAGGATTTGTACGTGAAGATTATGGTAACTACTTGCATACAAAAAATAAGATACAATGCAGAAAGGAGACAGTGGTGCACTTGCATCTTAGTTTCAGGATAAACTTTGCGAAGATCGGGCATTTTTTCATGCCATTGACATGGATGAGGATGATATGATCACGAATATGTTTTTGGGCAGATGGCCAGATGGTCACAGACTATCGTTACTTTGGTGATGTTGTTAGTTTCGATACAACATTCAAGACTAACACAGAAAATCGGCCGCTTGCGTTGTTTGGAGGATTAAATCATCATAGGCAGACTGTCATTTTTGGTGTTGTTCTTCTGTACGAAGAAAGCTGTGATGCATTTTCTTGGTTGTTCAAGACTTTTGTGAATTGCATGCATGGGAAAGAACCGCAAACCATTATAACAGATCAAGATCAGGATCAGGCAATGGCAAAAGCCAGTGGTGCAGTATTGCCTCGAACAGTGCATCGAAATTGCATATGGCATTTGTATCAAAATGCTGTAAAGCATCTGAGTACTCAGTTTCACACTCTTAAGGGTTTTAAAGAAGCATTTAAGGATTGCATGTATACGTACGAAACTGATTCCGAGTTTGAGGAGGCATGACAAAACATGATTGACAGTTATGATCTTTCTGATAATGAGTGGTTGGATAGAAAGTATAAGGAGAGGGAGAAGTGGTCCTTAGCGTATGGTCGAAATCCTTTTTATGCGGACATGCTTAGCACCCAGGTATCAGAGAGCATGAATGCATCTATAAAAAATGCTTTGAACAGACAGAAGAGTATGGTGCGGCTTTTGACCCAAATTGATGTTGTTGTGGCAAGGCATAGATATAGCGAGTTAGCAAGTGACAGCAATATGATGTTAAAGAAGAAGGAACCCCGTCAATCTAGGTTTTCAACTCTCTCCGAGGCTTCAACCTCCACTTTAATCATTCTTCTTACAGAATCAACACGGTCAGTGGAAGAAGTGTCAGCATCTTCAACATTTTCTTTGAGCGAGCTAAAATAACCGCAACCACGATCTTCAACCAGTCAATTAGAGAGTTAAGGTTTAGTATGTTATACAATTCTCATATAAACATCATTATTGAAAAGCAAGAAAAGCAATAATGCAGACCTTCGATGTAGGACACACGTAAAAGTGTTGCCCAACTGACCCAGGCTGCTTCGTCTTCCTATCAAAGACGGAGGAACTCAATTCCAATGAGATAGATAAAAACACTATTGCTTTTCTTGCTTTTCAATAATGATGTTTATATGAGAATTGTATAACATACTAAACCTTAACTCTCTAATTGACTGGTTGAAGATCGTGGTTGCGGTTATTTTAGCTCGCTCAAAGAAAATGTTGAAGATGCTGACACTTCTTCCACTGACCGTGTTGATTCTGTAAGAAGAATGATTAAAGTGGAGGTTGAAGCCTCGGAGAGAGTTGAAAACCTAGATTGACGGGGTTCCTTCTTCTTTAACATCATATTGCTGTCACTTGCTAACTCGCTATATCTATGCCTTGCCACAACAACATCAATTTGGGTCAAAAGCCGCACCATACTCTTCTGTCTGTTCAAAGCATTTTTTATAGATGCATTCATGCTCTCTGATACCTGGGTGCTAAGCATGTCCGCATAAAAAGGATTTCGACCATACGCTAAGGACCACTTCTCCCTCTCCTTATACTTTCTATCCAACCACTCATTATCAGAAAGATCATAACTGTCAATCATGTTTTGTCATGCCTCCTCAAACTCGGAATCAGTTTCGTACGTATACATGCAATCCTTAAATGCTTCTTTAAAACCCTTAAGAGTGTGAAACTGAGTACTCAGATGCTTTACAGCATTTTGATACAAATGCCATATGCAATTTCGATGCACTGTTCGAGGCAATACTGCACCACTGGCTTTTGCCATTGCCTGATCCTGATCTTGATCTGTTATAATGGTTTGCGGTTCTTTCCCATGCATGCAATTCACAAAAGTCTTGAACAACCAAGAAAATGCATCACAGCTTTCTTCGTACAGAAGAACAACACCAAAAATGACAGTCTGCCTATGATGATTTAATCCTCCAAACAACGCAAGCGGCCGATTTTCTGTGTTAGTCTTGAATGTTGTATCGAAACTAACAACATCACCAAAGTAACGATAGTCTGTGACCATCTGGCCATCTGCCCAAAAACATATTCGTGATCATATCATCCTCATCCATGTCAATGGCATGAAAAAATGCCCGATCTTCGCAAAGTTTATCCTGAAACTAAGATGCAAGTGCACCACTGTCTCCTTTCTGCATTGTATCTTATTTTTTGTATGCAAGTAGTTACCATAATCTTCACGTACAAATCCTACATTTTCAATCCCCCCCAGCTTGTGTGCTCAAAAGTTCCATACCAGCTCTCGGAGTTAATCCAGCACGCTCAGCAATATCAACACGAGCTGCTATAACAGCTGTAATTCTTCTTTGTGACCTTAACCGATGACTTATGCTTGGATGAAGCATCTCATGGTTATGACTCAACTCCAAATCATTTATAAAGTACTTCCCATGATCATTCAATCGAACTTTAATAAAAGCCTTGCATCCACACCTTGTTTGTGATGCCGGCCTATTCCGAATTTCAGAAACCTTATTCCTAATCACTTCTTTTGAACAAAAAAATGTTTTCCCAATTATCCGGCCGCCAACATTATGCTTCTCCTTACCTTTGCGTACACTAAAACCAGAAATCTTACCATATGCATTGTAAAATCATACACCGAATTTAATGAATCAAATTCCATCCCCACTTTAGGAATACACACCGAGTCAACATTAGGAACAACTCTCACCTCACCACCCACCTCATCGGTATACTTTTCAGTTGCCATATTCTGAACCTATAAATATAAACAACAACAAAAGAAAAAAAATGCATTATCAGTCAAAACAAGAATTGAGACTGACTCCAACATACCAAAAGAGAAAACAACGATTGAAAAAACATCATTATTGCCAGTTCATTCAAAAGGCACCAAATTTAGCAATCACAAGTCATTATTGCCAGGTCATTCAAGGTACAGTAGAGGGTTTAGTAATCAAGATATCCAAGAAGATGATAGCTGGAGCAGTAACTCTCTCTAGATAACCTTTCGAGCAATCCAGTCCAATGAGACCAATAATCATATTTCAAAATGATACTAGTGAAAACTAACATCTAGTTGCTCTTAATGAATTAATTATAGTGTAGGGGCTTCCTGATCCAATATCATGGAACTGGATAATCCAACCACTAAAATTCAGTCCCAGGATTGCTGGTCAAGGTAATTGAAGTGTTTGTGAAAACTGGCTCACACTTCTGTCCAAATCCTTGTCTAAATTGGCCAGCATATCATAGCTTCTCAATTCTACCCAGTCTCCGACTAATCCAGTACTTTAACTCTCGCATGTTAAGTCTACTTCCCTCCAACCATGTACAATGTGAGCATAACATTTACTAAGGTTTGCATGTGGAATCTGGTTTCATTCAGAAGAAAATTACAAATCACAATAAATCAGTGGCTCCATGGACATTAAAGACTTCAAAATGCAAAAACCACAGTTAAGTTAAAAATAATGATCTTCTAAGAGCATAATCTGTGGAAGTATTTCTTGATGCCAATTTTCAGTTGAAGTAGCTAATGAAAATTCACCCAAATTAATCTGATAGAAATTATGAAGAGCCATGTGAAAAGTCAAATTGTAAAATTTAACAGCAAGTACTTACCGAAAAAAATGGAAGATCTTGGCAAAAATGTTTTTAATTCAAGCATATTATAGAAGTGCAACAGTCACCAGGTTATGAAATGATTCAACCAAAGATGAGGGGCCAACTACCTTAATAAAATTTAATCTCAAAGGTAATAACAGTTTACTTGTTTATTTATTTATGTGATAAATAACAATGATATACATTAAAAAAGGACGAAAGTTACACAACTATATATCCAAGACATCCAACAGGACTTGCCGCTAAAATGCCAAAGAAAAAGAAAATTTTGAAATGCAACCAGGAACTAAAGATTCGTTCTCTTACTTGGATCAGTAGTGAGGATCAGTGTGCCTAAGAGTTTTCGCAGGGTTATGAAGGCAGGTTCAGCAAAGCGATGACGGCTTCAGAAGCAATCGTTGCCAAAGATTAGAGAAGTCGGAGAGGTGCTCTTGAGATTTCGAGAGCAAAAGCCAAGGGATCTATTGCGGCGACAAAGAGATGACGAGCGAGAGAGATGCAACAGGGGTTTGCGACCAGGAGAGGAGACAGCGGCAGAAGATGGAGAGAAGTGCGACAGGGGATTTGCTACCAGTAGATAGCGGCAGGAGATGGAGAGAAGTGCGACAGGGGATTTGCGACCAATAGATAGCGGCAGGAGATGGAGTGAAAGGACCAACTTTGATCTTTGGGGAAGCGATTGAACTCATGGAGGGAACGTCAGAGGATTGGCGCCATATTCAAAATGTTTGGCCAAGTGCTTTTCGATTTCGTGGGGTCGTTTGGTCGATTCCTGTGTTTGGACAAGCTTCATGGTGTTTGGCTGTGGGCGTAAGAGGGAGCCAACTTGTCCACGTGTTAGCATATCCGGTGGGGTCTACGTAAGGGATCCAGATAAATGATCCATCGGAAGTCATCAGGGTCCTGCAAGTAGTGGACTGACAACATAACTAGCCTTAGCTAGTTTTTGTGCAAAGTGGATGTGCTCAAACTTGAACCCATGTTCTCACGCTGGCAGGATAATGTTTTTACCATCACAACATCTGACGCCAAGTTTCAATATTTTTTTTCCCGAAATACAAATGCTTTATGCAAACTGATTAAATGTTTAGCATTTTATTCCTATTACACCATCTAAGTCTACACACACGCACACAAAAACACACACACACACACATAGACTAAACTATATATTCAGTTAGATTGTATGCTTCCAGATCATTCATCCTCACTTCATCTAGGTACTAAGCTCTCCACTTCAAGCCCTTTCAGATCTTTCAATTTGTCCCATCCTGCCCTTTTATACCTTTCATTCTACATGCTCAATCGGCCTAACCACCTAAACCAATACCTTTTTAGTTTAGCTTCAAGTCAGCAGGCAACGCTCAAGTTGTGAATCACTCCCTCTCCACCTTTTTCCCTAACATATATGTCACGATAACAATAAAATACCAAAGATAATAAGGGACTTTCAAAACAAGGAAAAGGATTTGAGATAAGCAACAAGTTATTTTTTGTTTACTTCTGTAATCTAAATACTGCCCTTTAATCCATCTTTAAGTAGTTATATTACAACTCTTATTTTCCTAATTTATTTTTTTCCCGCATATATAAATACTTTCATTCCATTTCACCTCTTTCACTCAATGTCATCCCATGAAACCTAGCAAGAAATGGAACAGACTTAAACCATGATCTTGTCAGATCCACATCCTATATTGTTGGATGTAGATTGACAAGAGACACTTCAAATTATATATGGATCAGATTCAGATTGGCAGATTAAGATCAAACAAGTATCAGGCTGGATATGGATATATGTAATATCCAAAAATATGCTTATCATCATGGGAATGAGGTTCTAATTAGTATATTCATTATGATTTAAAAAATCTTTAAAGAACATACAAAATTAATTCTATTCCTTAAATAATTATATGCTTAATACTTGTATAGACAGGACCCAAGTCCATATCCAAGCCACTTAACACTATTTAGAAGGATTAACTAATTATAACATGGATTAAATCAGGACCTTACAGGATGGATCTAAGTCAGATCCAGATCCAGATTTCGGACTTGGATTTTCATGCAAAAAAAAAAAACAAACAAACAAACAAATAGATATGGACTTAGATCAGGCTTGATCCACTCCATATCTCACCCATTTCAGCCCTGTTAAAAACCCATTTATAAACAAAAATTCTGTTACTTTCACCATCACAACAGTCAGTGTACCTGATGAGAGATATGTAAAGAAAGACAATATCTGACAAAGACAAGCTGCACACCAGATGAAATGCCTCACACATGCACAATCACAAGGATCAATCTACTGCTTGAATTTCAGAAAAAATTTAAATATAACCATTCATATATTAGACACAACATCAGACTACCTCTATTTTATGCAAACCATGACTATGATAAATAAGGATGATTCAAGCAAAGTTACCAACTGGGAAGCATGGAATAAGAATGGAACTTGGTACTTATCCTAAATCTTGTAAGAAATTTAAAATTTCCCAATACTTCGAACAACTTGTCCTTATTTCCAGAGGTTAGCAACTGATAAGGCAGAAAAGTCAATGAATAGGTTTTCTTTGCACCTTTTATTCAGAGAACAGATAACAGCTTTACAACCTTCTTTCCTTTTTCCCCTTCTTATACATTTTTCTCTTATTGCTTCCTCATTTCTTAATATTAATAGGAAAAAAAATTTCATTACCAACAAAAAACCACTGAATTACAAGCGGAGTCAAAACCAACAATAATTAGTCACATTCCTGAATCATCACAAGGGACAGAATATAAAGAAGGGTCATTGTTAATATTACTTACCAAATATTTCAACTCCAAGGCTAGCATACAAGGGACTAAAGAATCCATCAACGAAACGAATAAACCACCATGTAATGAAAAAGGTAACAGCCACAGGAAAAAGAACTACACTGCAAGTTGACAAATATGAATTCAAATTAGACTAAGAAGCAGTGGACCTATATGAATAAACGTAAAGAATGTTTGACGCTTATTACCATCCCATCATGAACTTCCTTGAAACCCAACTCTGGAGAACAGCATAGCATGCCTGACCAAGTGCAAGAGAAAATAAAGTAAGACACGCAAATGAATTGAGTTGGAACTTTAAGGCACTAAGTAGAAAAATATCAGGAAATATGATAACTTCTTTCTTGCATGAACAAACCATCATACTTATGCCCAAAAAACAAAAAAAAAAAAAAGGATTCCTCATCCACATACATTCCAATAGTGCCTGTCAACTTAAGCCATCCTACTCCAATTCTATGCACAATATCACCCTTTTATAAATAATAACTGATCCAAGACAACAAAATTGATGGCTTTTGGGAACTTATCTTAAAATCCTTTAATTCCAAGATATCCCTTCATAACTCTCCCTCTCCACTTTAGTCCGCCAAAGCCAACACCCTCGCTCACAGATTTGCTATGGAAAGCTGCGGAAGGGAAACGTTGTTTTGTGGCACTTTGTACTGGTTTCTTTATCAGGTTCCCTTTTTTCCCCTGTTGGTGTCTATTGCACACCCTCAAATAGCCCCTATCTATTTACAAAGATTATGGGTATTCATGGTGGTTAGAAAAAACCCAGCTGGTCGTCTCACAGTTTCACTCAATTCATAGGTCCAGAACCATGCTAATCTCATTAACAGAGAAAGAAAAAGAAACATCATTGAATTTAGAATCAAAGGAGAACAAAATGTCCCTCATGATAGAGCCAACCCCATGACCCTACTCTCAAAAGGTCCAAAATGCTTTCCCCGTCCATGCCAGTTTACTACCATGGGACACATCACCTAGGGCTGCAACTTGGGTTGGTTAAAACCGAAACCAAACCGGTCCAACCCGACTTTGGGTCGGTTTGGTTTGGGTTATATAGTCTTTGGGTAGGTTTTGGTTCTAAAAGTAGAGAACCAAATTTGTTTGGTTCGGTTTTGGGTTTAAAGCTCAAATAACTGAACTGATTTTCTATAATACAATATATAATATAATATATATGAAATAAATATTATATTATATTTTATATTTATGTTCAGATTTTCTATTACATAAAGTGCCAATCAGCATGGACATTTGAGTGCACATGTGAGCACACATGTAACTTGACAACTTCTAAAGCATTGGAGAGAAGAGCTTTGCCTTTAATTCCTTAGTCCCCAACCGATGTGGGACTAAGGACACAAGGACACGACTTTATCATCAGTCTCTATAGAGTATTCTGTCCTTGAAGAAGCCCCAAAAGTCAATCAAGACCCGAAAACAAAGCAACACGACGAACAGAAAGCCATGAGTTGAAGTGCCCAATCAACAAATCTCAGGAAGCGAAATCTACAAAAAGGATTAAACCTTAGAACTCGTTCGAATTCGTGGAACACGAAAGAATACTCAATAGAAAGGATCAAAACCTGTCGGAGACTCCATTCTCTAAGATATCATTTCAGTTGTAGAAGAGAAATAAAATGGGTTTTTAACCTAACAAACGTTGAACTGTTTTAACTTCGAGACGTGAACGGTGGTTGCTTTGGAATATGGAGAAGCTTCCAAAGACGAGGTAGTGGAATAAAGACTGGAAGCAGAAGAAAAGAATATAGACGGGAAGAAAGCTACCTTCGATTTTAACACAAAAAAAAAAAAACTGGAACGGTAAGACTGAAATCTACCTACCAGTCTTCTATGGTGCGGGGAAAATGGTGAAATTGGGAAGGAGCAAAGGAGGAGCACCTGCACAGGCCCACCGCATCTAAAAATCTTACAGAAGTGAAAGCTTGAACTTGAAGGCTAGTTGATCAATGTACCAATGATGGTAAATAAAGAAGGGAACCAGGACGTTAGATTGGACCACCACAGGCAAGCCCGTATCATCTACAATTAAAAAGCCTCCAACATCGTGTAACACGCTTTCATTGCAAAGGGAGTCCATCGTTCTCGGTTTTTTCAGCTTATCCGAAAGGCGAATTCCTTAATCCCACCTCGATTGGCGACTAAGGAATTCCCCAACCGATTGGTTATAAAATGTAAAAAAGTGAGCTAATCAACCAAGCTCAATAAGGTGCAAACAGAGTTGATTGACCCAGCCCAATAAGGCAGCGAGGTGAACCAACGCATATGGTTTTGGTAGATTTTAATCAAAAAAGCCCAATCTAATTGATTAGATTTAGACCAGACATCGGTTCGGTTCGGTTTGGGTTTAGGGTTTTCAATTTTTAACTGGTTTGGTTTTCGATTCGAACAAATCGGTTTTAATTTCGGTTCGGTTCGGTTTGGGTTGGCTACAAATAATTTTGGTTTGGTTTTGGGTTGAGCTCAACCCGGACCAAACCGAACTGAGTTGCACCCCTAACATCACCCACACCATAACCCTATTCTTTCTCCTTCATATCACCCACACCCGAAAGAAGTGCATCTGGCTAAACCCAAAACACTCTAAATTCTTCCCAGAAATAATATTCAACTTTACCTACTCCATCATAATATACAAGGAGATCGATTTTGCATCAGCCTTGTACATCAGTCTCCCATTTGGAATAGGTTAATTTCTTTGAACCAACAAATTGACGATAATCATCATACTAATAATGCTTCCAACAAAACAAAGCTACTTTATAAGGGAAAGGAGATTTCCAAATTAGTTTTGCTTACCCAGAAACTTCCCCAACTTGCAAAAATAAATAATAGAAAGATCTAATAAAGAAATATCATATTTCTCCCAAGGCCATGTCCTAAAATCCTGAGTTGATCTCATTTGGTAAACTCAAGAAAAGATAACAAGAAAGACATAGAAGCCAAGTCCCGACCATATAGAGCCCTCCTCAGAAGAGTATGCCAGGAAACAATTTATAAAGCTATAGCTCTGTAAGAAGTATCAAATATCCAATCTCCTGTTCTTGAGCCACTAAATATAAATCTAGATATTGGGGACATTAAAGGTTCCTCACCAAACCAAGCACTCACCCAATACCTATTCCTGTCTCCTAAGCCAACAAAGAATTGTGTGCCTTTACAGAAGATGTTAGCCCTTTATATATGATTTTTTGCCCTTGCACTAGACTCCGTAGTCAAGAGTAATTCCATATTTTGCCACAATGACTCTCGTCTAGATAATCTTTCTTCATCAAATTTCCACAACCACTTCTGCAAAGATTAAGATCTGCAAAAAATATCAAACCAAGACATCCAACCACCCTGGTAACCACTATTCTTTGATCCATCAAATATCACTTCTGTACATCAAGCTGACTCGAAAAGGCACATTCACGTTACCAAATTGGGTATGTGCCCACGGAGCTGGATCTTACTTTTTAGATAAGCAGATCAATAGCTGAGCAATGTAGGCCTCTCATTGGTTTAAGAATCCAATACCAGAATACAGACAGTGTATTACATAACCTTTTTGACCAGGAATATATTTTATGGGAAATCACAACATATTATGTATATAGCTAAGAAATAGTGCCTGAATGAGGAAATGACAAGTGACAACCACCCTACTGCATTAGCGGTGTTACTTAAAAGATCATTTTCTTGATTATAGCTTCTTCCCAGCAGCCACTTCTCCCAAAAATTATATCTCCTAACCAGGGAGCCTTCGGTGATGATCATCACATCATTGACAATAATATTTTAGTAGCCCAAGAAATGTTACTCCATGAATCAAAGAAAAAAAGGGCCACTCTTATCCTACTGCCCAATAACTAGATAAGTCATATGGCCATTTTATTTCCTGAGACACTAGTTAGATCTGATGCAGAAATGCATGGCTTCAAAAATAGGACCCATCATCTCCATATTTTTTGAGCCTTGCTATTGATGCTTAGTCATTAGCATTGAAAGAGTTGATCCCTCCTCTGAATCCTTAACTATCAAGGCTTCACATGTGCCTACAGACATTCCACCTCTTGTCTTACAACAATAGTCTCCAATTCACTTGAGCTACACCAGGTGAATGCCATGAAATCATGTGTATAATTGTAATATCTTTTTCATTTCTCCGACCAATCAGCTAATTTCCATCAGTTCTCTTTATTCGCAAGTGGTAATAATTAATAAACCCCCCAAGTTGAAGTCAACCCATGATTTTAAATATCAACGTATATCTCAATATATCCAGAAATATATACTCTTTCCCCAGGAGGAAATATAGACCCATTGGTGTAATCTTGCATATTTCCCTCGATATATCAAGTGATATATCTCATTTCCCTTAGTGGCAATCCATCTAGTGATAGAGATATTTAAAACATGGAGTCAAACATCCCAATCATACTCGCTTTCAAGTAGAGTAATTCAACAAGACAAGCATATAAAATTGCCAATCATTAAAGTTAGGGTCATGGCATCCATATTTCAGCATTTAATTGACCAGACTAAAAGCAGAGTGGAAGCCTATAAAACGCAAACTTTAATATTTGATGCATGAATGCATGGATTCAAAAACATGACTGATTATCTCCATGATTTTTTTTTTTTTTTTGAATTGCTATTAATTCTTTATCATTAGCCACTGAAAAAGTTGATCGATCCTCTAAAGCCTCCAACGTGAAGGCCTCCCGCTTAGGCATAGCAAATATCCCCTTTTCATCTTACAGTATTGGTCACCTATTTTCTTCAGAAACACAATGAAAAAGTATCTTACAATTACTTTTCCCATTTCTCTGACCGATCAGCTGATTTCCATCAAGCCACTTTAATGAAAAGTGGCAATAAACATGCCAATATGAAGTCAAACATCTCAATCATACTCACATTCAGGTGGCAAATGGACAAGACAAGCATTTAATATTACCTATCAATCAAGTTAGGGTCCTGGCATCCATGTTTCAGTGAATTAATCACCATGGTAAAAGTAGAGCAGAATCCTGGAAAACACAACTTACTATGATTTGCAGGTGGAGTCAGCTTTCTATTTATTTCATTGAGTAAGCCATTCAAACTCTAGCCTTACATCATCTTTAGCCACCTTTTTGAAATATCCGTACTGCAACTTCTTATAGAGTGCAAGACTTGAAAAGAATTCACTTGCATAATTGAAAACCATCCAACAAGATTGATTAATAATTTTATTATCATATGCATCTGGTGGAAAATTAAAGCATTGCTAGCCAAAATTTCATGAAGACTGCTTATTCAACCATCTTCTGTATATTGCTTCCCGAACCAAAAAAAGCCCCAAGTATCAACACGCTATAGACATAAAAATGACATGGTTTCCTAAAAATGCAAACCCACTAACCAGTTGATAAACCCTATCCAAATAATTCTTACAACCAAACCAACACAAATTCCCAACAGAATGTATCAAGATCGCAAAAGAATAACCAATTAAGTCAATTTCGCCGCGACAAATTTTCAGAGTACAAAGATCCGAAAATTATAGACAATAACAACCGGATCGACTAAATGAAAATAAAAATTCAAAATGAAAAAATTCCAAGAACGAAAACCAGAAAGAACTGACCTTACGAGTGGATGAACCGGGGGAGTGTGGAGGAGACTTAGCATGATCTTCGGTGTATTCGCCATCTTCAGCTTGACTCAACGGAATCGCCGTGGATTCTCTTTCTTCCGCCATTTCAGTTGCAGACATAAACCTAAATCTTTTCCGAAGAAATCGTCGGCGTAAACACGAACCGATAGATTAATTAACGAAGGAGAAACGGAATGGTACAATTTCCATCTTTCAACGGCAAATTCTAAAGTCTTCTCTTTGACAAGATTCCTTCTAGTCGCCAGTCACGACCACCTCCATGGGCTCTCTCGTTTCCTGGCTTTTACGCCTGTGCTTGCTGGTGAAGGAACTCCGATAGCGTGTTGTAATGAAATGGGGGAACACGCCTTAGCGTCCATATATATACGCCACGTCAGACAGCTGTATTCGACCATCCCGCGAGGCATCTTTTGATTGGCCGCAATGCGTGGGGTCCTCGTGTTATAAAACACTTGATCGGTAATCCATTCAACAGCCAAGTTAAAATTTAAAATAAAGGAAATTCTCTCCACAGCATTTTTTTTTTTTAATTACACTTACCTCCCTTGGGGTTTCTGATATAACACTGTCACCCCTTGACATTTATGTGTGGGTCACGTTAACACCCCTCACTACATTTTCCGTACTAAAAATTAAATAACTTTTGAATGTATGACTAAAAATTAATTTTTAGTCCTACATTCACAAGTTATTTATTTTTTAAATTTACTTTTTAGTCGTACATTCAAAAGTTATTTATTTTTTAATACGGAAAATGTAGTGAGGGGGTGTTAGTGTGACCCCCACATAAACGTCAAGGGGTGACAGTGTTATATCAGAAACCCCAATGGAGGTAAGTGTAATTATGTCATACCTCAAAGGAGGTAAGTGTAATTTGCCCTTTTTTTTTGGTAGTCAATTCTCTCCACAGCATACCATTTACCCATCAGAGAAGGAACGGTTATACCCGTTCATGTTGGCAGAAGGATACGCTAAAACATCCTAAAACCGTGTTTGGAGCGATTTTGGGCGAAAAGAAAAAATTTGCTAAACTTTTTTATCTTCCTCTTACCGTCCGATGTAAAACATTATCTTTCAAAGAAAATAAAGATTTTAGAATAAAAGAAAGTTTGCCATCACTTATCACTACTTACACCACCAACCTACCCAACACTGCCACTACTTACCCAGCACCGCCACTCCTACCACCACCCCCCACCGATGTCGTCATTACGAGCACCCACCACTATCACCACCATAGCCACTCTTACCACCCCTATCATCCCACCATCACCACCCCGCCACTGCCCACCACCCTACCAACGCCAACTAGCACCATCCACCCCACCATTTCACTACTACCCCACAAACATGGCTGCCCACCACGCCACCATTGCTACTAGGAATGTAAATGGGTCGATTTTGGATTGGATCCACCAAGATTTGAACCCGGTTAAGTTGTAGGATATCCGAATCCGATTAAACATTTGACGGATCCTTCATATTTGTTATTGAATTTGGATCCACGTATGGTTATAAAATTCATATCCTAATCCGATTAATATTTGAATCCAATTAAATATCTGAATTTAGGTAAAAATCTAAAAATCTGATTAAATTTGTCTTTTTTAGACCTACTATTTCCATATATAATATGTTAGTCTATTTACTTAAACACATTTATAAAATTCTAAAAGTTTCAATCATACCTTAAATTTAATCGGATTCGGATTTTTATCAAATGGATATAATAAGATCCGAATCCGATTATTAAACGGATCTCATCTTTTGATCCGTCGAACATTTATTCGAATAAAGATCCAATAAAATCGGATAAATTTAATCCAATCTAGACAGTAATCGGATCAAGATCCAACCCATTGATAGCCCTAATTGCTACCACCCTTCCATGCCCCACCACCGCCCACTACTACCCACTATCGCTCACCACCACCACTACCGGGCACCATTGCCCCACCACTGCCATATACTACTGCTGCCCCCTCCCCACCACTGCCATCATCGTCGCCACTACAACAATCACTGCCACCCCACCAACACCCCCACCCATTCTCACTCACCCACTACCACCATACCAATCCATCATTTTATTAAAAATATGTTTTTCTTTTTCTTCTTATTTCTCATCTCATCCAAACACATTAAAAGAAAAGAAAATCATTATTTTCCTTTTCTTTTCTCCTCTTTTTTTTCCTTTTTAGATTTTTTTTCTCTTCCCAAATCCAAGTTTCCAAACACGTCATGAAACTAATTATATATGCAAGTAATTAATGGGTAAATAAAAGTAATTAAAATTAAAAGCGAAAGGCAATTTGGGTAGTAAATATCAATCAATTATCTCAACGGTTCTCTTTATAAGTATGTATACGTCAATCTAAGTTGTATTTTGATCATGTGAAATATCTATACTAATATATAAAGGGAATAGGGGATACCCAAGCCTAACAATCCATGGCCAATTGCCCCTCATTTTCCCCATTTTACAAGTTTGACATGCCATGTTAGCATAACTAACAATAGCATACACTCTATTTTAATGTGGGGTGTTTTTCTAAGTGGGCCCTACGAATTTTTTATTTGTTATGTGCTACGTAGTCCCCTGGTAATATATCAAAGGGAATACTGCTCTAACTTATAAATTAGTTTTTTATGTATGGGCCAAAATCTCTCATCTTCCTTTTGTACAATATTTAGTTTTTTATTTACATGTATTTTGTTTAGCTTTTTGCTTGATTGAGTTTAACCAAACCCTTAACTTTGAATTGAATCAAAGTAATTAGGTTTTAAAATTGTAACCAAACCAATCTTTACTATATATGACAGGAGGCGCCCCTTGGGAATCGCACCAGGCAAAATGTGGGACTTTCAAAAACAGCCATTGGGAATCATTGTGAAGATCTATCAATAAAAAAGGCTACAACATTCAAAACTGCCTCAATTTTTTTAAAACTTAATAATCAATTTCAAAATCATTCCTTTTTGTTGTTCACCTTTTTTCTTCATACATGCAATACTGTGCATGCACCCGGCTAGTATGCATATATTTAATCTCATTGATTCAGTTTAAAACTTGTTTGATACTAAATTTTTCTAGCTAGTGCGATAGGTACCTACCTTTACCAAGATAATACTTGTTTTTTATGCTTTTCATTTGAAATTGATTAAACTTGATCAAACTTGGCCTGACTCACACAATACAAAAGGAATGTGTTTCCTCTAGTGGCAAAAGCTGACGATACGATGGTACCACCAGTTGGGATTTCACTTTTGGTGTGGGTCCCCCTAGTGAAACAGGGCATGTAGCTATGGGTTTCATGGATCGTACCATGGAACACACAAGACAAGTCCCTCTCAATACAAAGTTGATCCTCCTCCTACTCAAGGTAACTAGTAGGGTACACGTGCAGTACTACAAGTATGTAGATAAAAAGGTTAAGATATATAAGGGACAAGAAATTGTTAAAGAGTATCTTTTAGAAAATACAAAAAGATAAAGACAAAGCTATCCATGTAAATAAGATAAAATGACTGTAACGCCCTAGATTCGGGTTACGTAATAAAACCATAACTCATCTCTAAAAGTTAATATATATATTACAGGATCGCAATATCAGAGTGAAGGATAAACATGAATGAACAATAACTAAATAATCAGAGTGCACTACAAACCCAAATTGAAATAATACCATAACCAGACTCGATACTCACATGATCTACAATTTACCTGCTAACATCGTCCTCACCAAGAGCTGCTGAAACAAAACAAAACAACACGGTATGAGATACGAATATCCTAGTGAGCAGCACATGCATGTACAAAACCAATTTATTCAGTTGTAAAACATACCACGGATAATATCGATGACGAGTAATCAGTAGAAATACAATGAAAATCCGAAATCGCATAATCCCAGTAATAAAGATAACCAATCCAAATAACAATAACAAACCCAGTTATAACATGGTCAATGTCATGTCTATTGATTAAATTGGTTAATCCACATGTCAAAGTGACATCCACACCTCCATGTACACAGTTCCAGCCTACTCAGGGTTTCGGAACTCTGAAATGACGGCCTACTCAGGGTTTCGTCATCCAATGCCGACCTGCTCCTTGGGTTTCAGTATTGACAACTTGGCCTACTCAGGGTTTCGGGTTGCTCTACACCAGTCGTGGCGGCACTCAAGGCCATGTGATTACACCAATGAAACAATATCATTATATTACTAAGCTCAGACATGGATCCAGGACAAGCTAAACCAGTAACAAATCTCAATTTCCTCATTTAAACTTAACCGATAAAATAGCATGAAAAACCCCACATAGACGTGATAACAATTGTGCATAGGTATTGCTCATCATGGGTCACTTTGGACCATAATACTCCCTCATGGAGGTTCCAACTATAAATTTATATACATCGACAAAACTCAAAAATTTATGATAGAAAGGTCTCAAGAAACTCGTTCTTAAAATCTGCTCATAATATAAAGTTACAAAAATTAGAGTAAGCAAGATGTATTAAGTGTACCCAATTTAAAAGCATTAATCAACGGAAACCTTTCAATCACATATAAACATAGGTGTGCAGAAAATCAGCCCTTTACTTCCCTAATCTCGACTATCTTTCATTAATTTCTAACACAATAGTGTGGGACTTCAGCTCTCAACTATTTGCAAAAGTGGAATGTATTTATTTAAAGGGGTAGGAATAATTATCTAAGCATCAAAATAAAATCAACATCTCATAATATTAGCCAACCATTTATAAAATTTTTGGTTCCATATAAGACTTTAATATTCTCAATTCATATCTTCATATTGATATAACCACAAGTTTATGACCACCAAATCCCATCACATTTGATTAGTAATCCCCTATTTAAGTTTCTAAGAATATCCTTCAATCATTTTTAACAGAACTTCAGAATTTAGTATCTTAGCCGTATAGCAATAGCATTCAAAGAGTTGGTGCTAACATCCATTTCTACTGTTTAATCTCTCTTAAATTTAGGGTATGGTTTTACTGATTTTCCAACTACTCAACATCATTTTCAGCACTTAACTAAGCTCATGGAACAAGCTAAATGGAACTTGAAACAAATTCTGAACGTTTAATAGGTTAGTCGCACTTGCGGAGCTGGTGCGAGTTTGGCGCTAACCCCTTGTGGTTGGCGTCGGTTAGCACCACATCGATTTTGAATTGGCGCTAACCCCTTGTGGTTGGCGTCGGTTAGCACCACATCGATTTTGAATTGGCGCTAAGAAGTTTAACAACACGGAAAGCTTCTAAACACTGCTAGGGTGATTTTCAACAAGTCTGTGAGACATGGGAAAAAATCACCGGAGTGATCATCCCTCCGTCAACACACGGGCTCAACGCAAAAATTGGGAGAGTCGCCACCATTCATGATTTTGGGGTGAGAATGGACACCAAAGATTCAAAAGTAGGCAAAAATAGCCAAAAGAAACATTCTAGGGTAAAAATAACCCTACTTGAAAATCAAATCCAGAGATGGGTAAGGGGATTAGATTATGAACGGGGGAAGGTATTAGGCACCCCCATTCATCCACACGAAGTGGTTGCCAAGTGTATGTTCATGCTAAAAAGAAAATAAGAAGCTTGCTAAAAATCATGAAAAAGCCTTGAAAAAGGAACAATGTATGATATTTTCAAATGAAGATCTAAATGGATTTTAGATCCTCTCTTATGTCAATATCATTTCTGGAGTATTTCAAAAGATGGAAATCAAAGTAGAGGTTGCATAAAACCAAGTTAAATCAAATCCGGGAAGTTTGGTAAAAAGTATGCCATTTGTCTTGAAATCATTCAAATACAATTTTAAATCAAATCAAACCAAATCCATTTGAAAGATTATAGTAAATAAGAGTCTCATGCAAAATTTCACTTCATTCCGATGAAAAATCTAGGAGTTATGCTCCTTTGAAGTTGCTGTTGGGGATTTTTAAAAGTGGTAAGTGGGCAACTTTGGAAAATTGTCTAGAAAAATCCACTACATAAAAGTCCACGAAATTTGGTGTGATTGAAGTTTGTATGGCCATCTTTCTATAGAAACTAGCCTCATACAAAAATCCCTTCGGGTGTGCCTTGGGTGGTCTCCCGAACAGGCCCCGAAGATCACAGATTTACCCAGAAAAGTACAAATGAACAGTTCTGAGTAAATCGGCTACCAATAATTCAAATGGAATCAAAAAATTATGAAACCAACTGGATTTGAAAATAGACTCATAAAGGAGTACCCAGAAATAAAAATCACTCGAATCGGACTTAAAACGAACACATGGCGGTCCGTCGTAGTGACAAGTTCTGTATTTGAGCCTGAACTGTCCACTTAATTTCGACAGAGAGGTGTCAAAAATCCGCTGAATAGAAATTTATGAAATTTGGTGGACATAAACTAGACAGCCTCACCTTTCCCATGGTTCTAGAATCGCCCCAAAATTCATCCGGGTGATGAAGTTACGGGCGTCCGAAGTAAGGGTACAGGTTCTGTCAAGCTAAGCCACTTTTGAAGAAATCCAAATCCGAAAATTGACAAAAAGTGTGTGATTCGTGTGAGATGAATCCAAAACCTTTGAAAAACATTTAAAAACACTCCAGAATTTGATTGAGGCCATTTATTGGAGTTTTATTACAATAAATGCAATAAACCCCAAATATGTGCCTATCCCGCCAAAATAGTGATATGTATGTGCAAGTGTAAAAAAACCAAACAAGATCAATACAACATGCATATAGATTCAACGAAATAGGTTCTAGCATAGCCTAGGGTTCCGTTCCATTATCGTTTCCCTCTGTTCTCTTTAAGATAATCAAGGGTACTTTGAATATGGAACGGTTTACAATCAATCAAAAAAGGCCTTATGCTACATAGGTTCTAGCCCTAGGGTCAATCCCCAGTCTCGTTTCTCCTAGATCCGCCTTCACGTTTTACGGCTAGGGGAGTCTTGAGATACTTTGAGCCGGGGAAGGATTTCCACACATACAAACAAGGCTTTACACTACAGAAAGGTAGAAGAAGAGATCTAGATCTAGGAATGTAAAGACAGAAAATAAAAAGAAAAGTTGAGGCTTACCTGAATTCTGGAGGCGATTCCGCAGCGGTTTTCTTCTTCTCTTGGAGTTCTTCTTTGCGAGAATTCAAAACAAGAGTTGTGTGCCATTTGCTCAAGGAGGAGGCTCCTATTTATAGGCAAATGCTAAGGTCATTGGTAGACACAACTTAATGTCTAGAACCCCTCCAACCTAAACCCTAAGGTTATTTCCGCGATTTCCCCTCATTTAATGAGGGACATGATGGTAAAAGTGAAAAGCTCTCGGAAAACCCTAATTTTGAGCAAACTTAAGGTATCCGGTATGTCAGACCGGATAACAAAGGGCCTTAAGGTATCCGGTACATAGTACCGGATACACTAAGGCTCACATGTATCCGGTATGAGTATCCGGATACGGGAAAGGGTACTTGTATCCGGATACAGGTAAAAGTTTATTTTCTTCAAATTCTGTGCTGGCTTTCCAGGAGATAATGATTTTTGATGATTGTTTGTGCAATTTGGGGTGTCTACAAAGTCTGAACAAAATTTAAATGCCAAAATCAACTTCAATCCCTTCCTTTACCTCCTAACATACAGATGTCACCAATTGGATTTAACACAAACAGAAATCAGATGAGAATCGATCGATCTTCACAACAGGTCATAAACAGAAATCTCAGCGTAAACGATTGCAATCCAAGTTCTAATTACTTCCATATGCAAAATCAAAGAAAACATGGTACTACTCACATGATCTGAGTTTCCACAGATCCAATTTCTACAAAAACTCTTCTGATCTCTTCGGTTGCAGCTCTAGCTTCAATCCGCAGTTTTTAAATTCAGATCTCGATCATACGTTCAAATCTTCTCTCTCTCCGAACTCCACAACCAAATCAGTCGAGCCTCTACAGATCTCAACCACTAAGCTCCCTAGCAGGGATCTGTTCCATTCGTTCGAGCCAAAACCCAACTTCAAATGCATACCTCTATTTATAGACTAATGTTGGCGCTTAAGGTCCAACTCAAACACTGATCGGCTAAGAGCTCACCACAGCCTTTCCCTACATCAGCAGCTATAGCACACACAACCTGTGCTTGCCTCTACCCTACAAACCTATATTATTATTTTACTAAAATCAACTAATTTTAAGAATAATAATAATAATTAAGATTAAGACTTTAATCATTGCTAGCCACAAATTTCTTACTTACATACTTAATTTAATAAAAACCCCAAATTACCCATGATCCTCAATTAATTAAAATTTCCACCCAAAAAATTTAATCAAACTTGCTAAATAATCATTTTAATAAATACTCCTTAAAACTGGGGTTTTGCAATGACAGTATAAGGTTCATTTTGAAAAAAAACAAATATACATTTGGCATCGCTTTCGAAATAGCTCTTTGTTTTATATATACTAGCCAGGTGCAAGTGCAGCATTGCATGTATGAGTAAATGAGAGATGCAAGTGTAGCTCTTTGTTTTACAAAATTGAGATAGTTTTGACGCAACTCACATTTTGGTTGAGGTGATTCCAATGGGGCGACTTGCGTTATATATAGAAGATATAGATATAGATTATAGTCTAGAGTATAGATACAGGTACAGATGTAGCCATACAACCTTGGTATCCACTATCAATCCTAATTAATCAACCTAGATCCAGTTCATGCGCACCTGTAATTTAAACGCATCAATCATCACACGATAGAAAGGCCCCCACATCAAACGGTCATCGTTAAGTCGAAGGTAGGGACCACTTATGCGCGGCAGCGCGGGATCATCTTCACGGAACTCACCTAACAAAATAAAGCCTTCGCATTTCAAAACTCAAAAATGTTCCTGGCTGTCGAAGTGGTCCCCACAGCCATAAACCGCACCAGCACAGGCACAGTGGGACGAAATCGTCTGTCGCTTTACACTGCAGCGGCTACTGCTGCTCGTGTAATGTATTGCCGCGTGTCTCAACATCCCATGTCATCGTCGTGGGTCCGTTTTGAGCTTCCGTTAACAGCGAACGCACGTTACGAAAAAAAATGAAAAATGCAAACGCGCGGGAGAATGAAATTTGCAACGAGACAGGCTCCGTCTTCTCCCGAGTAACCGAAAGGCCTCCGCCGCTGGATGTAGTGGTGGAGGAGATATCAGGTGCTGCCGCTCGGAAGGGGTGCGTTTCTGTGCATGGCGTAGGTCGTGAAGGTCTCATGCTCAAGGCCCTTTGCATGCGCCTCGCCCTCTCCGCTCACTGCATCGGCGACATGACTACACCGGCCTATCTCGTCTCCTGACCTGCTTGTCGCCTTCACTGGCCCGGGAGGGTTCACAACCGTCGACGCCATATGTGGGGTCGCCCGCTACATGGGAATTCAACCCAATTTTTTACTACACATTACTGAGGGTTCATTGTCTTTGCAATCTGGAGCAGCAGCTCTATTAAAAAAATTGAGGTCATAGCAGCAGAGGAAATGTGAGGCCCTTGTTCCACTATAGCAGAGAATCGAGTCTAATCGGAACTGGGAAACGGCCCCTCGATTACAGGAACTTGCTGTTGCATACAAGAATCTCTATAGACTGACCATAGCCTTCTCAGATAGCTGAAGATTCCGTGAGAAGTGGTGTAAGCTTATTGCCAATCGTGGTGCTCAGATCTGCCTCTCATTTCTTTGTACAAAAAACTACACCCTCATTCCTTTGAATGGAACAAAGCACTTCTCGCTCAAATTTTCTTGGATGCGTTCTGTAGGTTAATAATTAATTTTAATTTACAAAAAAGTTTTAATGTAGACACGATTACATGAGAAATAGGCTGTAAAAGCAGAAATGTTTCCAAGTTTATTCGAGATTGGTGTGGCGGGATCGGATGGCCTCCGGGGTCTGACCCAGAATCTCGGCCAACCGGAATACCACCATCTCTAACAACACAAACATGGCTCCTTCGTAGAGGCTCCCCATCGGAAGCAACGACGGAGATCCTCCAGACCTCGTCTCCTCATCATCGGCCATGGTCTGCGCCGGCAGAAAAGCAACTGCAGTGGCCAGTCGTGCGGCTGATCCTGAGTCTGGTTGCGCCGTAAGCAGTAGCACACGAGCGCCGTTCACAGAAACGCACCCCGTCCGAGCGGCAGCACTTGATATCTCCTCCACCACGACGTCCAGCGACGGAGGACTTTCGGTTACTCGGGAGGAGACGGAGCCTATCTCGTTGCAAATTTCATTCTCCCGCGCGTTTGTTGTTAACGGAAGCTCGAAACGGAGATGCTTAACGCCTCCACGATGACATGGCATATTGAGACACGCGGCGATAAATTACACGAGCAGCAGTAGCCGCTGCAGTGTAAAGCGACAGACGATTTCGTCCCCAGGCACAGTACCCTCATTACGCGCCACCACCAACACAAAAGCACCCCCACAGGCGTTGGCGGGAAACTTCAAAAACCAAACCCTAGAGGGAAAACCCTCGAACCCACCAAACAGAACCAAAAAGACAAAATTTTCAAAATCTGCTCAATATTTAAATACCAGATCCGAGCTCTTCCTTCTCGCGCACACTGCTTCTTCCTTCTCTATATAATCGATCCTTGCCTCTTCTAGAGTTCTCGTACTTCACACCTGTTCGACGAAATTCCCCACTCAGAAGATTCCCTGGTCTTTTCTATCCTTGATTTGGAAGTTTTTCGGCGGAGGGCGAGATGTATGTGGTGAAGAGGGACGGTCGTCAGGAGACAGTGCATTTCGATAAGATCACGGCTCGTCTGAAGAAATTGAGTTATGGGCTGAGTATCGATCATTGTGATCCGGTGCTTGTAGCCCAGAAGGTCTGTGCTGGAGTCTACAAGGGTGTCACCACAAGCCAGCTTGATGAATTGGCGGCGGAGACTGCTGCTGCCATGACTACGAATCACCCTGATTATGCGTCGGTTAGTTTATGTGTTTTGTTTTGTTTTCTGGGTATTGGGATCGTGTTTGAATTGATCGTTGTTAGGAAGGTGAAAGGGCTTGAGCGGCTTTGCTTATATTTTTGTGCCTTTTTTTCTGATACAGTTGGCTGCAAGGATTGTTGTTTCAAATTTGCACAAGAATACTAAGAAATCATTTTCAGAGACGTAAGTTCTTTTCCTTGTTTATGTATATTAACATTTTTTTCTTAAGGCAGACAATCTTAATTTGAGAAGGTCTGGATTCGGTGGTTTGATGCAGGGTCAAAGATATGTACTACCATTGTAACGAGAGATCTGCGCAAAAGGCTCCTCTTATTGCCGATGATGTTTATGAAATAATTATGAAGGTAGTTCTGTTTTCTGTTTTATAAGCTTCCTGGACCTGACATTAATTTTGATGGGACTACATGCCTGTGAATGTTATTATTATATGTTATTACACTAAATTTGAAGAGAATTGGACATTATTGTCACATAAGACTCCTGCGAAGTAAAGAAGAGAAAATGTTGGTTTCAGAACAATGATTATTCTGTAATGCTTTTGTAGTGATGTTGCTGTTTGGGTATTTCTCTTAGTTGATCTAAGAACATTCATGTTATACAAAAAAAAGGGGTCAAAGTTTTTATACATGATTTAAATACAATGATGTCTAACATTGTGTTATTAGCAGTCATTCTTCTTGGCAGCTTGAACTGTGATTTTTATTTTTTTTATAAGAAATATTTCAAAAAGTGGGAGATTATTTTTTGAAACTTTTAATATTTCATTGTGAAAATTGTAAAAATAAATTTGTTCTTTGCCTCAAAATGTTCTGTTATTTGAGAAGACATGGCTTATTAAAAATTGATTAGAGTTGATGTAGCCAATCAGTGTTATTCACCTCAGAAGGGGTTTTCTGCACAGGCTGTATGGCTAATGCAACGGAAATAACTACCATTGGTACTCTTGCTTTGAATTTTATCATCTGTGATGGCACTTCTGGTTATGCGAAAGAAGGATCTTAGATTTAGTTATGACTGGCCATGACATCATTATCATCATCATTATTGTCATAAAAATAAGCCAGTTCCCACTTATGTGGGATCAGTGATACTAATCTTGTCTCAATTCCATGATATCTAAAATAATATTAGTGCAATACTTGTTATTATCTCTTTTTTACCCATGACTTTTTAATAGTTGGTTTAAAGAAAAAAAAACTTTTGTTTATCAATTGTCTGAGTTTTGGCTTCTTAGATGTTGTCTTTTTATTTGGTTTCTGGTGGCCTTTCCCTTTTAGATTTCTGTTTTAAACATGAGTACAAGTAATTTGTGATATTTTATGTTGTTGCAGAATGCTGAACGACTTGACAGTGAAATCATCTACGACAGAGACTTTGATTATGATTATTTTGGTTTTAAAACCCTTGAGAGGTCTTACCTCTTAAAGGTTCAAGGGAAGGTTGTTGAAAGGCCACAGCACATGTTGATGAGGGTTGCTGTTGGAATCCACAAGGATGACATTGATTCTGTTCTCAAAACATATCATTTGATGTCTCAGCGTTGGTTCACTCATGCTTCTCCTACACTTTTCAATGCAGGAACACCAAGGCCCCAAGTATTATTTTCTTTTTTCCTCTTTTATATTTTCATATTCTATTCCAGATTCTAATTTTTAGCTTTTCTGATAATCACATGCTTGCTTTCTCTTATGTATTTTGTTCTATGTTGTTTGGCAGTTGAGTAGCTGTTTCCTTGTGTGCATGAAAGAGGACAGTATTGAAGGAATATACGAAACTTTGAAGGAGTGTGCTGTTATAAGCAAATCTGCAGGAGGAATTGGTGTTTCTGTACATAACATTCGTGCCACTGGTAGTTATATTCGTGGAACAAATGGGACATCCAATGGTATTGTACCAATGCTTCGGGTGTTTAACGACACTGCCCGTTATGTTGATCAAGGGGGAGGCAAGAGGAAGGGTAATTTTCCTTGTGCTTCATAACTCTTCTATTTGGGGCTGCCTATGATAAATTTTCTCATGTATTCATGAGCGTTCACATAAATTAAGAGGTGTATTGCAGTTATTAATATAATGTTTTGTTCTATTTGCATGGTTTATTGAGTGGGAACTTGTTTTAAAATTATAATTTGTCATTTATAGGTGCTTTTGCTGTGTATTTGGAGCCGTGGCATGCTGATATCTTTGAGTTCCTTGACCTTAGAAAGAACCATGGGAAGGTGTGTTGATGGCTTCACAAGTTCAAAAGTCATTGCATAATTATTTTATGCTTTTTATCTACAAATTCATTCATTAGTTATACTGTGAAAGTAAGATGTCTAATTTTGAAATATTATTTTGTATAAATCTTATCCTTGTTTACCATTTTCCATGCAGGAAGAACACCGCGCTCGAGATCTATTTTATGCTCTTTGGGTTCCTGACCTCTTTATGGAAAGAGTCCAAGGTGATGGAGATTGGTCTTTGTTTTGTCCCAATGAAGCCCCAGGCTTGGCTGACTGCTGGGGTGAAGAATTTGAAAGATTGTATACCCAATACGAACGAATGGTAGGAATCCCTTTTTGAGACAAAATATTGGATAAAGTGATCTGATTTTCTTTGGCCTTTATTCTAATCTTTTTTTTTCTTAACTTAAGGGCAAGGCAAAGAAGGTTGTCAGAGCACAGAATCTCTGGTTTGAGATCCTGAAAGCCCAAATTGAAACTGGGACTCCTTATATGCTTTTCAAGGTAATATGGTTGTGGAGAAATAGTCTTCCAAACCTTCTATTTTATTTTGCTTCTTCTGAGCCTGGTTTGTTTGTTCAGGATACTTGCAATAGAAAAAGTAACCAGCAGAACCTGGGTACAATTAAGTCTTCAAACTTGTGTACTGAAATTATTGAGTACTCAAGTCCGACTGAAACTGCAGTTTGCAATCTAGCATCGATTGCTCTACCGCGATATGTCAGGGAGAAGGTGAGTGCTATAATATCATGACCATTGATTGAAATGGTTTACTTGCTTTTATTTTCTGTTATTGATGAGGTCACTTTTTTCTTCTTCCTACTTCCTTTTTCTTCCTCTACATCTCTTTATCTCTCTCTCTTTTTGCTGGAGTAGGGTATTCCAAATGAATCACAGCCTGACAAGTTAGTTGGAAGCAAAGGTTCTGTGAATCGGTATTTTGATTTTGACAAACTGGCAGAGGTTTGTTTCTGCATTTTGCCTACACACTTGCCTATTAAATCCTCATTTTCCCTCTGGGAGTGCATATTGTGTGGGTGGGTGGTTTTGAGTGTTTAATGTTATTGTTTCTGGGGCTTCAATTGTAATTTTTCTACTTGTCTGTTATGATAGGTTACTGCCGTAGTTACTTTGAATCTCAATAAAATAATTGATGTTAACTATTACCCTGTTGAGACTGCAAAGACGTCAAATTTACGGCATAGACCTATTGGTATCGGAGTCCAGGGTTTGGCTGATACCTTCATCTTGCTTGGCATGCCATTTGATTCACCAGAGGTATGGCCACTTTCCAAAAGTTTTGCTTTGTATTGTTTCAATTGTTTCACTCATTTGATAGTATCTCTTTCTGATGATTACAGGCTCAACAACTGAACAAGGATATATTCGAGACAATATACTACTATGCTCTAAAAACTTCTTGTGAGCTGGCTGCAAAAGAAGGGCCTTATGAGACATACCATGGGAGTCCTGTAAGCAAGGTATGTAACTTTATTTTTCCACAGTTAGGTTGGTACATTTGAGTTGCTGGTGCATAAATGCTTTAATACTTGTTCATTTGCTATAATGTTTGCAGTTTCATTATAAACTATTTTATTGTTAGCTCAATATAGCTGGAGTGTGGGAAAAGGATTTATTAATGCCTCTGCTGTTATTGTCATCCACACCAATGTGGGCAGTTTACTGTAATTTTTAACATCTTATTTGATGTTTCTCTTAGACATTAGTGTTCTAAGAAGCATTCTAAAAGTGTTAGTTGTATCTTCTAGATGTTAACTTGGGACATTAGTGTTCTAAGAAGCATTCTAAAAGTGTTAGTTGTATCTTCTAGATGTTAACTTGGGAGTTAGCATTGTTCCCCTTGTATAACAAGGGGATTACTCATTTTTTCTCATCTTTGTATCTGGAATTGATGTTTAAGGATGTCCATTAGGATTGTGGTGTTTAACAGCTTTGTGGCCCTCATGATGTGCAGGGGATTATTCAACCAGACATGTGGGGTGTGACACCTTCATCACGGTGGGATTGGGCTGCACTCAGACAAATGATCTTAAAGAATGGTGTAAGAAATTCCCTTCTTATAGCACCTATGCCCACTGCTTCAACCAGCCAAATTCTTGGCAATAATGAATGCTTTGAGCCATATACCTCTAACATCTACAGTCGCAGAGTTCTAAGGTTTGTTCTTCCTTTCATATTGTAGCCTGCCTGAGTGATAACATTCAGTTTTTCAGCTTATACCTCTCATTTTGCAGTGGTGAATTTGTTGTTGTCAACAAGCACCTTCTTCATGACTTGACTGAGATGGGACTTTGGTCTCCTGCACTTAAGAACAAGATAATCTACGAGGACGGCTCAGTTTTGAAAATCCCAGAGATTCCTGAGGATCTGAAAGTTGTTTACAAGTATGACTAAGCAATTTCATTTTTATCTTGGTCATAATTATGTTTTTAAAACAATCCTTTCATATTAAGACTGTTGTTTCATTTCAATAGAACTGTCTGGGAGATCAAGCAAAGGACTTTGGTTGACATGGCTGTTGATCGGGGGTGCTACATAGATCAAAGTCAGAGCCTGAATATCCACATGGACCAGCCTAATTTTGGGAAATTGACTTCTTTGCACTTCCATGCTTGGTCCAAGGTATTGATTTCTACATCTCTGAGGAAGTGTAGGGTGTCCAACTCTTTTATTGATTTGAGGCATTAATGCTCAAGAAGAAATCGCCCATTATAGTTCTGATTGATCAATAATAATAGACAACTCTCTCTGTTTCTGGGCATAGATTTTTGAGTGGCCTTTCCTCTTTTAAACACCTTTTGTTTGGGTGCGGTTTGCGTGTTTAATTCCTGATAAAATAATTTTTCTGGATATGCTAGGGTCTGAAAACAGGGATGTATTATCTACGTTCACGTGCTGCAGCTGATGCCATCAAGTTTACTGTTGACACCTCCATTCTAAATGTGGTAATAATTGATTCTTTATGCCCTTATCATCAGCATCGTGAACATTAATACATTGTTTACGGTTTATATATTTATTTGAATTTCTTACTGTTACTGAATAATTGATCATTTGGTGAACACAGGGAAATGATAACATGGTGGATGATAATGCCAACATGGCACAGGTGGTCTGTTCTCTGGAGAACAGAGAGGAGTGCGTGGCTTGTGGAAGTTAATGACTTTTTAAGATATTTGAAAGATATTGTTTTCTGCTGAGAGGGCCTCTGCTTGTCATGAGTTATGAAGAATCCAGCTTAGCGAGTGGCGTTTCACTAAAATGGTGGAATGGGAATGAAGGGTTACAGTTGTTTGGAAATCAATGGGTTATCTTTCCATTGCCCATCAAGTCTTAAGCCTTGGTCTGTTTAGTTTGCTTTCTTTGTATAGCTGTTTATACAAGTGCTTTATAGCTATTGTACCTTGTGCTAATATTGGTATGATATAATATGAGCTTCTACTGATATCCTTGGAAACCTTAAATGATCTTACCTGTTTTGGCTTATGCTGATGTCCAAATGAAAGTAATAGCTTCTCTGCTCAATATTTTCGGGCCCAGAATCCCATGAGCAACAGGGCCAAATGGTCCATAAAAGGGAGTACCATCATCTAAAAGAAAAGATTTCCAATGAGCTGAGCTCTGAAACCCTTTAACACTGATTCAAACAATATTTATGACATTAAAGCTTAAGCATTGAGGATTAAGAGTCAAGCTTAATTAACTGAATGATCCATTTATTTTTGGTATATGATTGCAAAGTGCTATGCCTTGCATACTAGCATCCCTTTAGTTTGATGCTTTGACTTGGTTGCAGGTTGTTCTTATTGTTTTTGCAAGCTCATCTCAAAATGGGATTGATTTTACTGCATTTCTATTGAGTGGTCGGTTGAGTTAGATCAGGTTAGGTGGTCCACAATGCAAGAAATTGGGACTTGTCATGTTGATCGATTCAAAGATTAATTTCAGAAGTTGCTTGATTGGTTTTTTTCAGTCCACCACCGACCAAATCTTCAATTTGAACTTTGCCATTTCAGTTATTTGTTCCTTTCTGTTTGTGGCTGTGACTTTTGTGAAGTAATCTGTTGAGCTAAACTTGTGGAACAAGAGCAACTGGTCCCCAGCACAGTCTCCTTGTTACAAAATTTTAGATCTCACTTTACATGCCAAGTCTTGGGTCAAATTGAATTTCTTCTGTCACGTGATAAAATTTGTTGAGCCCATCTATTGTATGTAAAATCAATCCTACTATGAGTATTGAATTCCTAAAATCAAATGTTCGTAGCTAAAATAATTTTTTTAATAAATTTTTTTTTTGGAATTTTTGGTGGTGAAAGTAATTTGGTAGCCCCTAGGAGCGATTTGCTTCTCCTACAGTATGGAGTGTATAAATCCCCACACATCATGGTTGGGCTCACCATTCACTTTTGGGGCCTCACACATTTATTTAAGGACCTCACACGTTCATGTGTGGGGATGTATACACCCCACGTTGCAGACGATTTCCATTACCCCCACGAGGTTAAGTCCTTATAATTATTGCTGCATTGTGTACCTGAATTAATGCTGTGCGAGCCATTGCAGGTTTTTATTGCTGATGATGTGAACTCTCACAATGGTCCACGATACCAGACTCATGAATAAACAGGGAAGTACAGTCTGGCCCAAATGAATAAAGGCCAAGCCTGGCCCATTTGTAATTGATTCTATCTATATCTATCTATATTCTACAATACATTTAATGTGAGAAGGCCTCTTGGGAAACGTGCCAAGCTCTATGCACGAGTTGCCCAAAAAGCCCTTGCCATTTACCGTGAAGGCATCATTAATATAGGATTAAAATAGTCAAAACGGTGCCTATCATTTAAAATCCGGATAGTTACAAAACTGTTCCATCTCTCTATGTGCAATACTACACATGCACCCCGCTAGTCTTATTTTTGGGAGTAAAGATAAAGACATAGCTACTTGCATCTAAAGATAGGATCCTCTACTAAGAAGTATACATGCCAAAATCTTTGACAAGATCATTTTAGATTAAGCGATAATTATCGCTAAATAGTGTGTCAAATATCAAATCATAAAACTGTTTTAATTGAACTCTGCAAGTTGTTCCATTGCTTCTAGCTTTGATTGATGCATGTATTAATGTATAGAAGAAGATTGAGTATATCTTCTGCTTCATATCAGTTCAAATTTGTGCTTAAATGGGAATTTTTTTCAAGTGGGAATGGTAGCAGTAGTTTCTACGCAGAAGGAAAAGGCTGAAGTGTGACTTTTGACTTTTTCATTTCCACTTGGTTTTTTTTTTCTCTAAAGAATGCCAATCTAGTACCTCTTGTTCTTGTTTTTCAGCCTCTGCAGTCTTTGGAGTCACTTGGCCATTTTTTTCTGCAGGTTCACACTGGCTTCAGAGAGTGTGCTCAAAGTCATTTGATAGGAGGCTTTGGCATGTTCTAATCCAGTTTATTACTGAATCAAAAGAAACCCATTTGAATGAAACCATGAGGAAAGTCAATTCTTCAAAAGTTACTTGGACTGTTAAGGATTTGCATTACATGTCATGATGTGTGGCCTTTCAACTATATATCTGTAAACATTCTTCTTGCACTGTTATCACCTCTGTCTCTTTATGGGATTTTCCACTTCCTTTTTGGATGTTGAGTTCTGTACTGACTCTGGACAAAAGTAAAGAAAAAAAAAGGAGGGAAAAATAGAAAAGAATAGGGGAAAAAAACAAAGATGGGTTGGTGAGAACTTTTAGTTAGCTATTGTTTTCCTTTTTTGAAATTAAAATTTTCATACATTTGTTAGTTTGGATTGGAGGTCTCTCAATTCCCTTGGGTTGCGTTTGGATATCGAGAAATTGAATAAAATTGTGGGACTCATGTTGTGGGAGTTTGGATAGTTGGAAAGAGGAAAAAAAAAGGTTTTAGGACCCAATATTTGAGAAAATGCAGGATAAAAGACAAGTCTATTATTTCATCCGATTTAGAAATGCAATTCAATTCCTGAAGGTTGCCATCGATATTGAGAAATTACAAAAAATTGAAGGAATTCTATATGTTGTGTGCGTTTAGATATTGAAAAGGGAGACCATATCATTGGAAACTTATGGCTAAAAGATTTGTTGGTCCAATGGTAATGTATGCGTTCATGTTGGCGATATTGAAAAGGGAGACCATATCATTGGGAACTTATGGTTAAAAGATTTGTTGGTCAAACGGTAATGCATGCGTTCATGTTGGTTTTATATGCCTTTGTCGGCACGAACTTCACTGTCAGTTACAGCTGATCTTCCAGCTAATGCTCGGGCAAATTTTAAGTCTTGAAAAGTTGGGAAAAAAGAGTTGCGGGTCCCATCGTGTGAGAAAATACAGGAAACATATCATTTAAATGCAGTCATAGAGGTGGAAAAGTATTGAGATTTCATAGTCAAATTAACATGAAAGCTACTTATTCTCCTTCTTCTAGTTACTTATTTATTTATTAAAAACCAACTCACGTAAAGGAGTGAGATTTAAAAAAAAAAAAAACACTAAAGTTGGGGATTTGGGTACACGTGAACTCAATATAATATTAATTTTAATTAATTTAAAGGCATCAGCACGTTACACACGAGATGAACGTGTATGGTCCATGTTCCAGTATGAACAAACTGGGACCGTCCAACAAATATGAAAGAAAATAAATTAACAAAGTGGAGCCCAAGACATTCAGAATAAAACCGGGATGAAATCGTCTACCGCATGAACATGCGGCAGACATTACCGCGGCCGTGAGCGGCTCACATTTTTCAATGCGAAAAGGTGTTTTCACATTGAGAAATGTGAAAAACCGCTGCCGTGAGATGCTTCACGTGGGAGCATCTCATGGCAGCGGTACCGTTTGCCGCATGTTCATGCGGTAGACGGTTTCAACCCGTATCTAAGTGCAAAACCACACGCGTGGAGTTTGTCGATGAAGAAGCATCATTGCGTTAGCCCCAGTTAAATAAGGTTTCCCATTCTAAACGTTAGGGATGCATAACCGGCTGGCCGGGCACGGCCCACTTCATTGATGAGCCGTGCCGTGCCCGGCCTGTTAAGGAAAACCCAGGTATGGTCTAGCTTGTGACAGACTAGGGCTGGGCCGTGTCGTGCTTGGCGAGCCGCCTGCCGGGCTTGGGATAGTTTTCTACAAAAAAAAAAAAAAAGAGAGAATGGAAAAAAATAGTAAAAAAATGTTACTTATCTCTTGAACCGTGCCGAGACGAGGAGTTGCAAAGGTGTTATTTGCGTTTATTACCGCTTAACTGTCCAAGCAGTAATCGACGCAAGTAACACTTTTGCAACTCCTATGTAGACATGAAGAGGCAGAAATGAAGAAAGAAAATAAATTAATAACTTTGTAAGAGCCTTGTTCAATGATTTGCTAATGGTTGGGCTCAAGGAGCACTGTGACTTTGATGGTGTTTACATCCGTTATAGCTCGGCAAATGAAGATTACATCCGTTATAGCTCGGCAAATGAAGAAAGGCCACATGGCATCTACACGGGCTAACCTTACCTGTAGACACCCCAAAATTGCACGATTTTTTGATAAATCTTGAAGGAGAGAAATATTTTATTGGAATTTTCAGTTCTTTGCATTGGGTTTGAGATACTTAACCCATTTGAATCCAAAACGGAAAAGGAAAAGGCCCAAATTCAATTTTTTGTGCAAAGTCAAACTTTTTCTGATTGAATTTTGACCCCAGAAAATGAAATATTTTTTAAAGCCAGATTTCAAGATAATTTTTCCCGGTAATCAGGTTTTTAGCCATGTTATTGCATAAAAGAATTTTTTGAGATTTTAAATCTTGGCGAATACCTTGGTTTTAACATATTGAACTTTTTTTCCAGACCTGAAAAATCAGAATTTTGCCTAGAACTGGAAAGTTGACTTTTTATTCACTTGGAATTTGGGTCCGGAACAATTTTTAATGGATTCAAATTGGGTAGGGGGGGGGGGGGGGTGTTTGCTTATTTACATGTAATATCTTAAGTAAATGGAGATTAAAAAATACGATGACATTTACTTAAACGATATTACATGTAAATAAGTATTGCCTGTGTTAAAATTCGGAAAAAATACTTTTTTCCTTGTATCCGGCAACTCAGGCCGGATACAAGTATTTTCCTTTGTATCCGGTGGAAAATGCCGGATACAAGAGTGCTTTAGTTTATCCGGTATTATATACCGGATACCTTAAGGCCCTTGTGTATCCGGCCTGATATACCGGATACACAAGTTTTGCTTAAAATTAGGGTTTTCCGAGAGCTTTTCACTTTTACCATCATATCCCTCATTAAATGAGGAGAAATCTCGGAAATAGCCTTAGGGTTAAGGTTGGTGGGCTATAGACATTATGCTATGTCTACCATTCTCACCAACCCTAACCCTAGCCTTTGCCTATAAATAGGAGGCTCCTCCTTAAGCAAATGGCAATTAACTCTTGTTTTGAATTCTCGCCAAGAAGAACTCCAAGAGAAGAGGAAAACCGTTGCGGAAGTGCATCCAGAACCCAGGTAAGCCTCAAACTTTTCTTTTAATTTTTGTCTTTACATTTCTAGATCTAGATCTCTTCTTCTACCTTTCTGTAGAATAAGGCCTTTTTTGTGTGTGAAAATCCTTCCCCGGCTCAAAGTATCTCGAGACTCCCCCTAGCCGTAAAACGTGGAGGCGGGATCTAGGAGAAACGAGACTGGAGATTGACCCTAGTGCTAGAACCTATGTAGAATAAAGCCTTTTGATTGATTGTAAACCGTTTCATATTCAAAGTACCCTTGATTATCTTGAAGAACCGTGTCTAACGGAGAGAGAGAACATAGGGAAACGATAATGGAACGGAACCCTAGGCTGTTTAGAACCTTATTTTGATGAATATGTATGCATGCTATGTTGTTCTATTGATCTTATATGGTTTTTCACACTTGCACATACATAGCACCATTTTGGCGGGATAGGCTCACATTTTGGGGTTTATTGCATTCATTGTGATAAATCTCAAATAAATGGCCTCAATCAATTCTGGAATATCTTTGGATGATTTTTAAAGGTTTTGTGTTCATCTTGCACGAATGGCACACACTTTATCACTTTTCGGATTTGGTTTTCTTCAAAAGTGGCTTAGCTTGACAGCAACTGTACCCTTACTTCGGACGCTCATAACTTCATCGTCCGGATGAATTTTGGAGCGATTCTAGAACCATGGGAAAGGTGAGGCTGTCTAGTTTATGTTCACCAAATTTCATTAATTTCTATCAAGCGGATTTTTGACACCTCTCTGTCGAAGTTGATTGGACAGTTCAGGTTCAAATACAGAACTTGTCACTTCGACGGAGCGCCATGTGTTCGTTTTAAATCCGATTCGAGTGATTTTTGTTTTGGGGCACTCCTTTATGAGTCTATTTTTAAATCCAGTTGGTTTGATAATTTTTTTGACTCCATTTGAATTATTGGTAACAGATTTACTCAGAGCTGCTCATTAGTACTTTTCTGGGTAAATCTGTGATCTTTGGGGCCTGTTCGGGAGACCACCCAAGGCACATCCGAATGAGTTTTTGTATGAGGCTAGTTTCTTTTGAAAGATGGTCATACAGACTTCAATCACACCAAATTTCGTGGGTTTTTATGGAGTGGATTTTTCTAGGTGATTTTCCAAAGTTGCCTACTTATCACTTTTAAATATCCCCAGCAGCAACTCTCAAGGAGCGTAACTCCTAGGTTTTCACCCGGAATTACTTGAAATTTTGCATGAGACTATTATTTACCATAATCTTTCAAATGGATTTGGTTTGATTTGATTTAAAATTGGATTTGAGTGATTTCAAGTCAAATCGCATTACTTTTCACCGAATTTTCCGGATTTGATTCAACTTGGCTTTGTATATTCTTTTGCTTGGATTTTTATCATTTTATGACATTTCAGAAATGATATTGACATAAGAGAAGATCTAAAATCCATTTGGATCTTCATGTGAATATATCATATACTTGTTCCTTGTTCAAGGCTTTCATGATTTTTTAGCAAGCTTCCTATTTTCTTTTAGCATGAACAAACACTTGGCAACCACCTTATGTGGGTGAATGGGGGTGCCTAACACCTTCCCCCGTTCATAATCTAATCCCCTTACCCATCTCTGGATTTGATTTTCAAGTAGGGTTATTTTTACCCTAGAATTTGTCTTTTGGCTATTTTTGCTTATTTTTGAATCATTTGGTGTCCATTCTCACCTCAAAATTATGAATGGTGGCGACTCTCCCATTTTTGCGTTGAGCCTGTGTGCTGACGGAGGGATGATTATCTTCCGGTGATTTTTCCTATGTCTCACAACCAGTGAAGCCATGTAAGCATACATGTATGCTTAAACGGGAAAACCGTATTCATACGTTTAAGGGATGACGTCATCAAATACAGAACTGACAACCAAGATCATCTGGATAAATAATAGGAATAAGGAAGTTATTTGTTGAGATCGTGGCAAGCGATTATCATACCCGAACAAGATGGAACAGATTGATAACTTCCAGAACCAACATGAAGGTCGTGCAAACATGGGACGGTAAGCAATTGTCAAAGTTCGGTTATAAAAGGCACAGTCTCGAAGAGCTCGAGGACAACATCCACTCGACCGCAACAGTTATTATGATCATAATCCGATCATCCGTGATCACTCTCCTACACTTGTCTTGTAGCAAGAAAGGATAATTTAGGACTCCTCTCACTGCTTCCTGTTGCAGTGAAATTTTAGGTTACCATTTACTCCGATTGAAGTGAAGACCCTGCCACTGGCAAGGAAGTTGAGGCCGCCCTTATCTCCTAATTCTTTACTCCGACTACGGCTATTGGATTACGAGCAGCTGATACCGAAGCTATCTTTGGTCGAGCTAGGTGATTGGCGGAACGTCGGCTAAATAGTATTCCTGGGTGAATCCCTGAATCAACTTTACTAACAGGGAAATAGGGGGCGTAATCCAGTAGCCGTAGTCGGAGTACAAAATTAGGAGATAGGGGCGGCCTCAACTTCCTTGCTAGTTACAGGGTCTTCACTTCAATCGGAGTAAATAGTAGTCTGAAATGTCACTGTGACAGGAAGTAGCGAGAGGAGTCGTAAATTATTCTTTCTTGCTAAAAGACGAGTGTAGGAGATTGGATAGTGATCATGGATGATCAGATTATAATTATAATAACCAGTTGCGATCGAGTGGATGTTGTCCTCGAGCTCTTCGAGACTGTGCCTTTTATAACCGAACTTTGACGGTTGCTTACCGTCCCTTGTTTGCACAACCTTCATGCTGGTTCTGGAAGTTATCAATTTGTTCCATCTTGTTCGGGTAAGATAACCGCTTGCCACGATCCCAACAAATAACTTCCTTATTCCCGTTATTTATCCAGATGGTCTTGGTTGTCAGTTTGTATTTGATGACGTCATCCCTCAAAGGTATGAATGTGGTTTTCCCTTTTTAAATATACGTGTCTATTTACGTGGCTTAACTGGTGAGGTTGGCCCATGTAGATGCCATGTGGCCTTTCTTCATTTGCCGGGCTATGATGGGTGTAAATAGCCGGCCATTAGCAAAATCACTAAACATGATTCTAAGAAGAAAATGAAGTAAGCAAAAAAAAAAAAAAATTTTTTTATAACTTTCTTAGAGCCCTATTAAAAGATTTGTTAATGGTTGGCCTAGGGACCTCTCCATGTGAGCACTCTGCCGAGTCTGCTGGCCATTGGCCAAATCTTTAAACAAGACCCTAAGAAAGTAAGAAGAGAAGAGATGAGATGAGAAGAGGTGTTGTTTGGAGTGAGAAGAGTTAGGCCTATTTATAGAAAACCAAAAGTGGCTTTTTACCACCTCTACCCTCAAATATGACTGTTATTTGGCTGTTGGAAGGGTGGAAATGGTTATTTATAGTCAATTACAAGTATACCCCCATAATATGGCTGAGAGGGGGGGGGGGGGGTAAAATTGTAAAAATTTACTTTTAGCATTTTTTTGTTGGGGTTGGGTGGGGACGGCTAGCCGTTTTGCGTGCCAGGCGAGTCGATAAGCAATCCTACTAAACATCAATGGATAGTTAGGGGCACGTACAATATTGCACCTACAAAGAAAGACGATTTGCATCTTCTCTAGCGCACATTGTATACACCCCCTCACATTTATTGGGGGGCCCACCATTCATTTGGAGCTACACACATCCCATGTGAGGGGGTGTTTACAATGTACGCTATAGACGATGTCCGTTGTAAAGAAAGAGGTAGGCAAAGAGGGAACAATATTGGAACTGATTGTCAAGTTTGAAAAAAAATGGAGGCAGTTTTTGCCATTTTACCCTTTTATTAATAAATCTTCACCATGGTATGTAAGGACTATCTTAGAAAATGGAACATTTTGTTTGGCGTAATTCCCAAGGGGCCTATTCTCATTATATATTGTATATATGTATAGATTAAAGAAAATAGTGTAACAAATGTCGAGCTAAGAGATATAATGATCTAGAATTTTTAGAAACATTCTAATGACATGGATAATGTGGGTAGTTAGGGAACATTGAAGTTGTTAAAACTTTTTAAATGATATAATCATAATCATCATAAGCCAGTTCCCACCAAAGTTGGTTTAGCAACATAAATCTTGTCTCGCCATCCCGCTCTATCAAATAGGACATAATAAGAAATTGAATATCGACCTAGAATCTCTTTTCTTTGATTTATGATAGTGGTGTACGTACATACTACATGTCTATATAAGTTACTTGTGAGTAATTACGAAAAGGGTATAATAGTCTTTAAAAAATTTTAGGGTTATTTTAAATAAATAAGCATATTAGATAGCTAGGGGACATTGAAATTTTTTAAGCTTTAAATGGGTATATTGAGAAAACAAATGTTGTGACAAAATCTACTATCTTTGCTTTACAATAGTGATCGAATGGTGCGGGAAATTCTTGGGTTTGAATTCTTTTTCATATACCTCACTAGTGACTCAAAAGCACATACACAAAGAGGGATAAAGATAACATTTGGATCGAACCATTTGGACGATTCTATTCTTATCTTAACCAAGAAAAAAGCAATCTTTTGAAAGACTTCACTCTCCTAAGTTCAATTAATCAATTAAAGTGTGAATCTTATAAAGCTAATATATATAGAATTAAATACTCATTAATCAAAAGCTTAGATATTACATTTACTTTTCCAACATTCTCCCGTATTCTTTAGACATCCAAACGAAGTGCGTAAACTTCTTAAAACAAGATATAAAATTTGTTTTGCTTTTTCACTCTTTTTTTCTCCATTTGTTTCCCCTTTTGGGTCTAAATCATTCTTCTTAATATAAAAGAGGACATAACTGAGATGGTTTGACCATCTATCATCAAACCCTTGGAAGGACTCCAACCCTCTTCAAAGAGAAGTACTATTTCACAGCCTCACCTCCAATTGAAACATAGGTCGTCACTCGAGTTATTATCGCAACTTGCAGCTGCCTTGCAGTCCCTCTGATGGCGTGCTTCCCAACAGAGATAAGTGGTTGCATGCGTGTGTAGTTACTGGCTTTGTGTCAAGCGAGCAAGTGCCTGTATCTTATGTACCCAAAAAGAAAAAAGAAAAAAAGAAATCAAACCCTTTGAAGGTATAAATACAAGGGAAAATTGGTTTTAGTGATGCTTTGTAAACATAATCCTGATTCAGTACCAAATGTTTTGAAATTGAAAATTAGTAATACTTTCTGTAAATAATGGTGAATTAGTATCGTTTTACTGTTCACTTTTCCAAAATTGCCTTCAACATACTTGTAAAAAAGTTTGTTGGTTATCATGTTTCAATAAGGTTAAGAAGTGTTTTGAGGGCATTTTTGGAAGGAGTCTTAATGTGAACAGTAAAGTGATACTAATTCTCAATTACCAAGAATTCGGTGACTGAATCAGAGTTATTTTCAAAAAGTAATTACCACTAAAAACCAATTTCCCCTAAATACAAAGAGCAATTACCGGCTGCACTTGTGGGATCAAATCTCGGAATTAATTCTACATGCCAAATTGTCTAAATTTTAGGGTTACTAGTCACATCATTAAAGGTCTCACTCTTGCATATATCCATATCACATTACTACATAATAGTTTGTGTGTTTAAGTTTGGGCGTAGATTGACGGGCGTCCTAAGAAAAATCTGCTGCTTCCTTCTTAGGGTTTGGATTTTTTGTTTTATCCTTCGACTCCCACATTCTTATGGCTCAGTAATCTGTGAGATCTTTCTCCCGGTGGTGGATTGGTCCTCTTGGGTGTGGTGCCCGTATAGTGTTGGTTTGCGTTTGGGTTGGCGAGTGAGTCCCGTTTCCTTTGGAGGTCCATCTGATCTTATCTCATGGAAGACCTGGTCCAGAATCTTCAAAATTTGGTTATACCTCCTGTAGACACCCCAAATTGCACAAACAATCATAAAAAATCATTATCTCCTGGAAAGCCAGCACAGAATTTGAAGAAAATAAACTTTTACCTGTATCCGGATACTCAATCCGGATACAAGTACTCCTTCATGTATCCGAAATGATTATCCGGATACATGTGAGCCTTAATGTATCCGGTACCATGTACCGGATACCTTAAGGCCCTTTGTTATCCGGTCTGATATACCGGATACCTTAAGTTTGCTCAAAATTAGGGTTTTCCGAGAGCTTTTCACTTTTAACATCATGTCCCTCATTAAATGAGGGGAAATCGCGGAAATAACCTTAGGGTTTAGGTTGGAGGGGTTCTAGACATTAAGTTGTGTCTACCAATGACCTTAGCCTTTGCCTATAAATAGGAGCCTCCTCCTTGAGCAAATGGCACAGAACTCTTGTTTTGAATTCTCGCAAAGAAGAACTCCAAGAGAAGAAGAAAACCGCTGTGGAATCGCCTCCAGCACTCAGGTAAGCCTCAACTTTTCTTTTTATTTTCTGTCTTTACATTCCTAGATCTAGATCTCTTCTTCTACCTTTCTGTAGTGTAAAGCCTTGTTTGCATGTGTGGAAATCCTTCCCCGGCTCAAAGTATCTCAAGACTCCCCTAGCCGTAAAACGTAAAGGCGGATCTAGGAGAAACGAGACTGGGGATTGACCCTAGTGCTAGGACCTATGTAGCATAAGGCCTTTTTGATTGATTGTAAACCGTTCCATATTTAAAGTACCCTTGATTATCTTAAAGAGAACAGAGGGAAACGATAATGGAACGGAACCCTAGGCTATGCTAGAACCTATTTTGTTGAATCTATATGCATGTATATGGATCTTGCTTGGTTTTTTTCACTTTTGCACACATATCACTATTTTGGCGGGATAGGCTCATATTTGGGGTTTATTGCATTTATTGTGATAAATCTCAAATAAATGGCCTCAATCAATTCTGGAATGCTTTTCGGATGATTTTGAAGTATTTGTGTTCATCTTACACGAATTTCATTTTTTATCAATTTTCGGATTTGGTTTTTACTCAAAAGTGGCTTAGCTTGACAGCACCTGTACCCTTACTTCGGACGTCCGTAACTTCATCATCCGGATGAATTTTGGGGCGATTCCAGAACCATGGGAAAGGTGAGGCTATCTAGTTTATGTCCACCAAATTTCATGAATTTCTATCTAGCCGATTTTTGACACTTCTCTGTCGAAGTTAAGTGGACAGTTCAGGTCCAAGTACAGAACTTGTCACTTCGACGGACCGCCATGTGTTCGTTTTAAGTCCGATTCGAGTGATTTTTATTTCTGGGTACTCCTTTATGAGTCTATTTTCAAATCCAGTTGGTTTCATAATTTTTGGATTCCATTTGAATTATTGGTAGCCGATTTACTCAGAACTGCTCATTTGCATTTTTCTGGGTAAATCTGTGATCTTCGGGGCCTGTTCGGGAGACCACCCAAGGCACATCCGAAGGGATTTTTGTATGAGGCTAGTTTCTTTGGAAAGATGGCCATACAGACTTCAATCACACCAAATTTCACGGATTTCTATGTAGTCGATTTTTCTAGACAATTTTCCAAAGTTGCCCACTTACTACTTTTAAAAATCCCCAACAGCAACTTCAAAGGAGCATAACTCCTAGGATTTTTATCGGATTAACTTGAGATTTTGCATGAGCTCCTTATTTATCATAATCTTTCAAATAGAGTTGGTTTGAATCAATTCAGAATTGGATTTGAAGGAGTTCAAGGCAAATGGCATACTTTTTACCGAATTTTCCGGATTTGATTCAAATTGGTTTTTGAGCAACTTCTACTTTGATTTTCATCTTTTGAAATACTCCAGAAGTGATATTGACATAAGAGAAGATCTAAAATCCATTTGGATCTTCATGTGAAAATATCATACATTGTTCCTTTTTCAAGGTTTCTCATGATTTTTAGCAAGCTTTCTTACTTTGTTTTTTGCATGAATATACACTTGGCAACCACTTTGTGTGGATGAGTGGGGGTGACTAACACCTTCCCCCGTTCATAATCTAATCCCCTTACCCATCTCTGGATTTGATTTTCAAGTAGGATTATTTTTATCCTAGAATTTGTCTTTTGGCTATTTTTGCCTACTTTTGTATCTTTGGTGTCCATTCTCACCCCAAAATCATGAATGGTGGCGACTCTCCCAATTTTTGCGTTGAGCCCGTGTGTTGACGGAGGGACGATCACTCCGGTGATTTTTTCCCATGTCTCACAACTGGCGACTCTGCTGGGGACTTGTGGATTTAAGCCTTTTTGTGTTTTGTTCATGCTTTCTTTACTTGTGAATGCTTGCTATTTTACTTATGTTATTTGTGCATATTGTGGTATCTTGAAATCTGATTGGGATACTTTGAAATCTAGATGAATAAAGGCATGCGTATATGGTTGTATTATGCTTAGGATCATGTTTATGGCCTTATCTTGTTGTGCATGTCTACTTGTTTTTCTTGTACCTTGTTTTAGGAGGTTTTAGTGCCATGTTTTGAGCACGAAAATAATGAGCAAAAATCTGTAAATACAGTAGCCATTAAGATGGTTTTCAAGCATGTTTTCCTCAACAAAACACCTCTTGTACAATACATTTAGGTGCTGAATTTTTAGGCTTGGATTTGGGCATAAAACAATGTCATTTGAGCACAAAAAAATGAAGAACAAAAAAAATCTGGAAATTTCAGTGTATATTTGGGGGATTTCAAGCATGTTTTACCTCATTGGAACACTTTTGAACCATGCCAAGTAAGTGCTAAAATTTTAGGCTTCAATTTGGGGTAAATGGTACACTTTGAGCATGAAAAAGAGCATGAAAATCTGGAATTTTAGGAATGCTTTTGGGTTTCAAGCATGTTTACATGATTTAATTGTTGTTTGTGCAAATAACATGTTTTGTATACCACTTTTTGGGCATGTAATATTTTTGTGCATATTTGGTGCTTGCTTGCTTGTATTTAGCTTCATTATTTTTGTCATATGTACCTTGGCTTGAAATTGAATGCATGGCTACGAAAAAGAGTGGCAAGGGGCTGGGACGTTGTGAATGTTACCACAATTTAAAATTGCACTTGAGCACTTGAAACAATTTGCACAGCCTACCCTTTACCTATTAGGAAGTTGAACCATGAATGTGTGTAGCTTGGCGCACCGAGGTCGTGACTTCGGAAAGCGAAAGTGAAAACATTTACCTTAGAATTTGGGTCAATGATGTGATGACAATGGGATCTGTGATTCGATTCCGGGCATCACTAGACTTGAGTTTTAAGTTGCCAATTAAGCCAAAACCCAAAAACCATACGCTTGAAGGTGGAGAAACACGTTTTCGGCTAAAAGCACACAATTGCGTTTGGGGAAATTGGGTGTAAATGTGGGAAGGCCGTTTGCATGTTTTACAGGCCAGGGTATAATGTGAATACCATGTTGAATGAAGGTAATACAAGGTGGCAAGGTAAAGCCATGTTCTTTTCCTAAATTTCGGGAATTTTGCAAGTATGATGTCCAAGCCCAATTTGGGGCAAGTTTTGAAGGTCAAATTAAGGTGAACATCAATTGGGAATGAAAAAAAATCAAATCTGGTGAAAAAATGAGGCAAAAAGGGCCATTTCGGCAATAACCGGTAACTCAGGCCGGTTAATAACAACTCTGTTCATATCCGGTACATATTTCCGGATACAAAGACATATGCGGATATCCGGTTAGGTTGACCGGATACAATAAGGCATATTCTTATCCGGAATAGTATACCGGATACATTCAAAAAATGCACAAATTGGCTTTTCAGCCCAAATTTTCAAAATAAAATGCCTAAAACACTGTGGATAATCCTTAGGCACCCCGAAAAGAACATAAGAAATGTTCCCAAAAATACAAACTCAAAAAAAAAAATACAAAAAAAAAAAAAAAACAAAAAAGGATAAAACATTCTTTCAAGATTTAACCTAAGTTTGAAAATCAAAGAGGAAACCAAGGTGTCATATTTTTTGACACCAACTCAACTCAAGCATATGTCAATCCAGCTTTAGAACTGGAAAATCTTCTAAAATGCATCAGATTTCAAATCAAAAAAAAAAAAAATAAAAACCTTTGGTTGGTTACTTTTATCAATCAAATCAAAAAAAAAAAAATGAAAACCTTGGTTGGTTATTTTTATCAATCAAATCAAAAAAAAATGGGACACTTGGAAGCCCTAGAATATTCCATGAAAACCTTGGTTGGTTATTTTTATCAATCAAATCAAAAAAAAAATGAAAACCTTGGTTGGTTATTTTTATCAATCAAATCAAAAAAAAATGGGACACTTGGAAGCCCTAGAATATTCCATGAAAACCTTGGTTGGTTATTTTTATCAATCAAATCAAAAAAAAAAAAAAAAATGAAAACCTCGGTTGGTTATTTTTATCAATCAAATCAAAACATTTGTGGGATACTTGGATAGAATATTCCAAGACACCTTTGGTTGGTTATTTTTATCAATCAAATCAAAACATTTGTGGGATACTTGGATAGAGTAGTCCAAGACACCTTTGGTTGGTTATTTTTATCAATCAAATCAAAACATTTGTGGGATACTTGGATAGAGTAGTCCAAGACACCTTTGGTTGGTTATTTTTATCAATCAAATCAAAACATTTGTGGGATACTTGGATAGAGTAGTCCAAGACACCTTCGGTTGATTATTTTTATCAATCAAATCAAAACATTTGTGGGATACTTGGAAGCCCTAGAATATTCCAAGACACCTTTGGTTGGTTATTTTTATCAATCAAATCAAAAAAAAAATGAAAACCTTGGTTGGTTATTTTTATCAATCAAATCAAAAAAATTGGGACCCTTGGAAGCCCTAGAATATTCCATGAAAACCTTGGTTGGTTATTTTTATCAATCAAATCACAAAAAAAAAAAAAAACAAAAACAAAAACAAAAAAATTTTTTTGGCTGGTGTTCACCTAACCTACTGGTTTACATATATAGGGGTGTGACTCAAGCTAAGTGGAAGCTAACATGTTCTATTCATTTTTTTTCCCTCAGGTACATTTACACTTATTGGCAATCATTGCTCCCGTGACCAGATCCAAAGCAAGAACAATGAATACTGAAGAGAACCAAGCCCAAGCTACCGTCCCTGCTCAGGACTTTACTCAACTGCAGGAGCAAGTGGCTGGTCTGGCCAAAATGCTGGGGGACCTACTGGCGGCTCAGGCCCAACAGGCCCAAGCCCCGAACCCGGCATCTACTTCCCATCAGGCACCACCACCTCAGGCCTACATTCCGCCTCCGGTTCAGCCCATGCCTGAGCCCATTTCTGAACCAGTCCCTGAACCCATTCTGATCAGGGAAAATATGGCGGAGTCTGAGAAAGAGCTGGAGAAAGAAAAGGCCCGAGATGAGATGGAAAAGAAAATGCTGCTGAGGATAGAAAGAATCCAGGCAGAGCTGAAAGAGGTGAAGGGGGGAGGCAGCCATGCAGGCACCACCTTCGAGGACCTGTGCATGTACCCGGACGTCTGTCTACCGGCTAAGTTCAGGTGCCCGGATTTTGACAAGTTTGATGGCACGGGCTGCCCATTAAGCCATCTGAAACTATACTGCGGGGCCCTGTGCCAGTTTGGCCGGGACGATGGAATACTGATCCAGCTCTTCCAGAGGAGTCTGACCGGGTCAGCCCTTCGGTGGTTCGCTACAGTGGACCATGGAAGGATTAGAAGGTGGAAGGACTTGGCCGATGCTTTCCTGGACCAGTACAAGTTCAACTCTGAGATCGTGCCGGACCGGTACGACATGATGAGGATGACCAAGGGGAAGGATGAACCGGTACGGCAGTATGCCAAGAGATGGAGAGAGGCCGCCTCCCAGGTCAGGCCACCTATGCAAGAGCCAGAGATGATCTCCACATTTATGGGCACACTGGGGCAGCCCTTTTACAACCATTTGGTGGGCCAGATCACCACCAACTTTGCTGCCTTGGTACAAGTGGCGGACCGGATCGAGGAAGGGGTCAGGTCAGGAAGGCTGATAGACTACTCTACTCTGACTGGGCAGTCTGATTCCTCTGCCTCCATGGCCCAGAAGAAAGGGGCCGGATTTAAAAAGACGGGGGCCCGAAAAGAAGGGGGGGTGAACCTGGTCCAGGCTCCTCCAGCCAAGAAGCCACTTCATGTGAGCATCTCGACACCCCAACAGGCCCAGCAGGCCCAGCAGTTGTACCAGACCCCGCTGAATGTCAACTTCTCTCCTTCCGTGCCAGCTAACACAAGGAGGACTTTTTCTAAGGAAGAGCGGGATGCCTGGTTCGCGGCAAGAAAGAACCGGGTTTTCACCCCTCTACCCATATCTCTTTCCCAACTATTGCCAACCCTGCTAAAGGGTGAATACCTGACTCTGAAGGAGCCTAACCCGAATGCCACCAGGGGAAGAAATTTTGACACATCGGTCACCTGTGACTTCCACATGGGTGCACCGGGGCATTCTACAGATACCTGCTGGGTATTGAAGCATGCGGTCCAGGACCTGTTGGACCAGAAGGCTTTGGTCTTTAACACTGCTGCACCCGCCCCGTCGGGGAATGATATTGGGCAGAATCCTCTGCCTTACCACAATGGGGCAGGCCCATCCAACTCCATCACTGCCATATCCACCACCAGAAGGGCCTTTGACCCGTCACAGCTCATAGCTCCCGTGGGGACCACGGTCCAGGTCCGATTTTTCCCAGAAGAGGAAGAAGAGGAGATCAACATGGTCTCCCAAAAAAATAATACAGCTGCTGAGGACATAAGTTCCTCTTTGAACCGGGTCTCATCTCTTATGACCCAGATGAATACTGCAAGGCCCCCATTGGTCTTGAATTGCAGTCCACCCATTTGCTCCCCATCCAAGCCGTCTAAGGCTCCACTGGTCATCAATCTTGACCCCACCACTGCTTCCATCACTTCTTCTGTCCCCACCAAACCCAAACTTCAACCCCTGGTTGTAAATGTGCAGCCAGCCCATACTATCCCTAAGCCGGCCCATACATCCCGGTCCAAACTCCAGCCATTAGTGGTTAACATCCCTAAATTAGCCTATTCAGAGGCCGCTGTACCATGGAACTACAGCGAGGGAATCACGGCTACGGTTCCAATGGTCAGGAACCAGAACCAGGAGGAGGTGAACCTCATGACGAGGTCGGGGAGATGTGCAGGGGGTGAAGAGAAGGAGAAAGAGACAGAAGTGGAGAAAGAAAAAAAAGAAAATGAAGAAAAAAGAAAACAAAAAGGAAAAAATAAAGTGGGAGAAGACACCCCCCAGGGTGCAGAAAATGAGGCAGCAGACCTCATAAAAATAATAAAAAAGAGTGAATTCAATCTTGTGGACCAGCTAAACAAGGTCCCGGCCCAGATTTCAATACTGGGCCTTTTGCTAAATTCTGAAAAGCACAGGGATGCATTGTTAAGGGTGCTACAGAGTGCACACGTATCCCAGACCATTGATCCGGACCAGCTTGGTAAAATGGTTGGTCAAATATTGTCACATAATGTGATAAGTTTCTCAGAGGGTGAGATCAGCCCAGGTGGGTGTTATCATGTGGACCCTTTGCACATCACTGTGCTTTGTAAGGGCTGCATGGTTGCACGGGTTTTAATTGACAACGGGTCAGCGTTAAACGTTTGCCCGTTAATCACTTTTACCAAGCTGGGTCTGGACCAGTCAAGGATCAAAAGAAATGGACGGATAGTAAGGGCTTTTGATAGCTCCAAGACCCACTCCCTAGGGGAGATTGAACTGCCGGTCACAATTGGGCTGAATATCTTTAACATCACATTTGAGGTGATGCATATACCCGCAGCCTTCAATCTGCTCCTAGGAAGGCCGTGGATACATTCGGCTAGGGCAATACCATCCACGCTCCACCAAAGAGTGAAGTACATAAGAGGGCAAAGGGTGATAACAGTCCTAGCCGAAAACTTGGTGCCGCCCATCGTGTCACCTGATGTACCATTAATAAATGTGGACTTGACTGTCGACAAGATTGCATTCCACTCATTTCAATTTGAGGCGGTCAATTACATACCTGGGGGGTGTGAGAAAAAGAAGGAAAAGGGGACCACTGCAGAGAGGATGGTCAAGAAAGTGATGGAGAAATACCACTTTCACCCAGGGAAAGGCCTGGGGATCAATCTGCAGGGGATGGTGGAGCCAATCACGGCTAAGAAACTGATCCCCAAGGTAGGGTTGGGCTTCAAGCCCAGAGGCTGGAGAAGAATGAAACACGAAGAAGGGGAGAGCAGAAGCAAAGGAAAACTCCCTCACTTAAGGGAAAGTTTCCCTAAACCCTCCTACATAATCCAAATTTCTCCGCCTATGGACCAATCAAAACCTCCCTACTACAACATCAACCCATTTCAGAAGCCTGTTGTTTCGGCCCTACAACCCTATAACCCCTCTCCAATACTGGGAGCAGCAGATGGGCTTGGGCCACAGCCCGAGCAGCAGTCAGACTATTCTGAAGATGTTGGGGCCTTCTTCGCCATGACTGAAGGCGAAAAGACTGACGGTGACATGGACCTGCCGTTCATTGACTGGGCCGCAGTGAAGATTCCAGAGGAGGTCACTTCTGGACTGAGCCCCGTAGCAGAAAAGGGCAGTACCCACCCGGTGATGATGGCATCGGATGCTGGGCTTGAGGAGCAGGCTTTCCCTATTTCCCCTGCTCCCAAAAATTTTGTACTAAACAATTGGGAGGAAACTCCCCTTACCTTTGAAGCAGCGTTAGTTCGGCAAACTGACGCGGCTTCCAAAAAAAAACTCCAATAGTGGAATGCCATTTCCCTGAAGGTTCTAATGGGCCTTCGTCTTCAGGGGAATTATGTTTAGAAGGCCCACAAAAAACCCAAAAAGATTTTTCTATTTTTTCTAGAAAATTTAATTTTTTCAAAAAAGTCCAAACCACTTATGAACCATATAATCAGACCGAATTGGACCAGGTTGAATATGACTTCGACCTTGAGCTCGACTTTGATCTCATGGGGGTCGAAGAAGAGACCGAGGTCGAAGAAGAAGACGTTCCAAAAGAAATTGAATACCAATTGGAACGTCATGAAAAGGGGGTCCAACCTAATATTGAGGAGACCATATCCATAAATCTTGGGACCGAAGAGGACCCAAAAATTGTGAAAATCGGGTCATGCTTGTCTGATGTGCAGAAAATTGAAATGTCACAATTCTTGGCAGATTACAAGGATGTGTTCGCTTGGTCATATCGGGACATGCCGGGGTTGGACACTGACATGGTGGTGCACAAGTTGCCAATTTTGCCAGGGGTTAAGCCGATTAAGCAGAAGCTGAGAAGATTGAAGCCTGAATGGACCTTGAAGGTCAAGGACGAAGTGGTCAAACAATTCCAAGCTGGATTTTTGGCAGTCTCTACATACCCTGAGTGGCTTGCAAACATAGTGCCGGTACCAAAGAAGGACGGGAAGGTCCGAATGTGCGTGGACTATAGAGACTTGAACAGGGCAAGCCCAAAGGACGATTTTCCGCTTCCACACATCGACATCCTGGTCGATAATACTGCGGTACATAGCCTGTTTTCCTTCATGGATGGGTTCTCAGGATATAATCAGATCAAGATGGCTAAGGAAGATCAAGAGAAAACAGCATTTATCACACCTTGGGGCACATTCCACTATACAGTCATGCCGTTTGGGCTTAAAAACGCTGGGGCAACATACCAGCAGGCCATGACTGCACTATTCCATGACATGATCCACAAGGAGATGGAGGTCTATGTGGACGATATGATTGCCAAATCATGCAAAGAGGAGGACCACTTGATCAATCTGAAGAAAGTGTTTGATCGGCTCAGGAAGTACAGTCTACGGCTTAACCCGGCTAAATGCGTCTTTGGGGCTACATCAGGGAAGTTATTGGGGTTTATAGTGAGCCGAAGAGGAATTGAAATTGACCCGGCAAAAGCCAAGGCCATAATTGAAATGCCAGCACCCAGAACTGAGAAGGAGGTCAGGGGCTTTCTTGGAAGGATTCAATACATAAGCCGGTTCATAGCACAGCTCACTGCTATTTGTGAACCAATTTTCAAACTTTTGAGGAAAGATAACCCGACGGTCTGGAATGAGGACTGCCAGCAGGCATTTGACACAATAAAGAGGTATTTGCTGAACCCACCTGTGCTAGTGCCACCAACTCCAGGAAGACCACTGATCCTGTACTTGTCAGTGTTGGAAACGTCAATGGGATGTGTCTTGGGGCAGCATGATGAGACTGGTAGAAAAGAAAGGGCAATTTACTATCTGAGTAAAAAATTCACGGAATATGAAGCCAAATACTCACCATTGGAGAAGACTTGTTGTGCTCTAGTGTGGGCCACTCAGAGGCTAAGGCATTATTTCCTTAGTCACTCCACACTATTGATATCCCGGATGGACCCGCTGAAATATTTATTTGAGAAACCGGCATTGACTGGCAGAACGGCTAAATGGCAACTACTACTGTCCGAGTTTGACCTCACGTACATCACCCAGAAGGCAATCAAAGGTCAAGCCATAGCTGATCACCTGGCTGCACATCCTTTGCCAGAATATCAACCCTTGAAGACCAACTTCCCAGATGAAGCAATTCTGTACACTGAAGAGGAAGACAGTGAGAGTTCTTGGCAGATGTTCTTCGATGGGGCCGCCAACATGAATGGGAACGGAATAGGGGCAGTCTTGGTCAAACCAGATGGTTCACACATCCCAATTGCAGTAAAGCTGAGATTCCAGTGCACCAATAACATAGCAGAATATGAAGCATGCATAATTGGATTGCAAGCAACCATGGATCACGGAGTAGAGGAACTTGACGTATACGGGGATTCGAGTCTTATCATCTTCCAAACAACTGGTGAGTGGAAAACCAAGGATCACAAATTGATCCCCTATCACCAGTATTTGGAAGAAATAAGCACAAATTTTACTCGAATTTCCTTCAACTATATGCCAAGGGCCAAGAATCAGTTTGCGGATGCTCTAGCAACCTTGGCTTCAATGGTCAGCATACCAGAAGGAGTAGACATCAGACCACTGGAAATTGAGGTCCGAGATGAACCGGCTTACTGTCTCGTTCTAGAGGGAGCACCAGAAGAAGCACCATGGTTTCAAGATATCAAAAATTTCTTGAACAATCGGAGTTTGCCAGAAAATGCCACTGCTACTGAGAAGAGGACAATACAGAGATTGGCTGGTCAATTTCTGCTAAGTGGTGGACATGTGTACAAGAGGTCACATAATGACATTTTGCTAAGATGCGTAGCCAAGGCTGAATCGGAAAGGCTGATTGAGACTGTACATGGAGGAGTCTGTGGGCCCCATATGAGTGGGCACATGCTGGCTAAGAAGATCCTGAGGCTGGGATACTACTGGACAACCATGGAGCACGATTGCTGTATACATGTCAGGAGGTGCCATCAATGCCAAATCTATGCAGATAACAAGCATGCACCCCCAGGTGAGCTGCACAACATGACATCACCCTGGCCCTTCTCTATGTGGGGCATAGATGTCATCGGCATGATCTCCCCTAAGGCATCGAACGGACACAGATTCATCCTGGTGGCGATTGACTACTTCACTAAGTGGGTGGAAGCAGCCTCTTATGCAAATATCACAAGCAACCATGTTATTAAGTTTTTGAAGCACAACATTATTTGTCGCTATGGACTGCCAAGTGCTATAGTATCAGACAATGCTTCAAATATTAAGAACAAGGACATGAAGAAAACGTGTGAGCAGTTTCAGATTACCCACCACAAGTCAGCTCCGTACAGGCCAAAAATGAATGGGGCAGTAGAAGCAGCAAATAAAAATATAAAGAAAATCATTCAGAAGATGGTAGTGAGTTACAAAGATTGGCATGAAATGCTGCCACTTGCTCTACATGCCTACAGAACCTCGATCCGAACCTCAACTGGGGCAACCCCGTACTCCCTAGTCTATGGGATGGAAGCAGTCTTGCCCGTGGAAGTAGAGATCCCCTCACTCCGAGTGCTCATGGAAGCAGAACTAGAAGAAGCCGAATGGGTCCAGTCAAGACATGATCAACTTAACCTGATAGAAGAAAAACGGTTGAAAGCACTTTGCCATGGACAGTTGTACCAGAAGAGAATGGCCCGGGCCTACAATAAGAAAGTGAGGCCCAGAACTTTCCAAGAAGGAAACTTAGTGCTAAAGAAAATCCTACCATTTTTGGAAGACCCTCGTGGTAAGTTCAAGCCCAATTGGGAAGGCCCATATGTCGTCAAGAAAGTCCTATCAGGGGGAGCACTCATCTTAACAGAAATGGATGGGTCAGATTTTCCTGAGCCCATTAACTCTGATGCGGTAAAAAGGTATTTTCCTTGAGTGAATATTTCTAGGAAATGATCCGAGGCCATTTTTCTTTATTTCCTTCAAAAATTCTAATCCCTAGTCTAGCCAAGTCGAGCCGGTTCGTTTCTTTGATCAACCTAAACCGGATTTACAGTCAAATTGGGGCAAAATCAATTGGGGCAAAAGTGAGGAAAGAAAAAGAAAAAGAGAGGAAAAGCAATGGAAATGGCAAATGAAAGCCAAGTGTGAAAAAATGCAAAAAATGCAATTTGGGGGAAAAGGGTTAAATTCATCATGACTGTAAGTCCGGTTGACCTATTTCCACACTTGAAAATTTTTTGGGCCTTTAATACCCTTTCTTTCATAAACTGAGCCTAGCCTTTATTTCGTCCTATTTTTAAGCCCTCGGTGATCTTAGTTTGTTCATTCAAATGTCAGAGTAAGATTGGTGATGACGGAATTCAGAAGCCGGCCCTAGTGAAAACCGTAACTGGCGCTAAGGGCAATATTGGCAAAAAGAAAAAAAAGAAAAAAATAAGAAAAATGAAAGAAAATCAGAGGTTGAGTTGATAATGGGGATTTGAGCTTCAAGCAAAGTTGGCATGAGCAGAATGGGGCAGTTTTGGCAGTTGGGGATGACTCTAAAGGTCCTAAGATGGACGGTTCTGATCCCTCGGTATTTTCTGGACTACCCTTTTCATTATTTAACCTGGTTTTAATTCTCTTAATTATAGGTGATTAAGTGCATGGACCAAATTTCAAAAAAATACAAAAAAAATATAAAAAGGAAAAATTATACTTTGGCCAGTGATGAGAAATCAAATACTTTTCATAAAACCTTTGTTTTTACAAGCATCTGAGCATTCTGAGGCCAATAATATAAAAACTTTATTTTGAATTAAATCCTTTGTATTTCCACTATTGGAGTTCAATTTTGTACAAAGGTATGAAAAATGTGCAGGAAATAAAGCTAGTCTCCTAGCCGCTCCTCAAGTTCCCGAATCCGAGCTGCCTGAGCTGCAATGACTCCTGAAGCCCCCTCTGCAGCGGGATCACTCAAGAAGGAAATGACCTCATCTGAAAGGGCCTGCCTGATCCGCATACTCCTAAGGCTAGCCAAAGTATCCTGGTACTTCTGCCGGATCATACGGACCTCGAAGCGACGGGCCTGCCTCTGCTCCTCCAGCTTCTCTTCCACAGCAATACGGCGTGAGATCTGCTCCTCAAGCTGCCTCTCCAGATAAGCGCCCTGTATCCTGAGCTCCTGGGCCTCCCGTACCCATATCTGCTGAAGCCGCTTATGAGAAGCCCGCTCAGACTCTAGAATGTCCTCATAGGTGGGAGCCAAGACTACAGGAGGATCTTCGGGTACCGGGGCCTGAGTCTGTATCTGTTCCTTAATCCAGAAGATATAATCCTTCACATGGGCTTCTGAGAAGACTGGACCATGCATGAAACGGACATAGGACCACTCCTTCATCAACCAGGCATTCAGCTTCATAGAAAGGGGCCCAAGACGATCCTCATATCCACATGGGATGATAATCCCCTGGGTCGCTCGGAACTGACGAAGGACCCGCAGAGGAAGATACAACACTGCATGCTTCAGGCCCGCTAGGATCAGAAAGTTGCGGTCACGGAAGCTAATCACTGTCTCTGCATTAGGCTGATAAGTACCAGGCCATCTCACCTGGTCATCCTGAAGCGAGCCCAAGAAAGTGAACCAGCCCTGTTTGCCCCCTGGAATATCGGGACACCCCCTGTTGCTCATCAAGAGGGGAACTTTTAGACTCGGGAAGAAGTGCCGATTGATCTCTTCAATCTGGCTCAAATGATCAAGTAGCCAAAGCTGCAAAGGAAGAGAGAGGTGTCAGCACATTGTAAAAAAAAAAAAAAAAAAAAGCAAGAAAGGCAAAAAAAAGAAAGCCAAAAAGCAAGAAAAAAGAAAAAAAAAACTTTTTTACCTGCAGGATCTGGGCACATGCTAGGAAGCGTTTCGACTTTCTATTGTAGCAGTCGGTTAAGGCCTGATATATCCCAGCTAAAATCATAGGGGCCAACCTCTCCCGCTCCCTAACCTGGCATATCACAGAAATCAAGGCCAAGTCCACCTCATCATCATCCCGTGGGAAAAGCAACTGGTTGACCACTATCAGGGTCAACGCATTGAATCGGGCCTCCTTATCTTCCCCCCTCAAAAGCTTCTCAGTCAAAAAAGCCTTAGATAGGGTCAAAAGGGTGTCAGAATCCCCCAAGTCCTTCTTCCCTATGCCCAAAAAAGTAGAAGCTTCCTTCTTGTAACTGGGCCTAAGAGGTGGATTCACCACATTCTCATCAAACCTCAGGCCCAGGATGGTTTCCACCTCCTCAATGGTTGGGGTCATCTCATGGGTCCCAAAGCGGAACAAGTTGAGATCAGGAACCCAATGACCAATCATGGCCTCTATAATCTCCCACTTGAAGGGAACCTTGGGAATGAGCAGGGTATGGCCTAGGTTGGTAGTACCCCATCTCCTCTCCTCATCTAGGGTCATAGAGTTAACCCACCTTGTGTAAAAGGAATCCACAGGGTTGTACCTAGTGAGATTTGGGGGTTTTGATCTAAAAGGTTGTTTTGCAGGGGAGGCAGTGTGGACAGACAATAATGGGGCAGAAGATGATCCAGATTCCATTGGATTTGACGAGAGCAAGCTAGAACTCAAGAGAAGGAAAAAAAAGGCGAAAAGGGGGTTTCTAAACTCAAAAACTAGTAAAAAATGCTCAAATCCCGAGGCAGGTTGCATTTATAGCATCTTTTAACATATCCGGTAACTCAGACCGGATACAAAGGCTTTAGTAAGATCCGGATAAGTATACCGGATACAAAGACCAATCAATGTATCCGGTATGTCAGACCGGATACCGAGAAAAAATGCAAAAAAAGAGCTAAGGATGAAAAAATCCAAATTTTTTACCTGTTTTACCTGCTTACATGTCATAATTGCATAAAATGGAGAACAAAAGATGTGCAAGACATGATAGAATGAATAAAAAGTTTTTTCATATATATCTGGAAGTTTTGTACAGGGATGATGATAAATACATGAAAAATGAAAAAATCCTAATCTACTCCTATGCAGGATCATCCCCCGCGTCCTCGGCCGCGTCCACCTCTACGGCCTCTCCCCCAAAGTGCTCGGCCTCTAGAGTATGCAAGGATCCGCTCGGCTGCATGGCGAGGATGCCGACCTACCACCTGCTGAAGATGATACTCCAAGCAATAATCCTCGAGATCTGGGGGAGGAGCAGGAGTAGAATCTGGGGAAGAAGCCTCAGGCTCATCAGCAACCGGCCCAACTGGGCCCTCATCCAAAGCATCCTCTGCTCCCGCGACTCCAGAAGGCCCAGCATCAGCAGCAGAGGGGACAGGATCAGTAGTAGCTGAGTCCACAGAAAAGAGAAAAATCAGAGGACTCAAATATAAGGAAGAATAAAAGAGGAGAATTAAAAGAAGATCATACCAGGAATGTCTGCGGAAGGAGCAGGAGGATCCGGCTCGTCGAGACCAGCCACTGGGGCATCCTCGGGATCAGCAGCCCGAGCCGGAGATGGGTCAGGAATCAGGAAATCATGCTCAAAGAAGGCGTCCTGATCATGGACCGGGCCCTGCACAAGTCAAACAAGCCTATCAGAATAGCAGAAACAGGAAAATAAGGAAAGAAATGAACATATGAGAAGGCCAGATACCTGTCTAGACTGGAGCTCAGCAACTAAGGCCTCCAGCTCCCTAATCCGGGCATCCCGCTGGGCCACGACCGCATCGTGCTCAGCGATCATATCATCGATCGCGGCCCGCTGGCTCTCAAACCGGTCCCGGATGGTATTCAGCTCGTGTACCTGTCAACAAGAACAGAAGGGGATCAGAAATGCATACAGGCAGAAAGGCAGACAAAAACAGGAAGAATACAAGGCTTACCGTGTCCTCGTGGATCCGGATACGGATCCCGCCAATCTCTGTCACCCCGGCACGAGTGGGTCGATCCATCAAGCACCCAATGGACACCCTCTGGAACCACTCGTCATAATCTCCGGCTGCTGTGAGCCCCTCGGCATCCAGGAAGTGATCGAACTGATCGACATCGAAGCCAGGAAGGAGAGTATCGGGACCCACAGCAGGAGGAGGGACGGGGATGCGAAGTGCGCCAGTGTGCTGGTAGTACAGGCGCTCTCCCAAGTACATCACCCTACCAAGCCTCCCAAGGAAGCACTGGTAGGGCTGACGTCGGAGATCTCTCTCAAAAGCATCCTGTACTGCCATCTCACGGGCAACTCCGACATCCACGTCATCTGGACGGGATAGAATGAGCTGCAAAGAAGCAAAGTGGTCAGATACAGTCAAGATACAGGAAAGAAAATAGAAGAAAAAGAATAAGACTTACATCAGATCGGCGGGCACGGTCTAAGTGCACCCGGGCAGTGCGAGGCTGGCTCCTATCAGCATCTCGGACCTGGGCCGACCACCGCAGAGCCACAGGAAAATCCGCGACCTCAGGTACCGGGGATGGGCGGAAGAAGGTCATATAGGTGTACATGAACACCTAGCAAAAGAAAAATCAGCCAAGAAAAGATAAAGCCTAAGGAATTAAACCAGACAGATGAATTCAATACCTGCAGAATCTGCCAGAAGAACCGGCTGCTAACTCCATCGCCTCTCGGGGATGCCAGACCTCGAACTGCACGGCACAGTCCGGCCAAGATGGTCCCATAAATGAGCCGACCCCATGCTAGCTGGCGGGTCTGATGGAGATCTCTCAAAGCATCCAGGAAAAGTGGGCTGACGCCGGTCGTATCCTCCGGGAAAAAGCAGCTCCCAAGCATCAACAGGAATACGTGCCGGAAGATAGGCACAAAGGCTGCATCCTCCACGGAGATGGTCTCATGTCTCCTCTCGAAATGTCGAGCCAGACTCTCCCGCAGCCAGCTAATGGAGAGCCGGCCACTCCTCCCATCCCAGGCAGTAGGTGGCAGGGCCTGATACCCCAGAAGGAGGCCAATATCCTCCGCAGAAGGCCGCTCCAAGATGATGGTCCGCCCAGTCAATGGAATACCGGTGATCATCACAAAATCCGAGGGGCGGATCCCCAGCTCCACGTCCGGCAAATGAAATGACTGAGTCTCGGGGAAATATCTCTCCATCATGGCAAAAATAAGCGGACGGTCGGCTCTGAACGATGGAATACTGAGGAAGTGATCCAGGTGGCACCTCCCAAACTCCCGCCTGAGTGCCGGAGAAAGTGACCGTGCCAACTCGCTGAATCTCCCCCAGCTGCCGCGCAAGTGGGAAGAGTAGTAGGGAAGCGGCACATCGGCCCTGATGCACATAGAGGGGTGGCTATCCAAGCCATGGAGGAGCTCTGTATCATGCACAGAAGCCCTCAACTCCTCAGAGACCCCTGCCAGAGCTACAGCAACCCCCTCTGGAGCCATATCTCTGGCTCTGCCTCGGCCTCTACCACGGCCTCTCTCGCCCTCAGGGGCCTGATCCTGAACTCTGCCTCTGCCTCTGCCTCGACCCCGAGCCGGTGCAACCACGGGCTAAATTTCAAAGAGAAAGGTGTGAAGATTGATGTAGGAAGAGAATGAAGAAAGGAAAATTTTGAAAATCTACCTCAGCAGAGCTCTCTCTGGAGTCACCTAATGGCTCCGACACGGTGGCGCTGGAACTCGCCTCCGTACGAGCCCGCGAAGTGGAGGGCTGATCAGCTGGGTCAGCCTCCTCTCGCACACGAGAGCGACTCCTAGCCATCTACACAGGGAAGTGTTTTATGAATTTCAGTTTAAATTTATGAAATTTTGCTTTGCTTATAGTTCACGTTCAGTTTTACATGATTTTTCCAGGTCATCGTGAATCGTGTCCCGAGGTTATTTGGTATTTCTGTCCAATTAACAAGATATTCTATTGCTAAGGCACTTCCAAATGTTGTCCTAAGATATTTCTGTAAAGTTTAATATTTTCTTAATTTGCTTTCAGGATTACCAGACGTAATCAGAAAAACAATGTGCAGAGCAAAGTCCATTCAAGAACAAGTCATGGAGGCACCGCCTCTATTGGAAAAGTGTTAAAGTGAAAAGTCCAAGCAGGTTGAAAAAAAAAAAGAACAGCATGGCATTTGCGATCCAAGGGTAGTCAGAGGCATTCATTATCAGCAGTGCAAAACCAATCAATGGACAGAACCAATTGAAGAGACAGGGCAAAATTCAAATACAAATTCCTACCATGAACAATTCAATTGGGAATTGGTATGAGAACAAAAATATAGCAAGACTTACAGCAAATGAGGAATTAAAGTTTGTTCCAACAAGCAATCAGGAAACAAGTAGTATGCAATCAGAAAATTGTCAAACATGGTCAATCTCAATTCATATAGCAATTCAGTTCAAACAGGAATCATTCAGAAATTGCCAATTGATGGGTAATCCAAAGTTCTCCACTGCTAAGACAGAAATATGCAAAATTCGTCCAAGCCACAACCAAGTTGCTACCAATGTGCAATCGGTCCACAAAAAAAAAAATTTTTTTTCTGCTTACCAATAGTGCCGAACAGGGGATTGCAATGTTGGAGGAAGGATCGGCCGGAAGCAGGAAGGATGCTTGGGATGCCGAAAATCGAAGAGGACCCTCGAAGCCTGGGCAATAGCGACTGACAGTCGTTTGGAAGCAAAAAACCAGAAAAATACCGAACTAGGGCTCGGTCGCGGCAATGTGTGAAGGTCGCCGGAGTTGCAGACAGTCGCCGGCAACAATGAAAGGCGCCGGAGCTACCGGAAATGGCCGGAGAGGAAGGAGCAATCGTCGGGTGAAGGAGAAGAGGAAGATAACCGGTCTGAGTAATCGGAGCAAGAAGAAAAGAAGAGGAAAAGTCGCGGTCGCGCGCGACTTAAGTAAACCTGCGGGATCCGGATACTCAGGCCGGATACCCGCAGACCCTGTATTATCCGGATACACTTACCGGATACTAAAGAAAAAAAAGAAAAAAAATAGAAAAAAGCAGAAAAAAATAGAGAAAAAAAACAGGAAAGAATAGAAAAAAAAGGAAATGAAAAGAAAAAAAAAAGAAGAAAAGGAAATGAAAAAAAAAAAAAAGAAAAAAAGAAAGGAAAAAAAAAAAGAAGAAAAGAAAAAAAAAAGAGAAGGAAAAGGAAAGAGCAAAATTGTGCTACAATTTCTATTTTCTCAAAATCCTATTTTTGTCTTGAAATCCACCTCACAGCCACGAGAGCTCTGTGGAATTTGGGACAACTCTGGGAAATGTGCCTGGTCAAAAGGATGATATCCACTCAATTTTCAACTTGGTTTGATAAAAAATCAGTTTTCAAAAAATCCTATTTTTGGGCTTAAAATCCACTTCACAGCCACAAAGGGCTCGGTGGAATTTAAGAACTCTTGGAGAGATGCCCCCTTAAAGTGAGGGCTTTTTGGCAAATCTCCACTCAAAAATGGTTTTCTACAGAAATTGAATTGAACCGAGCAAATCATGCTCAAGGGAATGCAATTTGGGCTTGTCTACTCTTTGCAGCTCACTGCTTCGCAGCTCCCACAAAGAGGGGCAGTTGTAGACACCCCAAATTGCACAAACAATCATCAAAAATCATTATCTCCTGGAAAGCCAGCACAGAATTTGAAGAAAATAAACTTTTACCTGTATCCGGATACTCAATCCGGATACAAGTACTCCTTCATGTATCCGAAATGATTATCCGGATACATGTGAGCCTTAATGTATCCGGTACCATGTACCGGATACCTTAAGGCCCTTTGTTATCCGGTCTGATATACCGGATACCTTAAGTTTGCTCAAAATTAGGGTTTTCCGAGAGCTTTTCACTTTTACCATCATGTCCCTCATTAAATGAGGGGAAATCGCGGAAATAACCTTAGGGTTTAGGTTGGAGGGGTTCTAGACATTAAGTTGTGTCTACCAATGACCTTAGCCCTTGCCTATAAATAGGAGCCTTCTCCTTGAGCAAATGGCACAGAACTCTTGTTTTGAATTCTCGCAAAGAAGAACTCCAAGAGAAGACGAAAACCGCTGTGGAATCGCCTCCAGCACTCAGGTAAGCCTCAACTTTTCTTTTTATTTTCTGTCTTTACATTCCTAGATCTAGATCTCTTCTTCTACCTTTCTGTAGTGTAAAGCCTTGTTTGCATGTGTGGAAATCCTTCCCCGGCTCAAAGTATCTCAAGACTCCCCTAGCCGTAAAACGTGAAGGCGGATCTAGGAGAAACGAGACTGGGGATTGACCCTAGTGCTAGGACCTATGTAGCATAAGGCCTTTTTGATTGATTGTAAACCGTTCCATATTCAAAGTACCCTTGATTATCTTAAAGAGAACAGAGGGAAACGATAATGGAACGGAACCCTAGGCTATGCTAGAACCTATTTTGTTGAATCTATATGCATGTATATGGATCTTGCTTGGTTTTTTTCACTTTTGCACACATATCACTATTTTGGCGGGATAGGCTCATATTTGGGGTTTATTGCATTTATTGTGATAAATCTCAAATAAATGGCCTCAATCAATTCTGGAATGCTTTTCGGATGATTTTGAAGTATTTGTGTTCATCTTACACGAATTTCATTTTTTATCAATTTTCGGATTTGGTTTTTACTCAAAAGTGGCTTAGCTTGACAGCACCTGTACCCTTACTTCGGACGTCCGTAACTTCATCATCCGGATGAATTTTGGGGCGATTCCAGAACCATGGGAAAGGTGAGGCTATCTAGTTTATGTCCACCAAATTTCATGAATTTCTATCTAGCCGATTTTTGACACTTCTCTGTCGAAGTTAAGTGGACAGTTCAGGTCCAAGTACAGAACTTGTCACTTCGACGGACCGCCATGTGTTCGTTTTAAGTCCGATTCGAGTGATTTTTATTTCTGGGTACTCCTTTATGAGTCTATTTTCAAATCCAGTTGGTTTCATAATTTTTGGATTCCATTTGAATTATTGGTAGCCGATTTACTCAGAACTGCTCATTTGCATTTTTCTGGGTAAATCTGTGATCTTCGGGGCCTGTTCGGGAGACCACCCAAGGCACATCCGAAGGGATTTTTGTATGAGGCTAGTTTCTTTGGAAAGATGGCCATACAGACTTCAATCACACCAAATTTCACGGATTTCTATGTAGTCGATTTTTCTAGACAATTTTCCAAAGTTGCCCACTTACTACTTTTAAAAATCCCCAACAGCAACTTCAAAGGAGCATAACTCCTAGGATTTTTATCGGATTAACTTGAGATTTTGCATGAGCTCCTTATTTATCATAATCTTTCAAATAGAGTTGGTTTGAATCAATTCAGAATTGGATTTGAAGGAGTTCAAGGCAAATGGCATACTTTTTACCGAATTTTCCGGATTTGATTCAAATTGGTTTTTGAGCAACTTCTACTTTGATTTTCATCTTTTGAAATACTCCAGAAGTGATATTGACATAAGAGAAGATCTAAAATCCATTTGGATCTTCATGTGAAAATATCATACATTGTTCCTTTTTCAAGGTTTCTCATGATTTTTAGCAAGCTTTCTTACTTTGTTTTTTGCATGAATATACACTTGGCAACCACTTTGTGTGGATGAGTGGGGGTGCCTAACACCTTCCCCCGTTCATAATCTAATCCCCTTACCCATCTCTGGATTAGATTTTCAAGTAGGATTATTTTTATCCTAGAATTTGTCTTTTGGCTATTTTTGCCTACTTTTGTATCTTTGGTGTCCATTCTCACCCCAAAATCATGAATGGTGGCGACTCTCCCAATTTTTGCGTTGAGCCCGTGTGTTGACGGAGGGACGATCACTCCGGTGATTTTTTCCCATGTCTCACACCTCCCAGACCTACAAAAGTCTTTACCCCCTCTGTTAAGCTCCGTCAACAAGTGGATGAAAAATGGTCCGTCCTTGCTGTCTGTGAACTTTGTGAAGAAGATATGCAGGTGGTTTCGTTTAAAAATACGGTAACCCGGCTATGGAAAAATACAACCTTGCTGAAATGCCTCAAAGTAGCGCCTCGACGATTCCTCCTAGTGTTTCGAAGTTTGAATGACAGAGATATCATACTCTCTGCGCAGCCATGGATAGTTAACTCCTTCTTATTGTTAATGGATGCCATTCAGAATGAAACGGAAGCTGCCTCCTTCTGTTTCAAACACTTGTACATATGGATGCAGATGCTAAATATGCCAAAAAAATTCCAAGACACGGATGTCATAGAGGAGATAGTAGCTCTGTTTGGAGATATGATCGAATCAGAAATAAATGACGACGTGCTTGACTCGTCTGTGGTTTTCGCGCGTGTTCTCCTACCGATGGATCAACCGATTCCTTCCGGAGTTCACTTCCAGGTAAGTGCAGGTGAGCAAATCTGGTTAGATTTTCGTTTTGAAAGTTTACCCCCATTCTGTTGTTCTTGTGGCCTTCTTGGCCACACTTTCTTGCGATGCAATAGCCCTTTCAAGGCATCGCAGGAAAGTGGTTCTAACAAAGTATGCAGGAAATACTCGGAAGCTCTCAAGGCTCCCATGACGCGCCGGAAAAATCCACTTCTTAAAAGACAGCCGGAGAAGATGAAGGAAACGGCATTGCATTCGAGCGGTGAGCATAAGGCAAACTCGGCGGTTGAATCGGCTCTTCCGATCCCACCTGGCGGTAACTCGGAGTCTGAAGCGGCCGGGTTAGCCCAGTTTGGCGGTAACTCGGACTCTGCTCCGTGCAGGAATGAAATGACAAGCGTGACAGATGCTGATCGCTGGCCAGGCGATCAGGCGGGTGTTGGGCTCGAGGGATGCGGTGTCCGTTGTGGGGAAGTCGATCATCCAGCTGGCGGACCGGTCAACGAAATATCTGGTCTTGCTCAAGCCTGGCGGGATTCTAATGGGCCGAGATGGGCTGGACCCAATCTCTTAGTATCTAACTTCTTCTCGTTCTGTGCCCAGCCTATGAACGTGGATCCAACCATAGTTTTAAATGCGTCTCCCCATATCACGATCCATGAAATGACTCAGCCCACCAAAATGCAATTGGACCAAGCTCCTCGGCCAGCCCAAGCAAAAAGAAAACCCAAACCCAAAATTGCTGCCACACCTGAAGAGGAACCGAACCAATTTTCACCCCGGGAGGAAGAGCTCCATATACCCAAGAAACGAAAGTTCACTAGCTCCTTGTTTGCTGTGGGTAATTCTTCTTCTCCCCCAGTCAACCATTCCCCACCACCTCTCGCCATCTCACTTCCTCCCTGATGAAAATTTTGGCCTGGAATTGTCGGGGGCTTGGGCGGCCTCCGACACGGCTACATTTGCGTAATCTGATACGCATTAATAAGCCCAATATTTTGTTACTCTTAGAAACTTTACTTAATGACAAAGCTTCTGAGTTTTTTACTAGAAAATCAGGTTTTGCTAACTATTGGTGGTCGGCGGCCAAGGATCATGCCGAAGGATTTTGTGTGCTGTGGGATGCTAGCTGCTCCATTGATGTGCAGATCATTAAGAATTGGTGTGTTCACCTGTCGGTTTCAGTTGAGTTGACTCATTTTGATTTAACGTTTGTCCACGCTAGTTCCAACGTTCAAGTGCAACACATGCAATGGGACTTCCTCAAAGATGTTAAAAATCTATGTCTCGGACCATGGTGTCTTCTAGGGGATTTCAACGTTGTATTGTACAACCATGAGAAACGAGGAGGAAACAGACTGCAGACCCGTAAGGCTCAACTGTTTGTTGATTTTATAAATGCTTGCTCCTTGATGGAAATACCGGGAAAGGGCATGAAATTCTCTTGGTGCAATGGGAGAGATGGGCTGGGAAGAATTAAGGAGAAGATCGATTGAGTGCTGGGGTGTACGGAGTGGAACCTTCTATTCCCTCATGTCGTGCTCTGGCAGGATCCAATCATCGGCTCAGATCACACACCACTCTGTCTCAACCTCAACAATGATCGGGCTCAGAAGAAGTCGACATTATTCAGATTCGAAAAATATTGGATTGAGGAAGAGAATTGTTTTCATACCATCCAACAGAGTTGGGGACAAGGGAATGGGGCTTGGCAGAGGAAAATGGGTAAGCTTAAAAATGATTTGAGACAGTGGAGTAAAAATTCGATTGGGGATATACATAAGAGAGTCGGCAACCTTTATGAGCAGCTCAAATGGGTGCAGAGAGAGCTGGAGCAGAATGATGATCCTCTTCTTCTCAATAGAGAAAGGGCGCTACAGGTTCAGTATTTCAGCGCCCTCAGAGCTCAAGAGCAATTTTGGATGCAGAGATCAAGGATTAAGTGGCTTCATGAAGGGGATCTCAACACTAAGTTCTTCCATCTATCCACGGTGGCCAGAAAACACAAAAATAGAATCGTTTCTCTCAAAAACGATTTCAATGAAGAGGTCTCTAATCCCAAGGAGGTTGAACAAACACTTGTGGATTTCTACCAAGGTCTGTATACTTCTGATCAACTTCCTAGGGATTTCTCTTTGCTTAGTTTACTCCCCAAGATTGTTACTGACTCTGATAATGCAGGGCTTATTAGGGGGGTCTCGGAAGATGAGATATGGGCAACTATCAAACGAATGGGTGCTCTTAAAAGTCCTGGCCCTGATGGGTTCCAAGACATTTTCTTTCAAACTTATTGGGATATCATTAAACATGAAGTGTGTCAGGTTGTTGGGGGGTTTTTTAATGAGGGCGTCTTTGCTCCTGAGCTCAATTATACTCATATAGTTTTGATCCCCAAGATTGAGAATCCTAGGAGGCCCTCTGACTTTAGACCGATTAGTCTTTGCAATTTTATTTATAAAATTATTGCTAGACTCCTTGTTGATCGTCTGAGACCCATTATGCAAAAATTGATTTACCCCCAACAGTGTGCCTTTGTCCCTGGCCGTGTCATACAAGACAATATCTTTGCGGCTAATGAGTTATATCATACCATCAAATCCAAGAAAAAAGGTAAACATAGAGGTCTTTTTGCTGTTAAATTGGATTTGGCTAAAGCCTACGATAGGCTTCAATGGAACTTTATTGAACAGACTATGCATGCTTTTGGGTTCAATCAGATTTTCATAGATATGATTATGTGCTGCATTTCCTCAGTCTCCTATTCTGTTCTGGTGAATGGATCCCCCTGTGGCAAAATCTGGCCCTCCAGGGGAATCAGGCAGGGAGACCCCCTTTCCCCATTTATCTTCATACTAACTCAACAGGTTCTCTCATTTGCTCTGGTCCAAGCTGAAAATGCAAACATCATTCATGGTATCAAAGCCTCAAATGTCGCAGAACCTATCAACCATCTGTTATTTGCCGACGATCTTCTCCTATTTGGTCGTGCAAATCAAGGTAATATTCATAATTTTATGCATATCATTGACCAATTTGTGGATATGGCAGGTCACAAGTTGAACCGTGAGAAGTCTGAATTATACCTCAGCCCATGTATTAAAGGAGCAGAAAAAGGGAGCATTTCTCATGCCTTTGGACTCAGACTGGTAATGGTGCCAGGTAAATACCTTGGTATACCTATATTCCTAAATGCACCTAAGTCATGGCAATTCAGAGAACTTCTACAAAGGATCAACAAGAGGCTTACTGGGTGGAAGGCCAAGCTTTTATCTCAAGCAGGATGAGCAACCTTGATCAACTCCTCACTCATCAGTACAGCTCAATATGTCATGGCAGCGGTTAAAATCCCAGGAAAAGTTGTGGACACTCTTGATAGGGAAGCTAGAGCGTTCTTTTGGTTTAAAAAAGACAGACATCGATCCTTTCATTCCATTTGCTGGGAAAGAATATGTCTACCGAAGCGGCTGGGAGGCCTCAACATCAAGAATAGCCGAAAGTTTAATGAGGCAATGCTAACCAAAGCCATCTGGTCATTAAACAATGGTGAAGCTAAAATCTGGAAGAAGTTACTCAAGGCCAAGTACTTCCCTAACACTGACTTTGTCGTAGCTAAATATACTCGATCCTCATCCTGGCTATGGAAACAAGTGTGCAAGACATCAACAGTTTTCAACTCGGCCACCCGATGGGTTATTGCGGATGGTCGAAGCATTCTGGTCAGTGATGCAAGATGGTGGAAAGGACATGTGCAAGAAGACATCTTTGGGGCTAATTTCAGTCCTGAGCTGAGGGTGGCTGACCTGATTGAGCAGAATTCTCGTCAATGGAATAAGGACCGTGTTCTGCAAATTTTCCCTCCACAATTTGCAGACCAAATCTGTACCATCCCTATCAGCAGATATGCGGCATCAGATAGAATCATATGGGAAGGTACAACATCGGGTAAATTTTCTGTTTCCTCCACTTATAACTTACTTGCAGGGGTTGAAGACTCCATCAACAATCACGCAGAGGAAAAAAAATGGCTGTGCTTATGGCATTTGCCTCTACCCCACAAGATCAAACTCTTTGCGTGGAAAATGCTATGGAATGGCAGCTCAACAAGTGAACTTCTTCATGCCAGAATAGGGAGCCCAATGGCCGACTGCCCACTTTGCTTATCTGCCCATGAATCTTCAACCCATCTCTTCCTCACCTGTGATTTTATCCGAGCTCTCTGGTTCGGATGCCTGGGTGGTAGAATCCCCACGTCTGATGTGGTAACAAGTATTAACGAATGGTTTTTTAATTTCTTGATGCAAATGGAAGGTAAGGGTGAGCAAGTTACCGCATGGGCAAATCTATGTTGGGCAATCTGGCTCACCAGAAATAAGGCAGTATTTGAAAGTATTCGTCCATCCATCCATCTTACTGCCTCCTTATTTCTCTCTCTTCAGGTCGACTCGAAAAGATTACTCAAGCATCAGGAGCATAAAACCAGACGAGGATAGGAAGTGATGATCATGTGGAAAAGCCCTGCGCATGGTTGGGTGAAAGTCAATGTAGATGGAGCTGCAAGGGGAGCTCTTGGGGAGGCGGCAATAGGAGTTGTTATTCGAGGTGAAGATGGTAGAGTCAAATGTTCGTTGGCATTATCCTTTGGCTGGCAAGATGCGATCTGTGCGGAGGCTCGCGCTGTAGTGGAAGGGCTAAAATGTGCCTTGGCAATCAATGCCAACCAGGTTATACTCGAGAGTGATTCACAAGTCATCATCAACTCGCTTACCAAACCGAATGTAAACATATGGAGGATTGACCACAGCCTTGACGAAGCTCGACACTTGGCCACTTTTTTTGCTGCTATTCATTTCTCTAAGGTGTACAGGGAAGCCAATTCCATTGCCGATGGATTGGCAAACCATGCCTTAGATAAGTTTTCTTGTTTTTGGTTGAACCAGGTTCCTCATGAGCTTGCTCACCTGGTTAGTGCTGATTGTATGGGGAGGACAACCCCGCGTTTTGTCCCATTTTAATATAAGCCTCATCTGGGTTTTATGTCAAAAAAAAAAAAGTATAGGACTAGTCAAAGCAAGTTTCTAATAGCAGTGAATTGACAATATACTCAACTTTCAACGTTTCAGCAACAAAAAACTCTTTTATGATGCTGATGTTTGAAAATTCCGACACAATGAAATCCCAGTATTTTGGCCGGTTCCTTAAGTCCTCAAGTTTGAAGAAAAATGCAATGTCTTAGTCTATTGGATTGCAAAATCCAAAATCCGACGTTCTCGCGATATATTTTCCTTATATCGACATCAGTATTTAATGACTTAGCATCATGCCCATACATAATACCAAGGCATTTTATTCCAGCCTATAATTAGCTCCTCTCGTCACTTGAACCCGACCAAAACATGGTGTTTGTTCTAATACCATTTGTTACGCACCTAATCATTGCTCCAAAAGCCCACCAACAAAAGTAGGGAGAAAATTTCTTTTATCATATTGGTATTTAAAAATGCCGACACAACGAAATTCCAGTATTTTGGTCGGTTCCTTAAGTCCTCAAGTTTGAAGAAAAATGCAATGTCTTAGTCTATTGGATTGGAAAATCCAAAATTTGACGTTCTCGCGACATATTTTTCTGATATTGACATCAGTATTTAATGACTTATCATCATGCCCATACATAATAATACCAAGGCATTTTATTCCAGCTTATAGTTAGCTCCTCTCGTCACTCGAGCCCGACCAAAACATGGTGTTTGTTCTAATACCATTTGTTACGCACCTAATCATTGCTCCAAAAGCCCACCAACAAAAGTAGGGAGAAAATTTCTTTTATCATACTGGTGTTTAAAAATGCCGACACAATGAAATTCCAGTATTTTGGTCGGTTCTTAAAGTCCTCAAGTTTGAAGAAAAATGTGATGTCTTAGTCTACTGGATTGCAAAAATCAAAATTATATTATTTCTCGTAAATATATTCTCTTAACGACCCCAAAATGATTAGTCTAATTCTGCATTTCTCACGACACATTTTCTTACATCAACATCAGTATTCAATGACTTAGTGTTATGTCCATACATAATACCAAGACCAATACATGGTGTTTGCTCTGATACCATTTGTTACATACCTAATCATTGCTCCAAAAGCCCCAAGGCTTAGGGGGACTATGTAAGTTAAGCACTTAACATTTAGGATCATAACACTTTCTCACTATCTAAATGTATGCGAATTATGAAACATTACATTTTTTGTAATTTTGGACATTCTCCAACACAGCCTAAATGATATTTGCAATTTTATTAGGGCATTTCATGCATCTTATCACCACTAAATTTTCTTTACAACAAGGGAGTTGGCTATGATAGTGCAATAAGAGCTCATATTGGATTCCATGGCTTCCCTTTCACCTCTACTAAAACCCTAAACCATGATCTGATGGTTTATGCTGACACTAATGCTTTACCTTGTCTCTATCCTCTTTAAGCAACCCCTTTCAAGCTTTCACAAAAGCAGAAAGCCCCATTAACCATAATAAGACAAACCACACCCAATCACAAAAGGATAAAGCACATTAACTTCTCATTTTTATTAAAACAAAAACGTGGTCGTTTTGCCCTACTTGCAGGCGGCCGGAGAAGTTTAGTGGGCTGGACCTAAAAAGTCCATGTTCAAGAACTTTGATTAGTATTCTGCTTAACATGACCAAAATTATTGTCAAATCCCCTTGTATATATACAAGACATATACTTGATCGAACTGAGTTTCAAACTTGCCCAAGATAAATAAATCATTTATGTTTTTGAATTCTTACAATCCTTAGACTAATTATGGATCATTAGGTCATAATACAAGTCACAAATCGAATTCCGTATCCGCGGATTGAAAGCGATCCGACCCGGTCCTGGGGTTTGAAAACTATGCAACCATTCTTAATTAGTAAATGTTTTGAATGATAGATTTAGCATACAAAATATTTGTTATAATGAATGAGGGGAGAATTGAATATTCCATCATGCATGTATGCAAATTGTATTATAATCTCATGCACATGATGCATGTTGCAAGAGAGACGTGCTTTGACCATATATTGAAATGAGTATGGTTTAAAAAAAAAAGAAAAGAAAATGGGAATATATTCAAATTAGGAGCTTATGAAAAGAAGGAAAGCTATAATATAATATTACATAAAATTAGTAAGTGAAATTTACGTACAGTTAACCCCTTCAATTTTCCAACAATCCCACTTTTTCCCCTCTAAGGTTTCTTAGATATCAGTTTACCATCTTGAGGTTTTTCTACGTAAATATCATTAAAATCACAATTAGGAAAATATTATTGACAATTTGCCCCTCGTACTGCATTTAAAAGTTAAAAAAACTTATTTATGCCTTGAGTGTCTAAAATTTCGTTAGGAATAGATGTAAATCGACTCACTAAATGATAATCTTGTAGAGGTAAAATTGTCAATATATGTTTTATCTCTTGCCATATCATCAACATTGTTAAAATTTTAAAGGTCAAACCTTTAAAAGGGTAAGACTATTATACATGGCAAACCTCAACATCACATATTTCAAAAATCTAAGAGGGAAAGTGAGATTGTCTAAACCCTAAAGAGGTAAATCTTAAATAAACCCAATTATGTTATATATATATATATATATAATTAAAGCTAATTTTATTAGGGCATGCATATAACTATTGTTCGAATTAAAGGTTCAAGTCATAGCCATCGCCGTCAAACAAAGTTTACTCTTGTTATAAAGAGGACAAGTTTTGGGCCCCCACTTCTCGTTGAAAAATGGTACAAAATTATCACCGGCATCACCGCCATTAATGGTGGACTATTTCAATATTAAAAAGAAAAACGCCTTCTCTAAATTTCTTTTTTCATGTTCAAGAACAATTAGTACTTTTGGACATCAATAAGTTGCAGCACAAGAAATGCTCCATTCCATTTTTCTCATTTCCCAGGTTTGTTTTTTATTTTTAGTCCCACAATTTTTTGGGTCCCATAGTAATTTTTTTGTTGTCTTTCCCAGATTGAAATGCTTGGAGCATGCTAACCCACCCCTTTATTTTCTTAGTACTAGGAGAGTGCACGCGCTAAGCACATCTATTCTCTTAAATGGAACGGCCTCGAGCTGACGTGGCCGCCTCGCGTTGCCTCGCCCGCCCGAGCCTCCCTTTTTCTATTTTTAATCGCCCGAGCCCGGCAGAAAACGGTGTCAGGCCTATCACAGACCTGACACTTCACACGTCTCTCTCTTACTCTCACTCTCTCTTTCCATCGTTTCAGCCACACAGGCGTCCCCCTTCTCTTTTTCAACTGCAATCAACTCAACTACTCTCCTGCAATGTTCGGATTGCAATCAACTGCAATCAACTCAACTACTCTCCTGCAATCAACTCAACTACTCTCTCTTTCCATCGTTTTGGCCACATAGGCGTCCGTTTTCTCTTTTTCAACTGCAATCAAATCAACTACTCTCCTGCAATGTTAAGACCTGACACTTCACACGTCTCTCTCTTACTCTCACTCTCTCTTTCCATCGTTTCGGCCACACTGGCGTCCGTCTTCTCTTTTTCAATTGCAATCAACTCAACTACTCTCCTGCAATGTTCGCATTGCAAGTAATCTAACTCTGAGGCGTCGACAGTAGGAATTTTCGTTATTTTTTTCCCAAAAAAAACCTTCCATCGTGAAGAAATTTCCAGAAGGCTCCTGACCCCTCCTCAACCACCACAACGTCCGGAAGCTTCATCAAATCTCCAGGGCACACGCCATCCAGAAGCTTAATCAGATCGTCATGGAGGTCAGGCCTATCACAGACCTGACACTTCACACGTCTCTCTCGTACTCTCACTCTCTCTTTCCATCGTTTCGGCCACACAGGCGTCCGCCTTCTCTTTTTCAACTGCAATCAACTCAACTACTCTCCTGCAATGTTCGGATTGCAATCAACTGCAATCAACTCAACTACTCTCCTGCAATCAACTCAACTACTCTCTCTTTCCATCGTTTTGGCCACATAGGCGTCCGTTTTCTCTTTTTCAACTGCAATCAAATCAACTACTCTCCTGCAATGTTAAGACCTGACACTTCACACGTCTCTCTCTTACTCTCACTCTCTCTTTCCATCGTTTCGGCCACACTGGCGTCCGTCTTCTCTTTTTCAATTGCAATCAACTCAACTACTCTCCTGCAATGTTCGCATTGCAAGTAATCTAACTCTGAGGCGTCGACAGTAGGAATTTTCGTTATTTTTTTCCCAAAAAAAACCTTCCATCGTGAAGAAATTTCCAGAAGGCTCCCGACCCCTCCTCAACCACCACAACGTCCGGAAGCTTCATCAAATCTCCAGGGCACACGCCATCCAGAAGCTTAATCAGATCGTCATGGATGCCAGACGCTGCTCCAACTTCGCCTTGAGCTGCTGTGTTATAGATTTCCTTCACGGCAAGAACCGTCCCACCGTTAAACCTCTCAAGGGTGACCGAACCTGTCAAGATTAGAAAATTTTTTAATTTCTTTTTCGATTCTTCTCTCCCTCCTCTCCTCTTCTGTGTTCTCTCTATGCCGATTTTCTCTCTCAATCCAGTTCCGATGAGATTTGCTTCCTCGCCTTCTGGAATGCTCAAGAGGGATCTGCCTTCGGGAATGTTCGAACTGTAAGTATCGATTGATCTCTGGTATGGAGCGAACGAAATCGCCATTTAATCCATTCAAGTCGAAGAAGATACTTCGCTCGAGTTCTAAATCAGCTTTATCGAATGTGATCCCAGCCACAGACGACTATCCATTGCCTGCAAAATTACAAGAGAAATCGTCGCAGATCCAGTCCCCAGATCAGAATCCGTGGAGCTCGAAAACACCGAAGAAGCCCACGCAGATCCCACAACGAATCAGGAACCGTGGTGTTGCGCTTTCACTGAAGGAAGTGAAGAAGGCCGCCCAAGGGCTCCGGAAGTCGGAGGAAGCACAGTCTATTGCTAGATGAAAATCCAGTTAATGAATCGTCGAAGGATAAAGGCTTAATCAAGCTTCCGGAGAAGTAAGATCTTCGTTGCATTGTCAGAACTGTAAAGGATATTTACTGTATTTGAGAAACGACGAGGCCTTTTTTTTAGGTGTTTATTACCGTTTCAGTTGATTAATATCTTGCTTGGATGAGATCTTCAATCCATTTTGATATTTAATAGTGTGATTTAGGTATGAGTTACTGGGTGAATTCTTCAATACCCTGGAGAGTTCGATTCGATTGCTTCGGTTGAAGGGCTCAATGTCGAATTACACGAACATTTGTCCCAAGATTAAAAATGTTCATCTTCTAAAATGGTTGTTCTTTTCTTTTTCTGTAATGACAATTTATTCTTTCAATTTTCAGGAAGTTTTCATATTCTCATTTAACTCAATTGAAGTTCATATTGCCGGAGTCAATTATGATAAAGAAGGTTCTTTTGCAAGTTAATGGGACTGAAAGGGGAAGGAAGCAGAAAAAAATATGCGAAAGCTCCAGTTTGAGAAAGGTCTTCCGGGGGCGGCTTTTGGATTTCTTCAAAGCACATCCTATGGTAAACTTGGTCTCTCTATTTTGTGCATATCATTTCGTAGGAAATCTAACTTTTGGAGCATGGTTTATATATTTGACAATGGGTTAATCTTATTCTTGAATTTGTGTTTCCACAGATGTGTTGAATTTGATACAGGATTGAATTGTTTTTCTGACTTTTGATTCCCACAATTGCTCATATTCAATTTCATGTGCATTGTGTTTTAGTTTAATAATTATAATGAGTTATTACTGAATTTTTCTATTGGTTGGGAAAGTAAATCGGCTGTGGCATTTCCTGTGACATCTGCTCAGCATTTTTGCCTGCCAATATAAGGGGATAACAATGTATGTCAGGCATAACTTTTGTGTGACGAATTTAATAATTTATCTCCATTCAATGCCACACTGAATGTCACAGATGATTTCATTTCATTGGTAACCCTTTTTTGCCATTTATGCAGCATGGGTTATTTGTATTACTGTTTGGTATTTTGGCACACAAACTTGGTAATTTTTGTTTAGATTTATTATAAGTTTTTCAAGAACCTTTAAATTTTTTATTACCTTCAATGAAAAAATCTGCTCAAAGTGGCACTTAAAATTCACTTATTCAATATTTTAGGTACTTCAATCTTTTTGTCATGAAAAATTTCTAATGCTTGCCTGCTACACGACAACTGCGATTTTGAAACTGATGGATGGTGCTCTGCTGTTTTTGATTCTGATTTTATTAGAGATAATATGTTGCTAAAGATCACCCCTATGTGAACAGGTAGATGAAATTCCTGAGGAATTACTTCCAGAGCCATTCAATCGAGCAAAGAAAGATACGATTTCAATCACAATTGAAGCCTCCCACCCATATTCAATCGAGCAAAGAAAGATACGATTTCAATCACAATTGAAGCCTCCCACCCATTAATTCCTCCTGAGACGTCAACTAATGCTCTTCTGGAGCAACATCAAGCTGCAGCATCTCATATTTCTGCAACTTTCCAGAGGCACTTTTCACGGAAAGATTCCAAGTATCAAGCAAAGAATGCCCACAGTGAACCATCACATTCTTCTGCAAATCCAATGCTCCCTCTCCAGGTTTATGTCGTTCGTGGTGTTGTTCCGTGAAGGACATATTTTATCCCTTTTTAATCAATGTAAAATTTGCAGATGCAGGGAGGATGAGCATCCTCTTAATGAGCTACTTATCTTGCAGCTTGGTGCTGAGCATGCTAATGGTCGTTAAGTTTCATTGTGCAAAATTTTTGGTAACCATTGGAGCCAAGAAACGAGAAGAGTATTGGGGAATCACTCAGTATGAATACCCTATACACAGTAATATCTAACTTCTAGATACTTTTCTATGAAACAAATGAACTTTGTTTACATTTTTGGAGAAAACCTTGATTTTGCAGGGTAATGTGGAACTAAAGCTTGCAACTCATGAACCACAGTCCAAACAAAAGCAGTCTCTCACACGTAATTCAGGTTTGTTTTAAGACTTTTTTTTTTCAATATTTCATTTGTTTCAACATAATCAGTTGCCAAGATGCAAGCAACTGATTGACATTGTTCCTTAGGTATCTATGACTAAGATTCCAGACGATCTCCAGCAAGAACAGGATCCTTTCCATCATCTGATGGTGTTATTTCACAAAACTTCATCTCTGTTGTGTTACCATCCACTTCACGATGTACTATTGCAGGGCCATGAGGTTTTTTAGTTTCACAAAACATGTTAAAATCCAAACATTTTCTTTAGAGAATTGCCTGTCTCTTAAGTTTTTCTATGCTTGCTTCCAAATGGTCTTGATTATGTGAAGAGCTGACCATAATATCAATATTCGTCATGTGGGGAGAAAGTTACCTGCAACAGGAACATATGAGAGGCTTCAACTCTCGATGGGAATACCCATAAACTTTCTGAGATAAAAAAAAATTATGGGGGAATTGGCTTCACTCTTCATGATGAAACTGCAAGTGAAAATTTAACAGCACAATTACATTTCCGATGAAATATATCCGTTGTATATATAATGATATTTGAATTGCAATTCAACTAGCTGCAATGAAATGCCAATAATATTTAAAATGTGTTTTTATCCATATATGAGACATATTTATGCCATACAATAGTGTCAATGATCTTTTTCTTCTCTTTGGGGTTCTCCCTATTCCACTTTTATAACTCATGTAGATTCATATTTGGACGACAAGCGAGAGTATAAGTCTCTGTGCAAAAGCAAAGAAACACATCACGAAAGGTATATATGATTAAGAATTAAACATCGATCGTACATTCTAATAATTGTAGTTGAATTACTCCCTGCATCAATTAAAAATGAACAGGATTCCTACAGGGAACGCGCAGGTGCTATCCCTGGCTCTGCTTCTACTTCATCGCCGTCTTCTTCTTCGACTTTGATGGCTCCTCTTAACGTTCGCCTGATTGTGGTGGTTCCGAAGAACATGTTTCCGACCGGGTTCTTTCAGGTTTTTTGATTTGAACCGGAGGCTCAGAGCTGTCGACTTTATCTCTTTCAACCTCTGGGGTTGGAATTCGGTGGTAAGTGATTTACGCTATACAGCGCTTGGCCTTGGGTGCCTTGGATAATAGTTTCTTGGTAAGTGATTCTGGTATTCAGGTTGTTAAGAATTTTTTGGTTGCTTCTTTTCTTCTCTATTTAGGGTGTATTCTTAACATTTAGAGCAATCGTACAGATTGGCGCCCTAATAATCTCCTCAAGAAGAAGAAGAAGACTACCTGGAGAAGAAGAAGCAATCGGCAATCGATCTCAATCAAGCTTTCGGTTTCTGCCCAAGCTCTATATACTGAAACTGGTTGGACCGTGGAGGAAGATGGTAGCACTTATCGCAAGGTCTACTTCATTTTCTTAGTACTCTGGGTTTTTTATTTCTCCATTAATTTTATATTTTATTACTTTTGGTTTCAATATGTTTTAGATTCTTTGGGTTATTCAAACCATGCCAATTGTTAATATGCTCCGACCTGAAGGATTTCTTGGTTAAGCTATTTTTAACAAAAAGAAAAAAAAAATTTTTTTTCCATTTTAAAAACCGTTCCAATTTCATGTATGATCCATATAGCATAAATGAGATGCTCCGCCCTGAAGCATTTCATCGTTCAGCTATTTTTAGCAAGAAGAAAATTTATTTCCCATTTTAAAAAACAAAAACTCTTTAACAGTTGGATTCTCAGTTGTGCTTCAACCAATGTAACCGTGCAATCTCCAACATTCCTGTCAAAAAGCACCCCCCCCCCCCCCCCCCCAACATATGATCCCTCTCTACACCGAAGTACTCATTGTGCAATCAATCCATAATTTGTACATTAGAACATCTCTCTGATTCTGTTGAAGTTTTTTACCCAAAAAAAAAACACCGCACAATTTCATCTCATTCACGTCGAATGCAAATATCGGCCTAGGGCTGAAAATAAACCATATATATTTCGGGATAGAAATTCTTCCACTAAAAGATGGAAAAAAAATGAAGAGGAAATGGACGATGAGAGCTCAGAACCTCATGGTACAAATCATGACCAGTTGGGATTACTTGAAGGGAGAAAAAGGCATTTGATCTTATATCTTACTCTTCCATTGAGCCTATTAATACATTCTCTTCCTAAATGGAAGCTACATGTTCTTTGGAAAACAAGGAAATATAGAATAAACAGATTCCCTCTTTCTGGCTAAGGCTTTGTGTAGTACCTTTTGCCTTATAATTGCACTGAAGTTTGAATCCAAGAAGATTTCAAAATTTTTCTTTCTGTTGCTTTTCTTCAATCAAATCCTACTTATGGGGAATTTCTGTTGGGAATAGCTATATGTCTTGGAAAATGATTCAACATGGAAATACCCAAGCAATCATTAAAGAATGTGAAATTCATTATACCGTATCTCTGATTTTAGCATTTTGTATTAAAGATCGTTGTTCTCTTCTTTCTTTCTGATATCCTGAAGGTGTAGGGCATGCTTCAACAGTGACTGAGTTGGTAGAGGAATGGTCTCCTGGGTCACGGTTTTGTACCGCGGAGTGTGCCGAGAACTGTAAGTACAAATTTCTGCCACTAAGACTGCTTCAATATCACATCACATATTTTAACTACAATCTTTCATTCCTTTAAGCTTTCAAAAAAAATTTTTGTGTTGTTTTTCTTGAATCAAGCCCAACTTCTAGGGAGTTTCTGTTTGGAATAGCAATATGTTGTTTATGAAGATGAGGAAGAAGATTGTCAGGAAGAAGATTGTGTTGTTTTTCTTTGTGTTGCTTTGCTCTGTCATAGTTTTTGTTTATGAAGATGAGGAAGAAGATTGTCAGGATGCTAATGGAGGATGTTGAGTTGATGGGTATGAACCTGAAATAAACCAAGGTCACTTATACATTACTGATGATCCAATGGAGGCTGTGTTTGCCTTTCATATTGTACTTAATTGTGAATTGCTCTGTGAAATTCAGCCCTTCATTTAATGGTGTTTTCGTTGAATCTCTCCTTTTAGTTGATAAAAGCCCTATATATAGGTTTGCTGAAGAAGCAGAACAAAATTACATACGTCAGGCTATGCACTCAGTGTTTTTGCCATCCTTTCTATCTTGCATTTTTGCTAGATTTGTGCTGTATTGTAGACGGTGTAATGAGGATCATATGAGACTAATTGGCAATTTTTTTTTCTAATTGACACTTGCTACAGAATATTGTGATACCAGAACTGCGCATGTTCGACCCTGAATTCTCACCTCAAGGTTTTTTTTTTCTTCCATTATTATTGATTGGAATTACATGTTCCATCAATTGATAGTTTCATCCCAATTGTTGAGCTAACATCCTAATTCGTATCTCTTTTTAACTTGCTATTCCTCCATTTTCATTTTTGCTGTGAATGTAATTTATTAAATAGGAAGGCGAATGGGTTTGAGGATTCCTGGGATGCCATTCAAACTATCTCCCCCCCTCTCTCTCTCTCTCTATCTCTCTCTCTCTTCCCTTCTCTAATGTAATTAAGGTATATAAATATTTCAGAGGTTTGGAAACATAGTTGGAGTTTTTACAAGTTATGGAACTTTTCAAGAGAGACATGGATCCTAATTTCATGTCAATGGATCCTACTTTCATGTCAAATGTCGCTAAGGTTGCAACTACTCAAAATTTCTGTGAGTGTGTGCTGAATTTTTAGTTTAGTTAGGATATTCCCCAAGTAATTACAATCTCCAGATAGTAGTTAATATGAGCTGAATATAATGTTTACCCACAAAAACAGGAAGGTAGAGCGGGTTTGTAAGTAAGCCCATCTAATGAAGTTTGATAGTTTTAATAATGGTTATTGGTTTTACTTTATCAGAAAAAAAAAAAGGTGTAATAATATAGACATTTTTTATTGTTAAAAATATGTGAGCCATTGTGATGCCACCATCAATTTACGAGTTGGGTACAATCTTCTAACTATGAAAATCATGAAGAGATAATGTGCTGCGGTAAGCCTATAAACAATGATAATGACTTTTTTGAATGATTCATTAACTATAGTTGCATTGAATGGAAACTCTTAACTCTAAAAATTTTCTCATTCTGGCAGTTTACACATTGGATTTCCCATTTACATCATGTACCCATGAATTAAATATTATAATCAAGAAGATGATTTAGAAATTTCAGCTCTTAAGTTTTTTCATTTCTCAGCAATTAAATATTATAAACAACGAGAGGATTCATTAACTATGGTTGTATGAACATTTTGTTGTATTTAACAATTTTCCCCTTTCAGATATTGACAACTTTACCTCTTTTATTTGAACTTACTAAGGGTAGACTTGGCATTTAAAATAAGGCAGCTAAGTCAAAATTATTATTAAAACTATTTGCCCGTGCGATGCACGGGCCCAATTGCTAGTAACAAATTAAGGGAAAAAGAAAAAATATGACGTTTTGAGTATAGAATGTTTAGCAATTATTAAGTGATAAACGTGGTGTTAACTTGTGGAACATGACAACTGGTCCCCAACATAGTCTCCTTGTTTTAAATTTTCAGTCCACCACCGACGAAATCTTCAAGTTGAACTTTGCCATCTCAGTTATCGGTTCCTTTCTGGCTTTGGTTGATTGTAGAAGGCGTTTTGAGTATAGAATGTTAGGCAATTATTAAATGATAGACATGGTGTTAACTTGTGGAACATGACAACTGGTCCCCAATACAGTCTCCTTGTTTTAAATTTTCGGTCCACCACCGACGAAATCTTCAAGTTGAACTTTGCCATCTCAGTTATCGGTTCCTTTCAGGCTTTGGTTGATTGTGGAGGTTGCAGAGACCCACCAAGACGTTGAATTAGTGGCTTCAGTCAACATTGATTAGGTTGCATCTCATTGTACTCTATTTGTGGCTGTGAATATCGTGAAGTAATCAGTTGAGCTAAACTTGTGGAACATGAGCAACTGGTCCCCAACACAGTCTCCTTGTTTTAAATTTTTAGTTATGGTATGACACTCTTTTGGACATTATAAATCTCACTTTGCATGCTAGGTGAGAAATTTAGAGTTGCCCTTTCTTTATACACATGATGTGATTAATGTTGTTTGAGCCATCGCAGGTGTTATTTATTTATTTTTTATCTAAGACATTTTATAAACTGCCTGCCGGCACATAGTCGGGATCCACACACACCTATTACTTACCTCCTATGGGGGCGTGTGGCTTTGTCATAGGGACTTGCGGGCCACACTGTGTTGCAACTCGAGCGACTTTCTTCGACATGTCTCAGCTAGGAGGCATAGTTGTTAAGAGAACTCCCATTATTATTGAGGGCGGGTTTCTGTAAGGAATAAAATTAAATATATAAAAGTTCACTCCTATTATCAAGTTAAGCGTTTGGTACGACTGGTGTTCTATATGGTATAAGATCCTTAGGTTAGCGCCAATTTCTTTTTTTTGAAAAACAAAATACTCCATGTGTAAGTGTGAGATATGGGAAAAATCACTGGAGATGATTTCCCCTCCGTCTGCACACGGACTCAACGTAAAATGGGAGAGTCGTCACCATTCAGATTTTTGGAGGTGTGAATGGACACCAAGATCATAAAAAATATGCAAAAAGGATTAAAAGTCAATTCTAGAGTAAAAAAAACTCTACTTGAAAATCAAATCCAGAGATGGGTAAGGGGATTAGATTATGAACGGGGGAAGGTGTTAGGCACCCCCATTCACCCACACAAGGTGGTTGCCAAGTGTTTGTTCATGCTAAAAAAGATAAGAAAGCTTGCTAAAAATCATTAAAAACCTTTAAAAAGGACGAATGCATGATATCTTCACATGAAGATCCAAATGGATTTCAGATCCAAATGGATTTCAGATCCTCTTGCATGTCAATATCATATCTGGAATATCACCAAAAGATGGAAATCTAAGCAAAGATTGCACAAAACCAAGTTGAGTCAAATCCAGAAAATTCGGTAAAAGATAAACCATTTGTCTTGAAATCATTCAAATCCAACTTAAATTAACTCAAATCAAATCCATTTGAAAGATTATGATAGATAGAAGACTCATGCCAAATTTCAATCCATTCCGGTTAAAATCCTAAGAGTTATGCCTCCTTTGAAGTTGCTGCTGGAGATAATTAAAAGTGGAAAGTGGGCAGCTTTGGAAAACTATCTAGAAAAATCTGCTCCATATAAATCCATGAAATTAGGTGTGAGTGAAGTCTGTATGGCCATATTTCAAATGAAACTAACCTCATACAAAAATTCATTCGGATGTGCCCTGGGTGGTCTCCCGAACAGGCCCCAAAGATCACAGATTTACCTAGAAAAGGGCTGTTGAACAGCTCTGAGTAAATCTATTGCTCACGACACAAATGGAGTCAAAAAATTATGAAGCCAACTGGATTTAAAACTAGACTTCCATAGGAAAACTCAGAAACAAGAATCACTCGAATCGGACTTAAAACGAACACACGGCGCTCAGTCGAAGTGACAAGTTCTGTATTCAGATCAGAATTGACCTATCAACTTCGACAGAGAGGTGTCAAAAATCTGCTTGATAGAAATTAATGAAATTTGGTAGGCCTAAACTAGACAGCCTCACCTTTCCCATGGTTCTGGAATCACTCCAAAATTCATCCGGACGATGAAGTTATGAGTGTCCGAAGTCGGGGTACAGTTGCTGTCAAGTTAAGCCATTTTTAGAGAAAAACAACTCCAAATAGTGATAAAGTGTGTGTGATCCGTGCAAGATTAATCAAAATCCTTTGAAAATCATTTGAAAACATCCTAGAATTGCTTGAGGCTATTTACTTCAGATTTATCACAATAAATGCAATAAATCCAAAATATGAGCCTATCCCGCCAAAATCATGTGCTATGTATGTGTAAGTGTAAAAATCATTCCAACAACATAGTAAAGATAGCATGCATTCATATCAATCAAAACAGGGTTCTAAAAACAACCTAGGGTTCCATTCCATTATCGTTTCCCTTAATTCTCTCTCCCCGTTAAACACGGTTCTTCAAGATAATCTTGGGGTACTTTGAATATGAAAGGGTTTCCACAGAATCACAAGGCTTATAGCATGCATTTAAAAAGGATCTAGAACACCCTAGGGTTCCGTTTCATTATCGTTTCCCTTAGTTCTCTCTCCCCGTTAAACACGGTTCTTCAAGATAATCTTGGGGTACTTTGAATACGAAACGGTCTTCAAAGATTCAAAAGGCTTATTCAAAAGAGGTTCTAGTACTAGGATCAATTCCCAGTCTCATTTCTCCTAGATCTCGGATTCACGTTTGTAGACACCCCAAATTGCACTGTCAAAATGATCAATAATCATCAAAAATCATTATCTTCTTGAAAGCCAGCACAAAAATTGAAGAAAATAAGTTTTTACCTGTATCCGGCAACTCAGGCCAGATACATGTACTCCTCTTTGTATCCAGTGAAGAATACCGGATACAAGAAGGCTTTAGTGTATCTGGTATTATATATCGGATACCTTAAGGCCCTTGTGTATCCGGCCTGATACGCCAGATACATAAGTTTTGCTCAAAATTAGGGTTTTCCGAGAGCTTTTCACTTTTACCATCATATCCTTCATTAAATGAGGGGAAATCTCGGAAATAGCCTTAGGGTTAAGGTTGGTGGGCTATAGACATTATGTTGTGTCTACCATTCTCACCAACCCTAACCCTAGCCTTTGCTTATAAATAGGAGGCTCCTCCTTAAGCAAATGGCCATTAACTCTTACCTTGAATTTTCTTCAAGAAGAGCTCCAAGAGAAGAGGGAAACCGCTGCGGAAGTGCTTCCAGAACCCAGGTAAGCCTCAAACCTCTTTTTAATTTTTGTCTTTAGATTTCTAGATCTAGATCTTTTCTCCTACCTTTCTGTAGAATAAGGCCTTGATCTGTGTGTGAAAACCTTTCCCTGGTTCAAAGTATCTCAAGACTCCCCCTAGCCATAAAACGTGAAGGCGGGATCTAGGAGAAACGAGACTGGGGATTGAACCTAGTGCTAGAACCTATGTAGCATAAAGCCTTTTGAATGATTGAAAACCGTTTCATATTCAAAGTACCCCATGATTATCTTGAAGAACCGTGTTTAACGGGGAGAGAGAACAAAGGGAAACGATAATGGAACGGAACCCTACGTTGTTTTTTAGAACCCCATTTTTATTGATATACATGCTTGATATCTTTGCTATGCTATTGGAATGGTTTTCACACTTACACATGCATAGCACATGATTTTGACGGGATAGGCTCATATGTTGGGTTTATTGCATTTATTGTGATAAATCTGAAATAAATGGCCTCAATCAATTCTGGAATGTTTTGAAATGATTTTTAAAAGTTTTGTATTCATCTTGCATGAATTGCACATACTTTGTCACAGTTTTGAATTGTTTTTCTCCAAAAAGGGCTTTACTTGACAGCAACTGTACCCCAACTTCGGACACTCATAACTTCATCGTCCGGATGAATTTTGGAGTGATTCTAGAACCATGGGAAGTGTGAGGCTGTCTAGTTTATGTCCACCAAATTTCATTAATTTCTATCAAGCGGATTTTTGACACCTTTCTGTCGAAGTTGATTGGACAGTTCAGGTTCAAATATCGAACTTGTCACTTCGACGGAGCGTCATGTGTTCGTTTTATATCCGATTCGAGTAATTTTTGTTTCTGGGCACTCCTCCTTTATGAGTCTATTTTTAAATCCAATTGATTTCATAATTTTTTGATTTAAATTGTGTCGTGGAGAGCAGATTTACTCAGAACTGCTCAACAGCACTTTTCTGGGTCAATCTGTGATCCTCGGGGCCTGTTCGGGAAGTCACCCAAGGCACATCCGAATGAGTTTTTGTATGAGGCTAGTTTCTTTTGAAATATGGCCATACAGACTTCATTGACACCAAATTTCACAGATTTCTATGGAGAAGAGTTATCTAGGTGATTTTCCAAAGTTGCCTACTTGCTACTTTTGATTTTCTCCGGCAGCAACTTTAAAATAGCCATAACTCTTAGGATTTCAACCGGAATTAATTGAAATTTTGCATGAGACTATTGTTTACCCTAATCTTTCAAATGGATTTGGTTTGACTAAATTTAAAATTGGATTTGATTAATTTCAAGAGAAATGGCCTTACTTTTTACCAAATTTCCCGGATTTGCCTCAACTTGGTTTTGTGCAACTTTTGCTGTGATTTCCATCTTTTTGTGATATTCCAGAAGTGATATTTACATAAAAGAAGATCTGGAATTCATTTGGATTTTCATGTGAAGATATCATATATTTGTCCTTTTTCAAGGTTTTCATGATTTTTTAGCAATCTTTCTATTTTCTTTTGACATGAATAACACTTGGCAACCACCTTGTGTAGGTGAAATGGGGGTGCCTAACACCTTCCCCCGTTCATAATCTAATTCCCTTACCTATCTCTGGATTTGATTTTCAAGTAGGGTTATTTTTACTTTAGAATTTGCCTTTTAGCACTTTTTATCTCTTTTTGCTTGTTTTTAATTCTTTTGGTGTCCATTCACACCCTAAACAAATGGATGGTGGCGACTCTCCCAACCTTTTACGTCGAGCCCCGGGTGTTGACGGAGGGGAAATCATCCCGATGATTTTTCCCATGTCTCACAACGTTTTACGGCTAAGGGGAGTCTTGAGATACTTTGAGCCGGGGAAGGGTTTTCATACACACATCAAGGCCTTATTCTACAGAAAGGTAGAAGAAGAGATCTAGATCTAGAAATGTAAAAACAAAAATTAAAAAGAGGTTTGAGGCTTACCTGGGTTCTGGAAGCACTTCCGCAGCGGTTTCCCTCTTCTCTCGGAGCTCTTCTTGGCAAAAGTTCTTGGCAAAAATTGTTGGCAAGAGAGTTAATGGTCATTTGCTTAAGGAGGAGCCTCCTATTTATAGGCAAAGGCTAGGATTAGGGTTGGTGAGGTGGTAGACACAACATAAGGTTTATAGCCCACCAACCTTAACCCTAAGGTTATTTTTGAGATTTCCACTCATTTAATGAGGGATATGATGGTAAAAGGTGAAAGCTCTCGGAAAACCCTAATTTTGAGCAAAACTAGTGTATCCGGCATTTCAGGTCGGATACACTAGCGCCTATGTGTATCTGGCATATGTTGCTGGATACATTAAGGGCTACTTGTATCCGGCATGTTCCATTGGATACGAACAGATGCACTTGTATCCGACCTGAGTTGTCGGATACAAGGAAAACTTGTTTTTTTCACATTTTTGTGTTGGTTTCAAAGGAAGCAATGATTTTTGCTGATTATTGATCATTTTTACTGTGCAATTTGGGGTGTCTACAGTAGGGCCTCCCTAAAAATGGGTTTGAGTCCGACCCATATGTGAGGGGGAGTATTAGGAATATAATTGAATATATAAAAAGCTTTTGATAGGATTGGTGTTCAATAGTTTCAAACTCAAACTTTGGCTACGAACAGCTCAAAGTCTTACCACCCTTCCAAGATCTTTGAAAAGATTATTTTAGCTTAAGTGATAATTATCATTAAACAATGTGTCAAATATCAAATCATAAAACTGTTTTAAACTCTGCAAGTTGTTCCATTACTGCTAGCTTTGATAAAGATGCATGTATAGAAGAAGATTGAGTATATCTTCTGCTTCAGATGAGTTCAAATATGTGCTTAAATGGGTACTTTTTTCAAGTGGGAATGGTAGCACTAGTTTCTAGGTGGAAGGAAAAGGCTGAAGTGTGACTTTTTAACTTTTGCATCCCACTTGGGTTTTTTTAAGGAATGCCAACCTAGTACCTCTTGTTCTTGTTCTTCAACCTCCTGCAGTCTTTGGAGTCACTTGGCCATCTTTTCTGCAAGTTCACACTAGCTTCAGAGTTCAAAGAGTTTGCTCAAAGTCATTTGATCATGGGTGGTTGTGGCATTTTTTTTAATCTAGTTTATGACTTAATTAAAAGAAGGGTTCTTTGCATCCATGCCCCTACATTATAAGATATTTACATCCATATCCTCCTGTTTTTAGTAATTGTATTTATGCCCCTAAATTTAGCATAGTTGTTGCAATTATATCCCTAACGTCAGATTCCGTTAACTTTTGTTAGATTCCGTTAACTTTTGTCATTTATTTTTAGTAAATGACTAACATAACCTTCTATAAGATTTTAAAAAAATGCTAGATAGCCTAATGAGTATGTGCTTGGCTAAATTTAAATGAATAATTATCAATTAAGTAAATTAATATCAATAACTTAAGGTATAGATGCAATAAATATAATCAAATAAGAACATAAATAAAAATATAAAATAATATATTAGGGTAAATGTGAAATATTTTTTATTTATAGAAGGTTATTTTAGTAATTTAGTAAAAATAAACAATAAAGGTGAACAGACTTTAACGTCAGGGTATAACTGTAACGATTATGTTAAATAGAGGGACATAAATATAAATACTAAAAAGAAGAGGATATAGATGCAAATTTCTCATAATGCAGGGATATGGGTGCAAAAGCCCCTAAAAGAAACCCATTTGAATCAACCTATGAGTGAAGTCAAATCTTCAAAAGTTATATTGGGATAGTTAGGATTTGCATTACATGTCATGATGTGTAGGCTTTCAACTGTTCATGAATAAACATTCTTCTTCCACCGTTATCCCCTCTGTCTCTTTATGGTATTTTCCACTTCCCTTTGGATTTTGAGCTCTGTACTTTGACTCTTGGACAAAAGTAAAGGAAAAAATAAAACAAACAAGAGGGGGAAAAATAGAAAAGATAAAAAAACAAAGATGGGGTGGGTGAGAACAATAATGAACTCTTGTTTTCTTTCTTTTCCTTTTTTTTTCTTGGAAATTAAAATTCTCATTTGTCCGTTAGCTTGAATTGGAGGCTACTTCATTTTGTTATGTTGAGGTTGGACATCAAGAAACTACATAAAACTCTGGGATTCCTATATGTTGTCGGAGTTTGGATACAACGTTTGAGAGAATGCAGGGTAAAAAACAAACCTATTATTGTCATCGGCTCCCTAAGTCAAGAAGCGAAAAAAATTAAATCGCGAGAGAGAAATTGCAAGAAATTGAAGGATTTGTATATTTTGAGAGCCTTTAGATACCGAAAACAGGAAAGAAGGTTGTTGGACCCATCATTTGAGAAAATGCAAGATCCAAGTCATCCAAATGCAGTCTTAGAAGTGGAAGAAATAATCAAATGTCATGGTCAAAGTGAAGTGAAAGGTACTTCTTTTTTTTAAAAAAAGTTAAGAACAACCCCCACAAAGCATTAAAAGATTGCCCAAAAGGACAAGAGAAAAAACACTAAAGTTGAGGATTTGGGTGCAAGTGAACTCAATAGTCTCAATATAACATTAATTAAGTTAAAGGCAACAGCTTATTACGCACGAGGTGAACGTGGATAGCATATGTTCCAGCATGAACAGAATAGGACTGACCGTCCAATAATAATAAATTAACAAGCCATCTAATGTGGGGCCTAGAGATCCAGAAGATATATAAAAGGATTGAAGTGCACAATCAGACACGCGTGGAGTATTTCAAAGATAAAGAAGCACCATTGATGTGAGCCCCATTCAGAATAATAAAATCATTTGATACTTGCTCTTCCACAAAAAAAAAATTGATACTTGCTCTAATTTTTCTTTTTCTTTTCTGGGGAGAAGAGATAGGGCCTTTTTTCTTTTTCTTTTCTAGGGAAAAAGGAAAGGGATTGGGTTTTTGAGGTGCATTAAAGTAAGGTTTTCACGGTTAGAAGTTTATTTAGTAAATCTTATTTTCTCACTCTATATACTAAGTTTTAAATAAATAAATCATACAACAAATAAAGAGACAAACATGTTGATTTTGAGGAATGTAGAAAACACAGAAACATTCAACAGAAAATAAGAAATGTAGCAAAAACGGATATAAGATTTACGTGGTTCGGCAAATCACCTATGTCCAAGGAAAGATGAGAATTATTTGGATTAAAATATTGTTCTGGGGTTTTCTATAATGTGAAGTAGCCATATCATCTTTATACACGGATTAAAGCCCTTGTTGCATTGGCTATAAGATTTGCTGCAACTAATAGTGGTTTATTCATACACGTATGTCTACGTCACTAAATCTCGTTTTGATTTAGTGATGTAAATACATACTACATGTATATGTAAGTTAATTGTGAATAATTACGGAAAGATACAATAGTCTTTTAAAATGTTTTGCAGATGTTCTAAATAAATCATATTAGATAGTTTTTTTTTTTTTTTTAAAAGTTAAGATATTAGATAGTTAGAAGGCATTGAAGTCTTTTAAAATTTTGAAGGGGTATAATGAGAAAACAAATATCAAGACTTCTATAATAGTAATATGTTTTAAAATAGTAAAAGCATACATCCATAAAAAGGGATAAAGATAAGGAGTCATTTGGATCAATCCAATTGAATGATTCTGTTCTTAACCAAGAAAAAAGCAATCTTTTGAGAGACTTCATTATACTAGGTTCAATTAATCAATTAAAGTGTGAATCTTACTAAGTGGGTTTAACTTCTTAAAACGGCATATAAAATTTATTACGGTACGTGTTCACTCTCTTTTTCTCTACTTTTTCCCCTTTGGGTCTAGATCATTCTTCTTAAAATAATAAACGACCTAACAGAGATGGTTTGATCATGTATCATCAAGCCCTTTGACCACACAAATACATAGAACAACAGTACCGGGGATCAAATGTTACATTTAGCAATTAAGGAGAACTAGCAGGGTGCACGTGCAGTACTACACCTAGAGCGAGGGAACAGTTTTGCAATTGTCCAGATTTTAAATACATAGGATAAAGTTTTGACTATTTTAACTCTATTTTAATGATGCCATTACAGGGAATGATAAGGGCTTTTTGTAAAAGCCGTGCATAGTTGTTGGCATGCTTACCAAGGGGCCTATTTTCATTATATAGCATAGATTTTACATGCCTATTAACTTGCCCCAGGGTGTTGCTATATAGTTATTAGTCACATCATTACAGGTTCTCTTGCATATATCACCGTACGATATAGTAGTTGTTGTAATATTTAGGGGAAATACTGTTCTGTATTATCAAATAGGTATCAGAATACGAATGAAATTGGGTAAACAATTAAAACAGTATCAGATTATAGATGCACGAATATGAGAAGAACAGTCAAGACAGAAAGAAGCAACAGATCTAAGCAGAAACAAATGTAAACAGGATTGGAATAAACTTATCAGTCGAGGCGAGATTCAGAAATCTCTGTGCTTAAAGCCTTAAGCGTCCCCTGTAGAACGAATCTCTAGTGCGAAGGGTTGCTCGACGCTATGACTTCCAGCATTCAACGACAAACATGTCTCTCCAGTAATCCGCACAGAAATACTGGACAAATCGAACCCGCGTAGCAGTGTCACTCTTACTTTCAGAACAGAGAAGAAAAACACAGGCGTCCAACAAAGGCTGTATTCTCTGATTTTCGTGTGTCACCAAACCCTAATCTCTCTCTTCTATATATATGAGAGGAAACGAACGTTTGTGTCTCTTAAGAGGCACACGTTCACACAGATCACGTTAATTAAAATTAATTAACGTTAACCCAACGGTTATAAAACCCAAACGATTGGAAAACGTTTTAGAAAAGAAAAATAAAACGTTTTAGGAAGTCAGCAAAAAATAAGTATAAAAAGATAGCATCACACACACGCCACGACACGACCGACCGGACGGCGGCGGCGGCGGCGCGCGATGCAAAGAAACCCCAACAACAAGAAACAGTGTCTCACTTTAGAGGTTGCACCCCTTTAGTTCCCACTATTCAATATAAACCATTAGAAGTTCTCATAAACTTCCAATGTGGGACTATTCCTCCCACAAGAGACAAACACTAAATGACAAAACAACAAGAGGGAATTTTGAGCCCTCGAAAAAACCAATAAAATACAACAGTAGTGTGTCTAAGTACCAAGTATATTGCTTCACAGCCCCTCACATGTATGGTGTGGGGCCCTCCAAATGTATGGTGGGCCTCCCACTGAATGTGAGGGGCCCCCCACTGAATGTAAGGGCTGTATACAGCTCATGCTGCAGAGGATGAAAGTCCCTTCAAGACCATAGATAAGACAATAAGTCGGCATAAGTCTAGTCAAAAGCAAGTTTATCATAGGGGTGAATTGACAACAGACTTAACCTTCAACATTTTAGCACATCAGGAATATTTTCTTCAGTAAAAGTAGTGAGAAAAATTCTTTTATGATGCTGATGTTTGAAAATGTAAACATCGTGTTTGGTTTGAAGAGAAATGAAATGTCTTAGTCTATTAGATTGCAAAATCAAAATTATATTTTTTCTTGTAACTATATTCCCATAAATACCCACAATTACAATTAAATTATTTTGCCCAATTCACTTATTATCAAATCTTAGCATTCCACTTATTACTAAAATACCCTTGTTATAAGGCTCCATTTTGATATAAAGAAATGAGTAGTGTAATTCTTATGTTTCTCACAACAAATTTTCTTGCATTCCTTGACCTCTTGAATAAATGTATATTTCTTTTTTCTTACACCAGGGGGATTGCGCGTAATAAATTAAAAAGCATTAATTTGTAAATATTTTTGTGAGACCCACTAAGAAAAACACTCCACCTTAAAAGTATGATCCTAAATCGCATGCCATTCGATTTGGTTAATTAGTTATGCTGACATGACATAACAAATCTTTAAAATGAAAAAAAGCTGAGGGGCATTTTGGGCATGAACTTTCGAACTCGTATCTTGCCTCATTGCTTTATATATTAGTATAGATTTGTTAAAAGCTAGTAGCAAGTTTCACAAACTTTCTCGCTATCGAAACGTGTGTGGGTTGCAAGAACATTGCATTTCTTACAATCTCCTGCCTTCTCGACACAAGCCTAAATGATATTTGCAATTTCATTAGGGCATCTAATCCATTTACTAATAAATAAACTTTCTTTACTACAAGGGAATTGAGTATGATTATGCCGTAAGAGCCCATATTGGATTCCATGGTTTCACATTCACCTACATAAACCCTAAACCATGATCTGATGGGTTGACTGGATTCAATGTTGACACTAATGCTTCTCCTTGGTCTCTATCCACTTTAATCAACCCTTTGAAGATTTCACAAAAGGGTCAAAGCTCCATCAACCATAATAAAGACAAACTCCACCGAATCACAGCAGGATAAAGCAAATTATTTTCTGATATTGTAGCAAAACAAAACGTGGGGTTTTGCCGTCCTTGCTGTCGGCTGGAAAAGTTTAATGGGCTGGACTTAATTAACATGGGCTTCAATATTAAAAGCCCATGTTCAATAACCTTGATTAGTATCCTGCTTAATATGATCTAAAATATTGTAAAATCCCCTCCTAAAATATTGTAAAATCAATCGAACTTGTTTAGATTATTTTGGCCAAGACAAATAATTCATTTATTTATTTTTTAATCTTTCATCCTTATTAGACTAATTATGGATCGTTCGATCATAATACATGTCGCTAATCGATCTCGGTATTTGCGCCGGTCGAAATGATCCGACCGGGTCGTCGGGTTTGAAAAACTTTAATTGCAACCATGCTTAATAAATGTTTTCAACGATCAATTCAGCTAACAAAATATTTGAAATATATAATGAATGGGTGGAGAATTGGATATTCCACCATGCATGTATGCAGATTATATTATAATCTCATGAACATGATCCATGTTGGAAGAGAGACGTGCTTTGACCATAAATTGAAATGAGTATAGTTAAAAGAAAGAAAAGGGGAACATATTCTAAACAGGAGTTCATGAAAAAGAAAAAAAGGAAGTTATGATATAATATTGCATAAAATTAGTAATAGATATTTACTGTTTACCCCTTTAAGTTTCCAACAATCCCACTTTCTCCTCTGAGGTTTCTAAAATATCAATTTACCATCTTGAGGTTTTCCATGTAACAATCCTAATTGAGAAAATACTAATTTGCCCCTCTTATTACATATAAATTATGCTCTGAGCACCTAAAATTTCTTTAGGGACAGATGTAAATTGGGTCTTTCTTTTTTTTTTTTCACTTTTTCTGCATTTGAGCTAATATTGTAAGCTAAAATTTCAATATGCGTTCATCTCTTGCCATCTCATCAACATTGTTAAATTTTAAGGGTTAAACCTTTAGAAAGGAGAGATTGTTATACACGGCAAACCTCAAGGTGTCGAACCAATATTTCAAAAACCTAAGAGGGGAAGTGAGATTATCTAAAACCCAAAGGGGATAGACTGTAAATATCCCAATTATATGTATATGTAATTAAAACTAATTTTATTAGGGCATGCATATGACTATTGTTCAATAAAGAATCGTCAAAATGAGAACCCGGAGAATGAATTATTCGAATTAAAGGTCCAAGTCATGGCCATCGCCGTACAATTTAGATCAGACAAAGTTTATTCTTGTTATATGTACGAGGATTAAGTTTTGGCCCCCCCCCCCCCCCCCCCCACTTTTTGTTAAATCAATGGTTGTAGAATCCAATTTTATCACCGCCATCAACGTGGACTCTTTCATATTCAAGAACCTTTAGTATTTTTGACATCGATTAAATGCGGCACAAGAAAGATTTCCATTCAATTTTTCTCACTTCCCAGGTTTCTTTTTAATTTTTAATCCCATATTTTCTAGGTCCCACAGCATTTCTTTTTCTTTTTCTTGCAATTTTTTAGTACTAGGGAAATGCACGAGCTATGTGCCTTGCAAAAAATCAAGAAGGGTGTTATGTAGATAGTTATCAAACTACCTCCTACAGTTATTAGAGACGTAAATAAGAGTATTAGCCGGAGGTATTTTCAAGTACAAATGTCAGGCTCGAATCAGGCGAATTCGCTTTGTAGATAATATAGATTCAAACATGGTTTTAATTAATTAGATCATTGAGAAGGATTATTATTTGTAAGAATAAGCAAAAGGAATTAATTAGTAAAAATATGAAATGGGCTTAATGGGCTTGTGTGCAAGGGGGTTCAAGCCCAAATACTAAAGCTTTTAGAATGAAGAAACCCTGATTACAGGCTATGTCGGCACGAGAAAGAAAATTTAAACAAGAATTTTCTTCCTCTTGCCCTGACACCGACCTTCCCTCATTAAAGCTTGAAAGGCTAACCGTTTGTAATCTGATCTGATACGTGGTCAAATCCTGGTGTGAATACACACAAGGGCATTTCATCATGTTTTTATGCATAGATTCACACAGAATAATAAGGGGAAATGGAAGTATCCCAGAAAGATTTAGATATTGATTTAATAAAAAGGCTGGAAGACTGTTTCAGATGCGGCGGTTTAAGGTTCAATTCTGACCTGTTTATATAAAGAGTCATTGTTGAGAAAAGAGCTAGGGAAGTTCTTTCTTTGAGAACATAAAAGGAGGGGAGGAGGAGGTGTTTGTTGTGATTTTTTTTTGCTCAAGTTTGAATAATATAGATTAGACGTCTCATTTCACTGGTTACATGTGCGTTTTAGAGGTGGCGAATCCACGAGACAAAGAACACCATGCTGGGTATCCATGGAGGAGGAGAAGTGGGAGAGACATTGATGAAGTGCCCTCTCAAGAACAACCACAGCCACAACAACCACCATCCCAATCACCACAGCAACAGTTGCAGCAACATCGCTTTTTAATGGAGACTGCATACCCACCAATCTTTCCTGGTTACAATAGAGAAAGAGAAATGTCAGCTATGGTGTCCGCACTGACACATGTTGTGTCTGGTCAGAGGAGTACTGGGGATAGGGCGAGTGGTTCTGGGACATCAAATTTAGCTCCTGCTGCTTCTGGGGTTAGCTCCTCTTCTTCTCCTCCATCATCATCATACTCTTCTTCTTCTTCTTCATGGAATACTGGAGGGCAGAAGAGAGCCCGCGAAGAAGATGGTAGTGAGCAGTTATCTGAATCAGTTCCGAGGATTTACAGAGGACTTGGTGATTTCAGAGCTTCACAAGGAGAGTCATCATCTGGGGTTTCAGGTTAGGGTTGAACCAAACATCCATTTATCCTTCTTTTCACTCTCTCTCTCTCTCTATATTAATCTCTTTTTCTCCATATATAACCTTATTTCATGTAACTTTGCATGTATCAGTATCTTAACAGTATTATTTAATCTTAATTAGTATCTTCTACTAGTTCTTCTAAAACCTCTTTGAGGTTTAATATTCATCATTTATGGCTCCACCACATTAATATTTCACACGGTTTCAGAAAGAAACTTCTTCTGATTAAGAACTTCTCAACCATTCTTGAAAAAAATTAATGAAAGTTAGTACTTTTGGCTTTCTTCTTTCTTCTAATAATGGAACTTATTGATCAGGTGACAAAAATTTTTTTTTTTTGGTCTTACAGGAACAGAAGGTCATGCTATTATTACAACAAACACAAATATTACTACAACGACTCCATCTACAATCACTTCCTATGCAGAAGGAGCTGGTGGAGAGAGGAGGAGAAGATACAGAGGAGTGAGACAAAGGCCATGGGGAAAATGGGCAGCCGAAATAAGAGACCCCCACAAAGCTGCAAGAGTTTGGCTGGGCACATTCGAGACAGCTGAAGCAGCTGCAAGAGCTTACGATGAAGCAGCTCTGAGATTTAGAGGAAACAGGGCAAAGCTTAACTTCCCGGAAAACGTTCAACTCGGGCCAACTCTTCAAGTTTCTCCGGCGACCCAATTGACGATTTCAGATTCTCCGGCAGCCCTTTTCCCGGTTTCTCAATCGCCTCAGCCGTCGATTATCCAATCTCAATCTCTTCAGCAGCAGCAGCAAAGCTCAGACATTATGAGGGATTATCTTGCTTACTCTCAGTTTCTTCAAACCTCCGGTGACCTTCAGGGACAGCCCACGACTTTATTACATCCCATTTCCCATTCTTCATCTTTGGCTTCTCCTTTTCAATCATTTTCTTCTCTGTCACTCGCCTCCTCTGTTACTTCACCCACTCCATCGTTTGTCCTGCCTTATTTCGATCCACAGACGGGTTATTCCCTGTACCCGCCGGCGGATCACAGTCAGTCCGATAATCCGCCGGCGTCATGGACCGGCTCCGGTTATTATCCACCTTCGTCTAGTTAGTTTTCATCAATTAATTCTTAGAATGTATTTTTTTATTTATTTATTTTGACTCCCCTGGCCGGTTTGTACTTTTTTGGGATTGTTTTTCTGTTCAAACTGAAGGTGGAACGAAAGAGACGGCGCGAAGATCACAAAGTAGATTTTAGTTATTGACTTAGGCCCAAGTGTGATGTTTACATTCTCCCTCAGACTCTGTCTGAAGGGTAGTTGCTATTTGCTTTTCTTTCTTTCTTTGTTCCACTTTTTTTTCCCCTCATTTGGGGGAGGAGAGAAAAGATGTATTATGTTATTTATTTGTATAATAATAAAGATTTCAGCTTGGTCAAGTTTACATCTTTGTATCTTATTTTTGGATCAGACATGCATGATTTTAGATTGTTAGAATCATACATCTTTTATTGAGCATTCAAGTTATTACTAAAATACTTTCTTATTATCACATCTTTCAAGTGTGATCCCAACACCACCCACTACTTACCACCACCACCACCATCATGTATTAGCAAGGCCATCATTTTACAACCTACCTTTTTAATTATTGACAATTGCTTAATAATTATATTTGTCACCCATCATTTATTATAATGATATTCCTTACTTTGAAGATTTTTCTTTATTATACCAGGGGAATGCCTAGGCTATGTGCAAAGCAAGAAAATTAGAAACAAAGAAGGTTATTTTGGGAATAAAATATTATGTGGGTAGTCAGTTATGATACCCATACACGTGGCAGTAACAAACCTTGATATTGAAGTAAACTGAGAAAAAATTGAGGGCATTTTGGATATAAAATTTCAGTCAGAAAACAGGGGCTGGCTTTATATAATAGTATAGGTATATGTATATTCTTCTTTTAAGCACTTGGGAGGAGGAATTTAAATTTCTTCCATCCATTTTTTTTCATAAATTTTTTTATTTAATTTGATACTCAAACTAGGGATTGACACATGTAATAATATTGCTTAACATACACTAATGCCCTCGCACATATGGTCAGTTGAGTTATGGGTGGATAGTCATTAAAAAGGATATATATATATTCAAGGGCTTAAAATTTTTTAAAGGGTATATATATATATATTCAAGAACATTTTGGGTAACCTACCCTACACTCCAGTTTATGGAGGAGGTGAAAGACCCCAAGAAGAAGAAGTTTTCCAAATTTTTACCCCAAAACACCTGGTCGTTTCTTCCCGTTTATAAAATCACTTCCCAGGTTTCCTTGAGAAGCCAGTTTACGTCTCAACTAAGCAAATTTTTTATTTTTTTATAATTTATTTCTTGGACCTGTCCCTTTTTTGGTAGGTTGTCTTTTCCTCTTTCTCTGTCTATATCTTGAGAGAGAACGTCATCTCTCCTTAACGTCACAACCGAACGAGACACACGTGACACGAGATCCTGAGTTCCAGTCGGAAGGACTTCTGGATGCTTGTGCCACGTGTGTATGAAAACGCGTGATGGACGGAATGCAATAGAGGTCAATGTATGACCTGTTTAGTTTCCACACCATGTACTTTGTTTTGGGCACGTGTGTTTTTTCCTTTCTGGGGAACTCGTATGATCCAGGTATCCAATGCCTCGGTTTGTTTACCTAACCAATTTAGGTAAAAGTCTATCAGAAGTAATATTTTATTCATTGGCTGGGGCCCATTCCTGCCACATTTCACATTTTATTCTTCCTTTTAAGTTCTTTCGGGTAAAATAAGTTCAGTGGATGCTACTATTTAATCAAAAAAATCTACATTTGCCATCTAAATTCCAAAGGTGTTTGGTTACCAAAACAAAAACAAAAAAAAATTCCAAGGTGTTTCAGCTCAGTAACATGTGTTATTTAAGGGCTTAGTCTTTAGTCCTAAGGAAATGATATTTGCATTATGCAATCACGTTCTCTGTGATTGCGTATCAATGGCTTGTTTTTCTGGTCATTCATGTTAATAATATACAAAGAATATAGGGTGACTAGAAAAATGTGTCAACAGTCCATAATGTATCTATCATATAAGACAGTCGCAAGCTCACATCACAGAGGATTTGTATGCTTAGATTATAGGAGAGTAGATGACTTTTCAAATTAAAGGGGTCTGAGGATTTGTATGCTTAGATTATAGGATAGTAGATGACTATTCAAATTGAAGGGGTCTGAGGATTTGTAAGCTTGGATTATAGGATAGTAGATGACTATTCAAATTGAAGGGGTCTGAGGATTTGTATGCTTAGATTATAGGAGAGTAGATGACTTTTCAAATTAAAGGGGTCTGACTGATAAAAAAATTTTAATCAATGCAATTTATTATAAATAAATAAATAAAAGCTTTTTTCTCTTGTAAATCCCTTTCATATTTTCCCATTTTTTTCTTTTGATAATGATCATAATCCTTTTTTTTGGGTAAGGATAAAAGGGAGTAAAGGCCTACTAGCGTGGCCTACCCCACATCCCTGCCTTAGTCGGGGCGAATATGGACCGTCACCCTAGCACCACGAAAATGCAATGAATCGAGATTGGTTTCAGTCCTTAAGACTATTCCCTGTACCCTAGCACCACGAAAATGCAATGAATCGAGATTGGTTTCAGTCCTTAAGACTATTCCCTGTATGCAAGAAAATTTGATCCCAAGACTTCCACTTCTAAACCACATGAGAGTAACCCACAGGAACATTAGGCCGTTAATCCTTTTGTTTCTTGAACCATAGTTATAGGCCTAATGTGCAACACTTCTGTGCACACGTTTTATTAGTGCTCGTACATCAGATACACCACTCACAATTTAGGTAGATTATGGTGGTTTTAGGCTTGAAATTTGAAGTACGAACAACATATGGAAAATCAGTTACATGACATAAGTTTTGCCCAATCATCCCCATGAGTTTTGCACCACATTTCTTGCTGTTATAAATCTTATCAAACTTGAGAGATAGGCTCTTTTAGTATTTCCATACTGATGGTAACTAGGGTTTGGCACGGGTTGTGTCAAGTATTTTAATCAAATTCAACAGCGACGTTACTTGATAAATCAGCAATGTTGTGGACAGCAGAACTCTCACATTTGACTTGCTTAGTTAGTCATTACCCTCCTCTTAGGTCTCTCTAGGATTGCCAAACCCAAAGAATCAACAGAAGACATGGTCTTAGGTGCATCTCACTTTCCATTGGACGTTTTGCCTCTACTGTACCTGGCAAGGACCTGCACCGAGCCACTTCGTTTCTCTTTCAAACATCATTTCAGCAAACCTGACAATCCACCCTCCCAAACCTACCACTCCCAAGTCTAGGATTAGCTTAAGCCTGCCTTCCCATACTTTTTTTCTTCTCCTTTCTACGTTTACACACACACACAATAAACATAAGAAACATTAATTAAGAGATTAAAACAGCATTTGAAAATCAAATTAATGAAAAATCCAAGATCGAAGCGGTACAAGTGAAAAGAAAACATGGCTTTCAGTCATATTAAGGAGTTGGAAAAATCTTGAAAGAGTACTAAATTTCTTTTCACTGCTGTAAACCAAAACCTATTTTAATCCGGGCGTTTATAATGTTATGGGTTGGGTAGTATACAACAGTTTTAAATTCCTTCAGTTCAAGGAGGCATTTCTGAGTGAATTCTGAATGCTAGCCGCTGACCTTAAAAAGACCCACAAAAATGAATTTAATGCTAAGAAGGCATGCCTGAACAATCACATCATTAAGGATTAGTTGACATGTTGATCGGATCCAGTCGGCATACAAAACATTATCAGATTAAAACCTGCAAGAATTGGGTTGACATGAGAATTGTCACCTCATGTTGCAAAAATCATCAGATGTGGAGCAGAATAGGGAGAACCAATATACCAGTGATAACATGAGAAAAAATTTAGGCTTTCAGAGCAGCTTTGTGAACCATTGTTTCCTTGTGAATTTGGTGGCAACTCTTTTCAACAAGATCAAGCAACTTCTCCAAGCTCATTGACCACGAGTTTAGAATGTCATTGCTGTCCTTTGTTGTCTGGAAGGAAACTGTTCCCTCTGGCCTGTCAATCTTTGCCACCAAGGACTTGGAGACAACCATGTCCGAGAGGTGCTTCTCGGCATCCTAAAATGCAAAAATACAAAAATGGAGCAACACGTTGTAAATTACTAATAATTAGAATGAAATAGACCAAACAAAGTCCTGCAATATCTTTACTGCATTGCCTTTTTAGCAAGTGAAACCCTACTCAGATCAAAAAATAAACAGAAATACAGTTTAAAAAACTAAATGGAGAAAGAAAAAGAAAAACTAATCTCTTGCACAACTTAAAACCTTCTTGTGAAATTGCAGTTGCCGTCCTTGTTGCTATAGTATGGCTTACGCACTTGTACAAATTGTACCCCAAGTATACAAAGACAACAGAATAGTATAAAAGCGAATTAAGTGAAGGCATGTATACATTTATATTAAAATAACTGTAGTCAGCGCATCTGGGTGATGCACCCAACCAAGGCGACGGTCAGGAACAAAAAACTATTCGGTACTTAATTGTTTTACACATAAGAGAAATACATACCAGGGGCGTCTACTGGTTCATTTCAAACCGAAAAGTGATCAAACCAAAATAAAGAAACTGAAAAAAAAGGTTTAGTTTATTTGCCTTTGTATTTTTTCTTTACTTTGGTTGCGGCAAAAAAAAGGTTTGAATTACTTTTGTCTGGTTTACAATTAGGTCTTCTATTAAAACTGTTGTCTTTACAACTTTCTTAAACTTAAATAACACACCTAAATAAGGCAAAAGGTACTCTGGCCAGAATATGAAATGTAAATGATTGGTGAGGCAAATCTGGACTCTCCATTTGACAAGGGACCTTCATAGGGTTGTAATTATCGAAAAAATAAAAAATGGTTCCTTAAAAGCAGTGTTTGAAATCCTAAAATATAGGAAATGAAATGACAGAAACACATGCAAGTTTATTTCTAAGTTGTAGCTCAGCATATTTTTCTATCGGACTCTTGTAGGAGAGTTTTGAGTAGTAACTGAAACAAAAATATGGGAAACATAATCTCATTATCAGCAAAAAATAAGGAAATACTAGATTGCCACTTTAAAAATATTTTTTAAGGTAACACAAGGTTGTTTTAGAAAGATATTGCTTTATTTTTTGGCACTCCAAGACGCAATCTCCCAAAATATATGACATAGATAAACCCCAAAAGCAAATGTGTATTATTTGTTCTCATGTAAAATGTGTATTATTTGTTCTCATATTGATCACATGCATCAACAATAATCCAATTTTTTTAATGTTTCTTAGGTTTTATATCAAGAATGTGATTAGCCTCTAGTGAGCTCTTTATGCCATGTAGAAAATTTATTTGCATTAAGAACTTAGAATGTAATCTAGGGCTGAATTCCCACATATAAAGAAGTATAATTCTCCAATTAAACTCCCACACATTAGTTAGCTGCACCAACAGGTTTCTCCGCTTGGTGCATGCTCCAGACAAACATAATTCAAATAAATAATAAGGATATTAATTAAGCAACTGGTGCTAGATCCTAGCACCTTAATTCCTAGAAGCAAACAATTCACTGCCTCATCACAAAATCCCACTTGTTTTCTATTAAGCTCCAGGGATTCAACTAGGTTAAGGCAGTTTAGATGACATGTTGACTACAATGGTTACAATAATAAAAAATACATAGGAAGTAGATATAAAAGTATCAAACCTGGACACTGAGGCATAACAGTTCTGCAAGTCTCTTCAAGGTAATCTTTGAGTAATATTTGGATACCACCAATATATTCTGAAAGCAAATAATTTCTTTCAAATGATTTGGTAGGCAAGAAAAAAATATGGAAGGTGAGAAAAAAATCAAGTTATAAAATTTCATGATGAAAACAATACATGCTCAATGACTCTTTGCCTTAGATCTTCAGCCGCCTTGTCACCTAAAGAACCTCCAAGAATATTCTTCTCACTCTCAAATTCATCTTTGTATGTGTCCCAAAGAGAGGTCCACTGGATCACCTCCATAGTTACCACTTGTTTCAACAGCATCCTGAGATATTAACATGTAACACATGCAAGAATAAATGGCATTAGGTAACAAAATAATTCACCGCGATAAAGCATGTTTTAAAGGAAGAAATAAGAGAACATAAGACATACCTAAAATTTGGAATTTCAGAAAGATTTTTATCTTCCAAGGTAGAGTTAAGAAGACTAGATTGCATTGGGTCATGAGGTGACAAGACTAGGTACCAGCAAATTTTCCTCAGGACCTGAAGATTAGAATAGTCATAAAAACCCCATTGACATAGGAAAAGCACAAATATAAAAGACAGTTACCGGTATCCACTGTGAAGGATCTTCTTTTACAGATGGAATCTCATATATTGCCTTGTAGCTACGGCAAATGTCAATGTAATCATTGTTATGTGAGTGATACCTAAAAAGAAGGGAAAAAAGCAAGTTAAATGGATGCCTGATGCTTGGATCATTATGTTTAGTCAATGCTTTAAAAAAAAAAAAAGATTTTATTCTAAATTCAAAAAGAAATTTTCTTTCTTAAAATATACCCGTAAAAAGAGCAAAAACCTAATGGCAAAAAGATCAAATAAGGAACAAAACCCAAACTAATAAACAAGAACACCAAATCTGGAGACCAAGAAGAGGTTTAATCCTCCTTGTGCCAGACTTCCTCCCTAACGCACCTTAAGGAAAGAGATGTTTGTAAAAGATGTCATGAATCACCCTAGCATAACCAAGATGAGTGGACATGAAGAGAAAGTCGTGCAACTGTATGGCCACCAGATAAATAGAAAATGAATCCCCATCATGTGTTTAAACAAATGAATATATCTAGCCAAAACCTCTTTGTTTCAAAAATGGCGTCACATTTTTTTTGCAAGTAGACTATAACATCAATGAACTTAATTTTTTTGAAATAAACCATACAACACAATGCATGTGAACTTTTGACAGATTTCAGCGGGGAGAGGAAAAGTTGGCTGATTCAAACTTTTTTTTTTTATCGGAATAGTAGGCTATGTATTAATTTAAAAAGGTAGAAAACAAAGTACATGTACACTAACAGTGTACAGGAAGGAAAGGAAGAAAACAAGCACTATAGGCTCCTAAAATCCTTGCACAATAGAACATCCTGTAATAGTATACTGTTACCAGGATCCCTAGATGACTCCCATGATAAAATACAGCCAAGAGAGGCCCTGAACAATTCCTGAGTGGATCTGATTTTATCATCAAAAATTCTCTTATTCCTTTCTTTCCATACAATTGCAGCTGGTGCCAAGCTCCACATCACTTGAAGACGAGATGCTCCCTTGGTTCTCCAACATGAGAGAAAGACTTGGCTTAAATCTTTAGGTTGGGCCCACACCATACCGAATCTCAATAAGTATTCCAAATCTCACAAGCCACACTACAGTGCACTCGTAAATGGTTAGATGTTTCCAATTGAGCTTTGCATAAAATACACCTATTGGGAAGCTGCCAGCCTCTCTTCATGAGATTGTCACCAACTTTTGAAGGAATACGAGGATGCCAAATCATACTCGATAGGCGGAAGTTGGAATCATGTTTGCTTACGTGGCTGTAAAGGCTCTTCACTGAAAACTCCCCTGCTCTTCCTCATCTCCAAATCATTCTATCTTGACCACTACTAAATTACTAATACATTGTCCATTGATTCTCCCCAAGAGGTTAGCAAGGGAGTCCATCTCCCAATCAAACACGCTTCTCCTAAATTGGAAGTTCCAATTAGAACCAACTTCATTTTAGAGCATAGATCAGCAATGCAAGCTTGAGGGGATGTTGTAATACTATATAAATCTGGAAATGCCTCTTTGAAGGAGTTCTCACCACACCATGGGTCTTCCCAAAACCTTAAACGATCGCCTCTTCCCAGCTGAAACCGCAAGCCCGGAGATACTAGCTTATGAAACCTAGAAACTGGCCTCCATAAACTCCAGCCCATATTACCATGTGATGGGGCTGACAACCATGACAACGGATTGTAGCCATATTTTGTGGTTATTACCTTTCTCCACAGACTTGTCACTTCATACCCATATCTCCAACACCATTTTGCAAGCATGGTTTGATTGAAAAGACGCAAGCTTCTTATACCCAGACCTCCCTCATTCTTACTTTTGCATATCTCTTTCCAATTGACAAGGTGATACTTTCTAGATTCATCCCAGTTTGCCCACAAAAAATCTCTTTGTATCTTCTCAAGATCTTCAACCACTGAAACTGGAGCAAGCAAGGTAAAGAGCATGTATGTTGGAATGTTAGAGAGAGAACTTTTAATAAGTGTGATCTTGCCTCCTTTAGATAGAAAATTTCCTTTCCACATAGCTAACTTTCTCTTCATCCGAGCTACTATTGGTTCCCAAATTACCTTAGACTTGTAAGGTGCACCAATAGGGATTCCCAAATAAGATGTTGGAAAAGAACCCAATCTACATCCCAAAATGCCACACAAATCCGCTCCAATACCAGTTTCACCCACATCAAACAATTCGCTCTTCTGTAAGTTCACCCTCAATCCCGATATGGCTTCAAAGCAAGTCAAGATAGATCTAACAATAAGAATCTGGGAGGCATGAGCCTTACAGAAAATCATAGCATTATCTGCAAATAGGACGTGCGAAATATGAATATTTCCACCATCATAGCTTACTCCTTCCAAAAGCCCCAGGTCATTAGCCCTCGTCACTAACCTGATAAAAGCCTCCATAACAATAATGAATAAAAGCAGGGAGGGGGGATCACCTTGCCGTAGACCTCTCGTGGATGGAAAGAAACCAACCGCCTCCCCATTGACCAAAATAGAGAAAGATGCTGAAGATACACAAGTATGCATCCAGCTGTACCACTTAGCTCCAAAACCCATCCTTCTAAGAAGGTACCATAGAAGCTTCGCCTTCTCAATATCTAGCTTGCACATCACCCTATCATCTCCGTCTCTATGAATAGTGTCCAAGCACTCATTTGCAATCGTCACCGCATCTAGAATTTGCTTTCCCCCCACAAATGCGTTTTGATATGGAGATATTATACCTGGAAACACCTTTCTAAGTCTTTTTGAGAGGATCTTTGAGACTATTTTATAGAAGCTCCCTACCAAACTTATTGGGCGGTATTCCTTCAAAGACGAAGCCTCCTCCTTCTTCGGAATGAGAGAGATGAAAGTGGCATTCATACTTCTCTCAAAATGAGCTGAATCAGAAAACTCGGTTGCTGCCTTCATAAAGTACTCCTTAATAACTTCCCAACACCTTTTGAAAAAAGCCATAGTGAAGCCATCTGGCCCAAGTTCTTTGTCCCCTTCTAGTTCTTGGAGTGTCTCCTTCACTTCTTCTTCCATTAATTGGCCTTCAAGCATATCCCTTTCAGCATCAGAAATACAATCAAACTCCACCCCATCCAAGAGTGGCCGTACCTCCTTCTCCTGAAATAAGTCCTTGTAAAAATTCAGCATGGCCTTTTTAATCTCTTCTTCCTCTACAAGGAGAGAACCATCCACTTCCAAATGTTCAATATAATTCTTTCTTCCCCTTGCCTTAGCCATCTTGTGGAAAAAACTTGTGTTTTTATCACCAAGTTTGAGCCATAAGGCTCTTGACTTTTGACTCCAACTAATTTCCATCAACGATGGCATTTTCTTATACTCTAATTTCAGCTTTTCCTTTTCCCTTCAATTATCAAACGACAAACCTCCCTCGTCCTCCAACCTCTCTAGCTCCTTCAGTCTAGCTACAAGAACCTCCATCTTTACATCCACCCTCTCAAATACTTCTTTATTCCACTTGATAATTTTTTATTTTAGTGCTCATAATTTTCTTGCAAACACATACGAGAGAGCCCCAAGAAAATGCAGCTCCTTCCACCATTCACCAACAAGGCACATGAAAGACTTGTCCTCCAGCCACATATTCTCAAATCTAAATAGGGAGGCTTTTCGATATTCATTTTCACTTGTTAATAGAATAGGGGAATGATCTGAAACAGTTCTTGGCCATGCTGCAGCACCAAATTTTGGGTAAGTAGCTTCCCACTCCATCGATACCAAGAACCTATCCAACTTCGACATGATCGGAGATTGTTGATTTCTTGACCACGTAAACTTTGCCCCTTTGAGTGGAACATCAATTAAATTCTGATCATCAATGAAATTAGAGAAATCTTTCATGGCTTGTGAGCAATACCTTCCTCCTATCCTTTCCGATGGAAACCTTATCACATTGAAATCCCCCCCAATACACCACAGCGTGCCACCAATTCCTCTTAAGGCAGCTAACTCCTCCCACAACTTCCCAGATTTTGCCATATCATTCGGCCCATCAACCCCGGAAATTAACACCAGTTCGTTTCCTTCTATTTCCTTCAAGAGTACAGAAATTGCATACTGCCCCACCTCCACCTGTGCTTTCACATATTTCCTACTTTTCCAAGCTGTAACGATACCCCCTTGCGCAAGCAAGAGCACCCAATCAGCGCTGCCACTTTCCCAAATTTCGCCCATCAAAGACTGATTCAAGCTTCCAAGCTTAGATTCCTGAAGTATAATGACATCAGGATCCCACATCCTCAAACTAGCCTTCACTGCCATCCCATTCTCCCGTGCATTAAGGCCCCTTACATTCCATGAGACAATCTTAATGATCATTATAAACTACTTTCCCCTTCCTGGTGCTGGATCTCCCTTGAATTAAATCTGACCCACACAAATCACCTTTCTCCCTCAAGGACCAGGATAGTTTGTTCAACTCCCTTTCTATTTTTTTACTTGATCTCTTACCTTTTCCCCTCTTCTCTTCAATTGCCGTGAACAGCGCCTGTGCTTCCCTTTCAAAACCTTCAAAAGAAACGCCTAGAGCCTTACTAGGGCTTGATATATTCCTCAACACCCATGAGAATGCCTGATCTAGTGAAACTGGGGTGGTAGGATAACAAGACAGCAAGGTAGGAGTTTGGAGAGGAGCTAACTCAGGCACATCTGAACATACTTGTAGCGTCGGCAATGGGTTTTCTACCTCCTTACATCGTCTTTCTTCACCGCCAATTACTCCTCTCCGCTCTTCCCATCGTTACAATTTTCAGCCTGGAGAGCTTGAACTTCATCATCCAAGCCTGTCTTTGGCAATAAACTTTGTCCGGTTCCCATCAACGACACCAAAATCTCTCTTCTACACTTCTCCATCGAGGCCTCAACCACATGTTCAATCTCCTTAGTTAACTCTTCCGAAATCAGACCTGTTTCTCCTTTCTCACAACCTGAGCCAATATGACTGAGACTGTGAGTGGGGCTGTAGCTAACACAATCATCCAGATGAGATAAATAGGGCCCAGCCTCAATAGCTAAAATAGGCTCCCCCACGTCAATAGGCCCTGGCCCACCGCAAACATCACCTGCGGAGGCCTGATTCTCTTGAGATCCTCCCTGGTACTCATTTAAATTAGGCCCCTCGCGTACCACCTCAGCAAAACTTCCACAAGGCCACAAGACCCCACAACCTCTATCATCAACCTCCCGCTCCCTTACTACTTCTGTTTTTTTGATGCATAATGAAGATGAGTGTATATATTATATGGGAGAAAAGTATAAAGTATGGAGTATACAATCATATTACACAAAATCAACAAACCTCACAAAACCCCAAGTATACCCCAAAAAGCAAAAACCAAGAACACTAACACTAACAATCCACTGTACACGACAAAAACAGAGACCAAACTCTCGAGACTCCTTAATCAGAGACTGAACAAGCCATTCAGTATCTGATCACGTCCACATCTCACTCCATGGCATCTGAGACTCCTATCCCCATATCTGGGAATATCCCCCTCATCCCTATCAACAAAACTCCCTTACTACTTCTGTTGCAGCAAGAGACTTACGAGCAAGCTCTGGAATAACTTCCAGCAAAACGTCATAGCAATGAGTTCCATCCCAAATGCTAACACACCGAAGAATTCGATGAACCAGTGGTTCCTTTACCTTAATTTCAAAATTACCGGCACCTGGGCCATCAACAACGAATCTGCCATGATTAAGCAATCCCCCACAAACATCTCCTATCTTCTCCATAGTCGTTCTCAACCAAAGATGAAAAGGTAGGCCCTTACAACCAGCCATAAACCTTTACTGTTTCCCACTTCCACTCCTTCAGAATAGCCGTGACTCCATCAAGAGAACGAAAGAGATAAGTTTTTTAACCTCAAACAACCTTTTGACACCCATTCATTCACTTCTCCTTCAGATTGAAAGACAATAATGGCTGCCTTCTGAGACAGAGGAACCATCTGGGGGAACTCGAACGACTCTGCTAACACCTCCCAACTAGATAAAGCCCTGTTAGCTTTGCATAACACTAAATGTTTCCATCTTCCATCCACCACTGCTGTTTGGCACACGGAAACATCCGCTGCAGGACCTTCTTCCACCAAGCTGTCGGTCAAGTTAAAGCTAAACTAATCCTTGATGACTTCCATAGCTTTCTTGAACTTTCCCAAACCTCAAACCAATCCTTGGCTGATTAAGACTTTCCAATTAAGATATGACAAAGAATGTTGAAAGGAAATTTTTGGAAATTACAGTGTTCTTCATCGACATGGTCATTTCTCCATGTAATCAGAATGCATAGATGGAAAGAGGAGATGACTAATGCTTTGAAAGGAAGTCAAGGATTAAAAAAGTAAACCTATAAAGAAATTGGGATTACATCCTACTGATCATCGACTAATGGATCATATAACAATGTCATTTTGTCGAACCATAATAGAATGGGAGAAAGGCAAAATGCAGTAGAGAAGGGTCAAAAGAATATAAATCTCTAACCTTTTTCATCACATGCTAAACAAAGCTTTTCAAAAGGCCACCTCAATTTTATGTTCTCCTGGCAGGAGGGAATTGGCTATAAATGCAAACAGAGTAAATCCCGAAAGGTGACTTGAAGGCCAAGGATCAAAGCCTGTCCTAAGTTCCTGGCTTTGGGAAAAGTAGGGTGGATGAAAGGGAAGACTGATGCACACTGAAAAATAAATAAATAAGGCTAAATTTTATGGGTCTCAACATAAATTTAATTCTGATACGTTCATGTTTATATTCCCTTCAGAGGAGCTTTCAGAGGAGATTTAAGAAGGGAAAGCCAGATGTTTGGGCCGTAAATAGTGGACTTTTTAATATTTAAACCAATAAAATGAGAATATAAAAGTAAAAGAAAGATCAAAGAACTTTGCACATAGATTTTACGTGGTTCAGCTTGTTCCTACTACTTCCATAGGAGAAGTAAGTTTTCCCCTATTTCTAAAAAGGATAGGGTTACAACCTATATCTCCAATCTCTAGTTACAACTCTAGCCTGATACATTACAGAAAATTCTCAATATACCCTTACCATACCTCAGGAGGCTTTGGACCCCAATAAAAACATGAGCCACTCCAAACACTACTGCATTAACACGAAAACACCAATTACTGAGATCCAATTCAAGCTACTACAGTATTTCAGCCCAGATACAAGTCAACCATGCCGGCCATTCTTTATCAGGAGGGAATCATCATGAAAGGAACTCTTTCTGTCAACTTCTTCAGAGTGTTTATTCTCATAAGATGAAATGTTCACCAAGATAGAAAATGACAGAATTAGCACCAGAGAGACCAGAGAGAGCAGAGGTTCAGGGTAGTTCTGTAATAGTTTTATAGCCTGTGGTATCTCAAGCTTCAGAAATCCAGATGATGAAATTAGTTTTTTTCTCCAGGAGGATGTCAGGGTCACCAGAAGGTTTCACTGCAGGTTTCTGACTAGACTTTGAGATATTTAGCAATGGGGTGGTATAGGACCATGGGCAGATGCTTTTGCAGCAAGGGAAACAGTTAATTGAGAATAGTTTTGCACAGTCCGGCATGATAAATTTACTTGGGATGAACAATCTTGGGGTGCTGAGGACCCTCCTCTTCAATCAGGTGTTTGCAATGGTTACAGATCACTCCGTTGTCAGTTATTCTACCCATCAAGATCACCCTTTCCCCTCATTTTCCTTAGGTCAAGAGTAGATGTATATAATACTCACAGATACCATTGTCAGATGTAGAAGTTTACAAACATACATTTGGCTGTTAATGTTTCACCAGACCTTACAGAGGATTGCAGAGAATTATTTGAGCATTCATTTGAAAATGATCAGTGAAAGAAGGTAGATGGGAGTCAACCATCAAGGGCATAGGCATTCAAAGAGCAGGCACAAGGAAGGAATTATATGATAGAAATATAAGTATCATCAGAAGCAAAAGAATCAAAACAAAAGGAAATGTGGATGGAATAGAAAGCATCAAATTTGTTATGGGAAGAGTTATGGAGTTCAGGATGTTTTGGGTGTTTGAAAGGGAAGTTTATGATCTTTTTAAGCAATTTAAGAGAAGAAATCAAATCCAATATGAGGTAGTAAAATAAGGAAAGATATCCAAGGGAGTTTCAAAGCCTTATTTGGAACATGGAGGATGAAGGTTGCCAGTCAGATGGGAAAGGCATACTTTCAGAACACAAAGTTTAAGGCCTTCCTTTTCTCTACTGGGAGGTGGGTGGGGGATGAACACCAAAGATTGGTTAAAGTTAAAGAAGAAGAAATGCAGAAGGTATACTCAAAAAGAGGAAAATAGGAGTCCACGCAACCTTGAGATACAACCACTGGTTGAATCTTTAGGTTCTATACCTCAGATGTCATCATGATTCCAGAGACTAATTTAGAGGCTGCCAACAGAGAAAAGATTATAAAATGGTTGTCCACGGGCAATTATTGTCTTTCCATCATTGGGTTGTCCAGGGGTAATTATTTTTGCTTGGGACAAGATTGTATTAAAGAAATACATTCTTGGTGTCAGCATGATGAATGTGGATGGTGAGAGTGGTGGTTACAAAAAGATGTTTAGGGACCAAATGGTGAATTACTGCATGTAGAAACATGGAAAGAGCCGAAGCTTGTAGGGAGAAGGTGGAATAAGGCTTAAATTTTTAGGGTTGCAATTTCAGTGCCATACAATCCGCTAAAAAAATAAATAAAAATTTAAAGGTTTGCAGAATAGCTATGCAAATATGATGGCATTCAATGATCTCATTAATACTAGTATTAATTGCTTTATATGTGAACAGAGTTCATTATGCATGGTCTAACAAGCAAGAAAGAAAGAAAATTCATGCCCATTTAGATTTGAAAATATGCGGAGCACTCTAAGGAAAAACAAGCTTTGTCATTTGTAATAATCTTTGTAGAGAACGAGTAAGATGACATCAGACTCTGCTTTCCAATAAGGATAGCCCACAAACAAAAAGATAAACAAAATAAATAGAACTGACAGATGCTACACCCTCTAGGGAGTGTAAAACATATCCATCACAATTTCTAATAACTCCTCTGACCAGTGAAGGTCCCAAAATGCCTAAGGATGAACCATAGAAACTCAACTTGATAGCTCTATTTTTAAGAGGGTCCATAGTGGGCTGTATCACACCCTCTAAGGAGATGAGAATTTTTCAGTGGACCATACTGTCATTATCTCTGATACGGTGAAGTCTCTGAACATAAGGACCATCATCCAAGAAGCAACCATGAATGTAATAGGAATATAGGATAATCAATAAAGGACCATATACAACTCAGATCTCTTGCAAAACTTTCCATTTTTATGAGTTTCACACAGCTAGCCGTTTGTGCCATGCAAAACCCGTGATTTTGACATTGCACCAAGCATGCCATCGAAATCATTCATATTTCAATTATCATAAGGCAAAATATTGCCCATAAAAAAAAATCGACGAGAGTTCACCAACACTAACCGAAATAGAATACAATGCGTGTTAGTTTATGAGGCGTCAAACTCCAATCTAATATGAAAACTCTAAAACTTGCGCTGGGATAACCATGTACATATTAGTCATCTGTAAGAAGGGTGACCTTATCTTTTAAGCTATGTCATCTTAAAAGAACAAAAGGTCCACTGATTCACCATTCCTTTACAATTTGGCTGGTAATTCCTCTTTCAAGTCACAAATCTCCTTTCTAGCTTCTCAATAATGGACAATTAGAAAGTCAGACTCCAAGAACCATCAGCAGTAACTCACATGTGGACCAAATTAAAAATGAACCCCTACTAGTCCGCTCTTATCTATATATGTTCTCAATAATAACAGTCAAACAACATATTTATGTGTTCCCAAAGAGCAAAATGTTATCATCATAAAACTGCAAATGGGAGAAGGAATCCTGTTTTCAATAACTTTGATTCCCAAGGTCAATCCTATGGCTTAATTCCTAAGCTTGCATAACAGAAGAGCTAAGCTCATTACCCATTTAGTTAAAGAGAAAAGGTGAGAAAAGATATCCCTAATGTAGGTCCTACGAAGAAGGAAACTGTAATTTTACACTATCATTAAATTGAAGGAAAAATAAACATTCCTAATGGACCCCTCTTCCACCTACTTCATCTGCATCCAAATCCTTCCCACCTCAGCATCGAACCAAATAAGTCCCACATACATCAACAGTAAAAAGACTACAATATAGTTTAGCCTTAAAAGCAAGTTCTTAGGAAAGGTAAACTAGCAATAAACTTTTGGCATTTTTATACAAAGTGATTGTGCTAAAACCCAAACCTCCGATCTCATGCTAGCAACCTGAGGCTTCCACCATCATGCCAAGGGATGATTCTAATCAAAGACGAAAAATTCCTTCTCTAAATCCAACTTGCATTCCACTACCAGCATATTTTAAAACATTTCAATACCTCATTTATGATCAAAGAAAGGATTTAGGTACAGATAAACCCCTAAAAGGTGCACATTCATAGCGTGTAGGTGATTGCTACATAGGCAATGACCTGCAATAAATGAATGAATCAAATCATTCATTTATTGCACGTTTACAGGTGATTGCCGACGTGGCAAACACCAAGAGGCTACAGACAAGCATCTTCACGGGCTCGGCAGTAGATGATTTAATGTTTAATGTTCAAAGACTCCAATCACTTCCATAACATTCAAGGCCAACACTTTATGTCAATCAACCAATAACCAAATGCCTCATCCCAGCTAATTAGGGTTGAAAAATGAGATCTGTAGTTCCATCCCAATTTATGAAAAGAGCCATATCTTACGTTAGATTATGAGCATTAACCTTAGCTATTATTGTATAGGTCAGTGATCAAACTAATTTGCCTAGAATCTTTCATCTTTCTTGTTTTCGTTGTTTTGGGAATAAAACCAAAAAGTGGCATTGAAAATCTTATTTATCACCTAAGATTGAAAAACTCATTCAAAAGCTCCCATAGATCTGTTTTCAAACCAAGGTTCTTGATAAAATGCCATCATCAAATTGTCAAGGCCAGGAGCTTAATCTCTATCCATCTCCCAAATAGCTTTTTTAATCTCCATTTCCCCAAAAGAACTTTCCAACCAAGTATTTTGCTCCTAAATAACCTACTTGCCTCCCAAATTTACAACGTTGAACCTAAGCTTCTACTCTAGTCTAAGCCTCAAGTATTCGGACGTTTAAGCATCAAGTAATTTACTATTATTTTCATAACCTCACCACCCAAACACAACACTGGATCTAGATCTCCCACGAACCAGAATACTAAAAATTCTGTATTGCCAACAGATTGAAACATATATTGATACCAGGGATGTCTCTACGGATAGCGATGGTATCAACTCATATGGCAATGTTCTATTCGGGGGAATAAAAATTAAAATAGAGATTGTCTTTCGGAGCTCCCTCTATATAAGTGACAATTTTTCCATCCATAAATTTTTATCTTTTCTTAAGGATTGCATGAAACAAAAACATGCCCAATTTGAGACATTATGATCTCTTCTACCATTTTTCTACAATTTCTTTTAAGGACACATGATAAACACACATTCATGAAATGGAATGGGAATGGAAAAACAACACCTCCAGATATCCAACTAAACCAAGATTCAGAAATGATTTGAAATAGATTTGGGAAGGCTGGTTAGGACACTGTAAGGTATTGGGTGTCCCAGTTAAACAATATAAGAAACCTGCCCAATTTACAACACAAGGCATCTTCCCATATGTCGAAAAAGTGAGATTCCCCTAAGCAAAGGTCAATATGCAATTCATGCAACAAACATGCACATACTCCTCATACAACATCCCACCAACTCCTCTCATCTAGGACATCTAACAGCATTATGCTTCCCAATACACAGCATAGGACTCCCCACTCTTCATGATGAGTTCTCAGTAATATCAAAAAGTTCTGGATTCATCATGGATTAGGGCCATGCATCTAGTAAGCTTCCACCAAAAATAATCCTCAACATTCTTAAATAAAGACACTGCAGAAATCTCGAATCTCACAACAGAACCCTTCACAGAATCTATATCCCAAAAACCTTGCCCATCTGTAGGCCCATACATAGCCAAAATGTTCATAGTCCTTTACCCTCCAAATGGTGGAGAATAATAATGAGTAAAACAAATCTAAAAATCTCTTGTATGAAACTCTCCATCTCAGAAAAAATTAAAAAAAATTTTCTCCTTCTGGTTAAGAACAATAGCCCCCACTTCTTAGCAACTGAGCAATACACAATAATCTACTTACTGCACTAGGCAGATGTCAAGTTAGGAAAACCTCTTTTTCTCATCACCTCAATAATCAATAACATCTAGTGCAAATTAAACCAAGCTCATCATGGGTGTAGACATATTTTGATGTCAAAGCACATTCATCATGATTGCTTCCCATCATTTCCCTTGTTTTTTTCTTTTCTTTCAGATGAAACATCTCCCTCCCTGCCTGAAATGAATTTCCTTCAATTTTTTTATGGCTTGACAGTGGAATGTGCTTGGAACCTGTTTATCATCAGCTAAAATTAAAAGTCTATATAAAATAAAATGAGAATATAGATTTGTTGCCCAACATGTTGAGGACTCAGGTGGGATACAAAGACAGTTTGAGTATAAGGAGGTTCCTATAGTTGCACATTTATATGAAATCTGTTCCATATTGAAGACGCAGATTATTTACCAAGTGGCGATGACATCTACAACAAATGAGATGATTCTTTCAAGATGCATTTGAAAATGTGTTAACTTTTTCAACTTAAGTAAGATGGCAATAAGACATACAAAGAAGTTAAGACTAAACCTTACTCTGCATAATCATCCAATTATCAGGCCAACCTAACCCCCTACTTGTCCTTGTCATGCAAATTAAGGCATTTGTTAATAAGAAATGAGAAAGGTGTCAATTATTGCATGAGAACAGAAAGATACATAATCATATCAACCTTTAACCAATAGCACAAGTGGGAATGGCTACCTGATGCAATGGGAACCCTACCCCCCCACCACAATGCATGCCATAAGGTGGTGGATAAATTTATTACAATCACACTGGAGGGCTGGGTTTCTAGGAGGGAAAACAAGAAAAAATGCAAAAGCTAGGTGATAATTGAAACAGCACAAAAGTTCTCTTAATAACTTGGAAGGTATAAAGACAATTCCACTAAATAATACATGAGACGTCCTTTCTTACAATATTCTTACACCTTAGCACCCAAGTTTAAACTAGCTAGAAACTCTTTACAAAATAAACAATAAGTAAAAAGGTCAAAAGGCTGAATTTTTAGATAAGCACATTGAATTTTTTATCTGACTCTCTAAAACCTCCTTAATTAACTTAGGCTTGTTAAACACAAATCATACACACCTAACTTGAAGTTAACAGAGATAAGTAGTTTAATCAAAGTCAACTTCTTAAGTACAATTTAAAGTGACTTGATTATCCTTGAATTCCATCAATAATTGGGAAGTCAATCTTAAAAAAAGCTCGTGCCTTTTGATGCCCTTACAAAGTTGTGAGACGGATTTGTGGTTTGAAAATAAAAAAATTCTAACACATCTAAAGGCTTCATAATCCAATATTTGGCTGAAAGGTTACAACCTCTCAAAGTTATCTGTTGTATACTGCTTTCAGAATTTGAATTCCTAAGGTCTCTTGTTCCAACATATCTACATCATGGCTTCACCAACATGCTGGTGTTAACCCTCCATTTACTTGATTTAAGTAGTTAACTGACTTCAATTGCATAACATTAACAAACTAACAATCACAAAATTTCCTATCTCAACTGCTTAGGTGGTTCAACAACTACTTCCTCTATGACGTCAATGGAAAGAGAAAACGAGGAGCAAAAGAGGAAATATTTGAGCAAGCTTTTTCCTCTATAGAATAGAATAGCTTAAACTAACAACACATATATAGAATAGCTTAAACTACTTCCTCTATGACGTCAATGGAAGGAGGAAACGAGGAGCAAAAGAGGAAATATTTGAGCAAGCTTTTTCCTAACAAGAATTATATATGTTTCTACTAGACATAATACCACGTTGCTTTGAACGTTGAAGGAACTACTGGTACAGCCAGTAACCAGAAACCGAATTAAGGAAGCACCACTATGATTCATAATAGGATCCAAATCCTCTCAAGTTATGATTTTCTGTCAGCTAACCTAAAACCAAATAAAACTTGCCACGTCCCCTCAAATTCCCCAACATTGCAACGCTGGCCAGTTGTGCAATTAACATAATCAAATTTGAAATCCAACTGACCAGATTTCAACAAAAACATCTATGTGAGAGCTAAATAATGATGGAAGTACATGGATTCAATGTCAAAATGAACCAATCAAAAGAACAAAAAAATGCAGCCATCCATGTACCGTATCATCAGTTCGTAGTAGATCCTCTTCAATTCCAACAGTGAAGGTATGTCAGCAGGAGCCTCTTCAACAAGATTATCACCTTCCTTGGGCTTTTTCTTCTCTTTTGAAGTGTCAGCATCAAAAACTCTTGGGCTGATTTTTCTCGAGAGGATCTGTGCACGTACATAATCCTGGCGATCTAAACACAAACGAACCTGAAAAGTTTGAATTTTCAAAATCAGTTATGCATAGATTACCATCAGTATGCATGTCAATTTCCATGAATTTCTGTTACAATCTCTAGGATGTATAAAGAGAAAATTTTGCCATACTTGTTCAAGAATAAAAGCTATTTTTTCAGTCTTTGCCATTCCTCCAAATGTTTCCACCTGTAACACAGAACCATCATCAGCAAAGAACTGCCAGATTATAAACTGCTCATTCACATTACCATAGGGCAACTGTGATAGCATATATCACAAAACAAGCTATTATAATTCCAGCTGACACTTACAGCAATTTCTTGCATCAAATCAGCAGCCTCAGCAATAAGCCCCTGTCCTTCCTTTATCTTTGCAAGTTTCTTGATAAGCCGTGCCCTCTCTATTTCCACATATATCTTCAAAATAATGCATATAATTCAAATAAAAAAGTGCACATTAAATAGGATTAGCAACAAGATATCATCTTCAAACTAATCAATATATATTCACCTTCCCAGCAGCTACACTGTTAAGTGCTTTGATTAGCTCTACACGAGTTTCAATATCAGGTGTCTCATCGATATATTGCATTGCTTGCTGGACCATTGCAGTTACAGCCTGCTTGACAATTGGACAAGCCCAGAAACAACAGAATCAAGCAGTAAGCATGTTCCCATGGTATTAAAAGAAAAAAAAGGTCATGTAAAACAAATACAGTCCGCATATTACTACAAATCCAATGGCAACGGTACAGAGTTATACACATGTAATCTTCTTAAATTCAAAGGAGAATCGCCCAGAAATAACATGAGCTAGATAACCGCACAAAAAATTTGGATGAATGATTCAGTGTCAAGTGACATCAAAGAAGACATCCTCGGAAGCGTAACCACTCAAAATCTCACAAAATCTCTTGGATTTGGTTTAGGTTAATACCAAGAACCTTAACCATATTTCCATCATACTTATGCCGAATATGACATGAGATGGGTAAAGGGAAATATGTATTTGACATTTCAAATCTACAACCACTATTTTAAAGTGAACTTTTGTTAAAAATAGTATCATCCCATAAATTTATTCTATTATCATATTTATAATTTTGTATTATCACTTCTTGTAATGCTACGAGCCTAGGGGACTTCCTGTGTGAAAACCAGGTTTAAGTCTGAGCACATCCACTTACCACCTCAAATGTCTAATATTAGGTCTGTAACCCGTATTCCTCTCCCAAGACCCAACTTTGGCAAATGTAAAAGTAGTCACATCAATCCCAGTTCCCATTGAGTAAGCAGATTTTTCTCGTATGACTCTATCAAGCAAGGCACAGTCAGTTCCAGTCCCACATGGGATAAATTCCTACTCCTGCCTCACCATATCTCTGCCAGTAATTATGGCCCATTAGATTTTTGTGCTATCATTTTTTGGATCTTTCATTGTTTCATGGTGCTGTTGAACGGTTTCTTTAATGGATATAAGTAATGAATGTAAATATGGATATAAGTAATGAATGTAAATAGGGCTCACTTCTTTATGTGAGCACTATACTATTAATTTTTTAACAAATGATGAAACCATGGCCCTTCTTTTTTGACTCTCCGTGTAGTAGGATATCGGATAAGATGGATCCAACAACTAGAAACATAAATTCAAAGGTCACTATACACATTCCTGTGTCCACGTAACATACGCTAAGACTGTATTCAATTTGGAGTGCAATTACAGAGGGTCAGTGCGGGCAACCAATTGAGGATTTTTGTTGTCAATTCGATTCTCTGAAACCCGAGACATTTAGCTCTGTCAGGCTTAAACGAGATAAATGGAAGAAAAGTTTTTAGTCAGCAGGTCACGACAAAAGTAAAGACGTATCAATTCATTTAATATTCATTTGTCTTTTATTAACTGATGATAGATTCAGGGTGTCAATTTACTCTCTCTACACAATAGTGGTAGTCATTTCTAGACCTGTATATCTGAAAGCTTTAGCTAGCTCTTTCCTTTGGCTTGCAATCTATCACCGTTTACACATCATTCATACGCCATTATTAACACTCATTTACTTATCAAAAAAACCCAAAAGCTAATGAGAATTAGGAAGCCATAACATATCAGATTCGGCAAACGCATAAAGGCTCCAAATTCTCTAAGACTTCATTTTCAAAATTCAAATCTCATGGTTCCATCTCCGATATCTGTTTTACTCTGATTTTCTATCTTCACATCGATTCATTCCAAGATCTTCACAGAATCAACGTTAAAATATTGCCAACAAAAGATAAGGAATTCATCTAATCATTTCCTTAAAACGACAGTATTTATCAAGTCCCTCGGCATTCACGTGTTATTGAAAAAGAATAGCAAAAGAACGCAACATAAACAGAAATTTTTCCCTTTTCAACACACAATAATGAAGTTCTCGTCCACTCCCCTCCCCATAATGCATCCTTACTTTACCTGCTTGAGCTGACCTCGTCGCTTTGACAAAAGAATAATCTGATCGTTTAGGGTTTTCCATGCTCTCGCTTCAAAGCACAGTTGCAAAATGTCAATGACAGCTTTCTTCGTCCCGGCAACATCACCGGCGAGCCTCATCTGCTTCTCGACATTCAACAGGGACTCTATAGCCGCATCTAGATTGCCTCCTCCTTCCTGCCAGAACAAAACGAATCGGTACAAGGTCAAACCTAATCAACCAAAACAATCCACAGAAGATCTGGAAGAAAGACGCAGATCGCAAAGCTGAAAGAAGAACCCACCATTGTCTAATCAGTTCCAAGCTCACGAGCAAGTAATCAAAGACGAAGGAAAACTGCTAGAGAAATCGGATCGCCCAGATATACTGATTCAGAAGACTTAAAAAACCAGTATATACGAGAAAACCCTACGCGCAAGCAAAGAACCTCTCTATTTAGAAGAAGAGGGAGGGAACAAAAAAGCGTGCGTGTCGAGACTGCCGGACTTTGTAATCTGATAGTGCTTAAATAAAGATGCTCTGATTTATAGTTTCATCAATCGGAACCGTCAGATACATCGACCTTGGAACTTCTGACACCGTAGGAAAGCGAAGGGATAAAAATGAATATTCAGGTGCCCATGAATTTCTTTTTTTTCTTTTTTCTTTGAAAAATTTATACGGACACCCCCTGATGTTTGGGAAAGTGACACAAACACCCTGAGATTCAAAACAAATCAGTTACTACTCCTGTAGTTTCAAAAACTGTCACCTACCACCCCTATCGGTACATTCCAACAAAACGCTGTTAGTTTTTTTTTCAAATGCCCCTCAACGCTTGTAAAACCCCGAATTTTTGGTATCTATTTTTAAAGAAATAATTAATAAATTATTTATTTATTTAGTGGTTTTTCAGGTGAAAGCTATTCAAGGGCAATATGGGAATTTCATAAAAATAGGTTTAAGTATATTTCGGGTAAGTAAGATTATAGCTTATTGTAAATAATTATTGCTTAGAATATTTTTAGAAAATAAACTATAGTAAGGTTAATATTGTGTTTGAAAAGATTTTATCTTGATCAAGTAAAGATGGTCGGTTGGTGTAGATGAGATGGTGAGGGAGCATTACACATGATCAAAAGAGAAAATCAAAAGTTTTTATAATGTAAAGAAATTCCATCAGTTTCTTCCACCGAGCGTTACCAACAGATGGTTCGCCGAACGTTTCCAACTGTTACAACCTCGGAGGAAGCCAAACAAATCTAACTTAGATGTAAGAGTGGAGAAAGGGTGGAGAGATTTGTTTTGGAAGAAAGGAGTCGTTCGTTTCTGTTGGAGCAGGAAACATCCAAGTTAAGATCGGAGATTTTGATGGGGAAATTTCAGAGAGTTGTCGAGTTACTGATCGGGAGTGATCTCTGTGGAGTTGAGCTTCAACATCAAAGAGGCAAGTAGCATCTTCATCTGTCTTGTTTTATTTGCGTGTTCTATATTCTGTTAGAAGTTTTCTGGGTTAAGAATAAACATCGTGTTATGTTCATGTTTTGGATCGTAAAAGATCCTTTAAGTTTGGTTGGATTGAATTCAAGAGTGTTTATAAATACTATTTGGATGGTTGTGAAGAGATTAGATGAGAGTTGAAGAGGGAAATAAGGTTCTGTTATTGAGGTTTTCCATTTACCGTAAATATTTGTGAAACTGGTGCCAACCTAATGGACCTGCCGCCAACCTCAAAAAGGTTAGCACCAGACCTTGAATTTGCCCATCGCCAAGTGAAAATACCTGGTGCCAACCTCACCACCGGTTAGCACCAGATGATGTGGGTTAGCGCCAGACCTAATTTCATTGCAGCATTGCGGCTGTTGTGATTCTTTGATTGGAACTAAGTTTTAACACCTGCATCAAGTTTAAATGAGTGGATTAATGTATTGTAATGCACTGTTAATCATAGGATTGAATTAGTGGGATAAAATTAGAATGTCAACACTGAATAAATCAATGTTTTTCGGAAGTCTTGTGTTTTAGTGATATTGAATGCAAGGACAAGGTTCGGGAAATACTAATTGTGGAAACTTGAGATGTTTCTGAATTTTATTGAGACCAGCATATCATCACTTATAGAAATTATCATGTATGGTAAGGTTCCGGGCAAAAATTGATCTTAGAATTAAGTGTTGATAAAAATTGGAGTTCTAATCTAAGGGTGTAGTCATTGGGATTAGGGGATTTGAAATAATCTTTATTTGTTTTGCTTAACATGTAATTATAAATCTGATCTGTGTTTGATTATGGATTAACCGAGTGTTTATTTGTTTCTGGTTTGATGACATGGTGACTATTCTTAAATTAGGTATCAAATGCTGTATTTCCTGTTGGAAGGTTTTAGTGAGTAAATGAATCTGAATTGATATTGTTCATGATAAAATGTTCTCTTTTACTACAAGCATGATTTATAATACGTTACATTATATATCAGAACATGTCCCGACATAATAGGGCGAGACTTAGTGTGGATCCACAATCGAGTTGTAGTGAATATTGTATGTTTTGTTTGGATTTAAGTCTGGAGTTCCTTCATGCGTTTCCTCCATGATGGAGAGGCCTTCCATGAGGGAAGCGCTGCAGCAACTCCGTTTCCACCATGATGGTGAGGTCACTTGAGTAATTCCGCCATGAGGGCGATTATATTGGATGTTCGAGCTGTTGCAGTGTTAGACTGGATTGTCTGGAACTCTAGTGCTTAGCCACACAAAATAGACAAACTTCACGAGTCCCAATATATATAATATTTTCCGAAATCTGATTTGGATAAGAATTGTGATTGACGATGTATCTCCGAGATTAGACGGATTACCCGTGGTTAATCGTCGTGTATTTTAATCGTGCATGTTTAGAAATTAAATTAAATATATTTGTGCATGCATTGCTACTTGCTGAGATAGTCGTATCTCACTGTTTTGTTTTGATTTCAGATATATGAGAGGACGATACAGGGGGTATATGCTTGTTTTCAGGTGAGTTGGGGAAACCTTTTTAGTTGACTCTGATTAGATTATTGGTTACTTTCATGTTGTCTTTCACTCTGATAGCGATCCTGTGTGAAAATCTAACTCCTTGGGAACGAGTTACGGTTTATTTCACGTAACCCGGTTCTGGGGCGTTACAACGCTCCTCTTCGTTCTCTTTCTCCAACTTAGAGAACCAAAAGATGCCCTAATCTTTGGTCCTATTGCTCGCATCCCCTTCACGAAGAAACCCGAAGACGAAGCACTTCTTATCTCGGAGGTTGCGGCTCTTCTTCCAAATCATTTTTTAGATCTCAGAAATCTGGTTTGCAATTCCCAGTGGGAAGGATCACCAGGTTGCTCAAAGCTGGAAAATATGCCGAGTGTGTCGGCGCCGGGGCTCCCATATATCTATCTTCTTCTTCCTCGCCTTTTTATTTTGCTTTTCCTTTCTCTTTTGAATTTTCCCTTTTTATCCAAGTCAAGGATGTACTATAAAATTCGCCTGATTGGGTCTTTGCCTTGTGAATTTTTAAGCACAATGTTCTTATGCATTCCAACGTAATATTTAATATAGCCTCGCCTTTCTTGCAATTAATCTGTAGTCCAAGAATTGAAGAATGGAACAGTAAGATTCACATATCAGTAATTTCATTCCGATTTTCCAGTTTTGAGAATGATGAGATGGGAGAGGTTATATTACACGATTTATGAAACCCTGGATCATTTTCTTCATGTGTAAGTGTGGTTCAAGCACTAAAATTAGCAGCATCAACAGATTGCCTAATATCTTCCTCAAGAGCGTTCTCTACTATGTCGATGCAGAAACCGATGGACCTTCCCAATGACATGGTCTCTGCAAGTTTTGATCTAGCTTCATGGTGGCAACGCAGTTTCTACCATAACGTGTATGCAACTTTACCAATCATAATTTGTCTTCGGGTTTCTTCGTGAAGGGGATGCAAGAACGAAGTTGGAGAAGGAGAACGAAGAGGAGCCGCAACCGAAGATTAGGGCATCTTTTGGTTCTGGAGTTCTCTCTAAGTTGGAGAAGGAGAACGAAGAGGAGCGTTTTAAGAGAGGGGCATTTTGGCCATTTGAATAAAAAAACTAATGGTGTTTGTGTGGAATGTAACGGTAGGGGTAGTAGGTGACGGTTTTTGAAACTACAGGGGTAGCAAGTGATCTATTTTGAACCTCAGGGGGTGTCCGTGACACTTTCCCAAACCTCAAGGGGTGTACGTGTAAATTTCCCTTTTTCTTTTTCTAAGGCTTTGTTTGTTTCAATTTTCAACTATATAAAAATTTTCCAAGCCAAAATTTTCTCTTTTTTTTTTGGGATGAGACATAAAGAATTTTTGGAATTTTCTTTTCTTTTATTTTCCTTACACAAATACCAAACGTTCGTGCTCGTGGGAATATAATGATATTAGCTAAAATACAAAATTGAACCAAAACCAATTAATACAAACCCAAATCTAAACCTAATAGGATTGGTTCGATTTGTTGGTTTTTAATATGAGCATCCCTGGTTGGTCTAACCTGAACATGTGTATACGTGCAATCGGATGGGTTTGATTTGACCTTAAAATTGAAACCAACCTGAATGCTAATCGGTTATCTATCATATAAAATAGAAATCAAACCAAAACCTACAACCCAAAACCGACACTAATAGGTTTGGTTCCGTTCAATTTATCAATTTTAAGTTTTAACCAAACCATTGTCATTCATGGTCCCATGCCATATAACCACAAACTCCTTAATATCGAGAACTAAAGCAACCATGGAGAAAGAAGAACGCATTTCTTGTAGAGCCAAAATCCAGCGGTTCAGTGAAACCACAGGCTAGGATGTATTTTGGGGAGTGGGCCCCCTGTTGAAAAGGGGCATCAATCCGCACGTTTCACGTCGGCACCACTGAGTGGCACCAGATGAAATGGTCTCAAGAAAGAATAACAAAACTAAAGCATCACAGTGACAAACTCCCTACAAATTCCGATGGCAGAGCTACCGCCTAACTTCCATGGCATTATTCTTTTCCTAGATGTTTCATCCTTATACCATCGCTCCTTGTTCTCTTTGGTCATAATTCCAGACAATTAATTTATAGCATTCCATTCTCCGACAATAGCATAAAAAAGAGACAGGGAATGAAAAAAAAAAATTTTTTTTGGAGAGTGGGTAACAAAACATTAAAATTCCAAACCATATATAGATATAATTCATACAATAATCAAATCAAACCTCTCTCTCTCTCTCTAAAGGTTGGTGTGGTCTTCTCACTGCTCTCTCTCTCTCTCTCTCTCCAAAGGTTGGTGTGACGTATATGCAATGAGAGGGAGGAAGGCAAAATTGTCGGGCTTGCTCTAGAAAAGAAAGGAAAAATAAATTTCGACAAATTTCAGTGGAAGTTGTGCACATGGCCGCATGGTGGCGCACGTGTCATGTGCGAGCCTCCTAAAAACTGAATACCAGAGTCGCCACCGCCTAATGGGGTGCAAGCGGACTCCTGGGTGCCTAAGTTTATCTATCTTGGTCTGCGGCTTGAGATTCTGGCTAAGTGATCGGTTACGGTCAGGGGAAATCCGAAGACACCCCGGTCCGCCTCGTTGGTTTAGCGGGTCCCATTGGGTCACCCTAGTTTGAGTCAACTATACTCACCATGTCCTAATCCAGCATGTATCAGATTAAGTCTGGTAGGGACTTTTGCAGGTATAAATCCCTTTTATTCATTTTTATCTTTTTAGTCATTTAAGTGAAGTGGGTCGATATGGGCCCCGTTGGAAGGCCCATTGGTTGCCAAGTTGGGCTTTAAGTCAAGCCCATGGCCCATTAGGGTTATTGGGTAACCCTTATTGGATTTGGTTATTTAATTTTGAAGTTAATTAAACATGCAATTTAATTGAGTGAGTTTAAGTTTTTAAAGCCCATTGGGCTTGGGCTTGTCCCATGGGTTTTTAATCAAGTGACGAGACCGATTTATGAAACGGATCTTGGTGTGGGTTAGTCTAGACGTGGGCCCCATCGGATGGGCCATAATGCCTTGGTGGGTCTAAGTAGACCCAGGTAACTAAAAGTGGGCTTGGGTTGGCCCAAAAGCCCATCTGGTTCAGATTAAGCAATATCGAGTCGAGTTGAACTGGATCGGACCCACAAAAGCTGATTTTTAGAAATTGACTAATATTAACTGCACATACCTTACAGTTCAGACATAACCTCACACTCGGTGCGGTTCAGCCCAGATCCCAAAAAATTGTTAAAATCTCATTAAGGATTGGTTTTTCGGCCTCTTTAGGACATCCGAAATTGCTATGAATTCTGGAGAGAATTCATAGTGTACAAATCCTCCCATTTGACTCCAATGACTTATTTGTATGATGTTTTAAAAAGGGAAAGATCTCTGATTAAATAGCCACTTAAGTTTCAAGATAGGGATTCTAGGGATCCCTATTTGGTGTCCAAAACAATCTATCCTCTTTCTTCATGAGAGAAGAAGGTTGGGAACCTCCAGAGGCTCAAACCATACCACAAATGACCATTTAACTCAAATACTATGCATGGAGAAGTATTACCACACACGCAAGAACAATAAATAACGAAGATCACCTAAGGATTTAAATGCAAACTTTGAAAGAGAATAAAACATCCTAAAATAACTGAATAGGTATGTGCTTGTGAAACAAGAGAGAAAAGATTTCATACAAGTGTTCATAAGAAGTATAAATGAGATCAAATGAACCTAGGACATGCTTTATACATACTACGTGCTGGTGTGTTAAGATGTGCATCCTTTACTAGAAACAAACATAAAAATAATAGATCTAAGGATAAGTATGTGTGTGTGTACAAGAAATTTTCTATTACACATACATGAAAATAAATCTAACAAGTATGCTAAAAGACAACCACAATCCTTTGTTAAGTGAAAGGAGAGAGGGAAAAAGAATGATTAGGGGTACAAATGATCTCCTAGGAGGACAAACCCCTCCTCAAGTAGAGAATAAATCAAGAAGAATAATCACTTAGGACCCCCCCACACACACCCCCCCCCCCCCTTTTTATTTTTACTTTATAGAAGCTCTCTTCTCCATTCTTGACGTATGGAGAGTCCCCTTTTACCATGGGGACTCCCATGCCATGCACAAAAAGTACAAATGGGGAGGAACAAGGTGATCCAAAAGGAAATGAACTTAAGAAAACTACATATTAATATTTATTAGAGAGAAAACAACAAATAATTTTACCTTGCTTTTACCTTCACTTATGGGAGTGTTATGATCCCAAGTTGATGTTGACAATAGCTTGAGAGCTTCCTTTTACTAAAGAAAAATCCTTCTCTTGACTTCTTGAAAAGGATGGGAAAGAAAGGAAGTGGGAAAGAAGTGATTACAAGGGTAGGATAGGATTTGGACAAGGTTTGAAGGTGAGAATGAGAATTAGGAAGATTGCTGGTTACAAGATGGATGGGTGGGGACGAAAGAGGAATCTCAAACTTGGAAGAAAGGTTGGTGTCAAAGTGGTCATGGCCGAATCCTCCTTCAAATGAGGGTTAAAGTTCCTTTTTTATGTTGTATGACTAAGGCTGCGTTTGGAAACGCTTTTTGGAAGTACTTTTTTGCTTTTGAAAGCAAAAAATTGCTTTTGAAAGCAAAAAATTGCTTTTAAAAGCAAAAGTACCATTTGGCAATGCACACGAGAAGCAATTTACTAAAAGTAAAGAAGCAATTTTATTGCTTTTCACCGGAAGGAACAAAACGTTGCTTCTCAATTTTTTTACAAAATTGCTTTCAAAACCCTTCAATACCCTATTGCTTTATTCCTATATTAAAGATGATGCCTCCATACTCACTTAAGAAGCAACAACATATTGTTATTGCTAGAGCCGGCAAAATGCCACCCGACTTGACGGGTCAACCTGATTATAAATGAGTTGGGTTGACTCGTTTATTAATTGGGTTGGGGTTTCTCCAACCCGCCAGTAATCGGGTCAACCCGATTATGACCCGCCAACCCGACGGGTAACCCGATTTTTAAAAAAGGATGCCAAAAGTATCATGTTTCGACCCGATTAACCCAAAAAACCCGACCCGAACCCGGTACAACATGATCCAATTAACCCCCAACCCTATTTTAATAATATTTTTTGAAAACAATAATAATAAACGGGTTGGCGGGTTGAACCCGTTTATTGGCGGGTTGGGTTTGGGTTTCCAACCCGACTTAATTTAGTCCAACCCGATTATGACCCGATAAACCCCAACCCGATTATGACCCGACCCGAACCTGATTGTGTACAATACTTTTATGGAAGCAAAAAGCAATTTCGATGTTACTGCAATTACCAAACATGCTTTTTGCTTCTTAGAAGCAAAGCAAAAATTTACCAAACGCATTTGCTTCAAGAAAAGATCTTTCAAAAAGCATAAAATTACTTTTTTGCTTTTAGAAGCAAAAAGGCAAAAGGGCTACCAAATGCAGCCAAATATCTTCTTCTTCCTCTTCTTTTTATTTTATTTTCTATTTATTTTATTTGCTTTTTTTTAATCTTTTATTAAGATTTTTTTTAGCAAAAGGACGCACATGCGTCCTTTTATTTTTAATTTATTTTCCTTTTATTTTAATTGTCTTAATTAGATTTTTATGAAAATATTATTATTTTATTTCAAAATACTTTTCTTTTACTGCTTTTGCCACATGTGTAGATTTTCCGAAACTTTGACTGCTCATATCTTTTTCATTTGATACCCGATTTTAGCAAACTCAGTGGCGTTGGAATAAGTTTGAGATTCCCTATCCACTGGGCCAGAGTTTCGCAGAAAATTCAGACTTTTAGCAGAAGCGCAAAACTGCTACCCTGGGGCTAGTTTTGCTCATATCTCTTTATCCGGGACCCCGATTCCAGCAAAATTGGTTGCGTTGGAATCGTGTTGAAATGCTCTTTCTGCTAGTACCAATTTAGGCAGTTGATCTAGGATTTAGCAAAAAGCCAGTATTTGCTTTTCTTAGATTTGACCGGTCCATAACTTCTTCATCCGGACTCCGATTTGAGCAAACTCAGTGTCGTTAGAATCGTATCGGAGTCCTCTTTCGAATGGTATGAAGTATGATAGTCAAATTACACCCAACCAAAAAGTCAACTTTTGACCCCTCCAGGGTTTGACTTTTTAATTAGGGTTTTATTCTTTCATTTTTCGAGGTACAAAAATGAAGTGCTGACAGAAGTTATTTTCCCCCGTTTTCTTTCATTGATTGGAAAAACATATTCCCTCGCTTATAATTTTCTGCTGCAACAAACAACAAAAAATTTTTAAATTCTAGAAAAATACTTTCTTTCCCCCGATTTCGGGTGAAACAAACACATCCTAAAAATAGACCCCCAACTTCCATTTGCATTGAGTACAATGTTAGGGTCAATTGGCAAGCCCTAAATTGGGTTAGATTTAGCCCAACCTAACCCTAAGCATGCTCGAATATGACCTTAATACATTATACACACACACACGATATATATATATTTTAAGTTTTGAGCAACAATTGGATCAATCTGAGTTGTCTTATGACCAAACATGTAACATTAGGAGTAGTTCAATATGCAAAAGATCCTTGTATAGGGGAAGGTTAGGATTTGCCAAAATAGACCTATTGTCATCCCTAATACTGATTCTCGTACTTTAAACCAAATAAAGCTTGCTACATTAATGGGCTTGCCAACTGATTGATAGGACTAACAGGATTAAACTTGAAATCTAAAAAACCATTAAGGCATCTTTTGGCATTCATTTTTTGGACCTTGTTCCAGGTCTAAGGGTTATAATGAATTTTAGGGGTTATATGGGTGATTGGCTTCATTTGGGAAATGAGTTGTTTCTATGTGATTCTTGAAAAATACACTACAATCCAGAATCGCCCTAAGACTCGTTTCTGGATTTTCATATGAGTTCTACAAAAAGTGTGGGGGCATGCTTATAATATATATAAATTGTGAAGGATACACTTAAAAGTTATTTTAAATACTCTTTTATATGACAGGGACAGACTTGTCATCCCTTTTATATGACAAGGATAGACTTGTCATTTATGAAATATTCCATAGAGTTAAACAATGGCAAATTTGTAATCATTAAGATCCACAAGAATCATTCATCCTTCGCCAACACATCAAACCCACCAACAACTTTTGCAAACTCATTTAGAAGCTCATTCCTAATCCAAAATGAATGTTAAACAAGGCCTAACGTGAGTTTTGATCTGTTTAAAGTTAACGGGTGGAAAATCATGACTTGAGGTGATCTATATGCTAATAGTATAGGCACTCCATAGTTTAATGGGATGTAGCTTCCTAATTGCATTTGATGCCAACCAATTTCTAATGAGAAATAATCTATATGTTAAGTAATATAGGTTAAATTCTACAAACCTCCTTAAAGGTTTAATAAGGTTACTAGATATCATTGTCAACCTAATCAAAACAATATATCTCTCCTTGGTATCCTAAGAGCGCTATTTGGTATCGTCTTTTTATGTACCAATTTTTAAACGGCCTTTTGCATTTATACCCTACGTTATAGTATTTTGCATCTGTATCCTCTTGTTTTTAGCATTTGTATTTGTACCTCTCCATTTAGCATAGTCTTGTTGCTGCTATACCTTTAACGTTAAGTTCCATTAACTTTAGCTGTTTATTTTTATTAAATGATTAAATTAACCTTCTATAAGATGATACAAAAGGCATTAAATAACCAAATGGCTATATGGCTAGGTGGAATTTATATGAATAGTCATCAACCAATCAAATTAGTATTAATGAATTAAAGTATATATGCAATAAATATAATATTATAAAGACATAATTAAAATATAAGATAATATAGGAGGATAAATGCAAAATATTTTTGTTGTATATAAAGTTATTTCAGTCATCTTCTACAAATAAACAAACAAAGTTGTACGCTTGCAACAATTATGCAAAACAGATGGGTATAAATACAAATATTAAAAACAACCATACCTCCGTGCAAGAGCAAAACAACAGGGGGGGGGGGGGGGGTGGTGACGAAATGATGGGCTCCCAAAGGGAGTATGAGCAAAGATATCCAATTGCTAGAGACCCAACCATACCTCTATGCAAGAGCAAAGCAATTTGTGACATTGTTTGTGGCATCTACCCTATGCATGCTTCTACTGATGGAAGGGTTGATAAGGGCGTATGCAAGGTAGTTCTTGTTTGTAATATGACAAATCCTCAGGTGTCATAGATGATGCCGATCATTTGGCGTTTTTCTTGTGAACTCATTCCATGGATTGAAAAGAGTTACAGGGCTTGAAACAAGTTTCAATAGTAAAACAGGTATTTGGTTCTGTATGGAACATGAATTTTTCCCCAAATGAAATTTGAAAATACATTGAAAGGAGGAGCCACACCAACACCTATTTTTAGAATTTCAAAGCGGGCTTTTACAAGGTATACTTGAAACTTGTTTTAAAGACTCTTTTATATGAAAAAGACGTAGCCAGATAGAAGAGGAAGGAGTTAGACAACTAGTTGGAGAAATGGAAACTATTTTGTAACTGTTTAGATTTAAGGAAACTTCAACTATATTTGAGAGAAAAAGATAGTTATGCCCCCATATAAATGAACCTTAATAATGATTTATAAGGATATTATTGACAAAAAGGTAATGATTTTTAGCATGTTTCCTAGAGCTGTAAATCTAGCCCAGACCGCCCAAAGCCCGCCCAACCCAACCCGAATAAGAGCTTGAAGTGAGCATTGAGTTTGGGTTGGGTTTCATTTCGAGCCCGAAGGTGAGTTTGGGTTGGGCTTGGGTTCAAGCTATACAACCCGAAAAGCCCAAAAAGCCCGAAGTTAATGTTGACTTTATGTACACGCTCTCATATAGATATATGTATAAAACTCCACAAAAAATATATATATATAAGTGAATATTTATTTGTATATATATGTATCATTGTTTTTTTTTTCCTTTTATATGCAATCAACTATTAAACATAAATTATTAACATGTGATAATAAGTTTATGAATTTTTGTCAAATAAATAATTTTATACTCACATACATATACATATATGTCACAATGAATGTGATATTTGGGAGTACATATTCTACAAGAAAGATTGTGCAAAACCACAAATATAGTGAGCTAGTATTATATTTTAAAAGTTTTACAGAAATAAATTAATTAAGTGTGTTTTTTCCAAATTCAAGGAAAAATCAAGAGGAATCTTTAATATTTGCATTTATAACAAACAAACATAAAAGCATGTTAATATACAAATTAATGAATGATATTCCAACATTTTGTAATTATAACAAAAATTGGAAAAAAAATTCAAAATCTTACATTTTGTTTGGGCCAACCCGAACTCAAACAATAACATTTGGGTTGGGTTTGGGTTTAGTGAGTTTGGGTTAAGGCGGGTCAACGACGAGTTTGGGCTAGTAAATCCTAGATTGGGTTGAGCCTGAACTCTAATAACTCGACCCAACCCGCCCTACTTACATCTCTAATGTTTCCCAAGGGATACTTCCCTTTAAATATAGTTTAGATTTAGATGTATAGTTGATTGCCAAACCTCAAACTTAAATTATCAGTCATTCAAACTCCAAATGAGGCTAAGGGAACATATGAACGGAGTTTTTATATACATTTGCAGTACTGACTTAAGCAGCACTTTAGGAAAAGAAAAAAAGAAAAGAGGACTTAAAATTTTTTTTTTGGTGGAAAAAAGACTTTAAGCAGCAAAGTAGATGGTAACTAACCATTTAAAAGAACAGGATCCGCCGATCCGGTGGTCCCCATGAACAAAGTTTTCTATGTCCATTCAATTGAAGCAATAAACGCGTTCAAAAAATTCGTAACAGTGACACATGGCACATTATTATTGAGTTAATTCCTACGGGAGCACCGGGTACCGTTCCTGAATAACGATGTTAGCCGTTTGCAATAGTTTGGTCGTCAGCCATGATCGAGACCACGAACTCCATCACCGTCAGAAAAAGGCGGGAACCTTTTAAGCCAACGAAAGGAAAACTGCCACCATTAACGTTCCGTGCATTTCTATCTCGGCGACTTTCCTTCAAAAAACTAAAAAAGTAATGGAAACCGAGGAAAAAGAGGAACCTGCAATCATCACTCGAGCCCTAGAACACATAAACAACGATCTCCAGGTTTTCTTGTCTCCACACCGTTCCTGGATCTAGGGTTTCCAATTATAATTTTCTTAAATCAAGGGCTTGACATCTTATCTCTGCTTGCTTACATGCCGGATTTGCAGGGAAGGGCGGCGGAGAAGGAACTGGATCTCGGATCGGACGAAACTGAGGCGTCATTGCCGATTTCAGTTACTTCTCGGGTGAGTACTTGGAAATCAAGAGAGAGAGTTTTCTGTCGGATTATGCATTTCGATTGACGTTAGGTTTTGCAGGTGTTATTTTTGTTTGGAGACATAACGGCAGGTTCGGCGTATCATTTCACTCAATGGTTGGAGTCGGTCCGTAAGCGCAGTGGGAGATATCGCTCCTCGGGCTTCCCCAACCGACCTGCGAGATTCGTAACCATGCCATTGAGGTTCTTTTCATTTTTCTATCTAATTAGATTAGAAAATGTCTATGTTCAATGGGAGTTACGGGCTCCACTATTGACCTATTTTGATAGATCATGATTAAGTTTATATTGATTGTTTCTTTTCATTTTTCATATTTCTCTATGGCGTGACCATTACTGGATTAAGGGTGGTTGGAACTTTTCCTGGTGTATAGGATAGGATTATTATTATACCCATATGAAAGAAAAGATTATTCCCTTTATTTCACCTTCACTATATATTTGTGACTAATGTCACATTTTTTTTTTTAAGATGGGTTTATGAATCGGAACGCGCAACAAATGCATGGTAAGATAAGTGTTATATTGATATCGTGCGAATTCGTCATACGGATCACGGCCTAGAAGATCATGTTTTACAGGCTTCTTCTTTTTACAGAGAGAGATAATATAAGGAGAAGAAAGTGGCTGTCATTTGAGGGATAACCTTAAATGTTTAAATCAAATACCTTTTTTAAATATGACAACTCTAATCTTTCTTCAATTATCCAAATAGAGATTTAACAAAAGGTTCAACTCCAATGCTTCACTCCTAAAAGAGCCTAGATTCTCCACTGACAAAAAGACTCCCCACAACACAACTAACCACTAATAGCAACTCCTAACACTACGGAACTCTAATAACAAAGTCTTTAAAAGACCAACTGAATATGAAGTTATGAACTTATCATATATCATTGTTTCAGATATCAGTTCCATGATTATATGGTGTTGTGGCTACAAAAAATTTTATGACTACAATTATAGAGCTAGATAGTGTGAATGCTTGTATTCTTTATTTTTTTTGTTTCCTTTCAATTGTTTTAATGAGCATTGAACTATGTTTAAAGGGACTATTTCCAGAAAATGAACTCCTTTTTACCTAGCTGTCAACATGCTTATTTTCAGTGTGGAAGAACCCCTTCCTGAGTTAAAAAGTCCACTTCCTTCTGAGCAAGCCTCAGAAACTAGTTTGTGGGAAAGACTTGGTAATGCTGCCATGTTGGACATTGAATCGAGTGATTTTTCATGGAACATGCTTTCTTCTCTGCACCATACCGAACATAATAGCAGCACTGAACACTCCGAGGACGAATTGAATAGACCCCTTGAGGTATGTGATATTCATGGTTACAGTTTATATATTCTAACACTATGCAAGGAAACCAAATTTAAAAGAGAAGACATGTAAATTGTGGGAAACCTTTGCTGTAATATGCCATTTGCAATTGTTGTTGTTTGACATGTAGTTATCCACTTAACAAGATTCCACAAATGACAGTAATCTGAACCTTCCCATTTGTGGGATTCAGTTTGAATTTCAATATAGACCATGAAGTGTAAATGCTTTTGGGTCTCTGACATTATTGTAGAAAAAAAGGTCATTTTTTATGGTTATGGTGATCCAATAACATGTTTTTTCTACTGTTAAGTTGGTTTAATCAAGTCAACGCTTGAACGAGTCCTACAGTTGCACACAATAGGAGGATTGTTGATTCAAGTTAGATAAATTATAAAAAGAGAGTAATACATCTATAATGCCTCAATGGTTCAGCATCCTCTATACATATAGGCGTTCGATTGTCTCTTCTTGGACTATGCTATAGAAGGTTCAGTGGGTTCAATGAAATCCTATGATATCTACTAAGGGCTCTAAAACAGGATTAGGATGAACAACATTCTATGTCTAGGTTCCAAGCCGTGGCATTTACTCCACTATCATTCCTAAAGACATTGTTTAATACGGCAAAAACATCAGATAGTTCTATCAAGTCAGCTTGTCCAAGATCTTGCTAACAGATAGGTCCCAGCCAACCAATGGATGACCTTGAAAGTAAATCTTCAACTTTTGCCTCCTTTAAATGAAGAATAGGTAAAACTCATAAGGTTTGGGTCATTCTCTCTGTCTAGCTATATTCTTTTGGAGGACTTGATCATAATGGCAAAAATTTTTTTTTTTATCAGTAATAAAGAGATTTATATTTAATATAAGACAGGAGAATAGAACAGTTGTTATGGAATAATTAAGCCACAAAAAAATTCCCTAGGAACATTAAGAATTCTGGACTTCTCTCTCAGTATTACTCATCAATGCAAGATATCACTCTTAACCCCCACCCCCCTCCTCCTGGTCCTCTTCCTACACACCCAACAACCCCCGACAAGACACACATGTATAAAACCACCAACACCATAGAAAGGCAATTTTTGTTCTATTGTAAGTTATCACTCTAAAATTATTTTCCTGATCTTCCAAGATTTCTGGCATTATCTCATGAGGCGTATGATGTTTATTTCACTCAATGATTGGTCAGAATGTGCACAAGTTTATTCTTAAAGGCAATAATATTATTGTTTCTTTTATTATTATGAAAAAGATACTTCATGTCCAATTTAATTTGACTATTTAAGATGGTACTGTGGAGTCCATAGAGGTACTAAGCTTTCTTCTGCATTTTCATTATATGGTCGCACATTTCCTCCAGAATTGCGGTATTTTTTTTTTCTTATTTTATCCTTCTTAACTTTTCCTTTTTCCATATTTTAAGCTGTCCTTAACTTCTGTCTTCTCTTTTCTATGTTCGTGTGGATATAGGTCACTGTTAACTCTGGGGGTGTTGTTTTCTTTGCCCTATTTAATAGGCATGGGAACAGCAATTATTTCCCCAAGGAGGCAGCTGCTGTGATAAAGATATCCTCTTCAAGGATGGCAACACAATCTGAACGCCTAGGCTATGAATTTGCAAAGTGGCTAGGAGTTCGAACTCCACAAGTTGTGTCTTCTCAGTTCTCACTTCAGCAGTTAATTTGATACTTACTCATATGATATTGGACCCTTGGTCTAACTTTAACTGACAAATAATTTGCTAACCTTTCAGGCTAGAGTCATTCATAATTCGAGTTTGGAATGGCAACAAATCAAGGATGCTGCAGAAAAAGCAAGAGATGCAGCAATATCAGTGGGTGATGAAGTTGGAGAAGTTACATGTTCAGAGCTGTTGGAGGCTCTTGAGCTAAGCCGATGCCTGTTCCTTATGAAGTGAGGATGAACACTGGCCTTATTTAAATGATTTAATAATTAAGGAGAAGCTGATATAGCCCATGCTTTCCCTGCCACCCAATATGTAACCACCAAATCAGTTTGCTACTTCTTGAATATGGTGGCACTAGTTTCCATTGTTAGTCTCATCCAATCAGCCTGAACTTTCTTCCAAGGGCTGTGCTTGATATTAAATAATGCCTCAATGGTTCAACATCCTCCATGTGCATCTCATGGAGCTAGTGCAGATGGAAGCATGGATGTTCAGCCTCTTGATAATGTAGGGTATTGTCAGATTGTTATGCTTTCATAGTTGTTGACATACATAGCCATGCCATCTGTTGAATGATTTGCATGTGTACAGCATGGATGGCAGATAGGAGGAAAGAATGTGAATCTAGTATGTGTTTGATGGTTAGGTTTCATTCATTTAGCTGATCTTTATCTCAGAGATTTCATAGGTTCAATTCGTCAGGCTCCACTAACCATATTGGATAGAAGGTTGAGGAAGCATGCACTATAAATTTCTGCCCAGTAGTGATTATAACATTTTTTTTATGTGTTTTGTGCAGGCTTACAAACTTCCTTTTTTTTGCAGTTATATTCATGGATCTCCCCTGCTAGAAAGCTTGAATGCATTTGATTCACGGGGAGCTGCTGAAAGGACAGCTGCAGCCCTTGGTAGGGTCTTGATGTTGGACCTTGTCATCAGAAATGAAGATAGGCTCCCTTGCCGTCAGCTTGGATGGCGGGGAAATTCTGCAAATTTACTGTTTGCTGACAAAATGGCTTCTGCGAACATGGATGCATTAGAGGAATCTTTTGATTCTGCAATTCCACTATACAGGCCAAGGGTTATTAGGACTCTTCAGAAAGAAAGAAGGGCCAACTCAGCAGATAGCAGGTTATGCACTCGTAATACTGAGTTGATATCTCAAAGTTCGGATGCTTCTGATCTGGTTGATACACCAAAAGCAAAAAATACCATGAAAAATAAAACATCAAATGAAGCAAAATTGGGTGATTTTCATATTGTGACTATTGACTCCAGTGTTCCTCGCCGGCCCCCAGCTGGAAAACGTGTAAATGACCAGGAAAATTATCCTAAGCTCATTGAGCTCCTTCTCAACAGTTCGGAGTATGTTTGTGGCCTCTTACATGAGATAACAGGAGGTAAAGTAGGATCTCCTTTACCCGAAGAGGCCAATGCACTGATTGATTCTTGTTCTACTGACAATAGTACAGTTGTTCATGAATTCCGGAGTGGGTTCCGTGCTGCCCTCAGGGACCTGCAAGGATTTCATTTATTCCTTCTGACACTTCACCAAAAGCTAGAAAATTTATTACGAGCATTTCTTGCTATATCATACTCGGGGGATTTCGACAGGGAGGACTTGGCGGTTTCTGAGTCTCCATTGCAGGCAGCTGGTGTAATTAACTACTTCTCTCCATTGAGTAAGGAGCGGGTTATCGCTGAAAACCATCCAGACTCAAGTGACTTGGAGTTACAGAGCACAACTGCCAGGTCATCAAATTCTGGGAACAGGGAGAGCTCAGAATCTTTTTCTCCTATTTCACGAGAAGGTTGGAGTGGAAAGTTCCACAAAGGGGGTGGGGAACCTCTTCGTAGCCTGCGACTGACTGCAAAGCTTCGTGACTTCAACAAATTTGCAAAGGTTGATGCCGAATTAAGCAAAGAATTGGAGCAATGGAATGAAATGCTTAGAACAGATGCAATTAAGCTATGCCAGGAGAACAACTTTAATAGTGGGTTTTTTGAGGGGGGTGATAACAACAGTGTTGTTGATGCTTATGAATTAAAGGTGATGATTACCTTCAGCTCTAAGGACCAGTTCCACTCAGAGCAATAAAATAATTGAATTTTTTTAATATCCTTTTTCTTTCTTTAGGTCAGACTTGAGCACATTCTTGAGAGGATAGCCTTGATATGTGATGCTGCAAACACAGAAAAGCCTTCGTCAATCACGGGTTGCCTGTTCATTGGTGGAGCCCTAGCTGCCAGATCTGTATACACACTGCAGCATTTGGGCATCACTCATATATTGTGCTTGTGCTCAAATGAAATCGGACAGTCTGATTCTCAGTACCTTGACCTATTTGAGTACAAGAATTTTTCTGTAAGTTTTCTTACCCTTCTTTAGTTTCTAGACTGGACATGATCTTTTTCTGTAAGTTTTCACCAAATTTTGGATCAGAATATCATTAGAAGTCTGATAATGATTATAGGCACTTCATACTTGTTCTTTGGGTTGACAAGTAACATATATGATACATCAAGGCTGATGACCGGAAAATGGATTAAAAAGTTTAGGTTATCTTCATGTTCTTTGTCAACTTTGTAAGGTATATAGCTTTGAATCTGAGTTGTAGTTGATCTCAATTTGGTTCATTTAATTTGTTCATGATATTGTGCTTCCTACTTGCTAGAGTACAAGGGAACAAAATCCCTCATAAGCTTTTTTTTTCTTCCTAATTCTAGTTTTTGTTGCTCCTTTTAGTGAAAAATCAGTGCTTAGCCTGAACGTATGCCATCCATACAAGTTAGGAATATCAAGTTTTGTTTTTTTGAATAATCTATTTAGGTGACTTCTCTAAGACCTTCTCAATAGCTTATCGAACAAGATAAATTTGTAGTACCAGGTTCGAACAACTTTTGCATGATATTGAAGAAAATAGTGGACTCAGCGTGATTCACCAAAGATAGATTATGTTGGTATGTTAGACAATGCTCTTTGATAGCATAACTGGATGTGCTTTGCTTCTGGTAAAGTATTCAAACAGTGCTTGCTGTTGTAGTACATGCTTAAGGCATTGCAAGGCTCTAGCCTTTTTGTCAGAAAACCTGTGTGCCTAGTGTGATCATATAATTTGCAGTCATGAGCCAGAGAAAGCATTAGTCAGGGTAATAGTGAGTAATGCCTGATAAGCATAGTGATCAAGTTGTCAATCAAATGAGATGCACATCAGAGGTTGGTAGCATGGCATGGGTCCAGGAGTTCTGCATCAAAGGTTTGTGTCAGACTGGCATGGACAAGTCTTCTTTGTTCGTGTTCATTTTTCTCTCAAAGATGGGTGGGATCCTAGAGGGTTTCACTTGAAATGAAATTATTAGGGCCAAAAAAACTGTATCTTTTTGTTCTTCTTCTCATCACTGTCATCTAGTTATTTATTTATTCTTATTTCCATTATCATATTATAAGAATTAAGAGGGTCTTATTTCAGCCCCAAATCCACAATTTCTAGACAATAAAGATGGTGTAGATTGCACATTTTTCTTGTCCTTTCTTACAAGTGGAATCATTTGATGTTAGTTTGATGTAAGGAAGTTGTTATCTACTATTTTGAAAGAAAACCAACTTTCCCTGTGGTGGTGCTGTTGAGCCCCTCCATCCCGTGGTTGTGGTTGCACTTGAATCTGGATGGTGATCACTTGTAGTAGAGTAAATTAGCAAGTCTCCAATGAAGGTAATTTTGAGATGTAATTTGATTAAGGATTCTAGCTTGATGGATGCGATTGAGATAGCAAAGAAGTGGGGATATGTTAGAGATGTGATTGTTGAAAGGTCAACTTGAGTATGAAGATGTCCTAACTGCCCACCTAACTAGGGTTCTAGCCATTCTGGTCATGATGCACTGATGCAAATGACGTCAGTTAGACAAGAAATGAAGAGGGATGAAAGAAGAGAGGCGTCCTTTTCTGGGTTGTGAATGGGCTATCTTAAATGCCTCTAGCCGTGGGCTCTTTGATAGAAATGAGGAACATTCTAGATGATATCATGGTCATAAACCACTGACATCATGAGAATATCATCAAAGTGCTACCACCTGGTTTAGTCACTTGGTTAGTTGGACAGAGTTAGTGCCTGTGAGCTTGTCAGATGACTTGTAGACATGTCTGCTAGGCTTCTCAGAACCAGGGCCATACATGCAATGATGGATGATTTTCATTTTACATGTATTTTAATTTGGGAATTGTGTTGCTTCCTCCTGAATTGATGAGCTGTTTATAATATATTCTGCTAATAAATTGAACCGTCTGATTCGGTTACCATCATAAGAGCTTTGATAATTTAAAATTTAACTTCTTGAAGTATAAATGTCATTTTTTCTTGTTTTATATAAATTCTCTAAATTATGTGCCCTGTGCATTTTATTCATCTAGTTCTCAAAATCAACATGAAACCCGAGAACCTGAACTCTTTGTAATGAAACCTTAGAAACAGCATTAAAAAGGAATGAAACACATTTTCATGTTCTTAAGTTAAACTATTAAGATGGTTTGAGCTTGTTAATATGTAAGAAGTTACAAGGGGTGTATATTGGAGGGTCTAAGAGGGCTAGAGGAAGACCAATAAGAGCAAGGGTAGAGTCGCTCAGACATTATCAATTCATGTAATTGATCTAAGACATGGTTTTTGACAAATTGGGATAACTGAAAAAGATTTGCATTGTTTACCCTAACTAGTTGGTAAAAGGCATTTTTTGAAAGTATTGTTTTACTAGTGGTAAAGGCCCAGGTTCGAACCCACCTTCACCCATTCTAGGAATCCCTGAGGTGGGATCCAGTCCTTCATGGGCAGGTGGTCCAAGGAAAGTGCCCAGAATACCAAAAAAAAAAAAAAGGATTGGCATAAGTAATTTTAATGTTGTAGTTTTTGATTGTTTCTATGAGATCCATGTTTATGAAATCAAGAGCTGGACATCAATCTGTTATTTTGGTGTCTGGTGCACTTCACTCGGTAAAAATCTTTGAAGAATGCTCTAATTGGGCCATTAATTTTTTCTTTTCTTTTTAATGGTATTTGTGATTTTTCTGCCAAAATCAGCTGCTTAAACATTGCTTAAGCATGTAATAGCATTTGTCAATTGCCATTTTCCAGCCAATCTTTTGTGTACCTGTTTATATTGATGGCATAACCTGTTTCATATGCACAGATATGTGACGATGAAGATACAAACATCGGCAATATCTTTGAAGAAGCTTCAGATTTCATTGATCATGTTGAGCAATCAGGAGGAAGGGTCCTGGTCCACTGCTTTGAAGGAAGAAGTAGAAGTGCCACAGTAGTTATTGCTTACTTAATGCTTAAGAAGTAAGTACTTACATGTCAGAAAATAAAACTATGATTTGTAGACAGGGACATGGGTGTGGAGTGTCAAGCTGTCTCCCAACAGTGCAGGCATCTGAATATGGCTTTGTAGGCATACACATAAATACACACACATGTATGTAAGGACCTTAAAAAAGAGTCATCTTTCGAAAATAAAAAGGTCACAAAATATTTGCCATATTACAAGTGGTAGAAGTGCTATTTGATCCCAGACTTTAGAAAGTGAGAATTTAGTAATACAAAATAAGAATTTAGTAATTGTTATACATTAATAATGCATAAAAAAACAGCAAGCCTTATTTCAATAGTTGGGACACAATTACAATTTATAATGTATAAATAAATATTTGTACATATTTCAAAAGCACATAAAGTAGACACATTTGCAAGTGTCCAAACTGGTATTGACACAAGTGTATGCCTACAAATATCTGATACACAGACTTTCCGTTGTCCCACATGCTATATGCAAAAACGTCAGGGCACTGACTGGTATATGGAGAGACTGTAAATAGCGAACATGCTGTGGGTAGAAACTAAATCCACTTGCCATATTTTACCCATGTAATCATGTTATCCTAGTCTTGTCTTATTTCATGATCAAGTTCTATCTTCTCTCTATTTGGTCAAATGCATTTTTCATTTTCTTATACTCGTAAGCTACACCACCAACCTTAGACACCCTATGGGCTCATAGGTAAGTAAGATAATAATAATCCGTCGAGTTGAAAATCTGGTGAATTTTCCAGAAATGTGTCCAAGGATAAGTATTTTGAAGATTGGTTTGGCCCTACAGGATCTGATCTATATTTACAATGTGTCAGAAAACTGCAGTTCATGCAGTAGATAAGTCGGCTGATAACTTGGATGCCATATCTGTGTTAGATTATTTTTAGTTATGTGGTAGTGTAAGCACATAGTGAATGTTATCAGCATGCCAAGAAAAGCTTCATTGTTGGAGAATCTTTTGCAGGAATTTTACACTTTCAGAAGCATGGAATGCCCTAAAAAAGGTTCATCGCCGGGCCAGCCCCAATGATGGGTTTGCAAGGATCCTTATGGATCTTGATAGAAAACTGCATGGGAAAGTTTCCATGGAATGGCAAAAGAGGAAGCCAGTGATGAAAGTATGCCCAGTTTGTGGTAAGAATGCAGGCCTGAGCAGTAGCTCACTTAAGCTTCATTTGCAGAAGTCGCACAGGAAATTCTCATCAGGGAGTGTGGACAGTGCCATGACAATGGAAATACAGAAAGCTTTGAGTGCACTCAAGATGAGTCGAGGTGGGAGCGTCAGCCCAACGAAGAAGCAGTCTCAGTCTATTGTAGATATTCTGGATCAGTAAGTTTGGTAGCTACATGTAAATTGGTTTGTAGAAATTTTGTGCAGTAGATCAATCTCTGTCTCGTCTAGGGTGGTCCGAGTCACAGAATCCATGTAAGAGCCACCCTTCATTGTTTGCTATTTTCTTAATCCCCATCCCTCGGATTCTTTCAAATTGGCAGCAAAGAGCTCTGTACATTTCTCGGCTTTGTTTTCTTATTGTCCAACCCTATTTCCTTGTAATGTAATTTGCCAACTCATTTTACTAATTTCAAATTTTCTCAGTAAAACTTAGCTATCCAGGGACGGTGAAAATTCTACTGTTTGAAATTTCTTCTGTGGTTCCATGCATTATGTACTTGTGAGCTCCAAAAATGGAGTCAATGTTCATTGAATGGTGAACTCCTCAAGAATCCATACCATACATGGAGGCTTATTTTACAAAAAGGTAATCTGAAGAACGGGCATTTGAATTGGCTGAGTTGGTAAAATTATTAGGATGGTCTACTGATGAGATCAAAGCTCATCAATAGCAATACTATATGCAAGGCCATTGAACTATAATAAAGTTGCTATGAAAAAATGAGTAAATCAAAATACCATACCACATACTACAAATAGACCAATCCCATTAACTTCTTCTTATACTTACATCCTAAAGAATTCTTACACCATTAGATATTGCCATTTTTTCAAGGTTAACCAATTTAAAAATTGAAGCATTTTAATTGTTTAAATTTTTATAATTTTATTATTCTAGATTAAAAAAATTAGTGATGAACAAATTATATGCAAGGTTCAGTGCCGTTTTGGTGAGGGCCTTCTGTGCCGTTTTGTTGAAATCTTACCGGCATGTCTCTCGTGCCATTGGAATTTTCATGTCATAATACAAAAAAATTAAAAACATCCAAGCAAATTATACAAACATACAAAAATTAGAAAACTTAATATTAAAGTAATTATATGATATTTTATTATTTATAATAATTATAAAAATGTATTATATGTACATATATATGTACTAGGTGGGGTTGGCACGTGCACATTATAATATTGGGTGAGGTTAAGGTTAAAAAAATGGAGTTATAATGATTGCATGCATTACATGTGGTAGGATCACACGTGTACCTTGATGGTACTACAAAAAAATTTTGAAAGGAAAAGATTTTTGTTAAGAGTAAGAAGTAAGACTTCAATTACTTTGCTCATAGCATTTAACAATATACAAAAAAAAAAAGGGGGGGGGGGGGGGATGATTTTCTTTACCCGAACTTTTTTTAAAGTCCACATTTATTATCGATCATTTATCTTGTTAGGGGTCATTAAATAAATTTTCATAAATTTAAAGGACTATAGCGCTAATCCTGAATCCTTTATCACTTATAATGTTGACTAATTAAAATATTTTGTTTTTATTTTTTAATTATGTTTAGTGCCATTTGTTTTATAATGTAGGACAATAGATTGTTTTATATGCCATTTATATCTTTTATTTTTAAGCTGCGTTTTGTTAATTTATTACATTTGCTTATACTAGTTACCCACATTTGATGTGGCCGCAATTATTTTGTTTTTTTATTAAACGATATTTTTCGTTGCATTAAAAGAGAAAGGAATCCAAATAATGGGAAATTGGTTGATACTTTTTCAAAATAATTCAGATTCAATCGATCAACTTTTAGTAACTAATTATTAATGGTACTTTTCTAAAATAATTGAGAATTGATGTCTTGTTCTTGTTTATAAAGAATTTCTTCCGAAATGCCCTCAAAAGACTTTGAAAACCTTTTCACTTATTCTGATACAAGTGAAGTTTGCAAGTCTTTATGAAGTTATTTTCGGAAGAAACATTTCATGAGGATTAAAATGACACTTATTTTTAATTATTTTAAAAGGTATCACTAAGTATCAATTACCAAGAAATGCCGACTGAATCTGAAAAACATTACTAAAAACCTAATTTTCAAATAAGAGGTCAAACAAAGCTGGGAATTTAATGCGTTGAGTCATTCAATTTTCATTAACCAAGAAACAATGAATTTTTTTGTAAAATAATTAAAAATGAGTGTAATTTTAATGTACATAAAAATTCTTCCAAAAATACCCTCGAAAACTTGTAAACCTATTGTTTTTGATTTGTAAAAAAAAGGGGATTGCAAGTATGTTAAGACTATTTATGGAATAAAATTTTTATAAATAGCAAATTGACACTTGTTCTTAATTATTTTTTAAATTATTACTATTTCTAAATTACCAAGAACTAAAACTGAATCTAAATTATTTTGAAAAAATATCACTAAAAACTAATTTTCCCAATTGCGTTTCTCTTTTCCTACTATAAGACTAATATTAAAAGTTTGAATCTGTGTTTTTTTTGTAAAGAAAGAATTTTATAATATATATTTATATATTTTATAATTGACTAAACGACAAATATCAAACAAAATGTTTGGTGCCATTCGTACTTTTATAAGCGTAATAGAAATTGCATTATAAGGGTGTAGTAATAATAATGTTTCTGCGATTTTGTTCCCTTTCTCAAAGTCTCTCCCTTTTTTTTTTTGATGAAAGGCCATGTCTACATACATTCATTAACAAAAGCCAGAATTACAGAGATACCATCAACCTACCGGAAAATACAAGAGGATTGAAACAATAAGAAATTTAATATCAAGACCACCATAGCAGCAACCTCATCAATTGCGTCTCGCAAAGAAAATGTCAAATTTGCGGGAGAAGCTGCAAACACCTACTAGTAACCAGCGGTTGATTCTGACGAAGGGTCCGCACCAAAGCGGATTAAAAGAAAGGCTCCTTTTGACGAAGGGAATGCACCAAAGCGGATTAAAAAAACTAAAAGGCTCCCAATAAAGGGGAGGAAGATATCACCAACATGATGCGATAAAAGGTGGAAGAGAAACCAGTGAACAGGACCTCTGCCACGCACAGAGACACAGGAGATAGAGGTTGACCATGGCAACCCAGCTCCAAGTTTCAGCAAACAGAAATAGAAACAAAAACCGACCGTTACAACCATCAGCGACAACCCCAAAAAACGACGACACACCACCGGCAGGACCAAACAGAAAAAACACATATATATACATAGATAAGCTAGGAACAAAAAATAAAGGCAAAACCAGGGGTACCCGAACCCGGCTTTCCCACCAGAGAAAGTCGGCAGTAACCCCCACTATCATCCCCTTCTGCATCGTCGGAGGCGTCTTCCTCCGAGTCCATCGGGAGTGCTTCGAAATCCGTCTAACGAAAAAACACGAGGTCGGTTCAGAGGCCACAAGGAGATATTAGCGAGAGAGTAATCCCCAAGGAGAAAGCGAGAGGGTGAGATGGACAAAGACACCAGAGAGGAACGGATTAGCTGAAGAAGACAGGCCAAAAACCAGAACTCAATCTGGGGACGATGACCTCCTCACACCTTCAGTCGCCAGTCTCGAGCTCCACAATCGCCAAAGACGCCTCGAGCTCCGAAACTTCCCCGATCATGCATTGCTAGTTTATTTCCGATCGTTGCTGAGTGCGGATTCTTCCTCAAGTCTCTCCCTCTCAGGTATCTCTGGAATGGGTTTCTTTACTCTGTTTTGTTTCTTGGACGGATATCCGGGTCGGATAATAAAATAGGATACCCGTATTGTGTTGGATCCGTGGGCTTTGCACATTAGGCGCAAATGTCCGATAGAGGATAGGTTTTCTTTGTACTTTTTCTCCTCCCCCATTTTTAAGCGTATCAGTGACTGGGAATCGTCCACCTCCCTTGTCTTCTCGTTCGACTTCTCGGGTAAACTCTTACGCCTCTTCTGTGAATCTTGATTTTTCCTTTGTTGATGTGCATCTGTGATTTTCTCAGTTGTTCTCGTTGAGGATTTAGTGTGTCTTCAATTTTGGAAGTCGTTTGTGCTTTTATGTTGTGTTTTTTCTTCAGATCTGATCGTACTGGTTAATTCTTTCTAAGCGTGTCGATCTGGTCTCTTTTTTAATGGGAAGTGTCTTCTTTGTCATTGATTGTATATTATTTCATTTTCATGTTGGAATCCATTTGTGAGGAATTTGCTTCTTGAAAATCTCGTTTACTTTCACTTGTTGAGGAATTTCACAAATATATATATTTTTTTGGTTCATGACTGTGGATGCGACCATTGTAGTTGTCTCCTATCCCCCCTTTCTCCTCTTTATTTTCTGTTCAATGCTTCTTTTTAACTTATCAGAAGTTGGCTACTCTGGTGTATAAGTCCTTCACATGATTATTATGCGCGCCCAAAACTAAATTTTATGATTATTGATGGGTGGGTAATTATCAGGGGTCATAATCAATTACAATTATTTTTTTTCCTGTTCTTTTTCGAGGGATGGTTTTAATTTAAAGATTACAGGTGAAATTAATCATATGTTGGGCTTGTGCTTATCGTCAACATAGCATGAGCTTCTTGCTTCCTTTTTTTTTTTTTTGGGGAGCATAGTGTGTTACCTTAATTATTTTCTTCCCACCAATTAACCCGTCTGCTCTAGGGAAAAAAGGCTTTTCTTTCTCAATATGTCAATGATGTGAATTAGGGGTACTAATTAACACAGCTGTCTATAGAAGGTATTTAGTTAATAACTAATAAAAAATATATGTTAAATGTCAAAATACATTCAAAAAGAATCTAACCATGTGATAAAATTGTGATACAGATTAGAGACATTGTGATTCTAGCTTCCATCAAGTAAATTTACAAGTATGTGCATTAGGACAATCTTTAAACAAAATTCTGCTATAATATTCCATATCCCAAATATAAATCCAACAAAATTGTATATTTTTCTTCTCTTATTCCTAGGATTCAACTGAATATTTTTCTAAGTAATGTCAGTTTGTTCCCTTATAACACCTTAGAAGGTATCTCACTTTTCATCTCATATGAAGAATTGTGACAAAAATATGGTAATAAATAAGCAATGATCTGAATAGAGATAGAGTAGAAACGATTTTCTTAAATTCTGTTTTGTATGTTATAATTATTTTTTTAGCAAAATTATTATTCAATTGACATAATATTTCTTTGATTTCTATTTCAAACTTATAATTTGCATTATAATTCTTTTGACCAATTCATAGGTAGCTTGTCATCTAATACCTATATTTATTAGGGCTCGAAGATATATCTAGGTTGAAAACCTGAAGTTTTCTTCCACAAATCAGTAGGATTTTCGAGTCCTAAAAGAAAAAGAACTAAAATATTTGATAAGATACAAGTGATTCCATCTCTTAAGTAATTTGGCTTGTGTTTTCAATTTTATTTCATTTAAATTAGAGCTTTCAGACCATGAACATAAAAATGATATGCAAATATTTTTCAAAACTTGAAAATATTCCCAATTGAGTCCTTCAAATTGGGTTATAAAATAAATTGAAGAAAATGGACATTAGAAGAGTTAAGGAATTTCATTTTTTAGCAAAATGGGGGAAATATTCCCTATTTTGATTGATATCTCTTATATTGGGTGAAAATATCTATGGTAGGGGTTATATTGAGATATGTTGCAACATATAGCAAATATTGAGTATACTTTTTGAAGTAAAAAAATTTACGTTTGATTTGTATCAACTGTTAAGGGAGGGGATCTAACGAGATGTATGAAGATATTTTGAACCAAGATTGATAGAGATTTATATGTTGTTGAATATTCCTTGCTGAAGATCTGGTGAATGTAATCAGATTTTATCATAAGAAAATTACAGGGATTTAGAGGGTCACAAATAAGGAAATCTTCAGGAATAATTGGGGAGTTCACCTAGTTTATCACTCAATGAATGTTGGCAAAGCTAATTTCCAATCTCCAAAATGTTCCTCGGTTAGGATATATTTCTTACTACCTTGATTGGGGATGCCCATTATCCATGGATTACCTAGTAAATGATGGCAAAGCTAATTTTCATATCTCCAAAATGTTCCTTGGTTAGTATATATTTCTTACTACCTTGATTGGGGATGCCCATTATCCATGGATTACCTAGTAAATGATGGCAAAGCTAATTTTCATATCATTGCCTGATATTTGATGAGGACCTGAATAAAGGACCATCACCATTTAGGTTTGAGAATTTTTTTTGAGTCTGAGTTTAGACTATTGAGGGATCTTAATACTTTGAAGGAGAAGGTCAAGATTTGTGACAGCTTTTAGGTGTACTGAGATGAAAAAGAGAGAAAATTACTGAAAAGGTTGAGAGATGGAAGAGGTCAGGTTTCACTGTAGATGTTTAGGATTTTGAAATTGAAGTTGTTGCTAGCTACCTTTTAGGAATTAGTGGATTAGCTGGAGAGACAGGAATATTACACTATGTGGATTAAGAATGTGATGACAATATTAGCTTTGTCCCAATGTTGGCTAACGTGGTAAAATGTAAAAACTCCACCTCCAGTTGGTGGCAAATGGTCTAGTTTTAGAATCCAGTGAAGGGTTTGGAGATGCCCTCTCTCTAGTTTATTCAAATATTTGGATCTGAGGAAGAATTCAAGTTTAAACTGAAGGAGGTGAGAGCAAGTAATGTGGAAAAAATGCAAGTGGTGAGGGAATTGTGTGAGGATGAAATTTCAAAAGTTGTCCATGTATTAGCTAGAGTAAATAATTTGATCCTGATGGATAGCTTTTCATCATGATTGTTTAAATGTGACCAGAGATGAAATTATGAAGGTGTTTAGGGAATTCCATTCCAATAGGGCAACTAATAGCTACCAATGCCACATTTTTGGAATTCGTTCCTAGAAGGAATGAAGTTATGAAGACCAAAGTCTTTAGGTTGATAAGCTTGATTATCTAAATGCAATGGCACTTTCCCGTAGTCCTAGGGTGGTGTTTCTCTTTTTTGCCGGAAAATCTGTGTATCTTCAACTATGGAAGGCAAATCCTTGATGATGCCCTTATTGTTAATGAGTGTGAAGAATAGATTTTATTTAGGGAAGTTCAGGTTGATATGTACATTGGATTCGAGCATACTCATGATGGGCATAATGTGGCTTGTTGGATATCGTTCTTGAATGGAAAGGACTTGGAGAAACATGGCGCTGATGGATAATGGTGTCTTTTTTTCCTTCTTGCTAAATGGAACCGTGAGAGTATTTCCTTTCCCTATGAGACTGAGAGACATGGATCCGCTACCCACTTTCTGTTTACCTTGGTGGGAGATGTTTTGAGATCATAATTAAAAGAAGTAGAAGACAATGATTTGATTAGAGGATATAGGTGTTGGAACGTACATCTGCTCATAGACAATATATCTTCAAATTATCGGTGACCAGGCCAAAGAATAATTTTATATATAAAAATCAGATATTATTATTATTTTGTGGATCAGTAATGAAAAATATATTAAAACTGAAAAAATTTAAAATTCAGATATTATTGAAAAATCCTGATTTTATGATTTTCTCAGAAATCAGTGGTTGTGATTAAAACAGTTGGCTTAGAAGCATGCCTTTCCCATTTACAAATAGGAAAACATATGACAACATCATCTCTGGGATTCAACAAGGGCTAGGAGCCTAGGGCCTCTTTATGTTGTCCAAAAAGAGTAGCCTTTCTCTTATTTGGGCTGGCATCAATCTCTGCCCAATTGCCCCAAACCAGAGGCTTGAATTTTATTATAGGAAATCATTTTCAAAATCTTTAAAAACTTGTCTTTGATTTTCATATGTGTGGATGCCGAGAATTTATTGTTTTGGTCCAAGGGAAACCCAAACTTCTGCTTGAGTTCCTAATCCAGCAGAGCTTCCTCTTATCTAGTTAGTAATCACAACCCTGAGAGGCCCTTAGAAATTGCCCATGAGACTAGGACCTGTTGAAAATGGCATCCATTTGAGCCTTTTAGGATTTCATTAAGATCCACAGAAGGGAATACATGATTTCTGTAACACAATCCAGAAAAGGAACATAATACATAACACCATCCAGAAAGAGAATAAAATGTAGAAGAATAGATTTTTTACCAGAAAATTGCAAAATAGTGGCACCAGCTATTGATTCCAGGCCTTTAGCTTATCCATAATTTCTTTGGAATTCCTCTTAATGTGGATATATTAGGCTTCTCTACAGGCCCCTACTTGGACTCTTTATGGACAGGGTGCCTTGTTTTCATGAACCCAGCACTTATCCTATGGTTTTGACTTGAGTTCATAGATTAACTGTCATTATACCCACTTATTATGTCTTTTACATATCTGATGAACCTGGACACCATGTTTGATAGTCCAATCAATACGGAGCAGATTATGGGGATCTGATCCTGAGTGTATAGAGGTGAATATTTGTGATTAAGGGTTTTTGAATTCGCAAGCTCCACCTCGTTAATACTCTCACCATTGTGCCTACTTGCTTCTTTTGTTGAAATGATATAAATCAGTATCTTTTAACTTGATCTAGTTTTCAAATATTATGTTTCCAAAAATGTATGATTCAGAATCACTTAATTTAAAACAACAAAATTTAACTTAGGGTTAAATGTTAAGGGGCCTTGGTACTGCAAGATCACTGTAATTTTGAAAAATAACATCAACTGACTTATCAGTATTATTTCTAGCAGCCTACTTCATTAAAGGCACCTTTACAAGCACCTAATGATTATACTGCTAGAAATAATACTGATAAGTCAGTTGATGTTATTTTTCAAAATTACAGTGATCTTGCAGTACCAAGGCCCCTTAACATTGATGAACAAGACGAGGAACTTGAACGTGTCCCCTTGCATGGCAGAAATCAAGGACAACAGAATTATTTGGACGGAGATCCAAATGAAGGTGCTACCCACAGAGTTGGAATGGTTTTTAACCTTTATCAGGCTACAAACCAGGAATTCAGAAGAAATAACCCAAATTACAGACCTGAACCTCCTAGGTCTTATTGGGACACACTTGGCGAACCTGCTAGCCTGAACAAATTAGGACCATGGGATCCTAATGATTATAGAGACTTTTTAGTCCAGTATTCTCCTCCTCCATCGGCATCCATCTCTATGAAATAATTGATATCATCAGAAATCTTCCCCCACTGGACCTAGCACCAAAAGATGCCTCAATTATCATAGAATGCGACGGGTCTATGGATGGGTGGGGAGGAATCTGCAAGTGGCTACCTAAAGGCAGCACTAGTAAAGATTGTGAAGCTATCATCATTGATGAACAAGTTGGTGCTTCATTAAGGTGCCTGCTGTAGAATCTGGTTGAACAAAACCAGATTATCGCTCCCAAAAAATCAACCTCTGAACAAGCCAGCTTCATCTTTGTAGGAGAGAGAACTAGACCATATTTTTGACAGCATTCGAGCATAATCCGTAAATGCCTTGCGTGGTCATCCAAGTTCTCAGAAAATACTAAAATGTCATCGATATAAACAGCGATGAATTCTGAGGTTCCTTCAAAGCATTGGTCCATTTTTCTCTAGAAAACGGCCGGTGCATTTTTCAGGCCAAATGGCATGACAAGCCATTCAAAAAGTCCTCCACCAGGTACAGTAAAAGCAGTCCATTCAACGGATTGTGGGGCCATTGCCACTTGATGAAATCCACTCTTTAAATCAAACTTTGAGTAGACTTTAGCATGACCAATGGCTTGGGTAATGGTGTTAATACCTGGTAAGGAATATTGATCCTTATGGGTATTATCATTAAGAGAACGATAATCAAGCACCATTCGTTCTTTCCCCTTTTTCAGGTTCCTTCTTTAATGATGATAGCTTAATGATAACGGGCCTTGCTGTAGAATCTGATTACAGGCACCTTATCATTAAGGTGCCTGTAAAGGTGCCTTTAATGAAGTAGGCTGAATACGCCAAGTTGTCCCTTGAATATTGTGAACTCCTTTCTTCGCAGCATCAAGAGCTTTGATTCCTCGGCTGGTTAAGTAATCCATAATTCCTTCAATACGGTACCGAAAACCAGTAACTGAATCATTGGTCAGGCGGCCGACCATGGCTCTTGTGAGTAATAAGTTGCTTTCACCAGCAACCCAATGTTCATATCCACGTGTGACAATTGCAAACTGCAAATGGTTATAGCAATCATGAATAGACATCATAATACCTGGTACAGCATATATTAGCTGTATTCCCTTGGATAGATCAACTTCCATCATGCCAATTAACGCACGATCATCATCCCAACGAGTGTCACGGAAAGCTATCAAGGCCATAACTCCAGCATGAGTCCTGTGAAGAGTTTGAATTCGTATCATGAGCATACCAATGTGAATATGCTGAAATTCTTGACTCCTTAATAGATCATAGCTTTCTTCCATGAGAAATCGCAAGTCTTCCTGCTGATTGGTTACTAATAACCTGTCATTAGAATAGTGTTGGTACACTTGATTCTGCGGTTCTCGCCACCGGGATTCATAGAGTACTTCTGCTGGTACAAGATTTGCACGTCTTCTTCCGCTGAGGTTTAATTCAGTATCAGGATTAAGCCTTTGTTCCAGAGTTCTGCTAAAACCAGGCTGTAATCTTCTGGGAAGCCTTCTTTGTAGTTCATAGCGAAGACGTTGAGAGGCTTGATAGTCACGTATCTGATCTTCAATCACAGGCTGCGTGGGTGCACCTGTGTTCCTTGTGCTTCTTACTGGAGGGCCTTCTGTAAGGGTCCTAGTACGACTCATTTCTTCTGAGTGGGATATGCCTTTTCTAATTCCTTCTCTGTGATAGGATTCTTAGAAAAATCATGCTTCTGTTGAGGCTGGTTAGCCTTCTGAATGGCCTCTTGAAGCTGAGTATAGGGGTTCTCCTAGACGTAGAGTTTTCCTTCTGGTTTCTTCCTTCTAGCTGAGGGTCCTGCAACCGATAATCCACCAAGCTTGGTAGATATATCTGCAAGGATATCGTCCGGTAAAGAATGATAATCAAATTGGGGAAAGAGCGATAATCAAGACAGTCCAAGCAATTATTCGTTCTTTCCCCAATTTTACTCATTTACAGGCACCTTAATGATAATCAAGCACCATTTTGATCCTGAAACCTTTTCCGAAGTCAGCGATGGACCAGTGTTTGACCCCTCGTCTTCTGATGCAGATGATGAACGTGAAGGAACATGTTGCCGAACTAATTTTGCAGGAGCTGTTACTGATGAATTGCTCGAAATGGAATATCCAGAATTAGATTTGCTTGAAAAACAGTTTTCTGAAGCTCTTGGAAAAGAAACAAACACTGCCTTTGCAAGCAGAGGAGATGGTGGAGGCAGCTCAGTAACCAGTCCATGGACCAGACCCCCAGATGTAATGATGGGACAACCCGGCTATGGACCAGCATCTATTCCACATAGTGGGTTTGATAACCCAGGGTCATTTATGGCAGGAGCTGGCCCCTCCCGGTTCAAACCTTATCAAGGTAAACCTTGGCAGTTACCATCAGCACAAACATATGCTGGTGCTCAGTTAGTCCTCCCGGATGATTTCAGCCAATACCCCGATATTATGTCTCGTTGGGAATCTATTACTCTTAACCTTCTTCAAGATAAGATTTTTGAAACTCGACAAGATAAGGTAACATTTGTTGAAAATTTATTGGGAGAAACAGAGAAGTTGACATGGCGCACCTGGCGCATGTTTTATGAAGATGCATACAAGCAACTGGTGAATGTTGCAGATGATTCACATAATATTACCTCGGCTATACGATCTATGTTCATTGGAGATGATCCAGCCATTGGTAACACTGAAGACCAGAACAGAGCTTATAATGATCTTGAACGCCTCAACTGTGAAAAGGTTGGTGATATTTTTAAATTCATGAAGGCTTATCATTATCTTGCTGCTAGAACTGGTAGAATGTGGATTACTCCTGAATTATCTGATAAACTTTTTCGAAAGTTACCCCCTGTTATTGGCACTGAAGTTGAAGCACTGTACAAGATAAAATATCCTGGAGTTGATATTGGTGTTCCACATCGTATATATCATGTTTATAAATACCTATGGGAATGTTGCAAAAAGGCCGCACTACAGAGAAGCTTGAAGGATTTGTCTTTTTGTAGCCAGGTACCCATACCCGGTTACTATACTTCAAAGAAGTATGGGCTTCGGAAGTCCAAAACTTATAAAGGAAAGCCTCATAGCACACATCTTCGTGTGATCAAAGACAAAGACAAACCAAAAATTAGAAAGTGCAAATGTTATGTTTGCGGACAGGAAGGTCATTTTGCCAAAAATTGCCCAAACCCAAAAGGCAACCTTCAAAGAGCCCATTTTCTTCAAAACCTGGACCTACCTGACAACTGGGATGTTTTATCACTTGATAATGATGAAGCCGATTCTGATGGTATTTGCAGTTTATTATCTGATCCTGAAGCTATAGCTCATCTTAAATCTGTTTTTGATGAACCTTACCCTTATGACGCATCAGCTGTCGTCTTTCCTATTCATGAAAAGGAAGTGGCAGCTAACGCTGGACCACAGGAGTATGCAAAGAGTTTGAATTCGTATCATGAGCATACCAATGTGAATATGCTGAAATTCTTGACTCCTTAATAGATCATAGCTTTCTTCCATGAGAAATCGCAAGTCTTCCTGCTGATTGGTTACTAATAACCTGTCATTAGAATAGTGTTGGTACACTTGATTCTGCGGTTCTCGCCACCGGGATTCATAGAGTACTTCTGCTGGTACAAGATTTGCACGTCTTCTTCCGCTGAGGTTTAATTCAGTATCAGGATTAAGCCTTTGTTCCAGACCATGTCCATAGTGCTGCCTTTAGGTAGCCACTTGCAGATTCCTCCCCACCCATCCATAGACCCGTCGCATTCTATGATAATTGAGGCATCTTTTGGTGCTAGGTCCAGTGGGGGAAGATTTCTGATGATATCAATTATTTCATTGACAAGCTTTGTGTCAGAGTCCTTCCATCTGCGGTCCCCATGTATACCCACTTTAGAATAAAGGGGTTGCAGTTGTCGGCCAATATTTGGGAGAAAAGATCGAGCATAATTGATGGTCCCAAGCCATGATCGCAGACTCTTTGTGGTCCTGAGAGAGGTTATATCAACATCACCAATCTTTGAAATAATGTGGGGCTGGAGACGAATCTTTCCATTGCTAATTATCGCTCCCAAAAAATCAACCTCTGAACAAGCCAGCTTCATCTTTGTAGGAGAGAGAACTAGACCATATTTTTGACAGCATTCGAGCATAATCCGTAAATGCCTTGCGTGGTCATCCAAGTTCTCAGAAAATACTAAAATGTCATCGATATAAACAGCGATGAATTCTGAGGTTCCTTCAAAGCATTGGTCCATTTTTCTCTGGAAAACGGCCGGTGCATTTTTCAGGCCAAATGGCATGACAAGCCATTCAAAAAGTCCTCCACCAGGTACAGTAAAAGCAGTCCATTCAACGGATTGTGGGGCCATTGCCACTTGATGAAATCCACTCTTTAAATCAAACTTTGAGTAGACTTTAGCATGACCAATGGCTTGGGTAATGGTGTTAATACCTGGTAAGGAATATTGATCCTTATGGATATTATCATTAAGAGAACGATAATCAAGCACCATTCGTTCTTTCCCCTTTTTCTCCTGCTTTGTTACTGGATCAATGGTAGTGCCACTTTTGACAAGGAAAGCAGTAGTGCGATGCCGACTTTTCGAAGGTCGAATGACTTTAAGTTTCAAGAGGGCATCAATGTGCTTTGCAAAAGCTTCTTTAATAGCTGGAGTTATGCTTTTGGCCGGTCTTGATTCAATTGTCACGTCAGGATTAATGATGTCCAACTGGCATACAACTTGATTTTTGGACCAGAATCTCAAGGGGTCCTCACCAATAACTCCTTGCTTTTTCAGGTCTTCAATAAGTGGACGAAACCTTTCTTTGAAGATATTGACCTGTCCTTCATTGAAATGAGATGGGTTAGCATAAAACCCAAATTCAGCTAATTCAAACTGATACTGGTAAGGAATCTGCATGATACTGGTATTGGTACTGCATGATACTGGTATTGGTACTGCGTGATACTGGTAAGGAAACTGATACTGCATGATACTAATACTGGTCCTTCATTGAAATGACCTGTCCTTCATTCTATGGATGGGTGGGGAGGAATCTGCATGATACTGGTAATGATGACCATGTTCAGGAGCTCTTTCTGGATAATCGTATACAAATAACTGCTCATTTCCTTCAGGAAATTCTGGCCATGTCATTTGATATTGCCAATAAGGGTCAGAAAGATTTGAATCTGCTGATTCATCTTCCTCAGGGTAGTGAGGAGCTTCTTCCTCAATAGTTACATGGGCAAACTGATTTGCCAATTCATCTTCTTCTTCAAATTCTGCAGCCAAAAGTTGCTGATTTATTGAAGATTCTGCTTCCCTTTGTTGTTCATATCCTTCATCCTCCGAGCTATTGTGAATGTAGGTGTAGGGATCTGGCTCGGGAGGAGCGTTTACCCATCCGGATGCAACAATAGATTCCATAGAGATGGATGCCGATGGAGGAGGAGAATACTGGACTAAAAAGTCTCTATAATCATTAGGATCCCATGGTCCTAATTTGTTCAGGCTAGCAGGTTCGCCAAGTGTGTCCCAATAAGACCTAGGAGGTTCAGGTCTGTTAAGTCTGTCACGGAAAGAGCTTCTTCCTTCTAGCTGAGGGTCCTACGACAGAGGAAAGACCACCATTACTTTTGATGATTCCATCTCTGGTGCACGTGATGAAGTTGATTATGACGCATCAGCTGTCGTCTTTCCTATTCATGAAAAGGAAGTGGCAGCTAACGCTGGACCACAGGAGTATGCAAAGATAGGAAGAAAGATTCTTCCTAAGCTCTTTAATCTTACAGTACGATTTGAGATTCCACAGCCTAAGGGACCACCAAAGTTCTTTTCAGTCCAAGCAATTATTGATACTGGTTGTTCGTGTTGCTGTATCAATGAGACAGCTGTCCCACCCGAAGCAAAGGAACCAGCAAAGATAATCAGTCAATTCTACAGCATTAATAAACAGACTGAAGCAAAACTTAGGGTGAAACCTGGCAAAATGCATCTTGGTGGCCATTGGTTTAAAATACCCTACATTTACTGCTTCCCTATGTTTATGCCAGAAATTGACATGCTTATTGGATGCAATTTTATCCGTTCCATGGAAGGTGGAATGCGTGTGGAAGGCACTGAAGTAACATTTTATAAAAATGTTACAAGGATTCAAACCTCGTTTGAACCTGAAAAAGCAGCAGCAGCCTTATGGCAGCCAGATTGCATTGAGGTAATTGAATTAGCTGAATTTGGGTTTTATGCTAACCCATCTCATTTCAATGAAGGACAGGTCAATATCTTCAAAGAAAGGTTTCGTCCACTTATTGAAGACCTGAAAAAGCAAGGAGTTATTGGTGAGGACCCCTTGAGATTCTGGTCCAAAAATCAAGTTGTATGCCAGTTGGACATCATTAATCCTGACGTGACAATTGAATCAAGACCGGCCAAAAGCATAACTCCAGCTATTAAAGAAGCTTTTGCAAAGCACATTGATGCCCTCTTGAAACTTAAAGTCATTCGACCTTCGAAAAGTCGGCATCGCACTACTGCTTTCCTTGTCAAAAGTGGCACTACCATTGATCCAGTAACAAAGCAGGAGAAAAAGGGGAAAGAACGAATGGTGCTTGATTATCGTTCTCTTAATGATAATATCCATAAGGATCAATATTCCTTACCAGGTATTAACACCATTACCCAAGCCATTGGTCATGCTAAAGTCTACTCAAAGTTTGATTTAAAGAGTGGATTTCATCAAGTGGCAATGGCCCCACAATCCGTTGAATGGACTGCTTTTACTGTACCTGGTGGAGGACTTTTTGAATGGCTTGTCATGCCATTTGGCCTGAAAAATGCACCGGCCGTTTTCCAGAGAAAAATGGACCAATGCTTTGAAGGAACCTCAGAATTCATCGCTGTTTATATCGATGACATTTTAGTATTTTCTGAGAACTTGGATGACCACGCAAGGCATTTACGGATTATGCTCGAATGCTGTCAAAAATATGGTCTAGTTCTCTCTCCTACAAAGATGAAGCTGGCTTGTTCAGAGGTTGATTTTTTGGGAGCGATAATTAGCAATGGAAAGATTCGTCTCCAGCCCCACATTATTTCAAAGATTGGTGATGTTGATATAACCTCTCTCAGGACCACAAAGAGTCTGCGATCATGGCTTGGGACCATCAATTATGCTCGATCTTTTCTCCCAAATATTGGCCGACAACTGCAACCCCTTTATTCTAAAGTGGGTATACATGGGGACCGCAGATGGAAGGACTCTGACACAAAGCTTGTCAATGAAATAATTGATATCATCAGAAATCTTCCCCCACTGGACCTAGCACCAAAAGATGCCTCAATTATCATAGAATGCGACGGGTCTATGGATGGGTGGGGAGGAATCTGCAAGTGGCTACCTAAAGGCAGCACTATGGACATGGTCTGGAACAAAGGCTTAATCCTGATACTGAATTAAACCTCAGCGGAAGAAGACGTGCAAATCTTGTACCAGCAGAAGTACTCTATGAATCCCGGTGGCGAGAACCGCAGAATCAAGTGTACCAACACTATTCTAATGACAGGTTATTAGTAACCAATCAGCAGGAAGACTTGCGATTTCTCATGGAAGAAAGCTATGATCTATTAAGGAGTCAAGAATTTCAGCATATTCACATTGGTATGCTCATGATACGAATTCAAACTCTTTGCATACTCCTGTGGTCCAGCGTTAGCTGCCACTTCCTTTTCATGAATAGGAAAGACGACAGCTGATGCGTCATAAGGGTAAGGTTCATCAAAAACAGATTTAAGATGAGCTATAGCTTCAGGATCAGATAATAAACTGCAAATACCATCAGAATCGGCTTCATCATTATCAAGTGATAAAACATCCCAGTTGTCAGGTAGGTCCAGGTTTTGAAGAAAATGGGCTCTTTGAAGGTTGCCTTTTGGGTTTGGGCAATTTTTGGCAAAATGACCTTCCTGTCCGCAAACATAACATTTGCACTTTCTAATTTTTGGTTTGTCTTTGTCTTTGATCACACGAAGATGTGTGCTATGAGGCTTTCCTTTATAAGTTTTGGACTTCCGAAGCCCATACTTCTTTGAAGTATAGTAACCGGGTATGGGTACCTGGCTACAAAAAGACAAATCCTTCAAGCTTCTCTGTAGTGCGGCCTTTTTGCAACATTCCCATAGGTATTTATAAACATGATATATACGATGTGGAACACCAATATCAACTCCAGGATATTTTATCTTGTACAGTGCTTCAACTTCAGTGCCAATAACAGGGGGTAACTTTCGAAAAAGTTTATCAGATAATTCAGGAGTAATCCACATTCTACCAGTTCTAGCAGCAAGATAATGATAAGCCTTCATGAATTTAAAAATATCACCAACCTTTTCACAGTTGAGGCGTTCAAGATCATTATAAGCTCTGTTCTGGTCTTCAGTGTTACCAATGGCTGGATCATCTCCAATGAACATAGATCGTATAGCCGAGGTAATATTATGTGAATCATCTGCAACATTCACCAGTTGCTTGTATGCATCTTCATAAAACATGCGCCAGGTGCGCCATGTCAACTTCTCTGTTTCTCCCAATAAATTTTCAACAAATGTTACCTTATCTTGTCGAGTTTCAAAAATCTTATCTTGAAGAAGGTTAAGAGTAATAGATTCCCAACGAGACATAATATCGGGGTATTGGCTGAAATCATCCGGGAGGACTAACTGAGCACCAGCATATGTTTGTGCTGATGGTAACTGCCAAGGTTTACCTTGATAAGGTTTGAACCGGGAGGGGCCAGCTCCTGCCATAAATGACCCTGGGTTATCAAACCCACTATGTGGAATAGATGCTGGTCCATAGCCGGGTTGTCCCATCATTACATCTGGGGGTCTGGTCCATGGACTGGTTACTGAGCTGCCTCCACCATCTCCTCTGCTTGCAAAGGCAGTGTTTGTTTCTTTTCCAAGAGCTTCAGAAAACTGTTTTTCAAGCAAATCTAATTCTGGATATTCCATTTCGAGCAATTCATCAGTAACAGCTCCTGCAAAATTAGTTCGGCAACATGTTCCTTCACGTTCATCATCTGCATCAGAAGACGAGGGGTCATATTACTGTGAAAGATTCTCTTCAGAGTCCTGAAACTCTGAATCTTGTTCAACATCTTTCATTGGTGCTTTTCCTTTCTGGGCTAACTGTAATGATTCCAAATTTAATTGTGAATCAAGTAGCTGCCTTTGAAGTGCTTTAATTTGTTCACCTTGAGAAGTGACAAATTGTGAAAGTTCAAGAATTAGAACTTCTGGGTCTGCCATTTGAGGTGGCAATTCAGGAGGTCCATAATCAATTAAATGATTCATAAACTCTCTCCTACATCTAACACAAACAGTAATATGACACTTTTTACACAGTGTGCGAACAGGAGGTGTAGTATGAATAAAGCAGAAGTAACATACCTTATACTTGACAGGTATTTCTAACTGGTAATTTTCCCAGTCATGATCACAAGTATCAAAAGGTGCAATTAATTCAGGTACCTTCATCCATGAGCTGGTGCCCACCATGTAGATGAATTCCTCTTCCGCTCGACTGTTGAGTCCAAGTAGTTGTTCAAATCGTTCTGTAGTATTGACTTCAAAATGTTCGATTGAACAAACTTCTGAATCATTTGCCTTGTCACCAGGGTCTAAAGAACAAATATCAAATTTGTCTTTATCAATGTCAAGGGTCTGAGCAATGCGTACCCTTTCATGATCTACTTTTGTAGATGTACACTGGTTGGCAAGTGTCCTTCTTCTCCACAAATATAACATTTGCATTTCTTTGTGGGTGGCTTGTGTTTCTTGAAAATACGTAAGTGCTGTGGCTTCGGTGTACCTCTATAGGTAGAAGCTCTGCGAACAGATGTCTTTCTGTTTTTTTTTTTTGATCAGTAAACAAGTATATAAAAGTATATTAATGGTAGAAGAAGAAACAGAGTCTTGATGGTACATAGAATATGTACCTAAGACAACACAGAAAAGAAAAAAAAAAGAAAAGACAAACAGGACCTAGAAGATAACCACCCAGCCCTCTAGTCATGGAATGTCTCCCCTATATAGAACTCATGAAAAGGAACATTCAACAGATAATTTTCTGAAACAACCCAATCGTACATCAATCTCAGAATTTGTTTCTCCAGGCTTGCTGAGTTTTTTTCTTGATCCCTGAATGTTCTATGATTTCTCTCCCTCCAAATCCCCCATGATATGGCAGCTGGGGCTACATTCCAAAGCATAGCCTTGCTGGATTTCCTTTTCGACATTCCCCATGCCTGCAAAACCTTGGTAGCTCTCAGGTTGGGCCCATGGAATTTTGAACCTTCCAAGGATCTTATCCCATAGGTTTCTTGCTACCCTACAATGAACCAATACGTGTTCCACTGATTCTTCTTCTTCTTTGCACATTATACAGCGATTAGGGAGATTCCAACCTCTATTCTTTAAGTGATTGATCGTTAAAATCTTGTCCAATGCAGCAGCCCAAATGAAGAAGGAAACCTTACTTGGCACTGACTTTATCCAGACCAGATGACTTTCTTGAAACTTCGAACCAGACGAGTTTAGAGACTCATACGCTGCTTTGACCGAAAACAGACCAGACCTGCTATTTGACCACAATCTAGAGTCTTTCTTTTGGTCCAACTGAACACTGTACACTTCTTGAAGAAGTTCTTCGTAGCAGTTTAGTTCCCAATCAAAGAGGTTCCTTCTTAATACAATGTTCCACACAATACCAGCATCAGAGAACGATACATAATCACAACAGATGTCTTTCTGTTGGATGGAGAATAATTATTGTATGAGCCTGGAACCTCAATTTTTCTGCAGAAAGCAAAATCCTTTACTTGTTGTGCAACATCATTAGCAATGCACATTTCCTTCAGGGCTAGATAAGCAAATCTAGCTCTTGGCAAGACTCCTTTGATCTTTCCATAGGATTTCTCAAAATTTTCTGCAAGAACCTTATTGATTGGAGGTGGAAGTTTTCTAAAAAACTTATCTGAGATTTCCAAATCAATAAAGATCCGTCCTGTTTTTGCAGCAAGAGAGGCGTACTGTAATGCATAAGCTTGGAAGTTCTCAAGATTATTGATCTGCAAACGATCTAAGTCCATCATTGCAAAGTTTTGACTGTCAGTACCTCCTCTTAAAGGATCATCTCCTAATATCAACATTCTTACTTGAGAAGTGACATTTAGAGTTTCACTGGCTGCGCTTACAAGAGCTTGATAATCTCCATCATATTGATTTTTCCAGTTTTTCCAGATATAATTCATAGTCTCTCCAAAGAGTGATTCAACATATGTAACACGACTCTAATTATCTGTGAATCGTCTGTTACTCATATGCAGAATAGTAGCATTTTCCCATCTTGTAATTACATCTGGCCATAAAGCAATATTTTCTGGGAGTACAAGGACTAATCCTTGTTGTGCTTGTGCCGGCGGTAATGACCACATACCGTCAACTGTCAAAGGTCTTCCCCGAGTTGTTCTAGCTGCTTGTTGTCCAAGAACATTACGCAATCCTTGTGTATGAGAAAAGTTGATTTCTCTTTCAGCTGGGGGATAGATCTTATCTGTCATAACCACATCAGGGAAATTTTGTCCTGAAGTTTGTCCTGTTCTAGGACGATTAGCTGCATCAGTAATTGAGGACATATGAATGTGTTCCTGAATAGGCTTCTTCTGAGGATATGGTAAATCTTCGTTTACCTCAGCAAAGTAGAACTTAGGGTCTGAAGAATGGGATGTTTCTGGGTCAGGCTCACTATTTGATGCATTAGAAATAATTTCATAGAAGGATTTTGTCTACTCAGCTAAATGTATCCTCTGGTTTCTTGAAATGGTAGTGGAACTCAAAGTAAACCTTGAAAGGAGCTGAATTTCAAAGAATAATATTTGTGTTAAGGTTTGTTGAGATCTTTAGCTTTGGTACAGAGATTTCGCTACATTGAATTCCCACTAGGGCGGAAGTTTTAGTAGTCTATTCACTTGGGACCCGGTCATTGTAAAAATACAATTTTCTAGAACTTAGTGGAGAAACTAACTCTCCTTGGAGTATTTCTTTGTAGCGTATAGAGCTATCTATTACTTTTCTATTTTCAAGTCACTTGAGAGATTAAGTGATTTTGATTTGAAATAAAAAAAGAGAAGCTCAACAGGGCTTTTTGTGGGAAGTGCGTGGGAATAGGAAGGATTATCTATGAAGCTGATAGGTGTTGTGCAGGGATAGGGAGAGGGATTGAATTCGGGCAACCCACGCTATAGGAACTCAGCATTGCTGGCAAAATGGTTTTGGTGGTTTATCCCATAAAATGAAACTCTATGATGCAAATTTATTAATAAGTTTGGCATTAATGAAAATGGATGGGGGTCAACCTATATGCAAGGATGTATGGAGGAGTCTGTGGAAGGCTGTGCAGTGTTCTCGCTCTCCTCTTCTCTGGATATTTCTTCTATTGCAACCACATAGGTAATGATGCCCCTTTGTAGCTTCTCGTCATAAAATTTGGAATTCTAAACTTCTTTATTAAAATTTTCATATGGATTTTGTTATTAATGAACATGCTTGTCGTGATTCGAAATATATGATTACTATTGTGATATTCTACTTCTTTCAGGGAATCTTGCTGTTGAAATGGCTGGTCATAGGATTGCCCACCCCGTCTTGAAAGGACCAAGTGTGGTCAAGGAGATCTGTATTGGAGTCACTCTTGGTTTAATTGCTGGTGGCTTTTGGAAAATGCATCACTGGAATGAACAGAGGAAAATGAGAACATTTTATGATCTGCTAGAGAAAGGTGAGATCAGTGTGGTCGCAGAAGAGTAGCTGCTTGTCTTTCAGTGTTCTCGCAGAAAGCGGTTGCACATCTTTCCATTCTGATTCTACACATATTCCAACATTTTTAAGTTTTTTATCTGTTCCCTCCACTCGACATTGGAATGTTAGAAGTGAATTGAGCATGACTTTGTTTGGTTTGTGATAAATAATTTTTTGTGGTCCTGGAACTCTAAGAACCTAACTTTGGATTATTAGACACGTTGTTTTGATGTTTCTTGGGTCCAATCATAAGTTTTTTTAAACTAAGGTTTCTATTTTATGCATTATAAATAATTGTGGAAAACTTTGGAATGTGAACGGTTTCAAATAATTACCATATGTGGGAATTGATTAGAGTGTTCTGAGACCAGAATTCATTTTTCTACCTATTCTCTCCTGCTTATGCAATATCATTAACTGCCGGCCTCTTGTATCTTATTTCTGCTTCATTGAAAAGAGAGAAAACTAAGTTTATGGTCATAGAAAACTGAAAATATTGGTATTCACCTTCTAGGCACCTCTTGCGACTCAGAAACATTTTAGTCTTGAATTGGATGGTGTGAAATCAAATTCATCGTTATCAATTTTTTTGGGATCTTGTAACAGTGGGAGGATCTGCTTTGATCGTGAGCATATCTTCGTATGTTGATTGTTACTAGATCATGTTGGTTGGCCATGGTAGTGAGTAGCACCGCCGATAGGAACAACAATGGTAATGACTGCTGTAGCTTCTTTCATGATAGCGAAGTGGTAGTTGCAACAGTGGTTCTACCATCAAAATGTTCCAATTTTAATCAAGACGGGGAGAGACGATGGCAGTAATGCTGGTGCTAGTGGTGGAGGTAGTATTCTGTGATGGCTGCACATTTTGGTAGTGGTGATCATGGACCAAGAATTATTTTTACAATGGAAACAGTATCTGGTTATACAAAAAGAATCAAGCCAGCACTAGAGATTCACAAGACCCCAAAAATATATTTGTAAAGACAAATACATGAGACAAAAGGAAGAAAGGGATGAACGCCATGGCCAGAGAAACTCTCTCCCCTCCACCCTCTCACATCTACAATCACACAACTAAGATTTCTTAAAGCAATGAAATGAGCTTGCATCCCTCAAAATAGGGTATTCCAAGGCTTTATACCTGGAAGAGGAGACCAACTTGCCTCCCACAAGTGCGTGTAATTCTCAAAGCAACAGCAAATTTCACCCCACCATGACCCCTGTTAGCTCACAAACAAGAAAATAACTTGTACGAGTTCAGCACATTGCTGCTTGTCCCCGCCTTGCGTTTCATCGCCAGATTAACTGTATTAGAATCAGTTTAGTTGTGAGCTTCCTTCTGAGTGCTATGACTTCTGCTCTCAGTGACTGCAGAGTTTGCAAGAATGTCTTGAGAGATCTCCCAGCTCCCACTTCTTCTGCCCCAACTTGAGTGGCGAGTCCCTGATCGAACCGTGGATTGCTGATCAGAACCCAAGGCAAAGTCAGCATCTGAGGAATCTCGGTGTGGACCAGTGCTCCCTCGGCTTCTAATATCCTCATCAACTTCCTCAATGTTGCGGCGCTGGGAGATCTTCAAAAGGTCTCCACCAAGTTCTAGATCATCTTCCACCTTGGACCGTGGGTCCCCAGCCGAATCATCTACTTCTGCTACTTGCATGCGGGGAACAGGAGTTCTTGGTACCTCCTCTTGTACAAATGCACGGAATTTGTTCTTTGAAGGCTCAATCTTTGTGCAGAATACTTCAAGAAAGTTATTCAAGCAACCACGGTTGTTAACGTTAAGCCTGTTGTCAGTTCTGTACCGGAAATTCTCATACGTGGTCTGAATAAAATTGAAGTAGTGATATTCAACAAGCTGAAACTGAAGAATAAAGTTGACGACATACTAACAATTCAAGAGAATAAATATGGGTTAGACATTAGGTTGTAGAATTTCATGCCACTAAAATCTGAAAGACGCAAGAATCGTGCTGTCCGGTCAGAGCCAAAACTTGAACAAGTATAAGAACGCATATAACATGCAGTTAGAAGCATCCAACTCTAAACTTTGTGCAATGCCATCAAAGAATTAACATCATACATCATTGATCCAAATCCACTGGAGTAGACAGGTCATAGGGAAAGAATATCTCATGATGAGTTTAAGCACAATTAGATGATATTTTTACTCTTCATAGAGCCTTGAAAATGAAAACTATACTTGTAACAAGTAGATTCAAAACAACTTCTGTCCTTTATGAGGGTAAATAAATCTAAACAAATAGGAGAGAAACAAACCTGATTAGTTCCTATAAGATATAGATGGAAGCCAGTGAGACCACCAACAAACCACAAAGAAATAAAACAATAGGCCATCAAGACCACAGATGCAGGGGATTCTTTCATTGCTTTCCAAACAGTGCTCTGATAGTCATCCATGAGAATCTTTATGTACAAAGCTGATATTGCAAACACGTAAATGCAGAGAAGAGCTGAAGAAGAAACAAACAGAAAGAAGTACCGGTAATTGCGCTGAAAAAGGAAAACAAAAAATTAGTCACGTTTATCATATTATGCTTCCAATATGGCAGCATACAAGGGGGAAAATCAGAGTAAAATAAAACTAAGTGCAAGCAGAAGCCAAGAAGCTGTGTAACTGCATGAACATACCAGCCCAACACATTGGCCCACCCAAGGGCAATGGTGATCAAACCGTTCAACACAATTATTGCAGATGGAGCAATGCGAGCAACGAGGAGGGCGATATAGCATGCATGTGTCACAGTACTTCACCTTCACATGCATGCCATTAACCAGAACTTCTTTGGTGCGCCGAAATTGCAGGCTTGGTGTTTGTCTACCACCAATCTCAGCTGAAGGTGCAGACTCATAAGAAAACTCATCCTCTGGTGGATGTAATGCACGTGGAACAATACCAGGGTCCCTGGCTGAAGTCAAGAGAAGCAGCAACAATACCTATCAAAACCAACTGAAGGATTACTTGGCAATACCAGCAAGACTACTCTGCCGAGATGAAACGATAACGGAAGAAAACATCACAATGACATTAAAATAGTTATAAAGTAATAATAGCAAATAAGCAAACAAAGCACCAAAAGCAATGAATTTTGCCTGGGCTTTGGAATTTATGACTGTTATACAAGATCAAGCATATCCCCTAAGCCAAGTGCCGGAGTCCACACCTGAAGAGGGACCAGGATTTGGCTGATGTTCATACAAAAACCCAGTCTTATCCACATTGGGGAATATGCAGGAAGTGGTGATTCAAGAGTGCCTTTGATAAATTTAGGCAAATACCAAAGGCCAACTAAAAAGAGGGTCTAAGAGAACTAACATATATAGTGAAGACAATTGCTACCACCAAGATTGCATATCCTGCATTGTACGCTGGAAATTCATGGCGAAGGTGCCTCGCGACAAATGCACAAAATATAACAATGGGTACAATGACAAGTAATAAGGTGACAATTAACGACCTAGCATCTGGTCCAAATATCAATCTTCCACCCAAGAAGAACTTCTGCAAACAGGAGAAAAAAAAGAGTTAAATGGAGGACAGAGTCCAAATAAAAATAACGAAGTCGGTAAGCCAGTATAAGAACTAATAAGGAGCATAAGTAACCAATGCCAATATTTTTCTTCCCAGTTGGTGAAATTATAATCACAATTTCAGATTTTGGGAAAAATATTTATTGCTCTGCTGAACAAATTTCACACAAGCAATATCCTTCCCATTCATAACATAAGAATTTTACATTGTTCAATTGCCCTAACAAGTTGCTAGATCAGGATCCAGAATAAACATGGCATCATGAAAGATCCAACTAGCAGTTGATGGTTTCCCACAAAACATACAGATAAAAGGGAATTGGCAAACCTTGGAAATATTAATACAGATAAATTTTGCAGTACATTGTCTAGATGGCACCCCAAGAATTTAAAAAGAAAACTTTTATTTCATAAAGATAATCAGAACCTGAAACCTCCTACATGGGCATTGTTCCCACTTCAGAAGCTATATTCTCAGATTGGGGCATGGATAGTTTTTTCAAACACCTAAAAGGTTGCAACTTGCAAGAACTATTCCAACTTAGATATAAAACACTCCCGCACTGGGAAGGTAAGTCCCATCCTAACTGACAAGAGGAATAATGGATGATGTTATAATGCCATGAATCAACAGAGACAATTATTTTCAAAATTATTATGTTTGGGACTTTGAAACCACACATTATATTTTCCAAACAAGAGGAAGTTGGTTTATGCATAATGATAGATTTGTATGAACTGCCAAACCAGATACTCTATGAATTCCATGGTAGCACATCGATATAATTAAAGCCTATCAAAAGCCTGGGTACTCCACAATCTGCAGGAAAAAGCCTATCAAGAAGAATGATAATACATTGGCAAGAGACACTGCATCAAGTGCACTGTATCAGACTATAAAAATGAATATTTAAGAGATTTGATCGAGGAGACTTGAGAACTTTTTGATATTAGATTAATAGAAAAATATTAGATTTAATTTGTTAAGATGGCTTGGATTGATTTAGTTCCTATCCTCATATTCATAATTTTCTCTTTATAAATTCAAAGTCTTTTTCTAATCAGTAATCAATAAAACTAAGCTTTTCACATTGTATCAAACGGAGAGATCCACTTATACAGACAAGCCTATTGAATCTCATATATTAATCAAGAAGACCCAAATTGCCACTTATTGGGCATAAACCTTTCCTTTTTATTAGTTCCTTGCATTTCCATATTGGTATTATTTTCCTTGTAATTAGATTTAATTGAGTTGCATTTCTTTCATTTTTTTTTATAAATAAAACAAATTTGTAAGCACAATGGAATCAGCTTGATCTCCCTTGCAAGGAGATCTGTCAAGAAAGAACAGCATACATGTCATAATTAGGATATAGCTACCCAATCTCCTTTGAGTGTTCAAATTCAAAACAACAAAACTATCTAAGAAGGGTTTTTAAAATTCTTATGATGTGAATTGGAGCACTGATCAGTTCTGGTATGGTGGAAGCTTGCCATAGATTATAGCAACTATGGATTGCGCAAGCCCTCACCAACAACCTACTCCATCATTCTTTTATATTATTGATCATGGAGAGAGAAAGTGATAGAACAAGAAGAAAATGGAGAATAAGTAGTGGCCCAAGAAGAAGCTCAGTTTTTTCAGGTTCACTGAAGTCGGTTTCTGTAAGGTCTTGTAATTTTAAATATTTTTAATTAAGAGTAAATAGAGATTAAAGGATTTAATTAGATTAATTAAATCAAATTTAAAAGAAACGATTGGTTTGGTTTGGTTCGGATTGGTTACTTTAAGTGAACCGGTTTAATTGATTTGGGTTTGGTTGGGTCAGTTCATTTTAAGTAAAACCGATTTGGTTGGTTTCGGTTAATTATAAGTTTATCCGAAGAAACCCGAAGGTTCTGTTGTTCGTCGAAAGTCGATGAAAGGAAGAACAAAAAGAGAGGAAAGGAGAGCAGAGGAAGAAGGGGGAGAAGAAAGGAAGCCGGATCTTTTGGATCTGTAAGAAGCATCTTTTACTCTTAAATTGTGTAGAAGTTTTCGTTTCAACAGAAAATTATTGTTCGTTTTGTTTCAGACAAGATTTCGGTGATTCAAACGTTTTGATTTGGATCGAATGAATTACACTGTGTAAATCAAATGGTAGGTTGTTAGGTTTTGATTCCTGCATGCTTGTTAATGTTTGTTCAGTGATTTAGAGTGAAGAAAATCAGTTTTGTAGTTTGAAATCAGAAAAACAGAGGCTCCGTAAATTTGGGGTTTTCTGGTCGCTCAGCATCAGAGCCAAGCAACCAAAACTATAGGGGTCGCTCAACCCAATCGCCTAGGCGATGGGCCAAGCGACCATGTGAATTGATATTACAAGAGGCACCTAGCAGGATTGCCTAGGCGACCTGCCAAGCGCCCACATGAAGTAAATTAAAAGGGGAGCCTAGCAAGGTCGCCCAGGCGACCATGCCAAGCGCCCTATACAAATAAAAATGACATTTTAATTACAAATTAGTTTATATCATCATAAAGTTTTAATGTTTAGTCAATGGGATAATAAAATTTAGTTTGAGTGTTTAATGTATACTGTAATCAAAAGTGAGTTCTTATTTTGGTAAATAATTAATGTTTAGTCACAAAATGAATTAAAAAATAATAATCAGTGAAAACCCTAAATTGTACCATAAATTATACATTTTCTATATAAAAGTAATCTTTAGTAAATAATTAGATCTAATAACACTTACATTGAGACGATTTGGAAATAGTTTTATCTATGAATTGTACAAGTATAGTATATGGCGTGTTGATTCTGTGGGTAGTGGATTGCCGTTCACCCTTGCTGTAAGAGCTGGGGGTAGTGAACTCGCATTCACCACAAACATGGATATCTGTGTGTAGTGGATTGCTGTTCACCTTAGTTGGGGGTGGTGGACTGTTGTTCACCCTAATTGGGGGTAATGACCCTGCATCCACCACAAATATGGATTCTGGGGGTAGTGAACTCAAGTTCACCACATGCTTTAAGGCATTGTGGGTAATGAACCTAAATTCACCCCAGAAGCTCAGAATTGTGAGATTGTTTATAATTGAGTATATGGAAATAGTGGTTTGTTTTTATGGTCTATTGGGCTTGGTTGTAGAGTTGGATCTATATCTAAACCAAATAGTGTGTTGGAGTGACTTATGTGGAATTAATACTCTTGTCCAGCATGCGTTTCATTGATTTGTGGGTAGTGGACGGCCGTTCACCCTAGTTCGTGAGGAGCCAGGGGTAATGAACTTGCATCCACCACAGAATTAAAGCCACCCTATGTGTGGGTGAGCTGTAGCAACCCGTGTGGTCAACTCGATGGTTTAGTATATTCAAATATGCTATAATCACTAACTCCTACTAACTAGTTGATTGGGTTGTACTTGTCAACTCATGCGTGTCTCATGCGTGAGTACTCCGCTTTGGAAGAGCGACCCTAGCAAGGTCTTTCCCTGTAAGCCGTGAGGTGGCGAATTGGACACTAGTGTTAAATCACCCAAGGTATTCTAATCCACGAGTCCTTCATTGACACATCTTTGTTATTGGTTGTGGTTTACTGATATCGTGGTTTGGATTGATTTGATTTTATCTTCTCCTTATTTATGACTCCTGAATAGTTCAATTATTGTTTAAATAAGGATGATCTGCTTCATTGTATTATAAACTGCATAAATGTTATTCAGCATGCATTTGCTACTTACGGGGAAGAAATTCTCACGTGTTTTGTTTTATCGGTTTTGTTTTCAGAAAACTCTGCAGAACAAGTACGTGCTGGGGTAGACAGAGGTAATGGTTTGGATGTCTATCGTTGTGAAGATTATTATTTTCCTGGCTAGGACTAGAGAGTTTTCTTTTGTAGTTTTTCTATCTTTTTGGATCATGTAAATATTGTTTACAGAGAGAGAGAGTGTGTGTGTGAAACTTAGTGGAACTGTATCTGTAGACTTTTATTTTGGATATGTATATACAGGTCTAGATTTTGTCAACACTTACACCCAAATTTTACTTATTTTATTTTGTTTTAAAGGTTAGTGCACTCTAATGTTAACTGGTCAATTAGGTTTAAGAAATGCTACTGGGAACTTACCTGATGTCTAGGAACCGGCATATATCTTTAATGAACATGTCCGGGTCCGGAGCGTCACAGTTTCAGGACCCATGACTCCTTTAGCAAGATAAAAAACGATAAATTTTCAAGCCTAGGCCCTTGATCCTTTTTGGTGGGACCAGAGGCAAGATCAGGACACCATTTGTTTATTGGCCCAAAGGGTCCTATTTTGCCTAAAGAGGTCCATAAAAGGCCACCTCTTTTTTGATCCATTGAGTCTTAAGCCCATTAAGGTCCACATTATTCTTCTCTCTCTTCAGATATCACTTCAACAATGATGATAAAAAGCTAATTCATCATCGGTAAAGCATCAGGACATGTCAAATGCAGATCTACAAAAACCAGTGAGTTTGAGCAGAAGTGTATGAGAACATAAAATAAGTATGATGATATGGTGGACATGATGCATTGTATTAAGCATACTGTACTGGATTAGAAAGATGAATATTTCGGAAGATTGATTGATAAGATCAGATTACAAGAATTAGGTTAGTATCAATCAATTTACATGAATTAGGTTAAAACTGATTTGACAAGATGAAATTTGATTCATTCAGATCCCACTTTTAGCTTTGTAATTTTTCTAATTATACATATGATCTCCTTGAAACCAGTGACAAACTTCACTAATATGTTTGTTCACACACTCTTCACAAAGGCATGTTTCAGCATATTCACATTAAAATTAGGAAATTTGACTCCTGATAGTTGATCATTGGACCATGTTCTATTTCTTCACAGAAGTACTGGTACAAGAAAGAAAAGAAGCTACACTGAATGCTTAATTGAATGCCCAGTGATAAGTGGCACTCCCTCCAATTTGAAAATAGGACTAAGATAGTGAACTCTCAGTTAATCCTTGAGTTACTCAATGCTATATATCCACACAAAAACTGAAGGAAGCATTGAATTTAAAAAACAGAAAAGAAAATAAAGGCATTATAATACAATATTGATACTTAACTATGTTCATCAAAGCCAACTATTCATTTATCAGTCAGTAAGATTATTAAAAATTTCTGCAAGATCAGTGGGTCTAAAAAAACAATCACAAAATTTTCATCTCTATGGAAGTGAAACTCAAAATCAACCAAATTAATATTCAAACTACTGCGTGGCATCAATGCCCATCTACTAGAGCATTCATATAGTTTATTATCACATTGACTAAGAATAAAATAATAAAATGCATTTCTTCGATAAGTTGGGGTAGTCAAACATGAATTATATTCCTCTATCCCAATTTGTCAAAAAGACATACATTCAATTATATCATAAGTATGCAAATCCTTTATGGCAAACGTTATCCAGACTCTTTTTTGCGTTCCACTCATCCTCCTAGATCCTTCAATGAGTATCCTTTCACATCTTCACACAACTACCTCCCCTGGTATTCACTTGATATTATATGTTTTTTCTGATGTCCTAAGTCGAGCATTATCACCCTACAATACAAATTAGGGGTTGAAAATATCAAATCCATGTAATAGTAAAACGTAAGTGCTCGATGAACTAATACTTAAGAATGGCCTAGAACAATAGTGGCTGATAATTTGGCAAGCAAATTTTATCCTTAATAAGCTTCAGTCAGGAGGCCTTTTCCAGGTAATTTACTGGAACAAAAATATCAAGCATTTTAAAAATGGTCAATCTTTTAATAGGCAAATAACTAAAATCCATTGGTAAGTAGATAAATTCTTCTTATATCAAGAGATTCTGATAACACCATTTATATCAAGAGATTCTGACTATGAAGTCATATAAGAAATCAAATTCTTCTTATATTGGAGATTTTAGGCATGATTCTAATAGTTGCAAATGTCTAGACATGACCTACACACATCAAGGAGATCATAAGGTAAGCAGAGAGTCAAACTTCACATGGAAACAAATTTATCAACGCATAAAATCAAATGAAATATTTCTTTTCCCACCTTTCAGAATCCCCATTTCTTCTAATATAAAGAAGGATTAAGAATTTTCTTGATAGGATCATAACAATCAAGTAAAATCACTTAAATTAACAAATATCAAACTTAAAACATAATCTTGGTCATGCTCATAAGTGAAACTCAACATGCGTCCAAAAGTTTTCTTCGCAACAATGACAACTTTTTCACCTTTCCTCATTACCAAGAACTAATCAACATGTACAGACTGTATTAAAGGAATAACTTGTTCTAGATCTTGTAGAAGCAGGGCCAATGGGGTGGACTGGCAATAGGTCTAAACTCCAGCACTTTTAAGAAAAGTGTCCATGCTCAAAACATGAACTTCTTTTTCCACATTGGCATCAAATGCTTTTCTTATCACACGAAGTGACAGTCCTCGCTGTGCTATAAAACACAATCATTAAAGCCACTAACTTAGGATAGACAATTGAAAACTCAAATGTAGGACCACATATTGCAATCAAGCTTGCCATTACATTAATCTCAACAAATCACTGTGAGAATGTGAAAGCCTATATTTCATATTAAACAACTTCTGATTTGTCCATGTAACAAGGGCTTGTACCCATAAATTCCACATGAATGGCCCAAAACAATTAGAAAATATTCACAACTGCTACTATAGTCGAAACCTCTTCCAATATGACAATAATAAATAAAAACATGCAAGTCCAATCCTTATATGTTGCTTAATGTCGCCGATAATACCAGAAGCAATCATTGCCATAATGAACCTAATTGGACCTGTTATTGACATTGGAGAGTTCACTAAAACAATCAAGAACGTTTCAACGAAAATCAGTGGGTCTCAAGGAAAAAGTTGTAAGGAAAGGAAGTGGCTGCAGGAAATTATGTGAAAAATTACTCATAAGACTTCCAAAAAAAGGTAGGAAGCAAGAGATGCAATAGAAAGACCTGGAAGCAGGTAAAAAAAATGCAAAGGAAAGCATGTAGAAAAGAATAAGTAGAAATGTGCAGAAATATAAATTTTCCACGAGTTTCGATCTAAATTTTTACTTTTCATAAAGTTTTGCAAGTTTCATTAAATTTTTTTATTATTTCCAAAAAATAAAATAAAATAAAATTCTCAAACCCACTGCCCAAGTACATTTTCAATGAAATGCCTATTCCACCATGGAAGCATGTAACTTGGTAACTATGATTATGTACGAGCTTGGTCTTGAGCTTCATTAGAATTCATTTTGCATGCCAGGGGCTCTAGGCCTAATAGCATCTGAATAATTTCCCCTATAAATCTTGAAAAGCCATACATGGCCAAGGAACATGTAGGGCACCAAAACCAAATTTTATTTGAAACCATTTAGCAATGGAAGCCTTGTGTTTATGACATATTCTATAGACAGATAGGGATCCTAAGCTTGACTCATACCATGATAAATCTTTAGGGAACCATGGTTTCAAAGTCCAAACAATGGTTCAAGCCAATCAGCTAATAGTAGGCAGATGCAATATATGCTACCCAAACAAACCCACTTTGCCATTCCAATTGCCACCTAAGCCTCATAAAGTTACCCAAACACGGAAAAATTGAAAAAAAAAATGAAATTGTGAAAATACTTCAAGGCTAACGATCACTTCAACCAAATGGATACCATAGTGCTACATAAATCTGGAAATTTATCAAAGATATGAACCATTTAAACTCCTTCAACATATACCACGAGTTGCTAGGTCAAAAGGTATCTATGATTAATATTCAAAAAAGCAACCACATCTTTGATGGGACGATATCTAAGAAGTACAGAAAAAGAGAATGCAGGTAAAGATTTTCTAAAGCCCTCTTCTTGTGTGAAGCATCACACAACCATAGAAACAATTGCTGAATAAGTAAAGATTAGCTCACATCTTTGATGTGAGGATTCTATTAAATTCCACAGTCCAAGAAAATGATCTACCTAGTTGGAAATGCAATTCACAAACATCCAAATTGGTGACCTTTCCTCGCAGGTGAAACTGTAAGGGGACCTTTAATTTATTGATACACATCAAACCAACTGATGGTCTACAGCTAAAACTATAAGAGATCTTTGATGACTGCTCTACTTATGAGATAAATAAAGCTTTTAGCATTTAAGCTGTAAGGGATCCTTGAGCACCTAAACCAAGCGGCAGTAGGTTTTTAACATCATACAAAGTGATGTTCTATATCTGAAACTGTAATGGGCCTTTGATGTATGCTCTACTTATGATAAAAAGAACGGTTTTAGCCTTTAAGCTGTAGTCATAAAGGATTCAACGAAGATTTTATCATAACTAGGGATGTCAAGGTTGGAGATTAGCCCACCTAGTTAGTCTGGTTAAAGCTTTATTTGTTTTGATGTAAAAAATTTTATAATGTAAATTACATCAATTTTTTTTTTCTAGAAAATATGTAATTTTCCAACAATTTGGTTAGAAACATGAAAAATAGATTGAAAATGCATCTTTCACTTTCATATTTTTGGATTGAAATAAGGTAAGAAAATACTTTAGATCTTGTCAAAGCATTATAATGGTGGTAGTGATATGGCGTCATCTAGAGATGGTGGTGTCTATAATGACCGAATATGGGAAATGGTTGTACTAGTGTTGCCATTATAGAAAGCTATGGCAGTAGCAACAATCATATAAGTGATGCTGTGAATATATCTAATATATATGTTGTAAGAGGTGGTAAGACACCACCAAATTTAAGGTATTAATGGTGCAACCATCATTGGTAAGACGAAGGTGGTGTTTTGGTAGTGGAAGTGATGCCATGTCACAAAGAAAGTGGTATTGGTGGTGGTGATGGAGGTGTATCATGATGGCAGAATTGGTGAAACAGGTGGTGGTGGTCATGGTAGTAGCAGCAGTGGCTACAACAATAGAGGTGGTATTGATATATTATGCCAAAGGTGGTGACAACAACGGTGCAACCACCAAAGGATTTCAGTTGGTATGCTGCACTAGCACGCAAGTTCTGATTTTTAGATTAAGATTGATGGCAGGTTGCAAGGCAGAGTGGTTTTCAGGAATGACTTTGCACCAAAAAGGGAAAGAATGAAAAAAGATTAACATCGCCTTAGCACTTAGGCATAGGAATTGCTGCCGTTGTAGACACTTGAACGGGAGTAGTAGTTGTCTAAATTGACAGACCTTCTCGGTCTCCCCGCACAACCAAAACATGTACAAAAGAAGCAGACACACTTGGAGTAATAAAGGTGGTAGTGATGTTACTAACAGTGGTGAGGTAGGTACAGATGTTGGTGATGGCTTTGATAAAACAAAATGAAAAGAAATAACTTCAATGGTGTTTTCTCCCTTGATTTTTGATTTTTTAGAACATGAAATTCAAAATTTTCTTTAGAATAATTTTTTAGTTAGTAATGAAGAACATATATTTATTTGTAGAATAAGAATGTATAGAAGTTATCTACTACCCCCAAGAAGGGAAGGTAAATTTTCTAACAATTGACTTATTATTGGAATATATAATACGTTTGACTATAGTCTTATGTCATAACAAACACTCAGAAAATATAATTTCTATTATAAAATATTTTCCGCATCTCATTTTACATTAAAAAATAAAACAGAGCCTAAGTATATAAAGATTTCATAAACTTATTGCCCTCTATTTTTTTTTTTTTTTTTGATAAAATAAACTTATTGTCCTCTATGGCATCGACAATTTACAAAGTTGTGGAGGACTACCTTGCCATGGGTAGCATTGATATATTTTTATCTCTAGTCGTAGTTTTACAGATGGCAAAAGCATTTTATTAAGGAGGGAGTCCAAGGGATGTTTGTTTGGAAGTAATTTTAGAATGTAGCTAATCATTTGAAATGTTCCTCTAGTGCTTGGAGGTTGAGCAGGTGTGATATGCTTTTTTCTCTGCTCAATACATAAAAATAAGAAAAGAACATAGCACAAAATCCCCGACCAAGTACATTCCATCCTAATTCTCGAGATCATACTAAACCACAATTAGGCTAATCAGGAAATCAATTTGGAATGCCTAGAAGAAACATCACACAACTTGTTGAACCTTGTGATCAATGTTCCAAAACCCATAAAGTTTCACCACTTCCTTGAAAAGGATTCCTTTATGGCTTCATGATTCCTTCACAAACTCCTACACCATTCAACAAAAAAAGGCCCATTCTATCTTTTTTTTTCATGACTTGCAATAAACAACACTCTCCCAAATGTTCCATTTCCTACAACACATATGCAAAAGGGTATAACACTAACTCTTTGCTCATAGCAATTAGCTTCCTATGCTCATACAAGCTAACGATTCTTATTTTGATACTATACAATTCAAACTCTTCCTTGATGCTCCTATAGTTTTAACTTATTGAACTTTCAAACTGTAAATCACACTGATGAACTAAGAATTGGATAAAGAAAATATCCACACAAAAAATGAGAAAGAGAAGATAAAATGATTTGGGGGGAAAAAAAGGAAAAGAAAATCTATAAAAATAAGGATCATTCTATGTAATTAAAATTGAGTACAATAAGCAGGCTGGTGTAGCAAGTTCAAGTTTGTCACAAAGTTCATTTTCTTAACAAGCTCCAAGATTAGGTGACTCCATCCAGTAAAGCTCAGCTCCAAACTTGTAGCAAAATATATTTAGAATTTCCATACAAGCTCATATACAACCTAATAAGCATTTATTTTGAAAGCGTTCATGCAAATAAAATTAAAGCTTTTATTGCTTGCAAGTACTCCTACTTGAGATGAACCATATTAAAAGGCAAAGACTTCATAATCATATCCATGCACGCCATAATAGTGCATGAGAAGCAACTCTACATATATACGCACACGTATGTGCATCATTTCATGTCTTTTCTCAAAGAATATCCAATTAATCCCCTAGAGGCAATATAGTAACACTAACATTGAACTATCCAAGTATCCATAAAAGAGTTAAACACTATGCTCCTTAGAATGGTAAGAATTCAAACCTAAATTTCCATGAGTTGGAAAGTTACAGAATGTTAAAACGTGAGGTCCACACTCTCATGATACTGATGATAAAAATTTATAAGCAACAAATATTATGAAGTTACAGGTTACCAACCTAAATGAATTAACCTAATCGCACTGACATGTACAGTACCAAACTATCAAATAGTTGGCGTAGGAACTTGTTGACAACATGTCAGGCTTCCTCATTCTAAATAATAACATTACATGAGGTACAGTGCGATGCCCAAGAACTGAAAAGTGAAAAGCCGATTTATTTTCTCAAAATAATGCCAACCTGAAATGTGATAATCATCTGAATAATCCACTACCCTGATACCGTTTTCAAACATTTGAATCTAAAGACACGCAAACCCACCGTGACAGATGACTGCGGCAATTTCCCTACAAAGCCCAAACAGTGATGTTTGCTATGGTCCTACGGATAAGCTTATGTCCTCAAGAACACCATGAAATCTCCCATTTCCAAAACAAACCAAAAAACCCTCACCTAGAAAATCAAATCCAATCATGAGAAAATTCTAGACAGCCTAAATTCAAACTTAAATAATACCCAAAGAAGGCGCTCATCCAATCAAACTCACTAGTTTTTAATGGAAAAAGAAAACCCCAATAGCAACAAAAAGAAAAAAGTCATTATAATCAACAAAAACGAACAAATCCAGCATAATCCAATTCAAAACCCAGTAAATGAACCAAAACCCCACTAATTTTTTAACTCGATCCAGACATACCCAAGTGATAAAATCTACCGCGAATAACATCTAGAAAGAAGAAAAGCGAAATAAAGCCAACCCAAAGAATAACTTACATTGCTCCCTTTCCAGACTTGGTATACACGCTTTGCCATCAGAAACTGCTTTCACCATTCGGGAAGAGAGTCGAAGATTTGGAACTTGTTGCTCATCTTTCTGGGATCAAAATCCGCGCAAGAACGATGGTCTCAGGCTTCAGACACCCAATTGATTGGCGGGTCGTTGGGTTTTACTGTAGTTTTACGCAAGAGTGAGAGAGAAAAAGAGATTCTTTTCTTCTTCTTCCAACATTCGATCTAAATGGGAGGCAGTCTCGCAAGTCCATGAATAGTTCCTCCGATATAAGCAGCCTAAAAATAATAATAATAATAATAATTTATACTTATAGCTCTTGACATTTGGGAAAGGTGCACTTGTGCCCTCAAATTTGAAAAGGACACTAAAACCTCCTTGCTACTTGGAAATCAGCTCGAGCCCATGTTGGAACTGGTCCAATAATGAGAGGTGTGGACAGGTCTTTATGAATGAAGCTGACATGTATACACCTTTCATCGTTGGACGTGCAAATTTTCTAACATAGGGCTTCATTAGATATAATGTCCCTCCTAAAATTTGAATAAATGTGTAAGTAGCACCCGGTCCCTTGCCATTACTGTAGTTTTACGCAAGAGTGAGAGAGAAAAAGAGATTCTTTTCTTCTTCTTCCAACATTCGATCTAAATGGGAGGCAGTCTCGCAAGTCCATGAATAGTTCCTCGGATATAAGCAGCCTAAAAATAATAATAATAATAATAATAATAATAATTTATACTTATACCTCTTGACATTTGGGAAAGGTGCACTTGTGCCCTCAAATTTGAAAATGACACTAAAACCTCCTTGCTACTTGGAAATCAGCTCGAGCCCATGTTGGAACTAGTCCAATAATGAGAGGTGTGGACAGGTCTATATGAATGAAGCTGACATGTATACACCTTTCATCGTTGGACGTGCAAATTTTCTAACATAGGGCTTCATTAGATATAATGTCCCTCCTAAAATTTGAATAAATGTGCAAGTAGCACCCGATCCCTTGCCATTACTGTAGTTTTACGCAAGAGTGAGAGAGAAAAAGAGATTCTTTTCTTCTTCTTCCAACATTCGATCTAAATGGGAGGCAGTCTTGCAAGTCCATGAATAGTTCCTCGGATATAAGCAGCCTAATAATAATAATAATAATTTATACTTGTACCTCTTGACATTTGGGAAAGGTGCACTTGTGCCCTCAAATTTGAAAAGGACACTAAAACCTGCTTGCTACTTGGAAATCAGCTCGAGCCCATGTTGGAACTGGTCCAATAATGAGAGGTGTAGACAGGTCTCTATGAATGAAGCTGACATGTATACACCTTTCATCGTTGGACGTGCAAATTTTCTAACATAGGGCTCCATCAGATATGATGTCCCTCCTAAAATTTGAATAAATGTGCAAATAGCACCCGGTCCCTTGCCATTAACTAGAACTTCAATACTTAGTTTAAAATGACCAAAATAACTTGTACGAAGCCCCAAAACTTCAACACTTAGTCTACTATGACATGGAATTGGTCTAATCCTTGGGAAAGAATTGGAAGAAGAAGTGGGAGCAAGAAATGATATGACACGGCATGTATCTAACTGAGGTTATTTTGATCATTTTAAACCAAATTTTAACGGTATTGAGGTTCCAGTTAACAATAGGGGTACTACTTGAATATTTATTTAAATGTCAAGAGGTATAATTGCACCTTTCCTAAATTTTAAGAGGTATAAGTGTAAATTTTCCTAAAAATAATAACAATACATTGTATGTCTTCTCTTAATGGCTGTAGCTTTTGCGGGCACTCCCAAAGCCCGAATATGATTTAGTAAAATAGATATACAACCCTAAAGACCATCTTAATGTTTCCTCAAATTTTCAACATAACTTTTTATGCTTACTCATTGTTTGCTTCTAGGGCATTATATCTTTTTGTATTTTATCCTTTTTTTAATTGTTCTAGGGGATTTTATTCAATGTAAACAATGGTTTCACTTGACATATCAACAAATATAATATACTATATTATATATAAGGAGAATAGGCTCTTGGGAAGCGTACCAACAACTATGTAGACTTCTCAAAAAACTCTTGATGTTTGTTTTTAAGGCATAATTAATATAGGGTTAAAATAAGTCAAAACTCTGTTTATTTCGTTTATAATCTGGACAGTTGCAAAACCGTTCCTTTCCTTTATGTGCAATATTGCACTTGCACTTTACTAGTATATATAATAGGAAGCGATCCCCTAAATAATGTGACAAAAAGAGAATTTTTTTTTCCCAGAATAACCTTATAATGCATGGCTTATAAGATGAGTTGCTCTTTCTATTGTTTACTTATCTAAAAATGCCCTTTAGTAATTCCTAATCCTTTTGAGTTCCTATTAAGGAATATCTTAAAGGGCGATGAGTTGAAACTTAGGACATGAAATAGGATCATTATGCACGAAGAAATCAATCAAATATTATACAGTGAACAGATGCTAATGTTATACTAGTTATTAATTAATTTCAGGACTTTCACCATTAAACTAACCTTATATCTCATCTTTTGTGGTTGACTTATTTGGTAAATCACTTTGGAAGTAGAAAGATAAAAAAATCACTCAAAGATATCACACCATACGTTATGTTTAGATCCGCTTTCAAAAATTTTAAGAGTTAAAAAAGTGAAAAAGACATTTTCTCTAGATTTTGCAAAAAAGCAAACAAGCACTCTTTTACTTTCATTGAAAATGAATGAATTCTCACATTTTCAAAAAATAAAAGTACTTCAAAAAATGACTAACCAAATATTGTTTTTTGCTTTGTGAATGTAATTTCTTATTTGAGTAAATTACACTTATGGTTTTGGACAACTGCAATTGCCTCTCCTAAGGTTTTTGAGTTTGCACTCCCATTTTTTGTCAAACTTATAAAATGTAATTTGATTATTTAATCCCTTAAAATTTTTTATTAAATAATAAAAATTTAGAAATTCAAACAATAAATTTATCCATGATTTTAAATTGATTAGACTTCCAAATCTTAAAAAAATATTTTTATTATAAAAAATCACAAAATCTTACACTTTTTGTACTTAAAGAAGGATAAATTCATCAAACCCATATTCAAATATTAACAACATTCGGAAGGATGCGAATTGCAAAATAGGAAACAGAAATAGAATAAAGTTAAATTTCATTTTAGAAACCTTAATAAGAAGTTAAATGTCATTTTAGAAACCTTAATCAGGGAGGTATCCATAAATTTCTGTTATCATTTTCAAAACCACAATAGACTTTTGAAAAGCAATATCGCTGGAAAGCACAAGTATGCTTTATGAAAGTACTTTTTTTTTTCGTAATTTATGATAAGTACTTTCTTATTTTCAAAATGTGCAGAGGATGTTTGATCTACTTCTGTGTAGGGCTGGCAACGGGTCGAATACGGTACGGATCTGTCATGATCCGAATCCGAAAATAAAAATTCGATATCCGAATTCGATCCGAAATCCGACGGATCTTTTATATGTGAATCCGAATTCGAAACCGAATTTATATAATGTATCCGAATTCGAAATTCGACCGAATAAATAACCGAAATCCGAATTAGATCCGAATTAGATCCGATTTAAACTTAAAATTCAAAAGTTAAGTTTAACTATTAAAGCAAATTTTAATTATCAAAACTAATGAGCCATATAAATATTAAAGCAAGATATGAATAAGGATAGTTCAACCATGGTTTATACAAAGTTTACCAATGATTTAATGAAAAGTATATGTTAATTTCGGTTCGGATCTTTTTCGGATCGGATATGGACAGATTCGGATTCGGATCCGAATTCGGTCGGATCCGAAATCTGAAATCCGAAATCCGTATTCGAACCGCGGATCTATATTTTCGGATCGGATTCGGGATTTTCGGATTGGATTCGGGTCAGATTCGGATATATATCCGACCCATTGCCAGTCCTACTTCTGCGGCTGCGGCTAGTAAGGCCGCTCGAATCATCCAGACGCTCTTGTCGCCAACAAAAGCCCTAAAAACCCTAATCACCGTCATGTCTATTTATATCCTCCTTCCCTTCTGTTACCCGCATGCGATTCATCTCGACTTCTGCTTCTCTCCTTTTCGGATCTTATCTAAACGCTGCATTGAAGTTCTATTTCTTTCTTCTTCTGTCTTTTTTTTCTTTTTCCTAATCTATTGTATTTTTTTCATGTCTCTCTCTTTCTGTTTTGATTGCTTGGTTGGTGGCTGTTATACGAAGCTTGTATCGATGATGATAAATCCAAAGGCTTGTTTCTCAAGAACATTCGCGGTGGCCGCCTGAGAGCTTTCGCCTTCGCGGGGCTTGAGAGCTTGTGCTGCTCCAATCCTTCCTTGGATGTCTGAGATTTCAGTGTTCTTTTCAATTCAATCCTCTTATTTTATTTTTTTTGTTAATTTATATCTGGTTTACTGCTAACTATTTTTAAAAAAAAAATCATCCTTAGGGTACGATCTTACGATGTTCAATTTCTGTTTCTGGATTCAGCTGATTTGAACAACAAAAGCGATTTGGGTCTTTTTTATCTTTGATCCTAAGGATTGATTCAATGGGGGTGGTATCCATTGTTCAATATCATTGTTAAAAAGGTTTTTATTTTACAGTTCAATGAGGTTTCACCTATTAAATGTCATTTTTAAAAATGTTTTTATTTTAGAGATAAATCTTTTATTTTAGTACTGCAATGGGGCTCTGTCAGTGATGACAAAATTCAAGGCTTGTTTCTCAAAACATTCGCAGTGGCCGCCTGAGAGCTTTCGCCTTTGCCGGGCTTGAGAGCTAATGCTGCTATAATCCTTCCTTGGATGTCTGAGACTCAAGGTCTTTGTAATGTATTAGAATTCATATTTATGGTTTATGCTTATGTGTTGTGAGATTTTCATGTTCTTGACAATAATTTTTCGATAATTGTAAAAATTCTTCTTGTATTTCAATATAAGACTATAATTTATGCCATTGCATAGCTGCATCTGGAAAGCTGATTCCAATGTATGATGATCTTGCTATTGTGTTTATCATTCTGAATTCTATCTCTATTTTGTTTACTTTTAGTAGTGATATTTTAAGATCTCATGCTATTTGCTAGAATTTTTCTTATGATGGATAATTCTTTATAATGTTAACTCATTGGTTTGTTTCAATGTGTTCAGAACTCTAATGGGTTTGAGACTTGTGAAGTCTCCTGCAATCAGAGACAGTGATGAGAGGCAGCAGGGGACTGTTGATTCATATCTCCCATTCCATTTTATCAGCTGTCTTTGATATTTTGCTGATCATTTTTAATGGCTGAACATGTATTTTGAACCTATTAATATATATTGGTACTTCTTTTCAAAAAAACTTGTATATGTTTGATGATGGCTTGATGGTGGGAAGATGGGTTTAGTTATTGAAGGTGACCAATTTAAAGGCTTGTTTCTAGAAAATATTCCCAATTGAATTCACAAAGCAGACATGGTGATCAACTTGAAATCAACAAATAAGTTTTTCAGCCTCATATTTTTTATGCATATTTGTTATAACTGTGAAACTATAGTACATTAGTAACTTGATATTTAGAAAAAAAAAATCACTTTTCAAATATTTAAGCAATGTTTGGTTTTGATTCTCACCACTTGTAAGTGTTGTTCACATCTGAAATAATCTTTCAAAGAAACTAAAAAGTAGAAATTTTGTGAAAAACCTAAGCTGAGCTCTGGGTTGTGTTTAGTGTGGTCAAATACCTCTTAATACTGAGTTTATGCTGTGATATATGTAACTGTTCCTCTTCTTTGTAATTTAATGGGAGCATATTATTATTACTTATTTTTTCTTTTGCTCATGTTCCAAGACTACTATGCTACTATGAAGTTTGTGAAAGGGCATGCGCAATGTGCTTGAAATGTTTAGGCCTTATAACTGAAGGTATTGTGTATTAATGTATGCATCATAACCCTAAGAGGTAATTTCATATTTGAAAAACTATATAATGGATTCTGATATTTACATCTTTATTTACTCACTGGCAATTCCTTAATTTATCTAAACTCTGTTTTGTTGATAATGAAGGAGAGATCTTGTCCGGGCCATTGTTGAAGCAAGAACTCACGTTTAATGTTTCCACATTTGCTTCACGGCATCACGGAGTACTTAAATCATTCCAAAATTAAGTAGGGAAAATTATGAAAAAGTGTTACCTTTTGGCCTCTTTTTATAAAATCATTAAATCAGTACATCAAAAATCTCATTTGCAGAAAATGATCACTTCTAAAAATAATTGACCTGGATTGTCACATTTCAAAAAAAAAAAAAAAATAAATTTGTAAGTTGTTTTACTAAACTACATTGGATGTAGAGCTGTAAGTAGGGCGGGGTGGGCCGGTTTTGATGAGATCGGATTCAATCCAATCTAAAAACAGTTGGCCTGCATTCACATTGGTCTGTCGTAAACTTAAACTGCTTGAACCCATACCCAATCCTAAAATTATTTCTTTGAGTTCGAGCTGGGTTCGGGTTGGTCTAAATTAATGGGATTCATTAAGGATCTAAATGAAATATAATAACAAAGATAACAAGTCTATAATGTTTTTAGTATAAGAAAGCAATAAATTGAGTTTTTAATTTATAACATTTGTAAGATATATTGATCAAATTATAAGACAACAAATTCAACATTATGAAAGAAATACTTACTGAAAATGTGGTTCTTTGTAAATCTTAAGTCATTATCTATACAAAGGTCAACATTATCAACTTTTCTTAATTTTAAAAAGATTGTAGGTTTGAAGCTTTATACTTAATTCTATAAAACCTTATCTACTGTGGAATTGATTGGAAAATAGAGAAGATGGGCTTAGAGTTTGAAAGAACTTAGGAAGAAGACAGGGTTTGCAGTAAATCATTTAACCTTTGCTTTATATAGTTCGGTCTATGAGGTGCAAACCCAAACCCAACCCAAACCATATAATTGGATTCTGATATTTACATCTTTATTTACTCACTGGCAATTCCTTAATTTATCTAAACTCTGTTTTGTTGACAATGAAGGAGAGATCTTGTCCGGGCTATTATTGAAGCAAGAACTCTCGTTTAAAGTTTCGACATTTACTTCACGGCATCACAGAGCACTTAAATCATTCAAAATTAAGTACGGAAAATTATGAAACTCTTTTGACCTCTTTTTATAAAATCATCAAAAATCTCATTTGCAGAAAATGATCAATTTAAAAAAATAATTGACCTGGATTGTCACATTTAAAAAAAAAAAATTGTAAGTTGTTTTACTAAACTACATTGGATGCAGAGCTGTAAGTAGGGCGGGGTGGGCCGGTTTTGATGAGATCGGGTTCAATCCAATCTAAAAACAGTTGGCCCGCATTCACATTGGTCTGTCTTAAACCTAAACTGCTTGAACCCATACCCAACCTTAAAATTATTTCTCTGAGTTCGAGCTGGGTTCGGGTTCGTCTAAATTAATGGGATTCATTAAGGATCTAAATGAAATATAATACCAAAGATAACAAGTGTATAATGTTTTTAGTATAAGAAAGCAATAAATTGAGTTTTTAATTTATAACATTTGTAAGATATATTGATCAAATTATAAGACAACAAATCCAATATTATGAAAGAAATACTTACTGAAAATGTGATTCTTTGTAAATCTTAGGTCATTATCTATACAAAGGTCAACATTATCAACTTTTCTTAATTTTGAAAAGATCGTTGGTTTGAAGCTTTATACTCAATTCTATAAAACCTTATCTACTGTGGAATTGATTGGAACATAGGGAAGATGGGCTTAGAGTTTGAAAGAACTTAGGAAGAAGACAGGATTTGCAGTAAATCATTTAACCTTTGGCTTTATATAGTTCGGTCTATGAGGTGCAAACCCAAGCCCAACCCAAACTATATAATTGGATTTTGATATTTACATCTTTATTTACTCACTATCAATTCCTTAATTTATCTAAACTCTGTTTTGTTGATAATGAAGGAGAGATCTTGTCCGGGCTATTATTGAAGCAAGAACTCTCGTTTAAAGTTTCCACATTTACTTCACGGCATCAGGGAGTACTTAAATCATTCCAAAATTAAGTACGGCAAATTATGAAAAAGAATTACCTTTTGACCTTTTTTTTTTATTTATAAAATCATTAAATCAGTACATCAAAAATCTCATTTGCAGAAAATGATCACTTTAAAAAAAATTGATCCGCATTGTCACATTTAAAAAAAAAAAATTTGTAAGTTGTTTCACTAAACTACATTGGATGTAGAATTGTAAGTAGGGCGGGGTGGGCTGGTTTTGATGAGTTTGGGTTTAATCCAATCTAAAAACAGTTGGCCTGCGTTCACCTTGGCCTCTAAACCTAAACTTGTTGAATCCAAACCCAATCCTAAAATTATTTCTCGAGTTCGAGCTGTGTTCGGGTTAGTTCAAATTAATGGGATCTATCAAGGATCTAATGAAATATAATAGCAAAGACAACAATTGTATAATGTTTTTAATATAGGAAAGCAAAAAATTGAGTTTTTAATTTATAACATTTCTAAGATTTATTGACCAAATTATAAGACAACAAATTCAACATTATGAAAGAAATATTTACTGAAAATGTGATCCTTTGTAAATCTTAGGTCATTATCCATACAAAGGTCAATATTATCAAATTTTCTTAATTTTGAAAAAGCTGTAGGTTTGAAGCTTTATACTCAATTCTATAGAACCTTATCTATTGGGGAATTGATTGGAAAAATAGAGAAGAAAGACTCAGAGTTTGAAAGAACTTAGGAAGAAGATGAGGTTTGCGGTAAATCATTTGACCTTGGTTTTATATAGTTTGGGCTATGAGGTGCAAACCCAAGTCCAACCCAAATTCAAGTTCGGGCCTAAAATCAAGCCCAACCCAAACCCAAAATAAAACCTTAGATCGGATTCTTATTCGGGTTGGGTTGGGTTGGCTTAGGACAGGCCAGGCAAAACTTACAACTCTAATTGGATGGGACCAAAGCAACATGAGTTCATTGAGCGTAGGATATGATATATTTGTATTTTTATATATAATGCGGTCGTATTTTTGTTTTACGTATAATGAGCTCGTGTTCTAAGTAGTACGTAAGTGTAGTAAAGTGGTTTTATATTTCAATTTTTTAGAAATAAAATTTTTGATGGATTATTTTATTTTTAGATAGACTTTTTTTTATAGATATCGGTCAAAAAACATTTTTTTTATAATTTTTTTAATTAAAAAGCTGTTCGGTATAAACTTTCTAAGTTACTTCTTAACTTTTGAAAATAGAATTTCTTAAATTTTCTATTTGAAAAGTTAGAGATGTATCATTGAAATGTCATACCAAACATCTCTCAAGTAATGAGACGTTGACTCCTGTTGTTCTTTATGGTTGACCCCGTTTTATCATCGGGAAATTTGGTCTTTAGTGATGATTTTTCAAAATAATTCATATTCAATGGACCAATTCTTGATAATTGGTTTTTAGTAACTTTTTTAACGAATAATATCATTTTACTATTTAAGAATTTATTCCGAAAATGTCCTAAAAAAATTATAAACTTTATTTGTAACAAAATCTAACAAAATCAGCGAAAAGGTTTTCAAAATCTTTTGGAGGGCATTTTCGGAAAAAATTAGAACACTGATTCTCAATTATGTTAAAAAATATCATTAAAAACTAATTAATAAGAATTGACCGACTGAATCTAAATTATTTTGAAAAATTATCGCTAACACCCAATTTCCCCCTTACCATTCTACCAAAAATGGAAAAACGCGTTCTTTTAACATTCTGCTTTCGACTGGATAGTCGACAACCAGAAAAAGCTCCGAACTCCCACCTCTTTCTCCAAACCATCTCATAAAACTAAAACCCTAGCTCCATCTCTCTATTTCTCCGATCATGGATCCCCAAATCAAGATCCTTCTTGCTGCCAGTGCGAGCTTGACGGCTTTAATTATAGTTATCGTCATAATTGTCTCTCTCCGCCGAGCAAAAAGAACCCAAATCCCTCAAACTCGAATTCCAAAAGACGCCGCTACCCTCTCATCGATCGTAGTAGACGACAGCGCCGCTTTCGATACCTCCATTAACCGAATCTCCATGCAGGAGCTCGTCGACGCCACTCGGGACTTCGCCACCGACGGAATCATCGGCGACGGCAGCTTCGGCCTCGTCTACAAGGCTCGCCTCTCCGACGGAGTCACGGTTGCCGTCAAAAAGCTCTCCCCCGACGCCTTTCAAGGATTCCGCGAATTTCGCGCCGAAATGGAAACCCTAGGTAAGCTCCGTCACCCGAATCTCGTGAGAATTCTCGGTTACTGTGTCTCCGGTCCCGACAGGATCCTGATCTACGAGTTCATCGAGAGGGGTTGTCTGGACCAATGGGTTCACGACACGTCATCGGAGCCGCTACCTTGGGAAACCAGGATTAAGGTTATCAGAGGAGTGGCCATGGGACTTGGCTTCTTACATAACTCGGAGCCCCCAATCATTCATAGGGACATCAAAGCGAGTAACGTGTTGTTGGATTCGGAATTTGAGGCCCACATTGCTGATTTTGGATTTGCCAGGCGTGTGGAGGGGTCGAATTCGCACGTGTCGACGCAGGTAGCCGGAACGATGGGGTATATGCCGCCGGAGTTTAAGGCGGGAAATACGACGGCGACGGTTAGAGCTGATGTGTATAGCTTTGGGATGTTGATGATCGAGGTGGCCACCGGGAAGCGGCCGAATTTGCCGGTGAAGATGGAGGAGAATCGGGTGGAAGTAGGGTTAATCGAGTGGGCTAGAAAAATGGTGGAGGAGAGCCGGGAAATGGAGATGGTGGATCCGAGGGTGTCAAAGGAGGGTTTGAGAGGGGCTGATGTTAAGGAGTTTTTGAGGATTGCTTGTTTGTGTACAAATGAGATACCTAAAGACAGGCCTCCCATGAGTGTGGTTATGACATTATTGAATCAATTATGTGCATGAACTTTAGTATGCTTGGGATCATGACTTGTCTACTTTAGTTTTTGGATTTCTATAATTGTTCAAGAACATATGCCACCTTTCTACAACAATAGTGGATCCCAGGTTGTGGAATCCTCTACCTCGTTTCTTTAGTTACTTCAATTTGTTGCTAATTAATCAAAACAAATTATGTGATACGTTTTGACAGGCACAATCGTAATAGGATCTATCAAAGCACGTTATATGACATATTTTGATCGATGGTAGATCAAATAGATGTGTAAAAGATTTGCAGTATGACATTACATTAACATCCCTATCTCTAACTCATCATGTCATTAATATGCATTTCATGATTGATCATCTATGGACCAAGATTAAATATTTGCAAAAGTAAGGCCTTGGGATGACCGACGCGCTCTTCCAATAGGCTTGGTCAACCATTGGTGAGGGGTCATCGTCCCCAAATCGTGATCTGGTTTTCGCCTCGGCTATTCCGATCATCTCCGGTGATCTTGTCTTCCTCATCCTCTCGTTTTCTCCTTGGGGTTTTTCGTCTTCTGTTGGTGTCTTCTTGTGGCATCTCATTGACTTCGTTATTTACTCTTTGGGAGGTCTTTGAAGATCTATCGATGGAATCGGTTCATAAAGACTCAGACGACATAGACGGGGATGATAGTGGGTGGTGACCCTCAGCTTTCTCTGGTGGGAAAGTCGGTTTTGGGTACACCCTATTTTGGTTCTATTCTTTTGTCTCGGTTTTAGTTTTTCCTTCTCTATCTATGTCTTTTGTGTTTGGACTTGCCGATGCTATGTTGATGTTTTTTGTGGTTGTTGTTAATGGTGTTTATGATCGGTTCTTGCTTTTGTATATGTTTGAGGAATCTTGGGGCAGGGTTGCTATGCTCAAACACCCTCTTCTACGTCTCTTTGTGTGGCCGAGATCCGGTTCGCTAGATCCTCGTCCACTCTTTCTCGCCGTTGGCGATGCTTCCCTCCCTTTTGTTGGGAGTTAGTTTTTTAGTCCGCTTTGGTGCGGACCCTTCGTCAGCAGTTACCACTGGTTTCTAGCTGGTGTTTATGACTCTTGCTGCAGCTCTGAAATTTCTCTTTCGAGGCGTAGTTGATCGTGTTACTGAGCTGGTGGTCCTGTTCTTGAGGTTCTTGTTGTTCCAATGGTTCTGTATTTTCCGGCAGGTGGTGGGTGTCTATGTAATGGTTTTTGTTCTTGAATGTATATAAGTTTGGCTTTTCACCGAAGAAAAAAGAAAAAAAAGTCAACCATTGGTTATGGATATGGCTAACTTAAATAAAAATTTTAAAAGTCCAATAAGTGCTTGGGTGGGCTTGGCTATGTATAGGAATTAGGGCTGCAACTCAATCCTGTTAAAACCGAACCCGAACCGACCCAAACCGACTTCGATTCGATTTTTTATATGTTTGGTTCGGTTTTGGTTTCAAAATCTCTAAACCGAATTAAATCGGTTCGGTTTTGGGTTGTATGATCGGTTAAACCTGTGAGACATGGAAAAATCAATTTAATGATTTCCTAATCATCACACGGGATTAAATAGAACAAAGAGTCGCCACCATTAAATTTAGGTGTGAATGGACACCAAAATATTAAATAAGCACAAAAGGCAAATTTTAGGGTAAAAATAACCCTCCTTTAAAAACAACCAGAGATGGGTAAGGGGATTAAGTTATGAACAGGGGAAGGTGTTAGGCACCCCTATTCATTCACACAAGGTGGTTGCCAGGCATTGTTCATGTTTTTCAAAGAAAAAATGCTTGCTATAAAAATCAGGAAAAATCACATAAAAAGACAAAATTTTATGGTTTTTTCATATGAATGGTCTGATTGATCAAGAACTTTCAAATATGATTATACCATTCCTAGGGTTTCATGATCAAAACAAAATTGAGATAAAATCAATTTAAAGTGAAAAATCCAAAAATCTGGCTTCAAGTTAAATTCTAGAAATCTAGAAAAATATGATTTTTATAAAATATTTCAAAATTGAACTTGAATAGTCCAGGACATAGATAAAGCCCAAATTTCACATTAAATCAGAAAATAAAAACCAAAAAATACCCACGTTGATGAAGAACATCAAAAGGGGAGAACTTAGACCGTAGGGTCTTCTCTCAATAATGAAAAACGATTTAAAAACCACATCATGAAACCCTAAAATTTACTTTCAGGCTTCTGGATCCAGATCTACCATATTGATCATGATAAATCCGGGATCTTAGCCTAAAATCACAAAAATTGCAAAAACAGTGCTGTAGGTGCAAAAATGGCAAAAATCCAATTTTAGAAAAAATAGGGATCTCATGCTATGAACATCATAGATTCATGTAATTCATTCAGATATATCATAAAAAGCATTAAAACATGATCAAGATATTCAAAATAGCTACATCTCACAGATTAGAGCACATGCGGGTCTACCCTACGGATCCACCTGTTCTCTTTTCCCCTAGTTCTCTCTTCACGTTTTACGGCTATAGAGACTCTTGAGGTACTTGTAGATAGGTTTGGTTACACAAACACAATCACAGGCCTTATTCTATGAAAAAGACAAAAAAACAGATATGGGGTTCTATTCTAGGGATCCACCTGTTCCCCTTTCCCCTAGTTCTCTCTTCACGTTTTACGGCTAGAGAGACTCTTGAGGTACTTAGAGACAAGTTTAGGAATACGAAATAGATATGGCCTTATTCTACAGCAATAGAGATGATCTTATTACTTCTAGAATTGAAGATAGAAAATAAAAAGGGATAGGGGACTTACCTGGATTGAGCAGGCAGGCAGCAGGAGTTCTTTCTCTTCTCTTGGAGCTTCTTAGAATTCCTTGGACTTCAAATTTTCGTGGTCTTAGCTAGAGGAGAGAGCCTCTATTTATAGACAAGCACATGGGCAAGGCTGGTCCAGAAGGATATATCCTGATCCTCAGGATAGAGTGAAAATTGGAGATAATGCCCATCCATAGCCAACCAAGGTGGCTTCAGCGAATAAAATACGTAATTCGCTCATTTAAAGATATATTGGACTAAAGATAAAGCTCGGAAATCGAGAGAAGGACAAAACTCGCACGAGTCTTTAGTGACCGTAAATGCACTAAGGTCCAACGGTGACCGTATAGTTTCCATGGGCGCGCCTGACCGTAGAGCGATCTCGGGCGCGACCGGCCCGTGAATGAAATACGGGCAAAGCCTGTTTATTCAATTTTTATGCATTTTTGACCTGTTTTAAGCTCTAATTACATGTTTTTATTATTTTCACATTTTGTAGTGCAATTTGGGGTGTCTACAAAACTGAATCGAATCGAACCGAAAATACATATTTGTGAGACATGGGAAAAAATCAAATTTCCTTTTGACTTCTTCTATCATCACATGGGTTTGAATAAAACAAAGAGTCGCCACCATTCAATTTAGGTGTGAATGGACATCAAAATATTAAATAAGCTCAAAAAGGCAATTTTAGGGTAAAAATAACCCTCATAAAAAAACAACCAGAGATAGGTAAGGGGATTAGGTTATGAACAGGGGAAGGTGTTAGGCACCCCTATTCATCCACACAAGGTGGTTGCCAGGTATTGTTCATGTTAAAATAAAGGAAAAAAAGGCTTGCTATAAAATTCATGAAAAATCACAAAAAGACAAAATTGTATGGTTTTTTCATATGAATAGTCTGATTGATCTAGAACTTTCAAATATGATTATACCATCCTTAGGGTTTCATGATCAAAATAAAATTGAGATAAAATAAAATCAATCTAAAGTGAAAACTCCAAAAATCTGGCTTCAAGTCAAATTCTAGAAATCTAGAAAAATATGATTTTTATAAAATATTTCAAAATTGAACTTGAATAGTCCAGGTCATAGATATAGCCCAAATTTCACATTAAATCAAAAAATAAAAACCAAAAATACCCACGTTGATGAAAAACATCAAAAGGGGAGAACTTCGACGGTAGGGTCTTCTCTCAATAATGAAAAAGGACTCAAAAACCACATCATGAAACCCTAGAATTTATTTTCAGGCTTCTGGATCCAGATCTATCATATTGATCATGATAAATCCAAGATCTTAGCCTAAAATCACAAAAATCATGAAAACAGTGCTGTAGGTGCAAAATAGGTGAAAATCCAAATTTTGGCAAAAAGTGGGGATCTCATGCTATAAACATCATAGATTCATGTGATTCATTCAGATTCATCATAAAAACCATTAAATCATGATCAAGATATTCAAAGCAGCCACATCTCACAAATTAGAGCACATGGGGGTCTACCCTACGGATCCATCTGTTCTCTTTTCCCCTAGCTCTCTCTTCACGTTTTACGGCTAGAGAGGATTCTTGAGGTACTTGGAGATATGTTTGATTATACAAACACAATCAAAGGCTTTATTCTATAAAAAAGGAGAAAAACAGATATGGGGTTCTATTCTAGGGATCCACTTGTTCTCTTTTTCCCCTAGCTCTCTCTTCACATTTTACGGCTAGAGAGACTCTTGAGGTACTTAGAGACAAGTTTAGGAATACAGAATAAAAGATGGCCTTATTCTACAAAAAAGGAGAAGATCCTATTATCTCTAGAATTGAAGACAGAAAATAAAAGGGAAAGGGGACTTACCTGGATTGAGCAAGCAGAGCAGCAGGGGTTCCTCTCTTCTCTTGGAGCTTCTTAGACTTCAAATTTTCGTGGCCTTTTGCTTGAGGAAAGGCCCTCTATTTATAGGCAAACACAGGGGCATGGTTGGTCCAAGGTTTGGCAAGATAGAGTTTCAGTTTGAGTTAAACACAAGATCATGCTCATCCTTTATCCACAAAGATATTTCGAACGAATAAAAGATATAATTCGCTCATTTAAAGGGATATTGGACTAAAGATAAGGCTCAGAAATCGAGAGAAGAATAAAACTCGCGCGAGTCTAATGCGCCCGTAAATGATCTACGATCTAATGCTGTCCGTATATGTATTACGGGCGATGCGTGCTCGTATATATAATTCGGGCTCGCTTAGCCCGTAGATACACTACGGTCAAGGCTTAAATTATTGATTTTCATGCATTTTTGGCCTGTTTTAAATTCCAATTAATGTTTTCATTATTTTTTCATTTTGTAGTGCAATTTGGGGTGTCTACAATATTTTAATATATATAACTTTACCCTTAACTTTTTAACATATTACAAACTAACCCTTTTTCTTAAATCGACTAAATCCTCTCTTAAAATCGGACCTCAACGTTTGCCTCCCTTCTCTCCACCACCGGTCGTCGCGTTAGATCCTGAGAGCTTTGGTCGTTGCGTTAGATCCTCGCTTCAACTTACCTTAAATCGAGTAAATCCTCTCACAAGCCCGCGCATCTAGAAAAGCCCATGTAGAGTGTCAGCTGTCTGTATATAACTGGAGCGATGGAGGGAGGGGGTTAGTGGGTGATAGAGAGCGAGTTGGATGGGATTGCCAGTGTCCAAGACGCCATTCTTTCGAGCTTATTCTTCAGATTTTTCGGTCTGACAGACAGAGAGGTTAGAATCTTATCTTGGTATCTCCTCTTCTCATTCTTCTTCTTCTTCTTTTTCCCTCTCTCTTTTCGTTAATTTTTTCTTCAACGATGATTCTAATTTCTATTAGACCTTGTCAATTTTTTGTGATCGTGCAGTTTTTCTTGAAAGTTTCATTTCACGATTGTCTGGCTTGTTAATTATTTTTACTACTTGATCAGCGAGTTCTGTATATTTGATTAGATCTTATGTTTTTTTAGGATTGCGATTGCATCTTCTCGAGTTCCTTGGCTTCTTTACTGAAATAAGACATATTTCTTTGTCCTTTTAGATCTCATCTTTACTTGAAAGGTGGATCAGTATAGATAATTTCAATGGTGCAAACATATGAGATGATGCCGGGGATTTGTGGTCACATATGCCTGTTATCATTTCTTATAAATAATGGGATTTGTGGTCTTTACATTTCTAAGTTAATTTAAGCGTGGTAATAAAGCTCCTTGTTTATGTTAAACGTGGATTTATGTTTTAGTGAGCAAAGTTAAATGTAATACAAAGTTAAAACCCGAAACCCAACCCAAACCGAACTGAATTGCAAAATTTGGTTTGGTTTGGGTTGGGTTTTATATAAATAATTGGTTCGGTTTCGGTTTGGGTATTTCAGTTCTGAAGTTGGTTCGGTTCGGTTCTGGACCGACCATCAGTAACTTTGGTTTGGTCTTGGGTTGAGACCAGCCTGAACCAAACCGCACCGAGTTGCAGCTCTAATAGGAATTCTTGGGTTTGCCCGAGCTTGCTTGATGTTCATATCATATACTATAAACAATAATACAAATAATATTTTCTATTTATAATATGTACGGACAAAATGAATTAGAATTTTGAACTTTAATAAACTTATTTTTTTAGTATACCTGTATATTTAATCTTCTTTATATATAGTAGGGCTCTTTGATTTATATATTTTTTCCTATTTTAAAATAATAAAACATTTATTTCAATGAACAGGCTTGGGCAGGCTTGGACTTTTTGTAGCTTTTTAATAGAAGAGCTTGGGCATAGTTCTCGCCCAAGCTTGCCCATAGCCCAGCCCTACTATGCTTACCTAACTTGACATGCATAAGCGGCAAACATAAATAAATAAATATATATATAAAATATATAAAGGGAATTGCCAAGATTCTGGCATGATAATCTATGCCCAAAATACCCCTAATTTACCTTCCTATTTATGCATTATTCCCGATTGGATGTATCCTCAACTACCAAGTTTCATTTCTTATCTAAAATTAGTTATTCAATATGAGATTTATCTTTAAATTCAAATTTAAAAAGTATCCTAAATATGCTCCTACATCATCACCCCACATTTACACCACCAAATACCAATCAGTGTTTTGTAATTTGCTATGCGCGTAACGCGTGCAGTCCCCTAGTATATATAAAATGAAAAATGTTACCTGCTATTAATGTGAGCATTTTCGTCTTTAGAGTAGATCCGCACTTCAAATCAAAATAATGAAACAAGTAGCTGGCAAATCAAAATTGGAACTGGTTCAATTCGTAGAGTTAGAAACCTTTGCACATTTCGCTTCTGATCTCGATAAAGCTACTCATAATCAATTGGCAAGAGGTGAACGATTACATGAATTGTTCAAAAAGAGTGACTTAGAATTATATTTAGCATTTTCCCTTGCATGCATGCGTTGTTAGCATATGTTTCCAAGTCATGGAATTACATTTTTTTTTCTTGTACCATCTTTCGATATAATATTAGTGGCAACAAGCTACATGAATCTGCTTGCGCATTAATGATTATCAACCATTGATAATTTTCTCACCATACAGAAAGGGAGGAAGAGTCAATGTTGAATCTGCCAACAAATGATTCTCTCTACGTGTCTTAGATGCATCCTCTTCATCACCTATAATCATGAAGCTTCATCACCAACTGTGGAAGTCTCTTTATTTCTTTTGAAAAAGTTTTTCACGCCCACAGCGTACTCCATCAAATGATACATGGAATCTCAGGATAGCGAATGGTCTACCCTCCTTATCCTTATCCTTATCCTTAGGTTCTATGTTTCCTGCCCTTTCTTAGGGTAATAGATTATGAAAAAGGGTTACTTTTTTCGGTATTTATAAAAAGAATCATTCAAAAATTTTGTTTCTAAAAAAAGATCACTTTTATAATAAAAGAAAATGCATTAGAGGGCTACTTGTGATATCCCGATCTCACATTAAAAACGGATGAATATCCGGTATAGTATAAGAGTCAAAGAAAACACTCTAACTAGCGAGGTGCCTTTTAAGGACAAAACTGTGCGAGCTTAGGCCCAAAGCGAACAATATCTCGCTGGGTTGGGTCGTTACACTACTTTACTGTGTAGTTATAGTTATGTAGGATAGAGCGTAATCTACTTAGGACACGAACACATTATATATGAGACATGAGCTTCCCTACGTGAGATACGAGTGTATCATATGTGAGTACAAACATTTCTTAACTATAGTAAAGTGACATAACTTTTTATTTTATTTTTTTTGAAAAGGTAACATTCAAGTCCAATTTTTGATAAAAAGTAACCCTTTTTGGATAGAAGCTTTTTGATGGAATCTTCTTATAAATACAGTCCAAAAAGTTTTCCTTATTCATAATTTTCCCATTTTTTTTAACCCTTTTCCTTAACCTTCCAAATCTTAATTTGGCAAAGTTGGGGGTTTGGTATCTTTCCACTACAAATTAAAAACAATAATAACAGAAAACAAAAGAAAATTAAGGAAATTCAAACTCACCCAATGTGGAGGTGCTACTTGGGATATTGGCAAGTCTTTTATGATTAAAAAAAATAATTTTTTTTAAAAAAAATTTAAATTTGAAAAAGCATGTTGTAGAAGTGCTCATCACGTGCCGTTCCCCATCTGGCAAGAAAGACAGAAAAAGACTTTCACATTAAACACTCTATAAATCACTTAGCTCTCCCCTAACCATTTCTCTCGAATTATACCTTTACATTGCTTTGAGACGGTAGAGCAGCTTGTCAGCCATGGCTTCTTCTTCTTTAGTTTCTGTTTATCTTCTGTTAACCCACCTTGTACTGGCTTCTTACTTCTCTGTCTCAGAAGCCCAACCCACTCCTCCTTTGGCGAAGGGACTCTCATGGACTTTCTACAAATCAAGCTGCCCCAAGCTGGAATCCGTCATCAGGAAACAGCTCAAGAAGGTCTTCAAGAAGGATATCGGCCAAGCTGCAGGCCTCCTCCGTCTCCACTTCCATGACTGCTTTGTTCAGGGATGTGACGGGTCGGTGCTGCTTGACGGGACGGGCAGTAGTCCGAGCGAGAAGGACGTAGAACCAAACTTAACCCTAAGACCCGAGGCGTTTGAGATCATCAACGACCTTCGCCGACGCGTTCACAAGCGCTGCGGACGGGTCGTCTCCTGCTCCGACATCACCACCATCGCTGCTCGTGACTCCGTCGTCCTGGTAATATTCAATTCTTCTCTTACGAGGAAATAGGTGATGTAGGGATGAATTTTCTGTGATCTACGGAGCTAGCCTACTATGTCTCCTGCAATATTGTGAGATATTAGGGGTCTGTGAACTTTATGGAAACTATTTCATGAAGAAGAAAGACAAAAAATTAATTAAAGAAACCATGTAGAAGCAAAAACCAATGATTAATTTGAAGCAAGAAAGAAGGAATTGAATTACAATAATCGTAATCACTCTTGTAAACACATTCTCACTTTTCTCCTGCCCTTGTTCTTACACTTTGAGAGAGGTGTCGCCACGTGGAGCATCCAAAGGTCTTGTTACAAATACAAGAAGGTTTTTTTTTTTGTTGAAAAAACTCTCTAACAATTAGATGATCTATATGACAACATCTCTCTCAAACTGTAGGGACAAGTAATGGAAAAAAGTGTAGAGGGTGTCATCTTATTGTAATTAGCTTTAAGTTTACTAGGCGAAATGCATGTACTATGCATGTAGCAAAAGAATTAAAAAAGTGGGATGCAATTAATTGGGAAATAAATGAAAATATAAATTTAAGGACATTTTGGGGAATAGAATTTAAGGTAAAGGGTATTTTAATAAATGTAAGGTAGTAATATAATTGTAAGTTAGTTATGGGGAGAAGAGAGTGAATATAATAAAATGTGCGGAACAATTTAGGTATCAAATGTCAGCAAAAAAACATACGGTTGGCTTTATAATAGTAATAGATAAAAAAAAAAAGCTATGAATATTACAAAAATTACAAAGACACCATTAATATATAATAAATGCCAAGACAATGCTCTATATTATTTTATGGGTTTGACATCCTCCACACTTCTCTCTTGTACTTATGTGCATGCTCTTTAATTGACATGCCCTTATGTGGAGCATATTAAGGTTAGGAATTTTTTTTTTCACTATAAATGTAAGGAGGTTTTAATTTCTTCTTAAAAATAAAATATAATCATTATATGCTTCACAAGGGAGTATCTCTTCCAAATTAAGTGTACAGAGACAGAAAAGAGTAGGAGATGTCATCTCACTAGATGCTTCTTCAATTTGGCAAAAAAGAATAACTATCCCTGATTTTTTTGTCAATACCCCCATATTCAAAAGGCTAATCATACTACAGGAAACTAGAGGCTTCAATTTCTCAACCATAATGATCTACTACTTTAGTGGATCCTATGGTCAACAAATTAATCATTCCATGCCAGTTAATGATCGTAGTCATGCATGTTTATCATCATATCCGTAGGTGATTATATATCTAACATTTTTCGGGTACATTATTGCAGTCGGGTGGCCCCGATTACCGGGTTCCACTAGGCCGGCGGGACGGGCTAAGCTTTGCAAGTAGGAAAACAACCTTGGACAACCTTCCACCTCCCTCCAGCAACGCCAACGCCATCCTCACCTCGCTCGCAACCAAACATCTGGATGCCACCGATGTCGTGGCGCTCTCCGGCGGCCACACCATTGGCGTCAGCCATTGCACGTCTTTCACTGATCGGCTGTACCCGAACCAGGACCCGAACATGGATGGGTCCTTCGCTCACCGGCTCAAGAGGATTTGCCCCACCAAGGGCTCTAACAACACCACTGTGTTGGACGTGCTAACACCGAACGCATTCGATAACAAGTACTACGTTGATCTCAGGAACCGGCGAGGGCTGTTCACGTCGGACCAGGACCTGTTCACCGACAGGAGGACCCGGCCGATCGTCCAGAGCTTTGCGGCGAACCAGACTTTGTTCTTCGAGAAGTTTGTTTTCGCCATGATTAAGATGAGCCAGTTGAGTGTGTTAACGGGGAAACAAGGGGAGATACGCTCGGACTGCTCGGTGCGTAACCCGGGGAGGATTTATCTTGCGTCTGTGGTGGATGGTGAAGAAGAGGATAGTGCAGTGTGATAATGCATCATACGTGAATGCATGCAGGATTCATGGGATTTATGTATAAAACCTATATATGAACACGTAAATTAAGAATACTATATATGTATATTTGTATGGTGAATAGATAGGATTTTATAAGATAATTGCTATTAGTAGTTCTGTTAATTTCTTCTATACAACAGCCTTAGAATTGGGTAATTAAGTACTGTTGCGGTGGGGGCTTTTTTGTTTTGCTTAGTAGCTAGTAAATTGAACTAGCACAAACATTTTCATGAGTAAAATGTGTGACATGCCTAACTGTTGCTCCAAACGCCCCAAGGCTTACGGAGACTTTGCTGGTTAAGTACTTAACCTTCAGGATAACATTATTCCACCACGCTTCCGTAGCCAATATCGACAGTGGCTCATTCTATTGACACTTACCCGATGATAGTCCTTTCTCTTTTAGCAGCTCCCTCATCTATCAATATTCAATGACTTAGCACCATTTTCATAGATAATATCAAGGTATATATTTTGATCCAGCTTATAGGTCTCTGCTCCTGTGACTCGAACTCGGGACGTGATGGTTGGCTCTGATTTGTTACATGTCTAACTGTTGCTCCAATGGCTTTCATGAATATCTCCACGAATACCTTTCATATCTATTTCTCATTCTTCCAACCCAAAATCATTGTAGGCCCATTTCCCACACATCTTCAGAAAATATAAAGTCGGCAATCTTTACAGTAACTTTGTTCCCCTCGTGAGTAGAATATTATTGTTCTTAATATGGTAGTGAAAAAAACCAGACCCATGAATGTGACTAAGCCCATGGACATGCAATTGATCGGGAGTAAGCCCGAACATCTAATTTCGGCAATCCTTGAAGATAAATTTCAATTATGGATGATCACAAGAACCTTGACCTTTTAATAGTCTTCCTCTAGCTATGTTCAAACTGAATTTAACACATCTTCAATTATCTTATCTCCCTTTGGACATTTAAACAAACTGTAAAATTGTGAGAATCCCTTGTTTCTTGTCTCGCAGATTCTTTTAGTTTCAGACTTCTAAAATTGGATAGCATTTTCTCAGATTCCGGTTCCTGCAGCAATTTTTTTTTCCTTTTTCCTGGTATCCAAACGCACTGTCCATATGGGAATCCTACTATTGACTTGTGAAATTAAACCTTCAATATACTAATCTTGATTTGACAAGCTACTATGGAGACACAAGCTGGCCCATGAACTCCTCCCTCTTAATAGCTTTTGGTTTGCCCAGAAGGCCAGAAATTGCTTTTGGCATGAGGGTTAACTCAATTGTTTGGTGGCATGCATGAAACTATGAAGGCACAATTGTAATGACAAACAATAAATACTTGTCTGTAATCACTATATATCTTGAAATATAGGGACATCATCATTATGTATTACTAACCATCATGATAACCACCTAAACAGGTTACCATTACTCATGCATCAACACAATTCTGAAATCCCCAGAGGTAGAGCTGTTAACTTTTGACCTAAATCTGTCAGCCCCATTTGGATTTGAAATGGTTTTAATTTACAGCCTTCTCTCAATCTAAAGTCTAAACCCATTTCAAAATTAGGTGCATTTGAGTGGGCTGGCATATTTATACAGCACTATGGATCGCACATGATATACACGTGCGTGTAGAGTGATGTGTTCTCATAATCTCATTAAAGTCACGATGACTTCCTTGACTTCCAACGGTGAAATTTGTGTCCACACAGGTGCATGAAGCTTACGTGTACACACCTTCCACCATTGGATCAGCAGATATTCCAGCATGAGGAACCAGCTATATGGTCTCTATAAAACCCACCTAACTTGCCCAAATTAATCCACCTTCTTTAGTTAGGTTTTTATTGTCTATGTTCATCCTACTTTCCGTAATACACATAGACCCCACAAAGAAAAAGAAGCTTATGTGAGTGTGTGTATATATATATATATATTATGCGTACACACATATAAAAATAGAGTGAGCTTGCTATCTTTTCACAAAGTGGGGGTTGCACTCAACAGGTTAGTTAATCAAATTCAAAGCTCTAGGTATAGAGCTAAACCAAAGGGCACGGGCTTATCCTTTTTAGAGGACAAAAATGGTCTGTGGGACTCCATTATCCCCCTCCTACCGAAATATGGTGGGACCGCATGTTCATGTGAACCCATTTGAGCCATCTCTTATGGCACCCTTTCCTTTGTTGGTCCCACCACCACCAGCTTGTTGTGTTTTGTTGATTTTAAAAAGGACTCAAAATTCTATCTTTTAGTGATTTGTTTTTTGTTTGGGAAAAATAATCCCACATTGGAAGTTTATAAGAACTTCATAGTGTTTATATAGAATGGTGAGTACCAAAGGGGTGCAACCCCTACAGTGAGACACTATTCGTTGTTGTTTTAGGGTATCTTTCAATCACGCATGCGCCATCGTCTCTGTTTTATTCTAAATGTTGGGGATTTAACTGTTGGTTATTAACATTAATTAGCATTAATAACATTGCTAAATGTGCGTGAAAAAAGGTCATGCACGTTCAGTAGTTGTTCTATAAAATGATTAAGGGTTACTAGGGTTTAGATCATCTTTTTTCTGAAACGACAGAACCCTTCTCCCTCTTCTTCTTCTACCTTCGTCTGAAAGTGTCACTGTCATTGAGTTCTCTGTAGCCCAGTATTGTTGTGCGACTTGCTGGAGGATTTGAGTCTGTTGAATGCTGGAAGCGAAGGCATCGTCACCCAAGCATTGAGGAATTAATCCAACAGGGGGGGGGGGGGTGTGCTGAAAGGCTTTAAGCACAAGGGCTTTTGAGCCACGCCTCGGGCCACCATCGATAAGTTTATTTTGATTTAAATAGTTTTCTTTTGATTCTTCTTCAATTCTGTTTGTGTCTTATTTTCCATGGTTTCTGCAACTCTGTTCGTGTCCTAATTTTCATCTGCATTTTGTACCATATTTAATCTACCTATTCGTGCATTTGTGTTTCTATTTTCATATACTTGTGTATCAGATATCGTATTAGTTGATTGAAAATCCGGAATCTGAATATCTGTCTTGTTCTCGGCTGTTCCCACTTAATCATTGATTACTGTTTATTGTAATCTCCGTTATTGATCAGTATTTTCTTGCTGTTTTGTTTTATTATTCAGATAAGAACATATTGCTGATTTCTGCTCCTATTCATATTTTAATAAACAATCCATACGTGCATTGCTGTATCATCTTGTTATTGTTTTAATTTAAGTACCCTGTTACACATAGAGCTGTTAACTTTTGACCTAAAATCTGTCAGCCCCATTTGGATTTTAAATGGTTTTAATTTACACCCTTCTCTCAATCTAAAGTCTTAACCATCATGTAAAGTGATATGTTCTCATAATCTCATTAAAGTCGGGATGACTTCCTTTCAATAGATAGCTAAAATGGTTCAAGCATGCATCTTGGCCTCTCTTTGGGTAGATATATAAAACCCACCAACTTGCCCAAATTAACCCACCCTCTTTAGTTAGGTTTCTATTGTCTATTTTCATCCTACTTTCCGTAATACACATAGACCCCACAAAGAAAAAGGAAGAGCGTCTGAGTGTGTGTGTATATATATATATATATATATGCATACACACATATAAAAATAAAGTGAGCTTGCTAACTTTTCATAAGTGGGGGTTGCACTCAACAGGTTTGTTAATCAAATTTAAAGCTTTAAAGCTCTAGGTATAGAGCTAAACCAAAGGGCATGGGCTTATCCTTTTTTGAGGACAAAAATGGTCAGTGGGACTCCATTATCCCCCTCCCACCGAAATATGGTGGGACCCCATGTTCATGTGAACCCATTTGAGCCATCTCTGATGGCACCCTTTCCTTTGTTGGTCCCACCACCACCAGCTATCCTTCATGATTCCCTGCTTGCAAAGGCAAATCAAGGCTTTTCTTCCAACATCACACATGGGGATTGTGGGGTTCTTTCTTTTCCCCTATATAGATTACATATCTATGGAGTCCAAAGAGCTAGCTGCAGTAGTTGGTCATGGAGAAGAGCAGATCGTTTCCTGCTGCCGAGTACTCGTCTTCTTATTCAGGTGGCATGTTCAGGTTTGAGGACCGGTCGAACTCGTACAGCTTCAATGGTCCGAGCAGCATGGGTGATGGGTTTGTCCCGGCGTGTGATCCAGAGCTCAAGAGGAAGAAAAGGGTGGCGTCTTATAACGTGTTTACAGTGGAAGGTAAGCTCAAGTCCTCGTTGAGGAACAGCTTCAAGTGGATCAAGAGCAAGCTCACTGATACCCGTTACGGTGTGTGAAATCTGCAGGATCACTGCTGCCCCTCTCTCTCCGGATCTGTGCTTGTACTGCGAAGCAGTCTGTGTCAGGGTTTTGTTTCCAAACCAGAATCAAGTACATCCCCTTGTTTTGTTCATCATTGGGAAAGAATATTGGAAAAATTGTAAACTTTTTTTGGGGTAACTTGGTTTTGTGTTATTTTTTAAAAATAACACTGATTCAATCATTAAATTCTTGTTAATGGGGCAAAATAGTAATTGAGAATGAGTATCATTTTAATGTTCACAAGGCTTTTCCAAAAATGCCCTCAAAACACTTCTTAACCTCATTAAAATGTGATAACAAACAAATTCTTTCACAAGTATGTTGAGGGCATTTTTGAAAAAGTTCTTCGTAGAAATGACACTGATTCACAATTATTTCTAAAAAGTATCACTAATTTTCAATAATGATGATTGAATCAGGATTGTTTTTAAAAAGCATCACTAAAAAACCAATTTTTCCAAAAATTTTTTCCTAATAAACTTAACACCGTAGTAAAGGGTAAAGATTTTAAAAGAAAATAAGATAAATATGATATAAATTTCTTTAATTAGCTTAGAAATATATAAATATATATATATTGGCTATTTTCTTCTCTTTCCCAATCCAAGTTTCAAATATAGCCAGAATCTGCTAATCCTTCCAATATGACTTAAAGGGAAATGAAGTAGCAATAGCTGTGGTCAAGTTATGAGCTAATTTTAAAGATATTTCTTTCCAAGTGCTTGAGAAAAAGTGTTTGAGGTTAGAAGGTGGAAGTAACTTAGTCGCATATATCATATTAAGATCCAGTCCATAAGATGTCTAACAGGTATATTTTTTTTCCTTGGGGATGTAGCTCAGATGGTAGAACTTTTTGTTTTAATTTTTCTGTGTCTCATTTAGTTTTTTGCAAATTTACCCAAAAACATGTGCACTTTAGGTTTGTGAAATGTGTAGACTACAAGAGTTACATCTCCACAATTATTATGATCTTTCTTTCTCTTCTATCTCATTTCTCTGTTCCTTCTCTCTATGCTGATTCAAATCAATTACTTTCAACTAAACAAAATATTGTTCTATTTTCCATGCCCTCCTTTTTTAGATCAACTATCAGATGGCATGCATAGTACTGCATGTAAATACATAAACCCTTACAAATATTCTTACACAACTCATGAGAGTAATTATTTAAGGGATATGGGTACACAAAACTTGGTGTAAGATTTTTTTTTTTTCATGTAATATCAAGCAAGGTGTTTGTTAATATCTTCAAAGTTCCATAAGAAAAGTGATAGATTTAGGAGATTTATCAGAAGGCCTTTTGCATGTGAATGTTTCTGAGGCAAAAATTCAATATATAAAGGTGAGACCAACTAAGACTTATAGATAAGTGGGGTTCTCCAAATGAACCTTCACATGGAAAATGCATGTCTCACCAAATTCTGGATCATTTGATCAAACCATCCCACCCTGCATGCAAACATGTTTTGGTTAAAGTTGGCATCAGTTTCAGTATGCCTCTACCATCCAAATGGGTCTTTTACCTTGTTTCCAATGATTTCATTGTCAACGCTAAATGGGTCTGAGAGTTAGTTTCCAACCATTTTTCTGCGTTTCTCAAATTTTCGCAAGATCCTCCTTTATGTTTGTGATCTGTTTCTGGAATGATTTCTACTTCTGGAAGGACCAAAACTCACCCTGGAAGTAAACTTTTGATCCACAGCAAAAACAAACAAATCTAGAATTTGACTGCCAAAAATGCCTTCTGAATCACATGTAAACAGATGGCCTCAGTACAGAACCTGAGCCACTTACAAAAAGAGTTGCACTCAAGAAAAAAAAATTTGCTACTATCAAAGATTTATATTATTTCGTTTATGATTCAATTCAAGAAGGAAAAAGAATGTTGTAAAAAAATATAGAATGAAAGAGAAAAAAGGAAAAACAAGTAGCCATTTACTCACAAAATATGGCAAATCTCTGCTTATTCGGTTCTGATGTCGCCTAACCATCATATGTATACAGTTTAGACATTTTTGATTGATCCATTCTCCAGTAATCTCTTGTGGAGATAGACCTGTGATTCGAAGTCAACCTGCATATCTTGTCGTCATCTTGCTTGTGGTCGGGGGTGCTTGCTTTGGAGGTGGGTATAAGAGGTGGGGTCTCTAGTCTCCAGAAATCTCTTGTGGAGATGGACCTGTCATTGAAAGTCAACTTGTATGTGGTCTCATGGTCCTCATAGTCGATGGTGCTTGCTTTGGAGGCGGGTAAAAGAGGCGGGTTCTTGATATTCTTGGCACCATTAAGGTGGTCATTGGATTTTAAGAGTATCTTTTGATGGGAAAGAACAGTTAGGAATGGTGATGGGGGTGGACTCTCCTCATGCTTGCTTGGCTTCACACTAGAGGAGGTACTACCTGTACTGCTACTCACCTCATGGCTAGGGAAGATCCACTCTTCCTTCTTGTTTGGATCCTGCTATAAAACCGTATGCATAATATATAAGAGTTATAACAAACTTCATGATGGTACAAAAAATTCAATCGGTGAACAAAATGGAAACCTCAGTTGGCCTTAATTTAGTTCTAGATGCTGCCAGGTTAACTAGAGCAAGTTTAAGGGTATTGAATCAAATAAAAGATGAACTCCAGATAAAAGTGGTGAAATTTACATCAAAAGTTCAAAGCTATTTTTGTCATCTATGGATCTGTGTTTACCTCCTTTGAAGATCCAGAGTCTCCTTTAGATCCTTCACTACCATTTTCCTTTCTCTTGTGACCGTCATGAAAAGTTCGAGACCTGTGTTTCATTTTTGAACTCCTATGTCTGTAAGTCAAGAAACAAATTAAATATTTTGATTAGTCAAAAAATTTGAGGCCATCAACAGCTACCATTCATTATTCTTTCCCAGAGGAAAAAAATTACAATGTAATCAAAATGAAAGGGATATACATATACTAACTAATATCACTATATATATTTACATGTCATAAGCATAATCCAGTCTCTATAAGATGGTGTAGTGAGTGACTAAAATACCTTAGTGATGTAGGGCCGTCCGATTTTATTTGCACAATTAATGTCAGATTTGTGTAATTCTAGAAATCAGACATATTATCACTGAAAATGACTTCAATTTGTTTTTTTAGAGTTCCAGTGAACTGGTGTCTGCATTCCGGCAACATTGTCATGGCACAGAGCGTCCATAATCTGTGATCCAATTTTAGCCACAACAGACAGCCACACAGACAAGTTAAATTATCCAGGTGAGAGGCCTCTTCCCACGGGCTTTCCAGGTGAGAGGCCTCTTCCCACAACAGACAAGTTAAATTATCCACGTGAGAGGCCTTTCCAGTTGGACCAGATGAAAGTAGGAGCCACACACCAACATTCCTGAAAACTGAAAGATTCATGTTTACTAGCACACACATATATCAATCTAATGAATTGAATCATTCTTCTGATAGAAATTCAACCTCAACAACTAAGAGATCCATTCGAGGACCACGAGGACTAGTTGAAGTAATGTATTCTGATAGAAATTCAATCTCAACAACTAAGAGATCCATTCGAGGAACACGGGGACTAGTTGAAGTAATGTAATAAGGCTCCCAATATGGTAAGCTCATTACTTATTGCATCAGTTCATAACAACAAGTTTATCAAAGGTCAAAAACAGTACTCCATTCCATAATATTCCTTCACAATTGGAAGTCATGAAATATCACAGGCAAGCATTAGGATCAGTAATTATTTTTAATAAAAAAAAAATCAATGTCATTACTTTTATGAGTAACTTATTAAATTGAGTAATTCAGTATGATAAACGCATGATTTGGTAATAGAGGAAGGTGAGCTCAATATACATATTTACAGAAGTTCTTCCTTGTGTACAATTAACTTACTTTCTCCGCTCATGTGTCTGAATTGGCTCATCCTCCTCTATGAAAATAACTGGAAGACCTGCAAGGTCACACGCCAATGGGCTTGTGCTGAAGAACTGTAAGCAGAAATTATTTCTTAGCATAAGATGCATGAAAGAGCTTTCTAAGAAATATAGAACAAATGTTCATTTCATCTAGACCCATCAACAGCAACTTACTATAGACATTGAAAGTGCATAAATACACTCCTAAAACCAAAAATTTCAATGACTTTAAGTGGCATGAATAATATCACAAATCATCAAAAACAGCCTGCCTCTTGTACTTACTTCATTTTTTAGTGCAGAAGATGCACTGCCACGATATGCAGGGTCCAGAGCAAGAAGCCTGGCCAGGAGTCCCACAGAAGATGAAGGGAAGTCCCTGAAAGTTTCCTGAAGACTTGGTTTGTAGGGTTGGGGCGGTCGAAAGCTTGTAGGAAGCTTCAGTTTCTTCCAGTAATCCTCGGATGGTGAACCACAAAGCTTGAAAATTCTATGAAGTTGTTCAACCTGAATGCATAAGCTCAGTAATTGAATAAACAAGCAACCAACAATATCCAAGGCATCCAATAACATGACACAGAACCTGCCAGTCAACTAGGATTAAAGGATTTCTCACCTCCGTCCTACCAGGCATAATAGGTGTCCCAGCAAACATCTCCGCCAGAAGACATCCCACACTCCAAAGATCAATGCCAACTCCATAATTTGTAGCACCTAACAGTAGCTCCGGGGCTCTATACCAGAGTGTCACAACTCGGCTTGTCATAGGGCGCTTTTCCTTAGGATGGAAATAATACGCAAGCCCGAAATCCGCAATCTTCAGCATCCCATTTTTGTCAATCAATAGGTTGGATCCCTTAATGTCTCGATGTAAAATCCCCCTCTCATGGCAGTGCTGCAAACCCGAAAGCAGCTGCTGCATATAACATTTGACCTGTACCAAAAAGCCCCACCAGCTACTAAGATAAATTTCGACATTATCACCTCAGAACTCAACATCAAAGTACGGCACAAAGAGAAAAACCAACCTGAGATTCAGTAAGCCCCTGGTCAGTGTGAGAGATGATTCTCATCAAGTCCGAATGCATGAATTCAAAGATCAAATAGAGGCTATAATGCATTCTTGATGTCGCCAGGCCTTCAAGCTTGACGATATTGGGATGGTCAAGCTTCTGTAATATCATGATCTCTCTTGCCATAAATTTTACACTCTCAGACTCCGATGTATCAAAACGAACCTTCTTCAGGGCAACAATCTTGCCAGTTTCTCGGTCTCGAGCTTTATACACATTACTATAGGTTCCCTGACCTATCTGTAATAAAAAAGCACACAACCCTAATTCAAATAGATGAATTTTACCACTCTTCCTCTTACTGGTGCAATTCAGTTAAATAATTTAGACATCTTGGGAAACCCAAAAATCCAAAACTATAAACAAAGTGAAAAATTTTAAACAAAAACACTTTAGTTCAACACAAATTTGAAAAGAGACAGCTTTTAAGATCTAAATCTTACAAAAGCTAACCATTTCTCTCAGGATTGCTTATTTCATACACATTGTAGCCATTTTATCAGAATTCAGAAATAAGATTCACTAGCTCACCTTATCAAGCATATCAAAAGACTCTGCACTTTTTGGAACCAAACCCATTAGGACTTCTCTGGGGATATTGTCAACGAGCCACTTTGGCCACCCATCCACAAGCTCCTCCCCTGCAATCTGTCCTGAGGATGGAATCCTCTTAGGAACATTCCCAACCTCCCTCTCTCCTCTCATAATCAACCTCCCCTCATGTTCTCCATCTCCATCTCCATCAGCACCAACTTTCACATCTTTTTTTCCTTTAATCTTTGGATCCTGACCAAAAAGCCTTCCAGAATTCCTACCCACCTGCTTCTGACTCATGGGTTTCCCTCCCAGACCTCCACTAGGCACATAATCATTCTGCAACTTCAACTTCTCCAAGCCATGAGGGGGTGAGTGCATTGAGGGCTTGGTGGGAACACACCCCATTACGCAGCTGAAGCAGTACTCTCAAACCCACCTCGAGAATGATACACTGCAAGTGAATCCCAAATCTGAGAGGAAAATCTCTGTAACATAGTAGAGCAAATATGAGGAACGAATCTTCTCTAGTCAAGAAATACGGGGTCAAGTCGAGAGGGAGAGAGAGAAAAGGACCAGACAAGTGCGATCTGTGCATTTGGAATGGTAACATTTGCAAGGGATTGGAGAGGTAGATCAGGAATTCGCCGACCCTGGCCTGCTATTGGACTTATGCTGCGTGATCTTTTCCTTTTGGCTTCGATATCTTCGCCGTGATGGAGGAGAAAAGATTGACAAAAAGATATGAAAATGGAGCAGTTAGAGCTAGCGATGTTCGATGTGTTGGGTAACAATAATTATGATTCGTTGGAATGTGCTGATCTAATATTTTTCTATTGATGGATGGAATGTACTGATCAAATATTCAAATTTCCCAGACGATTAGCACCTTGAATATTTTATTGGTTAAATCGAATAGAAGATGCAATTTTTTAGATATTGAAGGATTTGGATTGAACGGCAAGTCGACAATTGGCAAGTGTTTGATGCTTAAGCATTGAAAATGGAAGACTTGATAATAAAGACTAATGAGAAACCTGAAAGATACTTTTTAATTATGTGGGTATCAGAATATTCCGTATAAGCCATTATATTAAATCAGCCAGATGGGGTCACATTTACATTTCAAAGTTATTAACATCAAAAACCACAACCATGTTACCCCATGTACGCATGTACATCGATGGATGCAACTTCATGTTTGATTGGCTGTTTCAATGATGAAACATGCGTCCACGCCTGCGAATGAAGCCAAGTATACACATGCTTCACTGTTGGAGGAGAGATGAAACATGGAGCCGCTCCAACTGATATGTACTTCTAAGTACAAGGTTATCGTATTTAATTTCTTTTAGGAATAATTACAGTTTGACCCCTCGAAATTTTAGACAATCCCACTTTCTCATAAAGTTTTCTGAAATATCAGTTTATCACCTTCAGGTTTGTTGCATATAATAGTTTTTCCTTTCTAGAAAATTGACCAGTGGAGTGATAGGAGAAAAAACATATATTAACAACTGTATCCGTTTTTATTCTAACTCACTGAAAAGATAGATTTGGCATTTAAAAGGGATAAAGTTATAAATATATGTTTTTTTTTCTCTTGCCATTTCATTGGTCAAACCATAATAAAGGAAATTGTTATACCACACTAGGGCTGGCAACGGGTCGCATACGGTATGGATTTGCCATGATCCGAATCCAAAAATAAAAATCTGATATACGAATTCGATTTGAAATCCGACGGATCTTTTATATGTGAATCCGAATTCGAAACCGAATTTATATACTGTATCCGAATTCTGGATTTTCAGATCGGATTCGGATATATATCCGACCCATTGCTAGCCCTATACCACACAACAAACTTTACTGCCATTTCATAAACCTAAAGGGGGAAAGTGTGATTTTCCGGAACCTCAAGGGGTAAACTTTAATCATCCCTTCTTTTAAGAAACTTTTGTCATCTGATGGCCATAAACATAAACCCCCGTTGTCACAGAAGCGTTCCGCAGCACAAATCTTAACGAGGTGGGTCCTTAAAAATGGCTAAGTGGGCAGGAGAAAGTATTCTTGACTTAGCACCGTCTTTTGCCAGCATTTTTTTTTATAAAAGCTTGTACAAATTTTAATAGCAATATATATGATTGTGGAAAATGGGGAGACTTTTAAGATGTGTCATTCCCTGCAGCTCCAAACTCTCTTGTGAAGGGTGCTTCAGTTATCTTTGTTCTTTACAAGCTTCATCAACATATTCTTTCTTAACTAAATTTACAGAAAACCCTCCAGTGCCTCAACATACCAGATAAGTTCAATCCAACTGAAAAAGTACTTCAGATTCAGAATTTTTACATGCATTCATCAGCACTTCCGATAGGTGTTTCCACCAAGTCTCAGTTGATATTGGAATGGAAGCCATCACCTATTTTTCTAAAATGTGGCAAGATACGACCACAACATAAAGCACCATTATCATGAAAACAGAATGAAAGCAAGATTATCACAGAAACATTGTTGCAGCATACCAAGCACCACTAAAGTTAAATGGAGTCAAGATCAGATAATCTGCTTGATAGTATGTAAACTGGATTGCCAGGTTGCATTTTACAGTCTTTTGATCAACAACAGTACAATTACGAATAAATCTGGGGTCTTCTGTAGCACACCCATCTTTAGTTAGCAAGAACTATATTCTATTGCAATATGTGCATCTAAAATTTACAATTTAAAAAAAAAAAGTAAAGAAAAAAGACTACAAAAATCATCTCTAGTTAGAAGTACCATGGCTGATAAATTTGACAGCTTCTCACCATGGAATTTCACAACTTTCTATGCATCTTCAAAGCAACTGTCCTGCATCATTCGGCAATGTACGGTAATAATAAACAGATACGCTGAACAAAATCATGAACTTACACCTAAAAATGCGCAATATTTCTACTGATGATTAGTACAATTTCAAAAAGCTCATCAACTTTCGTATCTTCATGTTGATGCTGGAGGAACACTTTTGTCTTTAAATAAGAATGAGCTGCTCTGCAACGCATCTAGACTGCTACCTAGCAAGCTTCCAAGGCTAATAGTGTCTCCATTGATGATCTGTTGTGAGGACGATAACCCCAGATCTGGGGCGCCCAACGAATCAAACTGTATCTAATCATCAAATTAATATAACAATCAAATTAGCCATGTAAACATTATTTTCAACAGCAAAAAAAAAGGCTAGGGATATTTGCTAAAGTACCCAATTAATGCTTGACAGACCCAGACTGTTTTCATTGTTGTCCACTCCCTGTAAGTGAGGAGGCAAATCTGCCTTGGATTCTTGACAAGCATTATCATTTGCGGGTCCAGCTTGTGCACTTACCTGAAAGTGCAAGTTTTAAGAAATAATCAAGTTTCCCTTAAAGTTTGGAGATTAAATATTGAAAAGTATGATCACTGTTCTGAAGAGCCAAAGCATAAGATGCTTAGATAAGATAAAGGTTATGATCTTCCTCCGAAGATCTAATATTTCAGAACAAATGTGTGAACCCTGTGACGAAGTACACATTTTACCAGTACACCCACCATAACAGGTTTTTTTTTTGTTTTTTTGCCCTGGTGCAAACATTTCTAGGAATGAGCAAATACAAATTATTCAAAAAGATAAGTGTATGTGGGCTTCCACATTAAGATCCTATTTGTTTTAATGATAACATCACAAGAACTATGCAGTGTTTGAAGTATGGCCAACCAAGCCACCAAATGAGCATTGCTTAAATTTTTACAATCTAAACTTGATAAACCAAAAGCTGGACAATCTGTGCTACACTTGGCAATAAATCAGCTAAATGTTGAGCCTTAAAGTAATTTAAGTCATCATACTGAAACCAAAAAGAAAGCAAACCTCAGCCAAATCCAGGAATCTGAATGGTTTGGAACTAGTATCAAGATATGAGGCCCCTAGAGTACTTTTTTTTTTTTTGGTAGGACCCCTAGAGTACTTTAAGTTGAATCGGAAGATACCTTTTTAAATGCAAATGCATGGCATGTATCTTCAGCATCTAAAATCGATGACTGTGAGCCAAGAGAACATGAGCTTGGGCCATGAGCAAGGCCATGAATATGGGCAGCAATAGCAGCATCAAATGAATCAAAGCTAAATGGAATTTGCTGCAAACCAGAATGACTTCCAGTAGGCAATGTATCACAATGACTGGGCTTGCCCTGAAGTGATGCTTCAGACAGAAGGCCTCCAATGCTAATGTTAGTGAAACTATCAGCCCACATGGCTGATGATAGTGTGAGGCATTTATCACCTCTTAGATCATCCTGGATGGAAGAAAACATCCACAACTCAAAGATGCTCAATTAACATGAAAAGGCAAAAGATTAAGGACAGATAAATACCACAGGTTCATTTCCTATGGGCTTGGATTCACCCATAAGCACACTATGCATATTGTTGCTCTTGATTGGTTGATACTCTTGACTAGTTACTTCGACTTGCTGCTTTTCGCCATGTATTATATTGAAATTCTCACACGGACCTTTCTTTATGTTTTCTAACTTAGAACAAGCCTCAGAGCGAGTATATACTGTAGGTACTCCATCAGAGAACCAACCATACCTTGAACGGGAGACGGAAGTCAGAAAATAAGAAATTAATAATTCCCAGGAATTCTAGAAAACAATTTAACTCAAACCTTAAGCGGAAAACATCTGGGCTTTCAACAGCTTTGTAAACATCTGCTGCATTGGTACCGCTGTCATTTAAAGTCCATCTCCTGTAACCAGCAAGATTTTCCAACTGAATGTTATATGGAAAGAGTATGAGCTCCCCAACCGCGATGCTTGAAGATCCCCACTTGTTATTGAGATGTTTTAGAACTGAAGATATCTTCTTTCGAGCACTCAAACTAAGCTCCAAGTGAGGATTATGTCCATCCTATGAAAATGAAAACCACTACCACATTTATGTACACCCCAATCATAAATAAATCTTATAGGGACCTTCTCTAGGTCAAATGATTTTAGGTTCCTGAGTTTACCTTCTCCAATCCTACACGAGTGCCTTCATCCATTGGGAAAAGTTGGAGCTTAATCTTTGAAGAAGGCTGTAGAGACTGTCCATGCTCAAAGTTAAACACAGGTGCCTTCTGTTCCGTATGTTGAGGACTCAATTCTTTGAGTGGGAGCTGCTGACCCAATTCTTGACCTGGAGAAGATGAAGAAAGGTAATTGTTCTTTTCAATCAAAAAAGCATGTATTTACCCTAGAAGAGAAGCCTGACAGACTGATGCAATTAAAGAAAAAAGCTCTAACAACTGCTACCAATGCCATTACTACTAGTACTTAAACTCTTATTTCTTTTTTGTACATATTCCTATAGATAGTGTGAACACAGAAGAATAATTTAACATAGAAAGAGGAAATAATGTACTCAGCTTAATCCTCATATTTCATGATTTCATGATTTCATGACATAAACATCAGTGATATGGCAGGACATAATTTTCCAAGCATGCTTAATTTGAAAAAGAGGTCCAAGTTTGAATGCATTTGCAAAAAAAAAAAAATGCTAAAATTAAGTTTGCTGCCAATCCAATCTGCCCCTCCCAAGAACTTGCTTTGGTGGGACTACTCAAATTGTTGTCCATATAAAATAACAAAGGAAACTACTACAATTTCAAGCTATATAGTCATCTCTATAACTAAAAGTCCATCCAAATATAATGAAACTTAAATTCCATCAACCAATGTTGTTGCTAAGTAAATAATTTCGTTTCACCATCATTTAAGCAACTGGATTTCTTTCACTTTTTCCTCTTTTTCTTCAAGTTTAAATACTTATTTGTTTTGAAATTATTACAGGCAAGCCACCATCTGTTGTTGGACCTCTGAATGGAACATTCTGTGTGTGTGAAATGCAAGCCAATTCAAACTCTTCAAGAGATGATATTCATACAAATGTATTCAATAATGCATAAATTCATTTATTAATTTCTTCATCAACCCCTTTATAGTTTAGCTGTTCATTTGTGCAACGTTCCAAAATCATATTTCAGTTCTCCACAATTTTTTCTAACAAATTAATAGTGTTCATTGCTTAAACAGAGAGAATTACACTTGCTTTGAACTCCCATCTGATGATTCAGTAAGATTCAACATTTATATCAACAATAGTTCCAAATACAAGTCATGATATTCCTGTTGGTACAGATTCAGGTCTGGTTTTGATTTAAATGATGGGATTCAGATCATCAACTACATGATTCTAACGAAAGCCAAATCTATGAAACAACTAACCTGTTGTTTTGCTGCACAGGCCACTGTTTCTCTTTCTAGTTTCTCTTTTCCTGGTGCAAGCTTGACTTATTTTGCTCACTGAAGATGTACCACTTTTCATCCTCTGTTGCCTAGAACTCTTCATGGCTCAGCTCCAGTGCACTGAAGAATAAATTGGCAGTAAATCTGCCACATGAAATGAGCACTGAGTACAGTCGGGAGTCTTACAATGTATATCCAACATAGAATCAGTATTATAAGCTAAAATATTTTTTTAGATATCATAATGAATTAGATCTCATTGGTATAACTATAAAGGAATACATCATATGGTTAAAGTTGGTTCTTACGCAGCTCCAGGCTGGATCATGTAACCTTCTCTCCTAGAAATTGATATGCATAGAAAGGTTTTTATATTAGAACTGTATCTATATATTAGAACTGTTCTTACACAGCTCCAGGCTGGATCATGTAACCTTCTCTCCTAGAAATTGATATGCATAGAAAGGTTTTTATATTAGAACTGTATCTATATAATAGAACTGTTCTTACGCAGCTCCAGGCTGGATCATGTAAACTTCTCTCCTAGAAATTGATATGCATAGAAAGTTTTTTATATTAGAACTGTATCTATATTTATTCATAGAGATAAATTTTTTCATCTTGATCTTCTTTTTCATGAAACATATGAATAAACAGAGAACTCAAAATAAAGATGAAAGAATGCAATTTGAGTTAATCGTGTTTGATGTTATAATTTATTGGGTTCTTGGATTATGCAATACACTACTGATGTTAAAAATTCCACATTTACTCCGGTCATTCATATCACTTGTTTAGAAATTAAGCGATTATAAATTTTGCGTAATGAATGGAGTAATTGTGGTTCCTACTGCTTCTGATAAACTATTAGAGAATTTCACGTTGAATATTCTCTAAATGAGTTAGAGTTCTCAGAATGTCCAATGAGTACCATCATATCGCCCTTCACAAAGTGATAGTCACAGTAAGCCTAGCACTGCCATGGAAAACAAAACGGCTTGAAATACATAATACCTATATTCCTGATTGATCATTATAACATCAACTCTTTGTAGTTGCGAAGGTACATAAAATGAGAAATATGTAAATTAGGGTTTATAATAGGTCAATCTTTTCGAATGGCTAAATTCTTAATTATGCCCACACTGGATTTCATCACAATTAGCACCTGATAATGTCTTCGATTCATCATTCATCTAACGTCCAAAGTTCCCATTTGTCATAGTGGAATGTATATTAGGGTTTTGGCCAACACAAACGAACTTCAAAAAAAAAAAGTTAAAGTTCAGCATATAAACCAATCCCAGAATATTCTCTTCACAAACAGAATCACATCTCGAACGAAGGAACGAATTAACAAAATTTTAAAATAAAAATTCAACGTTCATCCAAACGAAGTAAATTTGAACAATAACAGGCGGCAATCTCCACGATACCCAATTGAATCACGAACCTTGTTGATCCACTTGAATACAACTCGTGAGCGTTAATTTGAACAAATTCGTATGAAAATCCAAGGAAGATCGACGCATACGTACCTCAACCCTAGCCGATCCAGCGATAAATTTTTATTCTCCTTTCAGAAGCAGAGAGAGAGAGAGAGAGGAAAAGAGGAGCCCGGGAAGAATCGGTTTCAGACTTCAAACGTAACTTGCCAATTGCCGCCTCATTCGAAAAGTTGAATGCAACTAACATGCGCTCATGGGTTCCCGCTACTCCAATCCCGTCGCGACCGATTACTTCTACGACGTTTCCTCTTACGAATCCTCCGACATCCGTTCGGGAGACGACACGCGTCCACTTTTTCAGCCGACGTTTTCAGCCGAGCCAAAACGTTTTTGAACCGCGTTCGTGAAAATGGTTCGATGGGAGCCGTGTTCGAAAATTCATTTCGCCGAAATGGGGCTTGTTGGCAGGAAATCAAAAAATGTAATTGTTGCTCCAAAAATGGGCCGGTGTGGACACGTGTCGAAGGTGGTGATGTGTCTCTACGCGGGCGTGCCAGTATCGTTTGATACAATGATTTTTGAGTCGATTCCTGACCCCGGGCACCTGTTCCGAATTTGAACCGGGGTCGGTTCAGTCGTACTGCAAGTCACCTGTGATAAAATCGGTCAGGCGATGGTATGAAGACTAGGGGTTCGGTCTTCGTTTTGGGTTCTTGTAAGTGTTTGAAAGCGAAAGCAACTAACGGCACACAAATCCTTTTATAATAAAATCGGCCGACGAGCCGAAAGCGACAACAGATAATCCTCAAAATGGAAACAAAAAGTACAAAAGAAAACCGACAGGGCTCGCAGGACCGGCCTGTCCTGGTCTTATAGCCGTAATCGGGTATAAGCGCAGGAGGAAGGGGCGGCTGCTAGCAAAACCAGTTTAGGGGGTTCACCTTGGATTGCTGCTTACCCGATAATACACAAGTCACCTGGCGTGAACAGAGCGAGTCTCGGGACCGGCTGCTCGGGATTCTGTAAGGACAGAACTGCGAGTCAGGGGCGGCCTCAATTTACTCTCCGGTGGCAGGATTCTGGTGTTAGTCGGAGTAAAGAAGGGTCGAAGATGTCACTGCGACTGGAAGCAGTGAGAGAAGTCCTAGTTTATCTATCTGTATTAGAGGGGATAAAGGATCACGGATGATCAAAATAATATAATAACCGGTTGCGGTTGTGTGGATTGTGTCCTTGAGCTCTTCGAATTGGTGCCCTTTATAGCCGATCCTTGACGGTTGCTCAACGTCCTACTCTTGCACGATCTTCATGGCGGTTGGTCATCTTCAGTTCTCTGTTTCAGAATGATAACCGCCCGGCCATGATCTTAAAATAGTTTTATTCTTGAACGGCCGATGGCACGATCTTCTGATATTTGTGGTTTTGTCGTATTGGCTTGCGTGGCTCGAACCGCATTCTTCTGTATGCGTGCTGATGTGGCCTGCTCAACTATTCAAAGCCTACGTGCCTTGATGTCGTGGCTTAACTAAGCCACCTAGGCACCACGTGTCCTTCTCTTATTCGTCGGTTATATAGGGTGTAAACATTGCCCCCCTACTTTCTCATTATGTCGCTGCAGTAAGACGTGATGAGGAAGTAAAAATACAGTTGTCATGAGATCAGCCCTATGATGGGTCTCATTTGGCCCGTAGATAAGACAAGATTCGGTCAAAAGTTTCTTGTTTTTGAAAAAATGTGACCATATGGAATCGGTCGTAAGCTTTGTGCCAAAATAGCGATTCCGATAGCCATGATTTCGTTAATCGTGAATGGCCATGAATTTGGCTAAAATGGGTAAAAGTTTAATTTACCCAATAAAGATGAATGGCCATGATTTTATGGAAAAGGAGGCTAAAAGTGGCCGAAACACTTTTCTTTCACATAAAAAGTGACTAAATCACTCTTCTTTAAATAAAAGTGGCCAGATGACCTTTTTGTAAGAAGAACACATTCCGGTCTCATCTTTTTGTGGAGGACCATGTGGCCGATTGACTTTTTTTGTAATGAATGTGAAGTCGGCCACAATTTTTATTTGTTAAAATATCCTCATGGCCGTTTCGCCATTTCGGGTTTTCGGCCATGAGCGTAATAGGAGAGCTTTTCGCTTTAAATTATGAAATTCCATGACGATCTCCCTTGATTTTCGTCATTACAGAAATTCCGTAGTTATCCCCGACCACCAAATCATGTTCAGGCCTCAGAGGTGATCAGATCGCCAGTCATTTTTGGGAAAAACATCCAGGTTTGGGATTTTCCTTAAACACGACTCCGACGAGTCAACACCCAAATGGTTGATGCCTAAGGCTGCCTTTGCTTCCATTTATTTGAACTTCTAGGATGAAAATTCTTGTTCCGGTATTGACGACGAATTCTTCATTGACCTTGGCTCCTATGTGACTCCGCCGGATTCCATCTTTTCCGAACACAAAGAACCTTTTTGCAGTGTTCTACTAGAAATCTGGCTGAACTTAATGATGAGGAAAACAAGTTCCCCAGAACTCGTTTCAAACATGAACTTGAAAGCCAGAGAAATGGAACTGGTAAGAAGATGGAAATATTTTTAACCGAAATTGTGAATGTACGTATAATTGGCCGTAATAATCGGCACTTCGTTGAAGATCGTAGTCTCGGTAGCAAAGCTTATACCGTAATCAAGTCCCAGTCAATCAGGTGTTGATTGATCCAATGGTATTTTAAGGACCTTCTTTTCTAAGCAATAAATGGTTGGATGACCATTTTTTAATTACTTCAGTATTACGGCAAAAAAGGCCTGCTTTATCTTGATCTTACCAAATCATGGCCACTTGATAAAAAGTGACGGCCACGTGGCATCAAGAGATGTAATCATGAGAACAACGAATTCATGGCGCAAATGAAAAAAGTAAATGCCGACACAGCAATTAATGCATGCTGTGGTCTTTTGACTTTTTTGAAATCGGTCTGATCATCCTTATACACCTCATCCTCTTCAATGCTATGGGTCTGTTGCCATAATTTCCTGCTCGGCACCGAGATGTGTGAGTGCGCGGGCGTGCTAACATCGGTGCCGATGCAAAGAAGGCGGAAACTTTTGACCTCGGCGCCGTTCGTATGCAAAACCAGACGGGTTGCGGTTCAGATATGAGTCGGCCACCTATGGATGTGAAGACTTCTGATTCGGTGATTGTTAAGAGGATTGGGGCTTGTCCTCCGAGGTCCTTCCCCCAATTCTATGTCGATATGGATGACAGCCACTTTAGTGGTGGCTATTTGATGTAGAATCTGTAGAAATTGACGATCTGCTTTTAGGAAGTTGAACCCCACCTTACATAAACCACCCATGTTTTTAGAAAGTGGGAGACCCCATTTCCCATGTTCTTTTAGTGAGTTCTTCCTTGTGGCTAACCTCCCACGTAGTGGTGGGTTTCTTAACAAACCCCACTTCCAAAAATTGAGGAACACCTGTAGCTACATAATATTTCAATTCAATCGCCGGGCTACGGCAGGTGTATTACGTTGCTGCAGTGAGACGTGATGAGAAAGTATATATTTGTCATGGGACCAACCCTATGAGGGGTCTCACTTAACCCATAGCCATAGGTGATAAGATGAAAGTCGGTCAAAATTTTAAAGGGTAGCCGACACACAATACCCATGGAATTGGCCGTAAGTTTCTTTTAACAACTTAGAAATCGGCCCAAAAATCTTTTTCTTAAATAAAAGGCAGCTAAAACACCTTTTGTCAAATAAAATAACTTTAATGGCTCGTAATCATTACGGCCAAAAGTATTTTTTCTTAAATAAAAGGCAATTAAAATACCTTTGATCAAATAAAGGAGCTTTAACGACCGTAATCGGCCGAAAGTACCTTTTTCTTAAATAAAAGGCATCACACACACCTCTTAACAAATAAAATAGCTTTAATGGCCCGTAATCATTACGGCCAAAGGTATTTTTTCTTAAATAAAAGTCCTTTGAAATATCTTTTATCAAATGGCCTTTTTCTTAAATAAAAGGTACCAGACACACCTCTTAACAAATAAAATAGCTTTAATGGGCCGTAATCATTACGGCCAAAGGTATTTTTTTAAAAATAAAAGTCCTTTGAAATGCCTTTTATCAAATGAAGTAACTTTAACGAACCGTAATCGGTCGAAAATACCTTTTTCTTTAATAATACATGCAGCAAATGACTATTTTTTAATTTTTTAAGTAATCATGGCCGCTTGCATTATGTAAATCGGTCGTTTGTTTACAACCGATTTACGTAACATCTAGACGTTACGTGACTTGTAAACTGGCCGAATGGCCACAGTTTACCTTGTCTTGCCCCCCGAATGTTATGGCAAACAAGATAATATGAAATATTCTGCCAATATAGGGTCTTAGCCCTGAATGGTGGCTAAGACCTTGTATGGCCTGAATCAGCCGTTCATTTAGATCCGGCTGAGAACTTGAAGGTCCTTCTTCAGGAACTTCTGAAACATAGAGAGGGTTTATCTGAGATTCGGCAGGTTCCTCTGGCACTGTATTTTCAGCATGCCGAGTACTTCTTCTTGCCGCCATTAGTGCTTTTTCAAAGACTAATGGTCCCACCGGGCATGCCAAAAAGGGATGTTGCTCCAAAAATGGGCCGGTGTGGACACGTGTCGAAGGTGGTGATGTGTCTCTACGCGGGCGTGCCAGTATCGTTTGATACAATGATTTTTGAGTCGATTCCTGACCCCGGGCACCTGTTCCGAATTTGAACCGGGGTCGGTTCAGTCGTACTGCAAGTCACCTGTGATAAAATCGGTCAGGCGATGGTATGAAGACTAGGGGTTCGGTCTTCGTTTTGGGTTCTTGTAAGTGTTTGAAAGCGAAAGCAACTAACGGCACACAAATCCTTTTATAATAAAATCGGCCGACGAGCCGAAAGCGACAACAGATAATCCTCAAAATGGAAACAAAAAGTACAAAAGAAAACCGACAGGGCTCGCAGGACCGGCCTGTCCTGGTCTTATAGCCGTAATCGGGTATAAGCGCAGGAGGAAGGGGCGGCTGCTAGCAAAACCAGTTCAGGGGGTTCACCTTGGATTGCTGCTTACCCGATAATACACAAGTCACCTGGCGTGAACAGAGCGAGTCTCGGGACCGGCTGCTCGGGATTCTGTAAGGACAGAACTGCGAGTCAGGGGCGGCCTCAATTTACTCTCCGGTGGCAGGATTCTGGTGTTAGTCGGAGTAAAGAAGGGTCGAAGATGTCACTGCGACTGGAAGCAGTGAGAGAAGTCCTAGTTTATCCGTCTGTATTAGAGGGGATAAAGGATCACGGATGATCAAAATAATATAATAACCGGTTGCGGTTGTGTGGATTGTGTCCTTGAGCTCTTCGAATTGGTGCCCTTTATAGCCGATCCTTGACGGTTGCTCAACGTCCTACTCTTGCACGATCTTCATGGCGGTTGGTCATCTTCAGTTCTCTGTTTCAGAATGATAACCGCCCGGCCATGATCTTAAAATAGTTTTATTCTTGAACGGCCGATGGCACGATCTTCTGATATTTGTGGTTTTGTCGTATTGGCTTGCGTGGCTCGAACCGCATTCTTCTGTATGCGTGCTGATGTGGCCTGCTCAACCATTCAAAGCCTACGTGCCTTGATGTCGTGGCTTAACTAAGCCACCTAGGCACCACGTGTCCTTCTCTTATTCGTCGGTTATATAGGGTGTAAACAGTAATCCTCTCAAATCCGAAGTAGAACCATATCAAAAAAGCTTTCTTCATACTCTTTTTCATCTCTCTCTCTGGTTAAAGAGGCTGAAACAAGGTGAGTGAGCTTCTTCCATGGATTTGGAGATGGGTTCTTGGCAAATTGCGAGAGAGAAAGAGTAATGGTGGCGGATCTGTTATCTGGTAAGGAAGAGACAAGGAAGAGGTGAGAGAACACAAAGCAGATACAGAGGAGATAAAATCGACCGCCTACCATGGCTTTCTTCAGCATTTCTCTGTTGTTTTAAGGTGAGAAAGTTTTCTTTAGTTCTTCTCCTTCCTCTTCACCATTCCGCAGTATAAGGAATTTGGATTATGTCACTACTATCCATTTTGCTCCTCTAGAATAAAGGGTATCTGTTTTATGTTCCATTTTCCATGATTCTAGGATATTGTTCACCCGCCTCCTCTCTGTGTTTCCCTCTTTGAATTTCAAATGCTACCGTTCGTATGTATACGTTGATTTCACTCTGCTGCTTCAAATGGTGGTTGGGATTTTACGTAAGCATTCCTTCCATGTGAATAATATATTTTCTATGATGGCTATGTTGTTGAAATATTTTTTGTGTAGCTAAAAATGTTTGCATCAGTGTTGTTATTTATAAGTGATTTTAGGGACAAAATTCATCTTATTTGCTTATTGTCATTCTTGGATTTTTATGTTTAATTTTGTTATTATTATTATTATTACTTTTTTTTTGGCACTGTTTGTGGGCGAAAATGATATTGACAATGTTTATTATGAAATTTGAGTATGGGAAGTCAGGATGTCCTCAAGTGGAAACACCTTACCCTGATTTGTTTCCCGAAGTCCTTATTTTCATTTTGCCCTTATTTCTAGAGAACTGCATGAAGATACAACCAAACACTACCAAAGCTAATAATGTAATCTTTCCTACTTCCTACTCCATAAAGACGTTGGTGGTACCTAAGTTTTGGAAATACATTAGGGGACAATTAGGTGATCTTATGGTGCTGAGGTAGATAGATCAAAAGATTCTGTGTATCTTGTAGATATGCATGAAGGCTAGCTGAACATTTTGTTGTTCTGAAGATGTATAGTTAGAGAAATTTTCACTTAGCAGCATAATTTTTGAAGATGGCATGTACAATGTGTTAAGTTGTCAGATGTATGAAGTGAAATTTGTTGCTTGCTCTGAAGGGTTAAATGGAAGGTAAAGTTCTAGTTATTCTGCAGCAAAATTGTTGATTGTTATCATTAATTTCTTACTCGTAATCATTCGACTTCTAGTTATTTTACCTAAATGATTCAAATGCTTATCAGGTATTGATGAATATGATGAAGCTTACTGATAAATCTTATTACACATTTGCATTAAGAGAATTTAAGAAATTTTTGCAATTATGATTCACCCATATGTTCTAAGCATAAGTTATTTATTGATTTTTGGTAACAATTAAAGTGGGGATACAAAAATGTAGATATTAATCTAGTGACCTAAAATTCATTTAACATATACGAGGGGCTGTTTAGTGTGAAATAAGTCATTGAGCAGGTTTAAACGGCTTAATAGTTAAGGCTTTACTTGGGGGAATTTATAGCATGGTGTTTAATGTTTTGTTTTCGATTTTGCCAGATCCCTAATTTTACTTGTGCACCATTTAGTTGGGATTCTAGAATGCTAGAATTGGAGTATATAAACTGTATATTCTTGGGTGATTAAAGAATCTGATTCTAAAGTCAGCCCAATATTATTACTCATCTGGCAACTGATTTTGAGATTCTGGTTGTAATTCTTGATATGGATTATAGCATGTGTTGTTTTTTTGTTTTTTTTTTAGGTTAGATTGACAGTCTTATAATTTCCACCTTCCTGCCCGACCATCTGCAACCCATATTTGTGTGGGTTATGGTTGTCTTCCATAGCCTTTTTAGTGTGTTATATCTACTTTGACTCATTTATGATCCAATTGAACTTGTATCCTTACCAGTGTATCTAGAATGAAAGGAAACCCACTTCATTCTTTGATTATTATATATTCTCGAAGCCTTAGCTTCAATGATTTGTAGATAGTTAATAGATAATAAAATTCTACATGTGTAGGCTCGAAGTAAGTGTAGGCTTGCTTCTTTAGAAGATGAATGCATGAATATTTTTAGAATGAAATTGTGGAGAAACTCTTTTTTAGTGGATTAATTTGTGGGAGCTTACTGATGTTATGTGGCTCTTACTCTATGGTTAAAACTTAATGAAAGAGATGATAAGCTGGTTTTTGAAGGATCCATAAAAGAATTAAGAAAAATGAGCTTTATCCTATGCATTCTTTCACTAGGAATTACAAGCTAGATTTTAGTGGATTCCTACTGATAACTAAAGAATAATAACATGAAATTTTAGTCTCAATTAGTGCTGTGTTCTTTACATTCGTAGAATATGTGTGCTTGATCCTTTTCTTATATTTAGTTGGATACAAACAGTTTTTTAGGGTTTCTAGATTGCAGTAATGTTAACAGTCTTTGGAGCAATTCTGAACTTGTCCGAAAGAATGCCAGAGTCTTTCCTTCTTGTTGTTGTTTAAAGTCTTGCATTGACATTCAGATTATATTGTACTCTTATTGCAGCTGTATGAATAAAAGATATTCGATCCAAAATTCCAGACATTGACCCTGTAAGATTTGTTTCTACAGATAATTCCATGATTTAATAGGAAGAACTGTTGTTTTACGTTTTCTTCATTCTTTGAGTTGTGAATCTAACCATATAATCAAACTTTGTTAGGAGGTGGCTAGTCAATTGGAGCATATGCAGGTGCTACTGTAGACTATGAGTTATGCATATTCATCATCATTAGCACTTGTAAGAGAGGTCTATGGAAGGCACAAAGACATGGGTAATGCCTCGCAAGTTAGAAGTGACTTGGGAGCCCAACAACATGGTTGAATGTTTTTGAAAATTTAGTTTTGGTAAAACAGGAAATCAAAAGAATTTCGTTAATTCTTTTGATATTTGGACGTATTTCATTCAATTCATATTTCGAAATATGTATATAACTTCTTTTTTTTTTTAAGGAAAAGGTATATACCTAATAGGCTGTGTGGTTTGTGAACATAACTTTGTTAATTCTTTTTACCTCTATAATCCAATTATAATCCAAATCAAGAAACTCAATTCTAAAGGATGCTAAAAACACCAAATTGCATAAGTTGGTTGGAAATATAGAAAGCTTCCATCTCTACAAAGGGTGCTAAAAACACCAAATGGCATAGTAGGATACAATCACATTCACATGGGAAACTAGCACAATCATACGGGGATACAATGACACTCATAGGGGGAAACAAGTATGATCATAGAGGGATGCATGCATTTTCATAGCAAGCTACAAGTCCTATCTAGGGGGGATACAAGCATTTTTCATAGGAGGATACACGTATAATCTTAGAGGGATACAAGCATTTTCATAAGAGGATACAAGTCCTGTCATAGGGGGGATACATGCATTTTCATAGTAGAATACAATCACACTCATAGGGGGATACAAGTATGTTCATATGAGGATACATGTATAATCATAGAGGGATACAAGTATTTTCATAGGAGGATACACGTATAATCATAGAGAATGTAACAGGCAAAAGCCAATTTGTAAAAACTTGATTCTCTTATCAGGATCCCATGAGAAGTGCAATGATTGATTCCTGTATTCAGGTCGCGGACAATGGGAGAGAGAGCATTCATAGAAAAGTATGGACTTAACAGGAAAATTTTATCTTAGCAAGTTACAATTCTTGTTGGAAAAAACTTTTTCTTATTGACATTGAAATTTGCAGGTGTTCTTTATTTTCACCCTTTATAATACTTCTAACCACAATGATCAACTTAAGGTATGATAAAATTTTGTGAAAATGTTTATTCTCAACCATAAATTTTGAGTTCCTAAAATTTCAAATTCCAACTTTATATAGTTGGGAGCAAGTAGTCCGGATGAAACAGCAGGATGGATTCATGCCCTTCAGGAAGCTGGATCAAAGGTTCTTTACTTTTTAATTTGTGCCAGCCTACCACACAGTTATTCTTCTCAACACAAAAGGGTAATTTTACCATTTTGCAGGACTGTAGAGATACAGAAGAGAATGTTATGGCCTTCCAAATGAGTAAGTGGCAATCTTTTAGGTAATTTGTGGATCAACTTGTAGTTCATGCAAAAAAATCTCTAAGTCCTCATTTTGGGCTTTCTTGTTTTCTTTCATTAGAATTATTTCAGGGTACTATGAAAGCTTTCTTAGAGAGAAAATTAGTGAGTGATTTTTCCTTGGAGAAAAAATGAAAAGCAAAGTTGTTAGTGGTGAAATAGTGAGAAGAAGTCTTTATGTCCTTTAGTGTTAATTGTGCTTATAAGATGTGTGTGGATGTGTGTGTGTGTGTGTGTGTGTGTTGCATACATGCAATGATGCTTTTGCTTGTTTCTGTAATACATGGTCGTTACATTGAACAATCCCTCTGCTATGTTTACTATACAATTTCTTTCTCTGATTCAGATATGTGTGGTATGCATCAAGACCTTTGTGAAATCTTATAAAGGCAATGTAAAATAAGTAATCAGGTACATAAAAACATGCTTAAGGATTCAACTGACTCATATTGATTGGTTTGTTTCATTTTGTTCTCATCATGCACACCATATTCAAATTTCTACATTTCATCTTCACCTATTCAATTATCAGTTTCCTGAAACACATATCAACATGGCATTTTAAGATCTCTCAACTTTTCCAATTCCCACTTCCTGAAGTTTGCTTCTGTCATTAAATAATGCCACCGTGATTAAGGGGATTTGGAAACTGTATGTTATTGTTACTAGAGTGTCTAAATGATATAAACATTTATTTTTCCTAGATATATGTGGTCTTTTAATTAGTCCAGTAGCATGTACATTCTTACTTATTTGACCCAATGAGAGTTGGGACTACAGCTTCATACTTCGACATCCAAATGAATTTCTAGTTAGAGGAGGAGACTGTGAACCTTTTCTTTCCTATTATGCACTTGCTTGAGTCGCTGGTGAATGTTTATACAATATTTTTTTCACATAAGGTGCATGATAGTCGGTATAAAACTGCAATCCAAAAAGGAATTGACCAATACGGCATAAAACTAACATGCGGTATCAGCTATGTGTCTACCATATCAGAAAGCTCAATAGTCAATCTAATCCATATCAAGCCTGTCATATAACACAATAATTAAAGCCAAAGCTCATAACATAAGTTGATGTAATTACTGTGAGACACGGGAAAAATCACCGGGATGATCTCCCCTCCGTCAACACACGGGGCTCAACGTAAAAAGTGGGAGAGTCGCCACCATTCAGAACTTTGGAGGTGTGAATAGACACCAAAAGATTCAAAAGTAATAAGCAAAAATAGCTAAAAAGGCAAATTCTAGAGTAAAAATAACTCTACTTGAAAATCAAATCCAGAGATAGGTAAGGGGATTAGATTATGAATGGGGGAAGGTGTTATGCACCCCCATTCACCCACACAAGGTGGTTGCCAAGTGTTTGTTCATGCAAAAAAGTAAGAAAGCTTGCTAAATCATTAAAAACCTTGAAAACGGACAAATGTATGATATCTTCACATGAAGATCCAAATGGATTCCAGATCCTCTTTTATGTCAATATCATTTCTGGAACATCACCAATAAATGGAAATCAAAGCAAAAATTGCAAAAAGCCAAGTTGAGTCAAATCCGGAAAATTCGGTAAAGATAATGCCATTTGTCTTGAAATCCTTCATATCCAACTTTAAATTGAATCAAACCAAATCCATTTGAAAGATTATGGTAAATAAGAGATTCATGCAAAATTTCAAGTTAATCCGGTTGAAAACCTAGGAGTTATGCTCCTTTAAAGTTGCTGCTGGAGATGATTAAAAGTGACAAGTGGGCAAGTTTGGAAAATTATCTAGAAAAATCTGCTCCATATAAATTCATGCAATTTGGTGTGAGTGAAGTCTGTATGGCCATATTTCAAATGAAACTAGCCTCATACAAAAATTCATTCGGGTGTGCCTTGAGTGGTCTCCCGAACAGGCCCCGAAGATCACAAATTTACCCAGAAAAGTGCTGATGAACAGCTCTGAGTAAATCTGTTGCTCACGACACAAATGGAGTCAAAAAATTATGAAACCAACTGGATTTAAAACTAGACTTCCATAGGAAAACTCAGAAACAGGAATCACTCAAATCGGATTTAAAACAAACACATGGCGCTCAGTCGAAGTGACAAGTTCCATATTCAGATCAGAACTGACCTATCAACTTCGACAGAGAGGTGTCAAAAATCTGCTAGATAGAAATTTATGAAATTTGGAAGGCATAAACTAGACAGCCTCACATTTCCCATGGTTCTGGAATCACTCCAAAATTCATCCGGACGATGAAGTTATGAGTGTCCGAAGTCGGGGTACAGTTGCTGTCAAGTTAAGCCTTTTTTTGAATAAAACCAACTCCAAATAGTGATAAAGTGTGTGTGATCCGTGCAAGATTAATCAAACTCCTTTAAAAAACATTTGAAAACATTCCAGAATTGCTTGGGGCTATTTATTTCAGATTTATTACAATAAATGCAATAAACCCGAAATGTGAGCCCATCCCGCCAAAACATGTGCTATGTATGTGTAAGTGTAGAAATCATGCAAGAACAATATAACAACATAGCATGCATTCATATTCATCAAAATAAGGTTCTAAAACAACCTAGGGTTCCGTTCCATTATCGTTTCCCTTAGTTCTCTTTCCCCGTTAAACACGGTTCTTCAAGATAATCTTGGGGTACTTTGAATATAGAACGGTTTACACAGATTCAAAAGGCTTATAGCAAAAGAGGTTCTAGCACTAGGATCAATCCCCAGTCTCGTTTCTCCTAGATCCCGCCTTCACGTTTTACGGCTAGGGGGAGTCTTGAGATACTTTGAGCCGGGGAAGGGTTTTCATACACACATCAAGGCCTTATTCTACAGAAAGGTAGAAGAAGAGATCTATATCTAGAATGTAAAAACAGAAAATTAAAGATAGATTTGAGGCTTACCTGGGTTCTGGAAGCACTTCCGCAGCGGTTTCCCTCTTCTCTCAGAGCTCTTCTTGGCAAAAGTTCTTGGCAAGAATTGTTGGGAAAAGAGTTAATGGCCATTTGCTTAAGGATGAGCCTCCTATTTATAGGCAAAGGCTAGGGTTAGGGTTGGTGAGAATGGTAGACACAACATAATGTCTATAGCCCACCAACCTTAACCCTAAGACTATTTCCGAGATTTTCCTTCATTTAATGAAGGACATGATGGTAAAAGATGAAATCTCTCGGAAAACCCTAATTTTGAGCAAAACTTATGTATTCGGCATGTCAGGCCGGATACACGAGTGTCTTAATGTATCCGGCATATGATGCCGGATACACTAGAGCCTGCTTGTATCCGATATATTCCATCGGATACAAAAAAAAAACACTTGTATCCGGCCTGAGTTACAGGATACAAGGAAAAAACTCATTTTCTCAAATTCTGTGCTGGCCTTCAAGGAGATAATGATTTTTGATGATTATTGATCATTTTGACAGTGCAATTTGGGGTGTCTACAATTACTAAAGAAATTTTACCTCATTTGAAAATTTTTAGTTCGATGCAGGGGTGACACTGAGAATGTAACAGGCAATCCGAAATTTTGGTAACTGACATGATTTCATTCATTTCAGCCCTCTTCAGGATATTCAATCTTCCATTGGAGTGTTTTTATATTTGCAATGAATGAAATTTACATTGTAAATATTCAAATAAAATAAAATAAAAGGTAAAATGAAAGAAAGGAACAATGAATATGCAAAAAACCAACAGCCTACTTATGAACATAACAATCAATAAAAAGTTTGTTTTTTGCAAGAACTTCTCCGAAAATTTTACAGAAACAAAAAGAAAAAAAAAATGGCATGTTTCAATCCATCAGCATTTCTAAATATTTGAAGTCCTTGTCTTTATAATATCCATTATGCTCAAGGGAATACAGCCGGTTAATAAGAAGGAAAAAAAAATACCTTTACATGAATGTGATGGACTCAAGAGTGGGTATGGAAGAAATCCCACAAGCGAGTAAAATCCTGAAACATGCATACGATATTTTTTTTTAAAAAATAGAGAGAAAAAGAAGCAGAAGAAACCCTAATACTCCTCATAACGGACCATCTCACCAAAGAGAAGAAAATGGAAAAGAAATTTTCACTCTTTCCACTAGCTATGCGGCTTAAATTTTCCGAATTAGTTGCATTGAAACCTATCTCGGTCGGATAATAACCGAAAACCACAAAATCTGAAAATCCCTAGAATAATCGGTCTGTAAAAGCATCTCTTTTACAGATCTATGTTAAACTGCTACATTTCTTTTTCTCAAATCAAACGAAAATTTACAATTTCGAAAGCATACAGGGTAGGGCCTCCATGAAAGCTTACCTTACTTTGCAACGCGAGCTCGAAGGGGTGCAAAATTCCGTCTACTGAGTCGTGAGGGACGAGCTCGTGGAATGGGAGATATTGGTTAGTCGCCGAAGAAAAGAGGAGGGGAAAATGCCGGATGGAGGAGATCGTTGCCAAAGAGGAGAGGAGGAGACGGAGTTGGACGAAAGAGATTGTTGTAGCCTTGCAGGAGAGAAAAGGACGGGACGAGCCTGATGGAGGAGAAAACAAAGTTGTCTCTCAACTTTGGGAAGAGTAAGAAGTTGGACTGGACACGTGGCTCCCATTGAGCCATTTTCACGAACGTGGCTCAAAAATCTTTGGGTCGGCTGAACTGAGGGGGACGCGTGTCGTCTCCCGAACGCTTGTCGGAGGCTTCGTAAGAGGAAACGTCGTAGAAGAAATCGGTCGGTTAACGTTTCGATGGCTGTCTGGACGTACCTACTCTTAGAGCACTTTTTTTACACGTGGCAATTAAATTAAGTAAAAATATAAAATTATTTAACATATTTACTCATAAACTAAATAATTTTCGTATAATAAAAGAGGACAAATTAAGGTTTAAGTCTACTTTTCAAGGATTTTTAGGATTTGGGCCTAGATTTTAGAAGTTACAATTAAGGTTGTCAAACGGGTTGGGCGACCCAAGTGCTAATTTGGCACAAGGCACGACTCATCATCTGTGTGACTGTGCCGTGGTAGGTCGACCTTCCCAAGCCGTTGACCCATGTAGACACGACCCGGGTGGCTTGGCGTGCACGGTTGGGCACGGTTTGGTATGCAAAGCCAACCCAGCAATCATGCTGTCATGTGGCATGGCGAACGTTCGGTTGTTTTCTTAATGAATAATATAAAATATTAGTGCATGTGCAATAGGCAAAATTTTAACTATTTTAACCCTATATTAATGACGCTTTTACAATGAATGGTAAGGACTTTTTAGTAAAGTTGTGAATAATTGTTGGCACGTTTCCCAAAGGGACCTATTCTTTGAAAATGTAGTTTAGAAAGAAATTTTTTGCCTTAAAAAGAAAATTTGAAGATCAATGAGTAAATTTAGCATATTTTTAAAATCTAGGCTGCTTGCAACTAGGGCTGGAAATGAGTCGGATATATATTCGAATCCAATCTGAAATTACCGAATTCGGATATAGAATTTAGATCCGAAATTCGAATACGGATCTCGGATTTCGGATCCGAAAAAATCGTATTCGAATTCGGATATGCACGTATCCGATCCGAACCGAAAACATATTTTTATTATAGATAAATCCAGCCCAGAGTCGTTAAACCATGCTTGAACCATCAAAAATTAAATCATGGTTGAACCATAACTTAAAAGATTAAAACCAAAAATCCATTTGCCCTAACCCTAGCCTTCTCTTCTCTGCTGACTTCTGCCCTGCGAAATTTGGGGGTTTTCTCCCTTCATCGACTACGAACACCACCGCCGACGAACACTACTGCAGTCTTCTTCCACCGTCGACGAACACCACCGCAATCTTCTTCTTTTGATTCGCTGTAGAAGTTTGAAGGAGTTTTGGGTTGCAGAAATTTGACGAACACCATCGCAGTCTTCTTCTTCCACCGCTGACGAACACCACCGTAGAAGTTTGACGAACACCACCGCAGTCTTCTTCTTCTTCGTTTCGTTTCGTTGCAGAGTTTTGGGTTGCAGAAATTGAGGGCACGAAGAAAGGAGCTGCAGGCAGATGAGGTGGCGAGCGAAAGAAGTACCTCTCGAAGTCCATGAAGGATGGACTACAGTTCCTGGTGGGCCATATCGCTAGGTTTCTCAAGAAAGGCCGATATGCTCAAAGGGTAGGAACCAGAGCTCCGATCTATCTTGCCGCAGTTCTCGAGTATCTTGCTGCTGAGATATATTCGATATGATTTGCGCTTCTGGGTTTTTTTTTAGTACCTATAAATCAATCTGGGGCTAAACGTGTGTGTGCACAAGTGCTGGAGTTGATTGGAAATGCTGCGAGAGATAACAAGAAGAATCGGATCATTCCAAGGCATGTGTTGTTGGCTATCAGAAACGATGAGGAGTTGGGGAAATTGCTTGCTGGGGTCACCATTGCCAGTGGAGTTCTACCCAACATCACCATTGTAGCGAATCTTGATTTTGATGCTGAATAAGAATGATTGATTGTTATGTATGATCTTAACTGTATAATCTTCTCATAGCTGTGCTTTCGGATTTCAGTTTTCAAATTCGGACTTCGGATGAAATTCGGATTTCGAATTCGGATTTAGATATTAAAGATCCGTCGGATATCAGATCGAATACGGATATCGGTAATTTTTTTTCGGATCCTGGTAGATCCGTACCGTATTCGACCGATTGCCACCCCACTTGCAACCTTAACTTTTAAAACATAGACCTAAACGCTTAAAGTTATTGAAAAATAGGCTTAGATCGTAATTTTCTATTTTTAGAGTAAACTACGCTCACCTCTACAGATACCTCCCTGAGGTTTTTGGAAATAACACTTACCTCCCTTATAAGACTTAGAAAATGTAATTTGACTATTTTATCCCTTATCAATTTTTTATTTCAAATAAGGAAAATTTTAAAAGAAAATGACCCACGATTTTTAAATTAATTATTAAGACTTTTAAACCTTTAAAAACTTATTTTTTATTGTAACAAATCTCTAAATCTTAATACTTTTGGTACTTATAAAAGCGCAAATTTGTCAAAACTTATTCAAATTGAAATAAAACTTGCACAAAAGAGAGGGATACAAAGTAGACAACAAAAAACCTTGGCACCTAATGTCCAAAGATACTATCTAGAGAAAATACATAGTCAGGCTTATAAATATGTCTATGCTAAGATTATTTACTTTCATGTTCAGATTTAAACTGTAGAATGAACGACCAAATAAGAATGAATAATAATAACAATGAAAATGACAAGGATGAGGATGATGAAAACTGTGAAGGATCTTTGGATTTGAATACAACGATATATGGGTTTCACAATCATACAGTTGAAACAATGGATATTAATTCAATAATTACAGCAACAAGAAAGGAACGACGGTGATGGAGATCAAACACGGGAAATTAAAATCATTCCAGGTCTAGTATCCCAAAATTGGAGAGCAGGATCTTTACTTGATCAACAAAGTCCGAGCCTGTCGCATACTCCGTTAGCATCCCAACAGCAAAACCAAACATAGCCCATCTGTAAAAACAACATCAGATGTGTGGCACCCGGATTCAGGAGTCTAAATCATGTCTCTACCAAAAACATCATAACAGAATATAGAACAGGGAAAACGAATTACCAACCCAAAGCAATTTGGATTCAGGCACTTGCAAAACAAATGTTTAGATACCAGAAAGTTTGTAAAGATCATGAAATCACAATATTGGCAACAATATCGCGAATGTCATTTAGACATTATAAATTACGACACAACTATCAAAATCATATATGATAATGGTTGAACAAGAAAAAAGTAAAATATGCACATATTTTTTAATATTCCTGCAGAAAGTAAAGGTTTATATGTCAACTATCCAACTGGGCTTGACACAGGTTGATGATACAAGAGTCATGCTGATAAGGATTGGAGACAAGAGACTCCGTAACAGGAGGAAATGTCTTAACTACCATACCCTTCTTGCTGAGTTTAGACTTTTGCTGACTAGTGAAGATCTCAGGGAATCCACTTTCTCAAAGGTAAGGTCATTGTGCCAATGGTCATCAAAGCCACTGTGATCACTTCATCCATCATAGATGGTGCTCAGAAGTAAAAAAAGAGGATTTCCAGCATCCTTCTAATCTACGACTTCTCCCTTTCAGGTAAAACTGGTCTATTATATATGCGATAGATGCGGCCAACTTTATCTCTCAAAACATTGAAAGGAAGAGACAAGGCATATTTGAAATCCATTTTCTCACATTTATCAGTTGGGGACTGTGAGAGGCAATGAGCAATATGATTTCTGCACGAATTGGATCAAATGAATTTTCTTTGGAAATTTATCAAGAGATTGCACAATTGGTGGGGAAGGAGGCCTCTATTATAATGGTGTTCTATTAAACCCTGGCCCCAGGGGACTTGTTTGACATGTTCGCTGAAGAGAGGAATGGCGAACCCAAACCACCCATAGAAGGTACCCTTAGGAAGTTGGGAGAATTTAAGCCAGGTGATTTGATGAAGCAGTGTTATGTTCAGAAAGAACCATTCATGCAGGAAGCTAAGGCATTAACTGAAGCTTAAACATTCAATGATGATCTCTCCATTCTCCTAATAAAGAAAAAAGAATTTAATATTGTCCCTTTGGACCCGATGTAGATGGGATAACCTCAGATGGTTTGTTCTATAACAAGAGTAAGCATAAAAGTCTCATAAACTATGAAGAAAGCTATGTAATTGAAATTTTGAAAATCAAACAATAGCTTACCAAAATTCTAAAACTAAAAAACCCATCATGATCAAAATTCAAGTGGCAATCAAAAATATTTGAATTCTTTTTCGTTCTTTGCAAACTCAGATTGAAGAATTCTTACCATCCAAAAGCAATCAAAAGTATTTGAAGGTACTGGTTATCAATTGTAAGGTTGAAATGACAAGCTCAGGAACCTTTTTCCCATAAACTAAGAACTTGAATAACAGAATCCCCACTAACCCAGATAAAAAATAAATAAATAAAACCTCATCAAGATGAAGAAAATTATTTAATCAAAATCAAAGAAAAGAACGTCAACAAAGCCAAAACCTAAAAATGGAAACCCCATCACAATCAAGACTCTAGTGATCAAATAAAAAGTCGATTCCCATCTCCCCCAGATCGCAAACAGAACTCCCATCAAAAGCAAGTCCATTTCATCTGATAATTCAGAAGAAAACACATTTCAAGCTCCATTGAACAAATGACTCTAACCACCCAAAATAAATCTAATTGTTGTCGGAGATAGTGATTATCAGAGAACGATTGAATTGACAAGTTCAGACCCTTTCTCGAAACTCCACTACAGAATCGAATATGAAGATGAAGATAGCCCTCAAAATCTAAGAAATGTAAAGATAGATACGAGTACCTGCCATTAGCAATTTCGTTCTTCCCGATGAACCCAAAGAAGGGACCCTGATCAGCTTCTTCGAGCTTCTTCTGCTTGAAATAATCCTGGAGCTCCTTAGCCATTTTTCTCTGAAACTCTACAGTAACTAAATCCGACTTAGATTCCTGCGACACCCCAGTGACCGCAACCGGCGTCGAAGGAGCCGAAGGCGGGGATGGAGATGGATATGGAGGGACGGGTTTAATAGGAGGCGAGGGTTCTCTGATAGGTGGGGTGGCTACGGGTCTTCGAAGAGGTCCTTCAGCCTTGGAACTCCGTACAGCAAAGGAAGACTTAGCTGCAGAGAGCCTGAATGAAGAAGAACATGAAGAGGATGAAGAAGAGATTCTGATGCAAGGTATGGAAGACGCCACAGACATTTTGGTTTCCCACTTCGATTTTTCCTCTTTTTGTTGGCTTTTTGCTTCGTTTTTAGTGAGATTTGATGAGGGTTTGCATTATCTGAATCAGTTGTGGATAGCATAGAGCCAAGTTTTCCAAATTCAACCTCCAAGGCTCTTCCATGGTGGCCTCGGCACCCCGTGGACTTGGCTCGGAATATTGTCACGTGCATAGTGCATGCCTTCCCTTTGAGTATGGGTGTTCATGGGCCAGACAGATGACCAGCCCCTTCTTGAACGGGCCTGGCCATTGATTTGTTGACCATAAGGTGGGGTTTGGATTGCTTTTGAAAAGCCCGAAAAACGTTTGGGCGGGCTTGGTCATGTATGAGAAACCCTGAATCGGACCCGATGTTATATATAGGTTAAAATTTTAAAATGTTTATTGGTTTTTTGCCACTTTAATATTTCATGTTTTTTCTTATAGTTCTGGAAAAGTACAATCTATGTTGTAATAATTGTTGTCTAGTTCAACCCTAACACCAAATTTTTTACTGGAAATCCTCTGTGCCCATTAGGTGTGCCGTATTGTATGCCGCCAATCGGAAGAGTGCATTAACACACTCTCTCCTCGACATGGCATGTGCCTATAGGCGGCATACAATACCGGCACACCTAATGGGCACAGAGGATTCGCAGTACAAATTTTTTTAATTATTAGAAGCAGAAAAAAAAGTAGTTTTTTTGAAATTAGATGTATAAGTAATTATAAGTAGGTGGGCTCAGTCGGCCTTTGGGATTTAAGATCTCTTCTTTTGACGGGCTTGTCATAAAATACAAATCCGATATTTAAGTTGGGCAGGCTTGGACAAAGACCATATAGCATATACATGACCTTTGGCCCGGCCCGAATCCACCTAAGCCCGCCCAGTGATCAACCTTACCTCTATGAGTTGTAATACCGACTCTCTAATGATTTGTAAGTACATTATAGGCCAGTTATGATAACAAACTAAATGTGAGATAAGTCAATATGAACAAAAGCAAGAAGCATTTTGGGTAGTAAATATCGATCTACGGTTTCCCATAATAGAATAGCTACAAATATGATTTAATTACAAAAGCATTAATAGTTAGGTAATGCAATGAAAATGGATTACATAGTTCAAAGGGTTTTGATAACTCCAACAAAAGAAGATATTGGAAGACTAAATGGTGATACCATCTATGCCTTTGTAGGGGAAGATGTAATATACTTTGAAGAAACTTTTCAGATAACTCACCAGCCTCTGTTAAGTCATGGGCCATATCAGAAAAAAATTTATTTTATAAATAAGAATAAATATATAATAATGTGTTACAGTACAAACTAGGAACAAGACTATCATCGTTGTCAAACACAAAACATACTGTTCTTCATGAGTCTGGACTTTCTTCTATTTGTGTGAAAAGAAGGATTTTCTTGAGGGATGAATTTGGATGTAGAAGTTCATTAAAGATCTAAACATGAGATTAATTGTGGAAGAGTTTTCCATGTCTATAATACTCCATTGGACTTCAGGGAAGGTGAATCTTTTCAGTTTTGAAAACCAAAAGAATCAGGAAATAAGTCACTCTGTGTGTTTGTGTGCATGCACATAAATTATACTTTCCAGGCCTTGTCTACTGGGCTGATTCAAATGTTATGAAGAAGAAATTTCAACACGATCTTAATCAAATTACATTTAATGATAAATAAATAAATGGTACTTGCTCTAAGAACATTTGGGGAATCAAATAAATCTCATGTTTTGATCTTTAGTGAAATTGATTTTGAGTCTTCTTAATCTAACCTACAATAATGCCAACAAAACTAGTAATGACAATGCCACAGTACTTGCACCAGATAGCATCTTGAGCCTGCTACCATCACTCTCTATTTGTACGGGGAAGAGGCAACTCCCTTGTGAATAATTCTTCTTTGTTATCATGGCTAGTCCCTCAAAGTCACATGCCTCAACATCCTGGCTTTGCATTTGAAAATACATATTGAAAGCATACGATATGTTCCCGTAAACATCCAAGTGATCGCACGATGTTCCATAACCCAAGCTCGAGCAATCCCCAAGCGAGCATGCGTAGTTGACGTTTGGCGGTACCTGGCTCATGTTCGTCGCCTCTGCCTTGTTTAACACACACCACTGTGCAGGCAAGTACTGAACTCCCTTAGCAGGTACTAGATACCTCTCCTGTCCATCTCCCTTAAGATCCATGGGAAACTTAGGCTTCCCATCAAATCGAAAGATCCCCCAATGTCGCTCGAAGTTACCGGGTGCGACACTCTTCATGTTCTCGTCGAAAAGCCCGAAGAGGTACACATCCACGTGAACTGGCCTCATTGGGGTTCCTTTTTTGTGTGCCATCTTCCTCATGAATCCGTCATAGAACCTCTGGGCCTTTTCAATGTTGGCATTCTTGTCTCCGTCGGTCGGCCAGCCGATTTCCCCAACAATGATCTCCAAGTCAGGAACACCAGACTTCTTCAATGACCAAACAAGGGTATCAAAGTTGGCATCAAACACATTGGTGTACTGAACACCCTTGTCGGTGATCGGCTTCGCTCCACCATCGAAGAAAGCAAAATCAACTGGGAAATTTGGGTTTTGGAAGAGACTAAGGAATGGATAGATGTTAACGACGAAGGGCGCCTTCTTGGAGTGAAGGAACTTGACTATTTGGACCATAAGCTTCCTTATGTCCTTTCGGAAGTTCCCGTCCGATGGTTTATCGGTTGCAGATGCATAGACATCTGCATTGAGAGGAACTGTGGCTTTGATCTTGTCTCCATGACCAGCCTCATCAAGAGCTCTTTGAATGTTTTGCAATGCAGGAAAAGTGGATTTTAAGAAACTACCATTGTAACTCGTGAGGAAAGGTTCATTTCCAACAGCAACATACCTATAAATGTTGGCAATAATTAAAACCCAGAATCTAATTTTTGCCCCTCTTTCCAGAAAACATGAACATCAATATTCAAAAAAGGAACAAACTTAAGAGATACCAATTATCTGAAATTTAAAGAAAAGAAGGTATGGAGACACAAAGACGTTGAAGATGGTTTACAACCTAATATCGACGCCGCCTTTGTACAAATGTTTAGTGACATTCTCCTTCACCCAATCCTTAGCATTATCATAATCTCCGCTGAATTTGGTGAGCTGATCATTCGGGATCGCAACCATGACTTCCATACCACTTCCTGCTAAGGCACTCACTGTCCAAGAATCCGCATCGAACAACTTCACCTTCTTCATCCCATTAGCCTTGAGCATGTGAACGACGGTGTCCGGCAGCATGGGGTTCGACATAATGTTTCCCCAGTTCACGCCAATACCGCCGGCGAGATTGGCCGAGACCAAGAGTATGCAAGAGATCCATGTGAGGACCTCAGCTGGGGCCATGGTTGGAGCCTCAATATTTACAGAGAAGAGTGAGAAGGAGGGGCGTGATGACTTGGTGGGGTCAAGGAGGTTTTGGAGAATGAGGAAATGGTGGATGGTTTTGTGGGGTTTGTGGAAGGAGAGGTGAGAATGATTGGGAATGCGAGAATTTAGCGTGAAAGACGGGTCTCCAGAGTCTTCACTTGTTGTTCTGAAGGTTTGAGGGAAAGCCCTTTTGTTACAGACTTAACCGCCAAAGGAGAGGCTTAAAAAGCAACCGATTTCCTCTCCACAAGACGAATGGTCTTGCGTGCGCCCATTGCGCGACACGCCTTCTCACTCCATCCCTCCTCTTTTTTTGGAACGGCAACGGCCTCCGTTCCGTGTCGTTCGAGTCGCGTTTTTCGAGCCTCGTTCGAACGAGATTCTGAAACCCCAAATTTTCAAAAATCCCTCCACCCATTTCACCTCCGCCATTTTCGTCTCCGTTAGTAGGATTTCTGCCTCGTTCGAACGAGCTCGAACGAGATCCCCCGAAAATTTCAAAAACCCCTCTCCGCCGTTTTCTTCTGCCATTTTCATCACCATTTTAAAGCGATAAAACGCTGTGTTTGAGAGAGAGAGAGAGAGAGCGATCGATCGATGACGACGACTCGTAGGTTTTGCTGCAACGATCTCCTTCAGTTTGCGTCCGTAAATCTCGACCACCTGACAGAAACTGTAAGTTTTTTGTCGAGTTGTTCTTCTCCGCTTTCTATTTCCACTTGTCTTTTACGACTTTCTTGTTTCAATTTGGAAGCTAATGAGTGATTTCCTTTTCATTTTTCTTTTGGTTGCGCACGTTCGTTCTAAAATAACGATTTTTCAGTTCAACATGTCCTTTTACATGACATACTTGGCTAGATGGCCGGATTACTTCCATGTTGCTGAAGGTCCTGGGAAACAGATCATGGGTTACAGTAAGCCCTTTCGTTCGAAACCTACTTTTGTTTTCTTATTCCGTATTCTTTATGACTTTTTGCACTTCGATCTTCGTGGTTCTTTAATGATTTTGTTTACTTATTTTATTTAACTTTTTGATCGGTCAATTGAAATGTGCCAGTGATGTTAGGTTTATATGATTCATGTGTTGGAGCGAAGTTAAAATTTCTGCCGTTGAAGAAAAAAAAAGGGTCTTGAATAGAATCCTGCCGTTGAAATGGGATGTTTGGGATATAAGAAAATTATGCATGGCTGGATCATTTTATCCCAAATCTTAAGACTCTTTATCGAAGGAGGAATGTGGATGAATTTTAAATCGAAAGTAGTCTGTCTTGTAATTTTCTGGTATTTGGTTAATGCACCTTATGTTGAAAGGGGGAACACAGACTGCTAATTTTATGTTCAAAATTGGTTTCTACATCAACACACTAATATTGATATATTGCAATTCACTCTAGATGACTGGAAAGAGAAATTAAAAGAGAATTCGGTGCAAAAATCATGAAGGGATTTCTTTTAATATTTTTTTTAAAAAAAAAAAAGAAAGATTGGAAGTTTCTTTTTGATAATTTTTGAGGACCTGATCGGCAACGTGATAGATTTGTGTAGAAAACTTTTCTACACCTGCTGTTTCAGATCTTGCAAATTATATTTGTGTTGAAAAGTTTTCTGCTTTTGGATTAGAAATGTATATTCTGCATCTATGATTCAGATTGAGTCCAATTTGCCAACCAGTTATATTTGGTTTTGTGAAATTCTCATACATTGTGCTTGTTATGATTTTTTAGGAGACAATCTGTTTTGATACTTTTTCAGCATGAAATTTTGGAATTTATATGGAAAAAGAGATGAATACTTCTGATTGCATTCTTTAGCCAGGAATACCTAAGCTGTTGCTTCTCTTCTTTGTAGTCAAAACTTATTTGCTATCATGAGGTTTCTTTTACTGATATCCCTGTCAATTAGTGAATTTGTGTAGGGTAAACGAATCTGAAATAGTCTTTTCTTCTTGTTTAATGTCTAGGCGCTAAATGTTATTAAACTTACAAAATATTCTTTAATCCTAGGATTTGGTTACCTTTTAATGAGAAATTTCTCTTTTATGTTTTCAGTTATGGGAAAAGTTGAGGGGCAAGGTGCATCATGGCATGGCCATGTAACTGCAGTAACTGTTGCTCCAGAGTATCGGAGGCAACAACTAGCCAAAAAACTCATGCACATGCTAGAACACGTCAGTGACATGTAAGTTGGGCATGATTTGAATGTACAAGAAAATTTCACATGGAGTTTTGGAAATTTTTTTTACAAGTGTAGTACTTATGTATAACTTGGTCTCGTTTTACACGTTTGTCTAGCTTATTGCAACCCCTTCATTCGTATCCTTGATGCATTTTTTTGTCAGTCTTATTTCATAATATGTAACTGCCTTCACAGTGCTAAACTAAAATAGTGATGTCTATTTTATTTGTATGAGAACATTTCATATTCTCACAGAATTTTTGCAGCAACATGCTTCCAGTTATTCAAACTCATCCTAGATATAGCTCGAATGTGAGGTTTGGTTTGGCTTGTCCCAACAATTGTTGGTTAATCATCTGGAAAGCTGATGTCTATTTTTAAAACGAACTAATGAATCAAATCTCCTAGTAATGATCCAAGGTTGTAGCTTGTAATCACCAAAAAATTTTTTTTTTAATTTATTTTATAATATGTAAAAGAAGTACTATATAAAGATATGATGAGATCACGGTCTCATATTTGTACCAACAATTTTTGTTCATGCATGCGTGGATTTTCCAGATATTTTACTCTTGATAAAATTGTGGCAACCTAATCTAGCTGGAGATATAATTTTTGAAAGACTTGATGGTGGAATAGGATTTGTGTTGCCAAAAACAACTTATTGGGAAAAGGCATTTTGTTGATGTGGAAGCATTTGTGCTTTTGGAATCATTTGAATGTATCCAAGTTTTTACCCTGTTAAAAGAAGAGACTAATTGGTGTAGTTGAGAAGTCACAACACTCCGAGCAGCATTATTTGGATGGACAAGAACATAATCCAAACTTGGACTTCAATGAGCATAAAAGAGCCTGTGTGGTAGTTTGACAGCATGGCTATTAAATTTTTTTTTTTTGGAACTCAGGGTATCCGGCCCTACTCAGGCAATTACTTGAAGATTGCTTTGGCCAGACATAATATTAATTTGCAGTTAGGTCCAATTTGATTGTGGGTAACCCATATTTCATGCAGACTGTATTGTTCTCTCCATTATCATTAGCACTTGATTATGAAATGAGAGGAACTAGATTTTTGCTTCTTGGCTGAAATTAAGAACTCAATGTGAGGTAGGATTAATGGCTAATGAACGTAAAGATGAAAAGGTGAACAGCTCCTAATATCTGGAGAAAATAGATGGCTTCTTAACAAATTCACTAGGTGGTTGGTGAATTTGTGTTTTGATAGCTAGTTTCAAACGTTCTGGTATTGTAGTTCAAGTTGTTTATTTATTTATTTTTTCTTAATGGTCACAAACAAGTCTTCATCAGTTTGATGAAATGGTTACTTTTTTTAATCTTGTTACAGATCTAGAAGCTTGCGTTTGGTTGGAAGAGATGTTGAAGAAATTTGATCGCATCCTAGTTGTTGTGTCACACTCCCAGGACTTCCTGAACGGCATTTGCACCAATATCATCCATATGTAAAATATGGGTATGTGAGAATCAGGCCGTGACCCGTTGGGACGGTGATATCATGGACTTCAAGCGGCATCTGAAGAGCAAGGCCGGCTTATCAGACTGATCAGTTTGTTGGGAGGCGGCTTGAAAAGTCTATTTCATAAGGCGAATGTTATTCATATTACAATGTAGGATGATCTATAATTGCAGCATGCGGTTCTCTCAAATTAGTGAAGTGAGCAGGGTGTGGGCATTTCATACGAGTTCGACAGGTCTAGTTTCTTCTGCTTGCTGATGAGATGACCTCGTTTTTGTTTTCTCCTTTGTTAGGAGGCCTTAATGTTGGAGATACATAACAAGTTACCTTTTTTCTATTTTTTTTTTCTCCATTAAATGGGATACCTCTATGTGACTTTATCAAGTTGTGTAATGTTGGATTTATAATTATAGATTGTACTTGAATAAGTGATATGAAACCTGAGTTCCTGTTTCTCTCTTTCATCTAGATCTTGGGACTTGTCTCTTTAGGCTATCCATAGTTTTGGTACTTCTTGGACAAGGTGTGTTATGGGTTCTCTCGGTTGGTGGCAGTACATGTGGAAATGAAAGTCTTGATAACTTTTCCCCGTTGTGTGGTGCTTGTAAAATCTTAAATAATGTTTCTACTACCAAAGGCAAAAAGACCCCTCAAAATTTATAAATTCACCAGCTTGTCCCTAGGAATTCTATCTGTGAGTAGGAGGGACATCAGACTCCAACATCGTTAGTCATCTACTAAATAAAAAGGAATAAGGTGAGGTGTCCTTTGTAACAACTTGAGTACTTCTATTCTCAACTTTACCTAACGTTTTGAACTTTTCAATTCACACAGTCAATCTGTCTTTAAATTTTGGCAAAACTGCGTGGAGAAAAAATATGGTAAAATAGAATCAAGTTTCACAAGACTACACCGCTAGGAATGACGACCCTTTTTCTTTTTTGCAATGATAGGTTACTTGAAGTCTTGAACTGCAAACGTGTACCTCACAACAAAAGAGCAGAGTTGAATGAAAGACTTTGAAAATCAAAATCAGATTCTTATTGGCTTGGGGAAGAGGTTGAGAAGATCTCTAATATGGGGATCTTAACACCTATTTGAAGAAATATTATATCCTCATAAGACATTCTATAACAAAACTCAAAAGAGAGCTCATTCATGCACCTAACAAAGTCTATGCCACAATACAATACTCCTGTGTCCGATGGTCAGAGGATGAGAGTAGTTTAACAAGCAGTGAAATGGCTCCTGCCTCAGCAATGCATATCCTGTTATCTGCATTTCTCTTTGCCAGTAATCGGAGCTCACCAGCAGCTGCCCTCTGCTCTTCCATGTTCTCACTTGATAATCTATGCAATAAGGCATCAATGGCTGCTCGATCACAGTCTGAAGCATAGCCGGCTGACTTCCTATTTCTACAACTCCCTTGATTTTGTGGCATTTCAACACCATTGCTCTCGCACCACTGAGCAATTAAACTCTTCAAGACGTAGTTAGGCGTGAGGGCAGTGTGTGACAGGGTCTGCGGTATCTTGGAACAGGTCTTGTGCCCAGCTTCTAACTATTTCTGGATGCAGGACCGCTCATATGTCTGCAAAAGCCAGTAAAACTGAAATTTAAGAATGTCTGCTCGGGTCTAAACAATTAAAATACAATGGGGTAGCAAAGGTACCCGTTCATTAACTTCCTCTGATATATGGAGTTTAGCATAAGGAATTTCACTCAATATGCTTTTTCAATTTGTTCTGTCACCTCTCGGAAGTTATCTGCTATCTTGTCCTGTCGAAAAGCCTGCAACATATAAATTACAACTTATCTTCAATCATAGGCCTTATTCAGGTCAATGGTTTGTTCACTTGATACCCACTGCAGAACTGATTTAAGGAGTAACATTGAAAAAGTTAACACTCAGCTTAAATGACGATAATGAAACGCAAAAAATTCGTAATAGTTTTTCAGCACAATAGAAGAGAATGAAATTGTTAAGTTTATAATTTTAAACGGTTGAACTCGGTGCTTCCCTTTATTGTTAAGCTCATGATATACATACAAGACTCACAATCATTTCTTGCTTGTATGAAAAACAAGGAGACATCTGTTGGGAAAAACAACTCACTTTTTCCCTCTCTGTGTAAATTATGAGAATAAAACAAATGAGGAAAATCGGAAACCAGAAAAATAACACCAGGATTTTTTACATGAAAACCCTCCAATGTGAAGGGAAAAACCACGGGACCTAGTCCAGATAAACTTCCACTATGAAATAATGGGAATACAACTTCAAGAGGAAAGCATCTCTTGGATTACAGGATAACTTCACCAAACAAAAGGTGGAAACCCATACCGTATAAGGACTGTAATAGTACCTCAATATCAAACTTCAGCTGAGCTGGAATCAATCTGCACTTGTGGATGATTACTTCACATGTAGCTTCTCTGACAAGAATAACTCTATTATTGTCTTACACTTCTCTCTCTCTCTCTGAAAGTGCTTCAAAAAGTATGAATTTAGGATGATCTCTAATGACAAAGATTATGCCCCTTTATATAGGCATAATCACACGTAACAAAAACGCGTACATGCGTTTTGTCGCTTTGGTTTCTGCACTGCCTTTTTTTGCTTCATTGTTTTTTGCCTCTTCAATCACCTGTCGTTTCAGCTACTAACTTTCATTGTTTTGCCTCTTCAATCACCTGTCCGTTCAGCTTCAGTGTTTTTGCCTGGTGAGAGACATGTGGGCCTGGTCCCAATATGAGACAGGACACCACAACAACATCATTCCTGTGCAGATCCAGAATCATATCAAGGTTGCATATAAAACCTTAAAATCATCATATCTTTTCAGCAAATCAAATCCTATTGTTCAGATTCCAGAAAATGATACCCAAACAAACTTATAGCTTTTGCCTAGAAATTGAAAATCAAATAATAACCATAAAAAGCCTTTATTCCCAATACTGGAAACCAAAGTCACCTCCTATGCAGCAGTCAAGAATAAATTTAAGAGTACAGAGAAAGAAGGCAATTTTCGGAAGGATCTTCGGTCAAATTAGCATAGTGCTAGAAGATGAAAGTTCCCAAAATGTGACTCCAAAGTAAACAGGTAGAAATCTTGTATTGTACTGATTACTTAGCAGCCCAATTCACAGAAACAACTCAGCGGACATGTCTATAACAGAGGAATTTCTTATTGACCTGGAAATCCTTCTGGGTCCGTTCTCTGTGATTCATTTACCAATCTGCATTGTTCCAAAATCCAAGGATAGATTCCTTAAACAGATTCTGAGAAATGAATACTTGGATTAGTCCGACTAGTAATGAAATCGATTTATGATGTTAGACTTGGATCGCATCCACAACCATCACGACATTAGGCAATTAAGTAATGTGTTTAAATTGCAAAGATTTCGAATTTTTCACTTTGAATAACTTGCAAAGATCAACCTAATGAAATAACAAATCAAATAACATAGTCGGAGTCAATAAACCAAATTACAGTACCCCGAAAATGAACAGAGGTACCTGATAGAGCTTGCTCCCTTCATGAACCGATCGGAGAAGCTCCTTTGCTGACTCCAAAGCAGCTTTCAACGATTCCAGAGCCTGAACCTCTTCCTCCCCGAGAGCTGTCTCGCTGTCCTTGAGTTCCTCAAAAAGCGGGCTCAAGAGCTTCACCCTCCTAGCGAGATTACCGTAGAGGTTCTTCGATGCGTTCCGACAATCGGGGAACCCAGTTCAAAATCTCAGCGAGTTGATCAACCACCTCCTTCGGTTCCTCTATCGGCCCCATCTGGAACACTAATTCAATTAACAAATTCAAACCCACCGAAAAAAGAAAACTCCGCCCCCCCACCCCGCCCCCCCGGAAGAGATCCATAACATTTTAAAAATGGAAAATATAGAAAAGAAACTGAATTAAAAAAAATGGAAAACTGATACCAAGTCTCTTCAAGGAAACGTGAGAGAGCCCATGGAGATTGAACGACCGTTACCCAAAAAAAAAATGGGGATTGAACGACCATTTTAGTCGGCAGGAATATCAATGCGCACAAGAGATGAAAATTTCAGGTGAAATGGCGAAGTGGGATTTTTCAAATTTTCGGGTTTCAGAATCTCGTTCGAATGAGGCTCGAACGAACGCGGAACAGAGGCCGTTGCCGCTTGAAAAACTAACGGATGATCAAGAGAGAGAGAATGAGGACGCGTGTCGCGCAATGCGGACACTCAAGACCATTCGTAAGAATGGGTGGAAAGGAAATCGGTTGCTCAAAAAGTCGTTTTTTTAACGGTTGAGATTTGCTTTTGTAGGCAGCTTGAGGTCATATTTACCTTTGAGGTTCCTTAATCAATGAATTTTATTGTCAGATCAGATAAAAGAGGCCTGTACGAAGCTAATGGAAAGATGATGAGCTTGGAGTTCTTTCACAGAAGAGATCATTGGCAAAACCTTGGATCTGTTGTCTAAAAAGACATGAATAGAATGTATAAAATAAAAGTTACAAAGGCAGATTAACTGGATATGATTTTTGATAGAGCAAGATAGGGAAATTGGTTTTTAGTGATGTTTTTCAAAATCATTCAGTTTCAGTGCCAATTCTTGGTAATTGGCTTTTAGTGATACCTTTTTAACATAATTGAGGATCGGTGTCATTTTGCTGTTCATTAAAAGTTTTTTCTAAAATGCTCTCAAAAGACTTTAAAAACCTTTTCATTCATTTTGTTACAAGTATAGTTTGCAAGTCTTTTTGAAGACATTTTCAGAAGAATTTTTTAATGAACAGTAAAATAACATCGATTCTCAATTATATCAAAAAAGTATCAGTAAAAAACAATTACGAAGAATTGGCCGACTAAATCTGAATTATTTTAAAAAATCATCACTATAAACAAATTTTCCCGAGCAAGGAAGAGAGACGAGATTCATGTTATTGACTTGACTTTTGTGGAAATTGGCTTATGATGATCATATGTTGGGCATCTTTCTTTCTCCCTCTCCTTTTTTTTTTTAAGTACGGTTAGCCTTGTAATACTGCTATTCTTTGGGTCCATCTATGAATACTAACAATAGTGTAAGTTATTGAAATATTTCTACCTTGATTTTTGCTTGGATTCAATGCAGAACTTTTAAGCTACCCCATTAATCATTGCAAACAACAAATAATGATCTCCCAATACATTTGGGTAACTACTAGAATCAGTTTATGGTTGATGTTTTGTCAAGGCATGTTACATTCACAAAAAAAAAAGGGAAGGAAATTTTATTTTTAAATTTAACCAGCACAAAAAAACTGCACCAGCCGGGAATCGAACCCGGGTCTGTACCGTGGCAGGGTACTATTCTACCACTAGACCACTGGTGCTTATTGTGGTTGATATTGACAGCCAAGAAAAGAATTTAAATAATAGATAAATTTTAAAAAACCGTTCCAATTAATTAATTTTTCATCTTCTTTGGTTTTTCCCTTTTAACTCTTTCTAAAGCAAATCGCTTTTCTGATCACAAGACATTTTCTAGCTCAGTTGAAAATTTTCTTACCGCCCAAAGACAAACTTATTGTGGTTGAAGATAGTTCTTATCAGTTGTAAGATTAAACAAACAGACTTCACTTCCCTTTCCCGAAATCGCTTACAAACTCGGATTACAGACTCCTAAATAACCCCAACGGTTGCAACAGTAGGTAGCCTGAACTGAGCAATACCCTGAATCAACGACAATATGAAAGACAGATACAACACATTACTTGCCATCGTAATCTCGTTTTTCCCTGATGAACCCAGGGTCCTGCTTTCTCAAAATAATCCTGGTTTACCATTTTTTCCCCAAAATTCTAGTCATTACATTTGCCCAAATCACTGAAACCAGCCTCCGATGACCGCGAGGCAGAGAAGGAAGAGAGATAGAGAGGTGCAGTGTATCAAAGGTTTAACCCAAATGAAAGAAGTTGGATTTTGAAGCAACAAAGAATAATCTAACTGGAATCCACGCTCAGGCTAAAACCCTGTCCAAACCCTTTAAGGACTATGAATAAAGAGCATATACCCAGTTGCCCCTAGATGGTTGAGCAGCTTGCTTGTATAAGTTTTCCAAGTTACAAGCCCTTATAACAGATTCTGCACAAAGGGATAGACGAAGCGATTGAATAAAAAGATGGAAGCTGCATCATTCAATTGTCTTTGACGGTGCAACTGTACTATGGGCACTAGCATGATTGTCAGCCACATAAAAGGAGGACCTGTACATAAATTGAGGGTAACTTATGTAACAATCATCAAGAAGAAAATTTAATACAGTAATTACAAATAAAACAATGGATAGTGTAACTTGTTGCAGAAAAGCATGTAATTTCGACATTGCAAGTAATAGGAAAAGAATCTAGGGAAAGCTCAAGCACATCACAAGACTCAAATTCCTATAGATGCAGAAAATGAGCAATCTGAACAAATAAACACACGTACAAAAACCCTCATAACCATCATACGGAGGTCAAAGCTGTAACCAAGAGGCGATAAATGGTTATCTTTGGTATCATTAACTTGGAGCACAGTTGCTTTTAGACTCGAGAGCTCAATTGGTTAGCAGGTTGGTGACAAAGTGTGGCTGGTTGCTCCACTAAAGTTTCTGGTAAAAATTTCAAACTACATATTCACACAAACAACTCTGCCCGTTTTCTTTCCTGGATTCCTCATCTGATGCACCAACATCACAACTGCCTCATGACTCCACCAATGTTCAGGTGAAAGTGCAAACTACATAATCACACACAAACATTTCTGCGCTTTTTCTTTCGCGGATTCCTCATCAGATGCATCATCGTCGCTGCAAAAGGAGAATGTTTAAATGTCAGAAAATGCTAAATGACCAAAAAACAAAACAAAAAACATGTATTAAACAGGGGGTTTTGTGATGTATCCACATGCAAATGTCTTCAAGCGCAAAAACATAATAGCATGCCATCAACCTCATTGGATACGAATAGCAGAAGGTGGAGGTCAACCGCCTTCAGCAGGGAAGAAAACAACAGCTAAGAAGTTTACAGGCTGATCTAGAGTCATAGACACATAAGAAAAAGAAACTAAAGAAATTCTCTAGACATAACAGCCATAGGAAATATAGCAGACACTGTGACAACACTCTTCGAAGTCAATTTCTCCAAGAACCCAGTTTCTCTTTCTTCTTCCTTTTTGCATTTTAGTGGATAAAGAAAATTTGTTAATGAAAAGAGGAACAACTAAAAATATTCAAATTATGTGTATCCAACAGCTGACTAAAATTTATTATCACATTATTTCAAGAATAAGACAGTTTCCCAATTGACCAAAAACTCCTCAACACCCAAATTGTCAGAATGTTACAAGCAGCATACTATTTGGTGAACCCCACTGGCCCAAGAGACACAAACTCCATTTGCAGATCAACTTGCCAAGTTGGGAGCAAGGAGACTGACATGTTTGTGGGAATCCCTTCCAGTGAGATGATTGGGTAGGATGATAGATTTTAGAGTTGGGAAGAGGGAGTGGTTTATATAATGTACAGTGTTGTTGAGCACTTTATTGGCTGACAGTGTAGTGGGGTGTAGCAGGCATTCTCTCATTTGAAGAGCACATGTGTAACATTTTTTGATCCATTGATACAATCCATTTCTATTTGCTTATTAGGGGAAAAAAAAGGAGGCACTAGGCAGAGTACGGGCAATGTATTCAATGGAACAATTATATAAAAAAAAAATTTAAACACACACACGCACAGGGGAGGAAAATGAAAATGGAAGTTCTCTGACAACTCTAAATTAAAAGCAAGAAAAAAAGTATGATGTGTAATTGGGCAGGAGTCAGGTATAAGGATTCAACCTTGTCATTGACCATGGTTTATCAATTCCGCAAAGAGAAAAAGGGAGCAAGTACAACTGAGGTAACAAAGAAATCCTTCTTTTTATCAATGGTTGCAACCCATCAATCCACCACCTAAAGATCTGGGTTCAAAAGTCTGACATCAAGAACCTATAACATGCTAAAACCAAAGTAACATGCAAGTCGAAAAAAATTTGTGAATCAATAGCATAACATTATACCTAAAGTAGATACAAACAGCTCTTTTGAATGATACAGGAAAAACCAAAACAAGGTTAAATACAATCTCGAAGGGCATTGTCTGCTGCTGTCTTAAATTTAAATAACAATGCATGAACTTTGCTTAACCCAGGTCTAAAAACCAAAACATTATTGATTTCTGCACCATTCAGTCCCATACTATCAGTTCCCTTTGTTCCTATGGAGCCATTACATGGTCAGAATCTGAAACGGGTAACAAATATTGGATTTTGGCAAGTTCTGATATACAACATCACTGGACTCACTAGTTTATTAAATAAATCAAACAACAAGAAGAAGAAAACGACTCCCTATCCAATTAGCTGGTATCCACAAACCAGAATCTGCTCTGCGATCCATATCTAATCAGAAACCATTTCTCTATTCACACTATGCTTGGTCAAATCACTTGCAAGTGACTCCATTCATGACTTGTTCGATCTTTCTCTAATACTTTCAGATCATTCAACATGCTCCCTCTCGCACATTCTCTATGAGCAACTACAAAGGTCTCCATTTTACATGCCCAAGCCATCTTAAGTTACTTTATGTTATATCCCGTTAGAGCTATCTTTAGCCTCTTTTGAATAAATTCATTTTTTATCTTATTCCTAGTCTTTCACACATTCTACTCCACATCTTCAGCTAAGCTACATTTATCTTGCGGATCTGTTACTTCACTTTTACGCAACATTATACATCATAGCAGGTCAAATGTCTGCCATAATGCTCTACAAGAGCCAGTCCACTTATGTGATCCAGCTATAACTCCATGTGCAACATTTTATCAATAATACCCTTGCACTCAATACATAATAGGGTTGAAAACAACTATTACTATACAATTATAAGCAATAAAAATAAAGATAACTCTTGACTGACCTCATACTAGAGTAAAAAAAAGGGAATACATGACCTTATACATGTTAGATTGCTCTTAATAATAACATTGTGGTGAGAGGTGGGAGAAATGACACTCTACTGTGTAAGATACTTCTATTTGTTCAGAAAAACAAAAGAAAGCTCCTTAGGTATTTCATCAGAATAGGTAAAGCTTTTACACCTATCCATCATTGGAGACACAAATTAGAGTAGTCCACGAAACATTGATGGGATTGCAGGGTAATAGTACGAAAATTGTTTAAAACATGAGGAAGAAACTAGAATTTGGCTCAATCCTAGAAGTGGATAAAAGATGAGTTCTGAATTCCGATATCATGAGAAAGAAACCTAGAAGTTGAAGCTCATAATGAGGGTTCTTTTCCTCCTTCCCCCCACCCCACCCCAACACAAACACAAAAGGAGAATGGTATTTAGAGGAAGCCAGGTCCCTAATCCTATCCCCTTGTGAATATAACTGGCACTAGCTCCATCCTTTTCCTTGGTAGAAAATTTTTACCCATAAAAGAGCTCTTTCTTCACCTGAACCAATCTAAGCTAGGATCTAATATAATTATCTACGAAAGATGAGTAAATCATAATGAGGACTTAATAAAAAGCCGTAGACTTTTGATCATTATATGCAGCATTGTCATAATTTTTGGCACCATATTTTCCTTTACTCAGGTCCTTAGTATTAAACCTTAAACAAGATGGAAAGATCAACTGTTGTACAGTATAAGAAATCCTGGAAAAAGCATCTTTAAGTAATCCTTTGCACAATATTTCGCCATTAGTCTCCCACAACTAGGCTGTGGAGGTTTAAGGCATTTCCATCATGATTAAGTCCCAAAATTATGTCATCAAGATCATTAGTTTTAAAGCCTATTAGATGCATAAATCAAGAGCAAGATCATGGGTTGGGTACCACCTAATTTACAGAGGGTGAAGCTTAAATTTGATGGCAGCAGTACAGGTAATCTGGGGCCTTCTAGAATATGGGGAGTGTTTAGGGACACTAAAGGTGTGGTGATTCATGCATACTCAGAGTCCATTGGGACAGCCAACTCTGAGCTCAATTAGAGGCTTCAATTATAGACTTAAAGGAGGTGAAGCTGAAGGACTTCACGGATTTGGTGGTAGAAGGAGATTCATTAACGGACGCTCATTTGATTCATTTGGCAAGGATCTTGGCTAGTGGGCTGAATTCCTTATTCCACGTGCAAGGTCAGCCAATGAATTGGCAGACCAGTTGGCTGGGGAAGTAGGTGTTTGAACCTCCTACTTTTTTTAGAAGTGCATGCTTGTGATGAGTGCATTTTGAAGTCAGCTGTTTGAGATATAAAAGATCAATTTTTCTAGCAAATAGCATTTGGGAGCTCTCCCCTGCATAGGCTGGAAAATAATTGTCATAGTTTAAAGGAAGATGACTCAGACATATTGCACAAATGAAGACGAATCCTATAGCATAAGAACGCAAAATTGCAACAATATCTAAGAATTTTTCAAAAACTAAATCCCTAATGCACATGAGAAATCTAGAACAGAGAAGAGGGACAGAGGGAAGGCAAGAAAGGCAGGAGAGAGTGTTTGAGTACATAGGATCATGAGAAGAATAATGTAGAAATTAGTTCTAAGAACACACACAAATCAACACAATTGCTGAAAGTATGCATTGACTTGAAGATCTGTAGATAAATGAAAACTTGGAATATAAGCAACAGTATATTAATCTAACTGTGACTACACATTATTTTTTTAGCCATGAGATATCATGCTTTTCTTCAACGCATATTACATTTTGGATAACCATATACACGTTTAAGTCACAAGAAAAGTGAACAGAAAATATTTATGGATCTAAATTAATTAAATTAACATGAAAGAATATCACAAAATTCATTTCCAGGATCAGAGAAAAAATGCATACTGCAATGGTTCATCCAAAAAAAAGACAAAATCAGTTCAGATTTAAAGTTTCAATACCTTTGCTCAAATTCCCTGATCTCGACAAGCTCTTTCCCACATGTATCTGTCCACTGCACTCTCTTTTCGATAGTAATAACACCAGTTTCACTTGATGCTTGATGGAAATTATCATCCCCACAAACTATTGGAACACAATTCGATGACCTCTTCAAGTTACCCTTGGGATAGACTTCCCCTATTTTACAATCATTCCCGCCTTCAGTAATACAGTCTTCTCCTTTCTCAGAAACAGGAGGCTGTGCTGAAATGTCAAGTTGTTGGATGGGACCCACTTTTGGAGGGTGCGGACTCTCAAATTCTGCAGAAGTGCGACCGAAACAGATAAAAGATGCACATCCACTAGAAACTTGATTCTTCCCAGAGGCCAGCTGAAGCTCAGAGTTGGTTTCTCGCTCAACCAACTGGTATTGATTCCATGGTGAAACTTTCATGGGTCTTTCTTCGTCCTTGCGCCCCCAAAGAAGAAGAGTGAGACCCTTACTATATCCATAAGCTGAAGAAGAAAAGAACCCTCCTCCTTCTACTGCCAGTAACATTGGTTCTACTCATCTGGACATCGAAGAAGAATTTCCATATAATTTGCTTTCCCTCCTTTAAAGAAACTCTTCACCCACCTATATGTCAAAGTCAGGAATGCTGTCAGGGATCAGCTAAAAGGTCAAAACTAAAGAATTCTACCAAAGTGACAAACAGAATCAGGTATTATATATTCCCAGGAAGCAGTCCTTTATACAATCACAAATATTACCTGCTCAAGCTTCTAAAATGTTCACAAACTAATATACCAATAATTTACAAACCCAAATCATCTATAACACAGGTAATAGATTCCATCAAACAACACTCAAAATTGAAAGCGACCCCACTTTTTTTAACAACTGCAAATCAAATGCAACAATAGTCTTCAGAAAATTGTTCAAAATATGCAGAAAGTAAATATTATAACCAAATTTTGCAGTCAAATAATAACATGCATCAACAAACAAGAAATTCACTTATTTGTATTGAATTTATAAAAACTTATTGCCTTAAAATTGGAGTTTGAAACATGTAGATGATCGTTAAATTCAAAAATCATCGAAGAACAAGTCAATAAGTCTTTCAAACTGGACAATGACGAGCAAAAAAACTTAAAAAGGATATTAGAAAAAAAGAAAAGAAAAGAATAGAAAAGATGATAGGGAGAATAAAAAGAAAAATGAAAAAAAATTGTTTCTGGTGATGGTTGTGGGGTTGTCACTGTCACCACTATATTAAAATATAATAGTAACGGAATAAAATGAGAAGAACAAGAAGAAATTATGACCCAACCAATAGAAATCAAAACCATCGGAAACAAAAATAAATAAATTTAATAATTCAAAAGAGAAAATAAAACTAAAATTTAAAAAAAGAAAAAAAAAACTCACAAAACGGGACACCAAAAGAAAAACAAATTTAGCATCAGAGCCTTACCAATCTCAAATTGGTTATATGCAATCAAGCCAAATCTGACTAGCTTGCTTCCACACCCCATCACTACTCACCGCCCGACAGCGAGAGAAAGGAAAAGTTAACACCTCTGAAGATCCCAAACGAAAAGGCATAACTAGATTGCTCCGGAGAGAAGTACAAAATTAAAAATATACATAAATATTAATAAGAGAAAGATCAGACATCTTTACTTCAACAGCAACTAGAGAAAAATAAGACGACTTGCAACTGACAAACCCTAATTCGCTAACATGCACCAGCTCACACAACCCTAGCTAAGTTAGTCCGTATTTTCGCCGGAAAACCTAACAGTTTCTTCGCATTCAAGATTTCACACTAAAAACTCGAAACTCAAGAAGAATAAAGTGCAATTCAAATAGATTTAATCCTCCTTCGCATAGATTTAATCCTCCTCCTCCTATACCTGATTAAGAGACAAAGACCGATAACAGATCTCCCTCCATTGAACTGTCTATGTCATGTCGTCAAATCAACCGTTCTGGCATTCCCGATCGCCGTCAGGGAGAAAACGAGAGCCAACGCACAGGTAACCAGTCACTGTTAAATTAAGTAGCCTTTTATCTCAGTCCAGTGTTTTTAAAGTGAGATCAGGAAATGAGGCGCATGATAGCAACTAGCATCCACCGACTCTATAAACCCCCTAGGTTTTCCAATTTATTAATGGCCGCCTTTTCCTTAGGTAAATCATACGGACCGCTCTTTCTGAGTTTAGAAAAACTATAGATATCTCCCTTTATAATTTCATAATAACGCTCAACTCCCTCTAGATTTTGTCCCTTACAAATTTATACACATATTCAATTCTTTTATTCTTTAGTTTACATTAAGCAGATCAATGGTAGCATATGACAATGACATCATGTGAACCTTTTCCTACATTCATCCAGGCAATTTGAAAAATATGCTGCCACATGGACTATTGACGGTTAAAGTTTTTTTTTTTTTTGTGGAACTCAGGGTATTCGGTCTGTTTACGCTCAATCGATTAATCCCTAAAAGCCCATGCAACACCCTGTAACCCACAAGGACCGGTTAAGTCTAAGGCTCATTGACCTTATGCAGGTATTGGAAAGCGTGTCAAAAAAATTGTAATCATCATTCCTATTATGCCCTTACAATTCGCTACTAAACTTTATTAATGTAGGGGTATAACAATTCTCTCCGTTTCGATGCATTTAAACTTAAGAGACCAACCATCCGTTTACATACGTGCACTAGTACATGTACATCCCGTTGGTTTACAAGAAAAGAATTTTCCAACTTCCAGATGCTTCATTAGATTACATGTGTTTACAAAAGTCCTATAGATCTTGTTTTAATCAACTATTAAATAGAACAATTGACCCTTTTATAAGTTTTCATCAAAGAGAGCAAATCCGTTGTGACATTGTTTATATGACTGTCACTTGCCTAATTCGTGTGCCTGTTAATACAAGAAGTGATAAATGCATATGCCAAGTGGTTTTTTATATCGCTATTTGATGTCAAAGGTCGTAGACGATTTCGTTTCTTCGTCGAGTACCACATAACCTCAATAACATGGTAATTTTAGCCCTTATTAACAAGCTATCAACAGCTTTTCGGTTAAAAGGTACGGATCCTTCATGATAGGTTGATAGTCAATGATTAAAAATGAATCATACTCAATCATCAATAATTAAACATTAGTCATACTTCTAACCTTCGATAATTTCATGAGTGCCTATGATGAACGGGCGATCTGGTCCAAGTTAACAAACGCTTACCCTTGAATATTTTCACGAAATTATGATTTATTTTTAACCTTTTTTTTTGGGAATTGATTTTTTTTCAATTACTTCAAAAAGCCTCACTTTTTCTTAATTATACTTGATATTATGTAACCCTTCTCTTCCTTACCCTACCATCCTTTGAACCCTTGACCTCATGTCTAGATATCCAGACCATAATCCAACGGAGCCAAGGAAGGAATAGTTTGATATAACGTAACGGAAGCCCATTTTTGCAAAACAATCTGAAAATCACAAAAAGCGTTTGCTATTTCGGGAGCGATATTTCGACAAAGTTTCATAGAAATTTCATTTTTACAAGATCAGCGACACGAAATGTATCAGGAAAATGAGATTTTCCCAGTTTCCCTGATTTTGGCAAAAATATCGGCGAAATCTGGCAAAATAAACTAAAAAAATACAAAAAAAAGTACGAAAAATAAAATAAAATAAAACAAATACTTACTCGAGGGGAAATGTGACAAAATATTCCCTGATTTCGGCGATATTTCAACAAAATTTCTAAAAATTTCCCTCGAGCTTCCCTAGCAAAATGTCGGTGAAATGTGAAATTTCCATCCTTGATCACAAACAAAAGTAGCTTGTAGCTTATAAACAAAGCAAAGGTTTCAAGCACATGATGAAATAGCAGAATAGTACAATTTTGCACCCCCACCAAATCCCATAGAGCTGAGAGGTGAAAACAATGAAGAGAACCCTTGTACAGGTGAAAATTGATAAATCCAGACTTCCTTTTCTTTTAATCGCCTTAAAATTTTCTTGACCATTTTGTCAAAGTCTACAAATAAGGATATCACTATTTCCAGTGCAGACATGGTTGCTTCCAAAACACAACACCCCCTGCAACCACATACAGAAAGAACAAATAATGTCCTGGTCTATGTTCTGTGGAGAGAGAGAGTGAGAGAGAATCGATGAGTGCAAATTATTAATAAAATAATTGTGTTGCCAATTCTGTATTTCTCACCATCTTCCCCAAAGCTACTACAACACATATTGATCTTTAAATAAAGTATAAGTGAATATGTCAAAGGAAAAGAAAAGCAAGCCAATGAGGTAGTTAATGAGGAATCTGAAGGTTGAATGATGGAATGCTAAAAGGGGGAAATTTGCAACTCTGAAAGAATGATGCTTTTTCCTGGATGACCCCAGTATTGTATTATGATTATTTCTTTTCTTAAAGTGGTTTGTGGGGTATTAGAAGCTGCATCATCTTTTTCAATAATAAAGGGTATGGTAAGGATAGAAAACCAATCAATTAAAGTATAACATCATTCAGGGTCCCAAAAGTACACCTCGCATGGGATTCTCTATTGTTCATATACATATATCCATATATAAAGTGCCACCTTGAAAAGATGAAGTTGAAAATTTCTTGGTAGGGTAGCCCTTTTTTCAATCAATTTCAAGGAAATCTGAGATAGATATGGAACTCATGCAATTGCCTTGTAAAGCAGCATTGGAAGTATTTCAGCAGAAACAATTTGTCAGCAGACCCAAAATACAATTAAGAGTAGGTGCAAGCACAAGATATTCACAACTATTAACATAAAAGTTGCATATATATGAACCTTGATCCCATCTGGATCACCAACAAAACACAGCTTACAATACAGGATCCTAGATTTGAGGCTCTAGTAGATGATAAGATGTCTGCAGAAATATGAAGAATTGCTGCTGAAAGAAAGATGTAAACACATGAATACTACCCAATGGAGAGTAACAGATTTGCCAGCCTCCGCGTTTGAAAGTTTAACTATATCATTTTAGGCCTAGAAGAGTGGACAGATTAGCCATGGCTTGTCATCAAGAGTTGAATGCAAGATCTATGCAGCATCAAGGACAACTTAAACTTCACAAAAGCTATATAGTAGATGAACAAAAGGAAGATAACTAAAATTTTGTTTAACATACTTTCCCAGATGATCAAAGTGAAAGATAAATTCACCTTACAACCAGCAAAAGCATAATTCAATTGGAGATTCAAGAAGTGTGAACAATTTAATTGAAATTAAGCCCACAACCTGTCATCCCAGTACACAACATTCAACAACTGAATTAAAAGGAGACGCAAAATGAAATCTTTATATGAGAGGATGAGAGCTACAATAGAATTTTTCCAATAGCATTTTTCCAACAAGTTAATAAAAGGGATTAAGTTGTCTTCTCGGGCAGTAACGATGCTTCAGTTAAAGATTTAATGCCAGTTTCAACAGCATATGTTAAAGCCACAGTGATTTTATGAGCTTCACTTAGGTTTAATCACTTCTCCAGGAACCAAGGCAATTGTGTGGAAAAGACTCAGAAAAATGCATAAATATCTTACATAACTGTTACAGCATTCTCCAAATTCTAATCTCTTTCCTAGTGGAATCCTGTAACCCAGAAACTAAATGAGCTAAGGAAAATCCTTCATAAAGGCACTAGAATTGATTACATGCTCACTTGGGTAAACCTGAGTACCGAGTTACCAAACAGTGATCCTAAATGGAATCAACCCCCCTGGGCCCAATAGGATGAATGAACACCAGCGCAACTACTTCACAAGAACAATAATTTTTTACAGCAAACACAATTGCTTACTGCTTCCGATAGAAAGATGAAGAACTCCCACTATTCTGTTTTCTTTTAGTCCTAGCCCAAGAATGTCCCTACGCTTCATACAAGGCACAATCATCTTCAAAACTTTGCACTGCTGTTCAGGATTTTACTTTTGAGATTATTAGCTCTCATTTCTGACCCATTCAATTGATAGATCTCCACATGTTTTTCCTGCTTAAAATACTCACCCAACCAGTTAATCATTAACTTGGAGCAATCTGTTATATTTTACAACGGCTACACATAGGCCTATTACCACCATCTTGGTTCACAGACATCAACCATCACCAATCAACCAAACGTACAAAAATCTCCCATCGGATAGAGCATTCACATAGAAAGCATACAATCCATAAGAAAAAGGGGAAAAAAGAGAGAAAAAAACAAAGGAAGAAAAAATAAAATAATAAGTTCCAAAGAGTGAACATGAAGCTGCAGACAAAAGCAAACAATTGCATATCAATATATTTGAAGGAAACAACTTACATCTATAAGTGGAACATCAAAAACAAATGACTGGACAGAACCTCTCAACAGATCAGTAGACACTTTTGGTGCTCAAAGTGATGCATTATACCCCATGAGAGCTCACATGTGTATCTATTTCATTCTTCTTCAAATACGCCAACAGTGACGCAGGCATTGCAGATTTATTCCCTTAAGCAGCGACTTTTTCATATTCTGCTTTTGAAGTTGCAGTAATGAATAGAGAAATCCAATCACATTGCTATTTCAACACTTGACCAACAGCAGCCACCTTGTGATGCAGACATTCAATAAGGAGATTCATGATCAGGACTATCAGCATGCATGTCCATGGAGGTATCATTGGAGCTGAGAGAATTGGAATCTCTGTTTTGCTGATGAGGAAAGTGGGTTTCATTACTCCTAGTACCATTTCCAGAGGGCATAACATTGTTTGGATAATACCCTCCTTGAGCCAAGTGATAGTGCTGAAGGCTTCTACGCACAGGACTTGACAGAGCATTTGAGAAGACTGAGTTCTTAGCTTGGTTATCGGAGTGTCCAGACCGAGGACCGTGCCCAAAAGTTGTTGCTCCAAATGATCCAGAAGATACTGGGACACCTGAGTTCATCAAGTGTGTAGTGGGTTGAGAGTGTTGTTGGAATGAGAGTCTTGGGGAAACTGGGGTCTCTTCTCCACCATAATCAAGCTCATTCTGCACATAGTTTCCAAATGAGCCATCATACATTGTACCATATATACAGCTGTCCTATTTAGATTTATTTCATTCGGAAGAAAAAGAAAGGAACACATTTTTTTCACAGATATAACAAAAACCCAAAATCAGACAGCACACTCCAGCAGCGTTCTAGATGTCCAATGAATTAACTACATGGAGAATACACACACTACTGCGGCACTCAATGATGAGAGGAAATGTCATCTTCCAAGAGGCAATTAGAGGTTTAAAAAAAAAAAGCAATCAAGAATAATAATTGAAGAATTTGTGCTTCATATAATTATGGCATAATTTCCATGACAAAGCATGGATATTTGTACCTAAGGCGGAGGCATTGGGGAGGAGGGGCGTGGGGAAGAAGACAAAGCAGAACAAGAAAGAACACAAGTCCACAAATAATCATTGCGGCCATACAGTCTGGGTCAGCTAAAGCGTCTAATGCTCAAGGCTGGTAAGAAAACTTCCTAAAAAAAGATACAAGAAGCCCCTAATTATCTCTAAAGCCACCCTAATAATATAAAGTCATCCAAATATGCAATGTCCTGGAATTATGCAAAAAGGGTAGACAATCCTAGATGCTAGGGTTGTAACTCAGACCAATAATGAGAAATATAAAATATTGAGAATGGGGAAATGTAAACTATGTTTAGAACCATGGATTTAGGAAGAAAAGAGGGAAAAAAAGCAGAAGAAGAGAAAAGAAATATTTCCTTTCAAATCTTTGTATATGATAAACAAATATATAGAAAATAAAGGTAGACTTCTAATAAGATCTCATGTATCATGGCAAGGTTAGTTAATGTCAATAGGAGGTCAGATAAATAGAGATTTATTTTATCGTCTTTCTCTATTTCTCTGAAATTTTCTACCTGTTAAAAGAGAAAGATTTTGATCCCCATTAAAAAATGTTTTTGAAAATTTTCTTCCTAAATCCCAGTCCCTAATTCCAACCAAACAACACATAGCGCTTTCCCAAGAATTTTCTGTTATTTCCTCTCAAAAGTACGCAGTTCCGAACACAACAGTAAGGAATGAGCAACCGAGAAAATCAGGTTTGCTTTAAATATCCGGAGTTGCCTTTAGAAGGGAAATTGAGAGAGAGGCAGGAGGAGTTGAGAGGAGGCCAAAGAGTAGCAGAGTAAATTCTTATTTCCTTTCCTCGGTTCCAAAGAGGAGCAAAGTAACACATGCTAAATGAAGTTTTTTATAAGGAACCTTAGACGTGATTAATATGAAATATAAACACTTGTTTAACGTATGAATTTGTGGAAATGTGAGTTTGTGTATGCGTATTATTTTTAGTTTGTGGTCAGTTCAAACCCAGCTTCTTCAAACCATGCTAAAGCCTAAAACAGCTCTGACCAGGATGGGTTGGTATAGGTTGCATTCTTAGAAATATAGCATGATGAATGAAAGGCGGCCAAAAAAATATTATGATTAGATTGGATATACAAAAACATGCTGAAGCTCATTAGTCAAGCTTCAGTCTCAATATATCCCCCAACTGTAAAGGTGCTTCATGCTTGCTGGTTCTTAACAATTCCCGGTACCCATGATGAAGAGACAAATAAAGGACGCATGGATGATAGAGATTCTGGATACGATATATGATGAATATTTCCACATTTCTAGAACAAAATGAAGGTCCATTGGCCCATGCTTGAGGCATATATAGGTAATTATCAATGCCTTGTTAGCCTACACATCATGCAACCACATTGCTTAGATATAAGAAACCAGTTTTTTTCCAACTCCTCCGATTACGCGTTCTTAGGATCAAGTGCTTACTACTAGATGAATATTCTACCTAGCATCAAGGATATCTGTTTATTAAGACAATGCAGAAAATATAAACCGAAAAGAACCATTTAAGAGAAGTTTTAACCAAGAAAACCTGCAAGTAAGAAAGTATATCAACTATCTTCACTTTCGAACCATTATCTGGCTGTCTCAAGATCCATTGATAAAGTTTCTCCTGAAAAAGACAAGGGTATCAGGTTAAAGCAATTGATAATATTAAAAAGATAATTCTAATGCCCAAAAAGACTACAATCATTAAAAGATATCAACATATATGATGTACAAGACAAAATGACTAACCTAAAGGATGACTACCCTAAAATGAAGGTTGCATCCAATTTCTGGCTTCTCCCAACACAAGAAAGTATTTACATTCTCTGGTATGTTTCATCAGATTTAGCTTTCCTGGCAAAACATGGGTTTTTCCTCTTTCGCCATGACGGAGGGAATGAACTAGCCAATCACACGGAGGACGACATACAAATCTTCCAATCAAAAGGGCTGTCTAGACAAACCATGCAGAGAATATTCCACGAACCTATGTAATCTATGTTATATAGACTCGGGTATGAGAGTCAATTGCAAGCATAGGTGTCAAACTCACTTAATCCACAAATCTCAGGACATAGGGACACATCACAATAAAATATATATTTTGAACTTATTTACACTATCATAATATGGTTCCTGCTTATACAAAGGTTTCTGTGTAGCTCAATCACAATATTTAAGTTAAGTACCATTCAAAATATGGCCAAAACCAATAACCAATTTCAAACTCTATATGTCATTAACAAGCAATACTCATACCCTGCGTGTCATATGTCAATATGGGCACATTGGGTCAATGAAAGGGTTCGTATATTATAGCCAGCAGTAGCAGCTGTCTGATTTTTAAATGTTTGACAAGAATAACATCAATTAATGGGGTGCCCCTTTGCCACTTAGATTATGAAGTTGCAGCTTAGTCTTGTTATATAAAATGGGATCATTTGGGCGAGTTGGATTACTGAATAGGCTGAAACACTTGTTTGTATGAAATTTGATTCTTGCTAAGCTGCATTTCAGCAATCAATCCATCAAGGTAAACTTATAATTTCACAATATGACAGTTCAGGAGATTCTTTAAAGAACCATGTAGAAGGGATGTTTCATTCAATAACTAACTCAAAAAAGTTTGCAAAAGGAGAAAACTGGTTTTGATTGAAGCAAAGTCACACTTTATTCATGTAACCATGCAAAGAAACCTTAAGACCATGCTATAATTGTCTACTGATCAAAAAAAAATTTTTTGTCTAAATGGAATGGGAGGGCCTGTCAACATTTATCAGTTCAACGAAAAGCCTCCAGTTCAGCCTAGTTCATCATATTTAAACTTCACAAAACATATGCAAGTCCTACCCTGCTTAGATACACACCCACAAGCATGCACGCACACGTGCACACATGTGTGTTCGTAAGTGATGATACATAAGTTGCATGGCAAGGTGAAATTATGTGATTCTACAGCTGAGAAAAGAAAAAATTGAATGTGCAATAATAAACGGTAACAAACAGTAAATATTCAAAATAAAGGAACTTTATTTGCATCCAATAAGCTTACAAGGTCGATTAAATCTTTATTGTCAGAAGAAAAGGGTCATTAATCAAATCGTAAGATTTTAGCCACATTTTCTTACTTTCTTTAGTGATTAAAAGATAAACGTTAATTATTATTTAAAATATTAAGGCCATTATTTTTAGGCCTCTCTCAAGCATGAAAGCTAATTGAAACACTAACTCCCCCAAGCATGTTTTGCAGGGTATAATAAACATCCAAGTCTAAATGAGTCCATGGTCTATTGTGACCTAGCCCTCATGTGTCGACCAATGTTTCTCAACTTTAAAACATGAAATGAAGCATCTTATATGACCAAAGATTCAAAACCAAACTTCAAAACATGCGCAAGCATTTCTTTAGATTAAATGGATAAGCCACAAAAGATATAATATATCATCATAAAAAAATAGAAGCACAAAAAGGAAGCATTATTTATATTCAAAATATCCTCAAATTTGTAGAAATTTGGCATTTCAATGGATCGTATAATGACCTGAAACCATTCAATATGAGTACGGAATATTGGGATACTAATGGCCGGAATATTGAACCAAAAAGGTCATATTTAGTGAAAAGATTTGAATTTGACATTTCAACCACAAGCAATAATGAATTCTGATATACTGAAACCCAATCTGATTAAGATCAAATTCACTTTATAATACAATATTGTATTTAAAGGCGACAAACAAAACAACAAGAAGAATATTTCAAAGCATAAGATCAAGACAATGGTTCAGGATTCGCCATAAAAGATTTAGCAAAAGTTCTATGCCCAATGCCAACTTTAAGCAATCCTTCTCCTCTACAGGGGTCAATACCAGCAATGCCCAAAAGATATTGGACACAAAATGACACTGGTGGAGTCAAACAATATACATAATATGGACAGTTATACATAACTGATTTGGATCTGAATATGATCTGACAATTCCATATCCAGAAAAGGAGAGCATTTCATCTGGTGCCACTCAGTGGTACCAGCGTGAAACATGCAGATGGATGCCCCGTTTCAATAGGGGGGTCCACATACCATCCGGTGGTTTCATGGTAACACCGGATTCCAGCTTTAGAGGAAATGCATTCCCAGAAAAGGATTATAATCCGATTACTAATCATTTCCAATTCAAGTACCAACTAGATCAAACGTGGATGTAACATGATTCAATCTGAACCCAACTTCTGTAAGACCCTATTTTCAATGTTTACAAACGTATAGTTTATGTGAAATAAATAATTAAAATAATTTAAGAATTACAAACAAAATCAACCTACTCATGAAGTTTCAATTTAACAAAATTATATATAAATTAAAAAAAAATTTGAGTTTTTTTCTGCCTTTTTGGAGACCATCCAAACTTTCATAACATATGACGCTCGTGCCTCAGAAGAAAACCTCAAGAAGTGATGCTTAAGTCACGTGTAAGCCTCACAATTGAAAGTGTGAGCATACTGGATGAAAAGAGAGAGACAAATAGAAAGAAAGATAGCCATGACTCTTTCCACCAGAATGAACATATGCAAAGGAACCCAAATCCTTGACCTATCATTCTTAGGTTGCTTTATACGTAGTCACTAATTGATAATTTTAAAATTCATAGAGCAACTAAAGGCAATCCTGGATCCCTCACCAGGAAAATCTTTTCCTTTTAAAAAACCAAGAAATAGGAAAGGTTTGAAATAGCATGAAATCTTAGCTAGCACAATATACAGTAGACTTAACCAGAATTTAAACTATGTAAAACCTATGCACACATACAGAGGAGAGAAAGAGGAGGGCAGAGGGGAGGAGCGACCTAAAAAGAATGACAAAGAGAAACTCACTAGACTGCAGTTCTCTGCTCTATATATTAATATAACTTTTGATAAATTAAGATTAATCAACTATATGTAATGGAGAAAGTAGTAAGCAAAGACAGATATTGTCCTTTTACAACCAATTGACCATCAAACATGACTTATATCACAAAAGCATGCACCTAGAGGAAGTTTTTTCATTCAATGGGCAGAATTCCTTAATCCATTGCTTGAAATGAAGTGCCTTATCAATATCACAGTACAAAACACCTTAACTTAGTTCACATCTTCCAAAGAGCTTCCCGACCTTCCCACTGTATTCATTTCGTATCAGATATTCCCAGATAAACTGTTGTACTGGATTTAGATTCCTTTTCTTTACATAAGGGATTATAACTCTTCAAATGAATACTGATATCGCCTCACTGGAACTGATCTCAGCAGCAATTAGAGCAAATATTAACTGATTATCAACTCCAGCAGTCAAAAGATATTGCATCAACATTTTTACTAGATCAACATGGAATTCTCACACATATACAAATCAATCCAGACTCATAACCTCCTCATCCACTATTTAACCACGCCATCTTGACAACAGTTCTCAAAATCCCATTACCCATTTGTATCTAAGACATCTAATAAACCCATATGACGAACAGAGAAAACTCAAGACTTCAGACCAACTGATGCAGACAACCATCTCACTCTAGCCATACAATCAGAAATTTTCAAAATCCACCACTTTAATGGGTCACTTAAAAATGTAATATTCTCGTCTACCTTGTAAAGTATCCCACCTTTCACCCAGAAATAAACCGCTTCCCGTATGATGCTTCTGAGATTCAAAGATAACCTACGTGTTTCCTATTATCCAATCCGAATCACGAATATCTCACAACATCCTCTCTTGCAAATAAAGGATCAACAGTTCCGTTCCAGGGAATCCATAATATCAAATTGAAACATGGAAGCATGAAGGAAAACAAAAACAGCAAAAATGATTGCCCGACCAAAAAAAATAAAATCAGAAATTATCAAAAACAGAAGAAAAAGCTAGGACTAACACGCAAAAAAAGATAAATCTTCTTCATGGCCTAAGAAAACAAGAAACTGTACAAAATCAGAAGGAAACCAAGATAAAAATAAAAATAAAAAATTAAATCCCAAAATAGAACACCTAGGCAAGAGAAACCCCATCAGATAAAATCCATGACCATCACAGATAAAAAAAAAAGGGAAGGGCGGGGGGAGTAGCGGGAATCAAACCAGTGAATGGCGTTCTCCGGCATGGAATGAGAGCTTCTGCTGATTCATGGCCTGCGTATACAGGTGCGACAGCGAATTCGCTGCGCTACAGAAAGTTGTGTACATCGTTCGATCGACCTCGTCGAGACGCGTCGCATCAGATTTCCTCTTCTTCCCCATGACGCTCTTCCCTCTCTTTCCTCTCGAAACCCTAAAAAATCCACGAGATCTTCTTCTCCTTCTTTCCCTCAATCTATCTATTGAAGATGCCCCAAGAAAGCCACGAGGTTTTCCACCTTTATAGCTTTAAGCAATCTTTGCGAGGGGTGGCAGGATAACTATCCTACGCATACCTCCCACATGCAGAGAATTTGGCAGCACGCGTGGTCGAATACGTGTTCGCTTACGTTTGGCTATAAGTATACGCGCGCGTAAGGGAAACGGGGCTCGCTCGATTTGGTTTGCAACTAAATTCTGAGTTCTCGCACTCTCTTTGCAAAAATCTCTCTCGTTTCGATTTTGTTTTTTTCCGCACCGACCTCAAATTTCTTCCGTGTATTTACAAAAGTTTCTTTCCTGTTTGATCTTGAAAAACAATTTAATTCTGTTTTGGAGCCACGCATGTGGTTATATTTTATGGTTTGCCCCCTGTTTATAATTTTTATTTGCAGCTCCACCCTCTAAGTTTTTTTTATCCCGAAATCATCAAACCCTAATGGGAGATCTCATTAACAAAATCCTTTTTTCTTTTATAAATGATGAGATTTCATTGAAAAACGAAAATGAAAATACAATTTATCCCTCTGCACGCATAAAGATATATCTCCCAAAACAAAACTTATCTAATTGCCCCCACTTCAGCGGGATGGATTCTTATGCAACTTTCATCTGAATTGGTTGGTGGCATACTGCCATATGAAGTATCTTATTGTAAATGTTTTTTTATGTGGGCCCCATATAAAATTTATACTATATATAACGAGAATAAGCCCCTCGGGAAACATGCCAAACAACTACGATTTGCCCAAAATGCACTTAACATTTGTTGTTAATATAAGATTAAAATAATCAAAACTGTACTTGTTGGTTTAAAATATGGACAGTTGCAAAATTATTCCCTGCTAGAGTTTATAATAAGTAAAAACACTAATTAAGGGATGCTATGCGTAACAGCATCCCGCTCCAACAGTAGGCTACAATTGAAGCTACCTTGACCTAGGCACATTGTGGAATGGCACTTTCAACTGATGGAGTAAAGATTAAAATATTGTGATTGATTCTCCAAGCCTCCAATGACCATTATGGAGACACTCCTTATGAATAAAGTACAACCAAGAAAGTAGTACTGCCAAAAGCTTTCCTCGTAGGGAATCTTTTTCTCCTTGGGCTCAACAAAGCACTAACAACCAAACCTCTATGATCCTTGAATACTCCAACGATTCGTGGAGGCTCTAGTTTTCTTAAGAACACCCATTAAAATTAAGGTTAATTGTCTCATATTTATGAGAGAAACACCCACAAAAGGTGATGAAGGTACTCTAGATGTATCCCAGGTTTGCAAAGCTTTATTGCATTGTAGACTAATTTGGCCATAAGATGTTATCATTTGGAGCATTTCATGGTCAATGTTTTCTCATTGTCTCGTAGTCAGTGTTTTTTCATTTTTGTAAATGTTTCAATTGAGGCCCACTTAAAAACGCACTAACCATGAGATGCTCCACATGGTAGCATCTCACAGTTATAGCAGTCTGCAATGCAAATGATTTCAACCAACTCCTCATAATATCTGCCTTAGCAGTGAGTTTGAACTCCGTAAACTGCTTGGCCTATGAAACTAATGATACTTCTCATAAGCAACGCAGATTGATTTTTTTTTTGGGTTCTCCGAAGGAGGGAGGGCGAGGGGGACGTGTGGAGTTGAAACAGGTTTCTGTTGAGACTAATTTCTTTGGTTAGTATTGTATTCAAACAGAACCAAATGAAAACAAGCTTATAAATTTGGTTTTTTTCTGGTAATAATTGTAAGTATAAATTAATATTAAAAAAAAGTAATGATTGTAAGTATTTATTTGAATATTGTTGGCTTCGTAATCATTTATTGCATTGAACACATTTATCATGTTTTCTCACACGAGACCTCTAGACAGACACCTGCAAATGCAATACTAAAACTCCTGAAAGTAAACAGTTTGACCATACCTCCAGGAACGGCAGTGACGTTTGGAACGGGCATACAGAAGATTAAAAATGTCGCCTAAACTCATACGTAGTTTCCTACGCAAATTACTTCGACAGTCCTTAAGCTAGTTGTCCTGGTACATTTTTTAATCCACAACTTACAAACTTTGGGAGCTCGGAGTTTTGCAATACGAAGGCAATTGTGTTGATAACAACATGTCAACAGTCAGAAGCACTGGAAGACAATTACTCATATTAATGTGCATGTCCAACAAGATATTATACCAGACATACTGGTTGGCACTAGAATTTTGAAGATGTAAAGCCTTTTAAAGTTCGATGTTCTTGCATTTGTATATCAAGCTAGCTGCATTACCCAACATCTACGAATAAATCACGTTAAAAGGACGCCTCCACAAGATGTTAAAGAAGATCACTCAAGACCAGTACGATCGAAGAAACAGATGCTTCCTCTTATTTGAATGGAACTATGGTAGGAGTTTAGGAAGATTTTACTAGAAACTCTCTTTGGAGATCGAAAACCTTTCCCACCCAAACGGTAGTTTGATTTTGAAAGAAGGCTAAAAAAAAAAATGGTAAGATTCCAAACATGGCTTGACAGGAGAAGAAAAGATTTTCCTTCAATCAGAAAATTCTGCTCTAAGATTAAGCTAAAATAGTTTGATAATAATCCACAGAGCAAACCCAGATTACTTATCTACCAAAATCGTTAGAAAGCTAGACGATTAAATCATGAGAAACACATCAAGCAAGAGAGTAAAATTCCCGATTCAAAACTCATCAGACGAACCCCCAAACCTTAATCATATCTATGATGCTTTTGCCAAATGGAGAAAAAAAAAACCTTAACGCTTCTTTGAGACACCAACAGTCTTCCCCCTACGCCCTGTTGTCTTGGTGTGCTGGCCACGAACACGGAGACCCCAGTAGTGCCTCAAACCACGGTGGTTCCTACATAGCTCTTTTCATTATTGCTTATTTCTAATAGATTATAACATGAACATATAGAACGACAGAAAATAAATACAATGAAAATAGGGTACATGGAATAAAGAAGTTAATAACCATCATTTGCATCAGCTGTTAATAAATGTGTAACAGATTAAAGATCATCAATGTTCTTATGGCTCTAGTTCAACACTCAGGAGCACTGTACCAAGGAATGAGGCAAGGTATTTACTTTACAAAAGCGCAAGATAAAAGTCTCACAAGCATGCATCATTTTTATAAAATAGATAGGCAAAAGACACGATATACTAATATAAACTTGAAGACTGTTAATTTAAAAAAAAAAAAAGGAAAGAATAAAAACCTGGCATAATACATAGTTTTAATTGTCCATTGTAGAGAAACTGTTCGAGTTTCAAAAAGTTTCGAAATTTCAACTATGGAATGAAGTTTCATTGGGGGTTGGTGGAGGTGGTGTGAGTGTCTGTATGCATACATACATATATATGTATATATATGATGGTCTCATCTTTGCAGATGTTTGCCAGTGTTTGCTTTAATTAGATGTAAGCCTTTCAGCGTAAAAGAACTGTCTTGAGTAGCTATAAAGAGAATATTGTAGAACATCACACACTTAATTGCAAATAAAATTTAATTTAGTGCATAGAATTGAGTTGGATCGCTCAAGAAGAGGGATACTTCTTGAGTTTTGTAATTGAATGAATTCTACTCAAGCTAAAAGGAAGCCCTAGTAAGCTGGCTACGACGTCCATAGCGGATTTTGGACAACAAATAAAAGATCACAGAAAATTAGGTAATAAATAAAGATAACCCCAAGTGTGTACAAGTCAGCCCCACTAGAAATATATGCTACATGAAACAAACATTGATTATCTTCCATGTATTGGAAAGCATAATAAGAATGTGTTACTACATTAGTCATCTTCGACTTGCAGACAATGTTATGATGAAATTCTCCAATATGTGAAATTGTAGGTCAAGCATGAATTAAGGATCTAGGTTCCCTCGAATCAGTGAAGTATATCTAAATAACTACTGAATGAAGGCACTCCCATCGATTTACTTCCAACAGTAAACAATGTAAACATATACAAACTACAATTGGAATCAATGGCACTACTCATGGTCCAGTCTATCACAATCAAAGGTTTAATACTTAATTGTAACCAAGCTAAATGCTGGGATTTACAACAAAAAGAATAATGATAAAGCAAAAACAAAACAACAGAAAACATTATCAGATAGAAAATTCCCAATCAACCACCGAAATTAACACCACACGCAAGAACCAAAACAATAAAAAACAAAACCCTAGTTTTAGTTCATCGAGCAGAAACTTAACTGAGTATAACTAACATCTTAATATATACGAAAAGGAAATTACCTGATCTTCTTCAGTCGCTCCAAATCATCCCTGAGCTTCATATCCAATTGATTGGACACAATCTGAGAATACCTCCCATCCTTGTAATCCTTCTTCCTGTTCAAAAAATAGTCCGGGACTTTGAACTGCCGAGGGTTCGCTACCACCACCATGAGGTTTTCCAACTCCGCAGCGGATAGTTCACCAGCTCTGATAATAAATAATAATATTACTTCACTAAAATTGGCTTACTAATCTAACTTAACAAACTCAAAGTTGCAATTAATCTGTAGCTTACATCTTCATCAACAATTAAAAAATCATATGAGCTAAAGGAAACATCAAAATACACAAAACACATTAACAAAAAAGCACCAATTAACAGAACCAGAAGGGCAAGGTACTGAAATAAACAATAAGAGGTATGCAAAAATTTCTTCTAAAATGCTTGAAAGCAACAGATCTAACGAAACCCCTAACAAGAAGATCCATCAATAAAACACCAACCTCTTGCTCATGTCGACTTCGGCCTTCTTGCAGACAATATTGGCGAATCGCCTACCGATACCTTTAATGGAGGTCAAGGCAAACATGATCTTCTGCTTGCCGTCGACATTGGTGTTCAGAACACGCAGAATGTGCTGAAAGTCCTCGTTTGCGACGAGAGACTGGAAAAAGAAAACAGAATATCAAACAAAAGTATTAAAACAATTCGTTCGGTTACGAATCAAAGAGATTCACCAGAAGAAAAAAGGACGCACATACCATTGTTATTGTAGGGCTTCTTCAAGGCTTGAGGAGAAGCTTCGTGCTCTAAGACTACCGCACGAGGCAAGAAGACGTTCACGAAGCGAAAATTAGGGTTTGGCCTTTTTATACACTTTGTCTCTGTTGAGATAACGGTTGGCAACGAGGCGGGTTAAGGGCGGCTTCTGGCAAACCCCAACACCCCCACAAAAGGGCTTAGCTTATCCCTACCGAACCCTTTACTAATCGTACCAGATCGGAGATAGGTAACGGGCTGGGTCGAGTCACGGATGTACTACATAAGTACATAACATTAAACTAGGTGGGGGGTGGCACGTGCAAGGCACGTGCACTTTATATAATATTGGGTGTGGTAAAAAAAATAGAGTTATAATAACTGCATGCATTACATTTGGTAGGATCACACAGGTACCTTGATGGTACTACAAAAAAAATTTGAAAGAAAAAGATATTTGTTAAGAATAATAAGTAAGACTTAAATCACTCTGTTCATAGCATTTAACAATATACTGAAAAAAAAAAAAAGAACGATTTTCTTTACCCGAACTTTCTTTAAAGTACATATTTATTATCTATCATTTATCTTGTTAGGGATCATTAAATAATTTTTCATAAATTTAAATTGCTATAGCGCTAATCCCGACTCCCTTATCACTTGTAATGTTGACTAATTAAGTATTTAAACCAAACTTCACATGTGTACAAACCTTACATGTTTAGTATTATACATATTCATCTGTTCCTACCAAAAAAAATTAAGCATTTAATGAACAATTTTGCATAAATATTTATATGCACTTTGTTCACCGCTGTAAAGATAAAATTTTGGTTATTAGTTAAAGCTTACATGGCATCCACAGCTATAAAAAGAGAGGGTGATTGATATAAAATAATTTCCATTTTCGTCTTGACAAGGAAGACAAATGACTAAAAGTTAGAGCATGACAGATTAACATTCTCAAATATCGATTAAAGTCGGGCTACTCGTCTGCTTTATTTATTGTAGTAATTGTTTAACTATGCTATTTAAGAAAAAAATTGTTTAACTATGCCAGATGACAAAGAACTATTTCTCAATGTTTAAATATAGGTTACTCTTCCTCCTCTGTCATTTGTTTTATAATTTAAGACAATAGATTGTTTTATATGTCATTTATATCTCATTACCAAAAAAAAAAAATTTATATCTTTTATTTTTAAGTTACGTTTTGTTAATTTATTACATTTGCTTGTACCAATTACCCACCTTTATATTTGATGTGCCCCCAATTCTTTTGTTTTATTTAACAAAATATTGTTTTTCGTTGCATTAAAAGAAAGAGGACTCTTTTAATTTTTAGTAACTAATTATTAATGATACTTTTCTAAAATAATTGAAAATTGATGTCTTTTGTTGTTTATATAGAATTTCTTCCGAAGTGCCCTTGAAGGATTTCAAAAACCTTTTCATTCATCTTTATACAAGTGAAGTTTGCAAATTTTTTTAGTTTATTTTGGGAAGAAATAGGTTATGAACATTAAAATGGCATTTATTTTTAATTATTTTAAAAGGTATCACTAAGTCTCAATTACCAAAAAATGCCCATTGAATCTGAAATATATTAAAAAAATATTACTAAAAATGCCCATTTAATGCTTTTGTTGGGTCATTCAATTTTCATTAATCAAGAAACAATTGTTTTTTCTAAAATAATTAAAAAAGAGTGTAATTTTAATGTAAATACAATTTCTTCCAAAAATACCCTCGAAAACTTGTAAACAATGATAGATTAAAAAAAAAGGATTGGAAGTATGTTAAGGCTATTTATGGAATAAATGTTTTATAAATAGTACATTGACACTCGTTCTTAATTATGTTTATAAATTCTTACTATTTCTAAATTACCAAGAACTAAAACTGAATCCAAATAATTTTAGACAAATATCACTAAAAACTAATATTCAAAGTTTGAATGGGTGTTTTTTGTAAAGAGAGAATTTTATAATATATATTTATATATTTTATACTGTACTAAAAGTCAAAAACCAAACAAAATGTTTGGTGCGATTCATACTTTTATAAGGGTAATAGATTTTATATTTTTTTTGATAAAAAAAATTTTAAATTAGCTCTATATTCATTTATAAGCATATAATTTACATAATATTTTATTTCTTATCTTAATATATTAAAGTGAGGTTCCAGGTAAGTTAGGTCGGGCTAAACCCTAATCCAACCCTAACTTGATTTAGGGTAGGGGTTCCCAAACCCTAACCATTAGGGGGACTGAAGCATATTACCCAATAAACAACTTGAAATTTGTTGAAGCATTGACTGGAAGATTTGCTGTAGCCGAAAATGAAGTATGTATCCACATATGTGTATGAAGTCGATGTACGCATGCGTTATCGTTAGACCAGCAGATCTTTCAACCAGAGGGGCTCTAGGTGATATGGTCTCCCAATTAACCTCCCATCCACTGAGAACATCAGCTTTGGGGCATGTGTATCTAGAATGATTGATTAGCTATAGGATAGATGATGCAATATGTAGTTCTAGACTGGTCTAAGTCATGTTGGAATACGGATCATTGGCTTTGGCATTATATTTGTTTATGAAAGGCTTTACAAGCGGTTCACACCTATGGAGCCTCTATCTACGCCCTTATTTGAAGTTTTCATATGATTGTGCCAAGTGTAATTAAGAATTTACGGTTATACCATTCAAGCAATTTTTTAATACACATGGTCTTATCATATGGAGGCTCTAAATAAAAATGCAGATAGGCTCCACAGGATCTCAATTACTTTACAAGCACTAAGCTTTCCATCGCGGGGAAAAAAATAATTTAGCAAATTTTTAGTATCACTTTGATCAGATTATAAATGAGGCAGTGGTAGAAAATCTTGTGACACTCTTTAATTTATAAGAATCATTGTAAGAAGATAAAGGTATCTCAATTTTTAATAACAATCCTCAATTTTGAAAACGTGAGACCATTTTATCTTAAAAATAAATTAAAAAAACCATATCCAATCAAGAACTATTTTGTCTATATATAGCTGTAGATTTCTTGAAATATTGGAAGAAATTTTGAATCAATAACCCTAATGTGTTCTACCCTATCACAGAGTATTGATGCATAGTTTTTGTCTTTATAAAATTTCTTAATGGATTTTAAAAATGGGAAAAAAATTGTTGGCAAATCTATCAACAACATTTATTACATTTTAATACATGAAGGGCATTCATGTTGCTGAGTGAGAGTGTTACCAAAAAAAAAAAAATGTTGCTGAGTGAGAAAGATTGTTCTGCCACATGGAGCAATGATGTGGCAAATCCAAAGTACCCCACTAATAGAAGATAACGTTAGGGTTCTCAAATCATGCTCTCCAGATCCACCATGAGCCACACCATTATGAAAGTCATGAATCAAGGCCCAACTCTAAAAGATGTTTATTAATTTCTTACACTTTGATTAAGCCTAGAAAACTCAACCTAGATTGGAGAAATTTCTGTCTGACCTTCACTTAAGTTGCTATCCTTGTAGGGATGGCAACCGGGGGTTCAGGGCGGGTTTTGAAAAACCCTAACCCGACACTGAGAGGGTTTAGCCCATACCAAACCCTAACCTGGACCTATCGGGTTGGTAATTAGAGGGTTATTTAATGGAGATTAATGTCAATTGGGGGTGGGTTCTGCTAAACCCTAACCATTAGGGGCTGGGTGGCTTAAATGCCATATCTAAATCCTAGTATACCCATATAAATTACACAATTAGCTTTTTTCTTTTATTAATTAGCAACCAAGTGTTAGCTATTGAGCACATCAGCAATGAAGGGACTGAACCTTAGTGTTAAAATAGACAAGGGCCATCATAATGGATTGATAAATTTATTGGTTAGCTTGGTACTCTTTGGCTTAGCAATTATTTTCTTGAATTTTTCCAAGGCCATCCAACTATTTGGCTCTCTCTGGGAAAAAGAAAAGAAACTCTCTCTTATCTTTTGGGGTTATAAGATATCCTTGCACAAAACTGAATATCATAAACAAAAGGAATTATTTGCAGTCATCTTGAGATTTTGGAGGATAATAAACATAAAATCAACACCAGCAAAGGGGTTGGAGTCCAGAAAACTCAAAGAGATGTTCATGTCTTTAATCTAATAGTAATCAAATCCATATCAGTAAGAGTTATCAGAAATGCCTCTCCAGGAAATGTTTCCATGTTAACTCAAATATATTTATATATTGTATCTTAATGACATGGGCTATTGAACCCAAATTACAATGAATCAATGATTATGATTATTTCCCCAAAGCCTATCAATGGTAGTATTAAGATCCTAAATGCAAGTATGACATTGAATAATAAAACAAGCATCTTTGCTTTTTCATTAGCAAGAATCTCCATTAATCTAGATACCCTTTATTATTTCTAGCAAGGACTCTCTGATTTTCTCAGCTTCAATCATCTCATTATGAGATCCCTGCAACACAGACAAAAATCAAAGTTGATCTTTTGAGTACTACACAGAAGGGTGCATTGAGGTTTTTTTGGTATAACATAATCTTACCTCAACACAAAAGCAATTCAGAACTATTCCTTTGGAGGTAGTGACATTACTGTCTGTGACTTCAAAGCCAAGAGTATTTATAGCCTCAATCAATTTAGTGAATCCACCTTTCCTGTTCTCACACATTATCTTTATCCATAATTTGTTCCCATCAATTGGAATCACTGTAACATCTGCCTGCAAACAATAATCATAATCCAAGCATACCAATTTAAGTAACTTCCAAAAGAGAGAAAAGAAAAAGGAAAAAAAATAGGAACTCCTAATGGGATTAACCTCTATCTTGAATTTTCCCATTACTTGTGTATTATCAAATTCTTCACTCCCTGGCTTTTCTTCCTCTGGCTCGTCACACGATGACAATGCTTCCATTTGTAGAAGCTGCTCACCATAACCCTTAACTTGGTCTTGCAGCTCCTCAATGTAGTCGATCGCATCATCGATAATGGTTGCTTTAGTCATCTAAGATGAAAAAAAAAAAGTCAGAATTGAACATTTAAACAGATGAAGAGGTAGAATTTCATGAATATTAAACTAGACCAAGCAACTTGAACTAAGGGGAAAAATCAAAATAAAGAGATTAATATGATTACATTTGTGATGTTTGGAACTACTGCTCGTAAAGCCATTAGCCTATCATTAAGTTTCTTTCGCCTTCTCCTCTCTGGTTCAAGGTTTTTTGACTTGAAATTCCCATCATTACTGTATCTTCCCTTGCTTCCCCCTTTTTTATCTCCCATTTCTTCGACTGTATAGAACCCATCAGCATTAGAATAATCAAGACTCATTACTGCAAAATTTCAGTAACAATTCTAGAGAGAGGGAAAGACAGAGAGAACTTGAGGTGGGGGAGATTGGTCATGCAATTTATTCTCACAGAAGGGATATTTATTTGGTAGAGAAAGACAGGGAAGAACAAAGAAGGACCAGAATCTCTTGAGGGAATGTGGTTAGTTGGGACTGTTGTACTATTCCCATGATCACAGTTCATTGGTTTTGAAAAGGCTCTTTTGCATGGGAAAGGGATGCATGTTAATTATTGTCTCCCATTGAGCCTTTGCCCTTCAATTGACAAGATCCTTGCAACCAAACCAATACACATTAAAGTACACCATTTAACTTTGGGTTCCAATTCTCTTGACTAGGATCATGATGGCTGAAATTTTTTTTTATTTTTTTATTTTAGACCTCCAATTTTAGAAATAAAAATTTAGAAGGTTTTACTTGCTACTGAGACTAAATGAGAAGAAATGGTTCTGATTTATTATCTATTATTCAAATTAGTTTTATGAATCTCTTTTCCCAGTCCAGCAATGAAAGTTAGTGCGTTAAAATTATTGCATTTTTCAAGCAAAATAAAATTTCTTTCTTTTTCTTCAAAAGAAAATTTGTATGTTTTTTGTTCTCATATCTTTGTGGTTATTCTTGTTGGAGTGGAAGTACAAAAGTGTGAGGAAAGTTGTTAGGAAAGAATATTCACCTTGTAGGCTTGTACTTAAAAATTTTTCAGTATCCCCTTCCATTATTTTTTTATTTTTTGTACTTGGGAATTTAGAACAGGCTGTATTATTCCTAGCATGTCTCTGAATTTCATCATAGACTTCATGAAATTCTGTTCTTGATCAAGGTATCAAAGCCGGACTTAATTTTGTAGCTAACTTAATACAACTTAGTATGATTAATATCAATTATTATGTTCTTTAAAGACCAAAATTTTTAAAATATTCACCCACATATATCTTGTCAAACTTCACTATGACTTGACTGGGGTATCATGATTTTCATTTTAATTTTATTTCATTTTTAGGTTGTTCTGCTCATATTTTGAGAAGGTTCTTTACCTTAAACCTAACAAGATGAAAATGAAAAAAAAAATTGGTAGAAGCTTTGATTCCATATTATGAAGATGAAAATGTTTACAGAGCTTAAAGAAGTAAATATGATTTAAGTTCCTTGGCCCATGTAAAGTATAAATTTGTTAATACGCATCCAAACCCAACCAGAGCTCAGCAAATTGAAAGCTCTATCCCTTGTATGCCGTTTGCATAGAAAACCTGTACGAGTTAGATCCTTAACTTATAATTAGTTCAAATCATCGTCATCCCAATCATCCCAATTCCCACCAAAGAAGGGTCAGTGAAATCATAATTTTGCCTAGTTTATGATTAGTAATGCAGATGGGGTCGTAAGCAGCTGTCAACGATTGCTCCTGACGGGGCACTTCAAGACTCCACTCGAATTGCTAGATGTATGCCATAATACTAAACTAAACAAGAGCATTTTGAAGCAATAGCATAAGTTGCAATAAAAGAAGAAAAAATTTATTGAAGTTTCAAGATGCAGGTTTAATTTAGTAGTTCTCTACTAGAACAGATAAATATTTAAATGCTATAAATCATCTTAAAATCTAAGAGCCATTTCAGATATGTTTATACTCATTCATATATGTTTATAATCGAACAAAATTTTTTAGGAAAAAAAAAACTCAGAACAAAAAATTGATGAGGGGACGAAAAGTAGTCAACATTTTGAAGGGGCTTTTGTAGGGAGATATTCATTCACATTCTGACTTCTATTCCTTCATTGAATAAATGATCTTTCACTGATTGAATGGGTACCTGCAATTCAGTAAAGAGATCATTTTTAGCAGACAGGCAGCCACAGTTTAATCTACATAAACTATATTTTACAATTCTGAAACATGAAGTGAATGGACCTTTCTTGGTCGGTTGCCTACTATGACCTTCAAAATGGAATGTAAGATCCATTTACGAGTAAAGATGATTCAAGAGTTCACTAGATGTAACAGGACTTTCTTGAGACAATTACAAAGATGTTCATCATAAAGAAATGAAAATGGTATGCATGCAAGATTTTGCAATGTTACCGGGAATAATAAAAGGGAGAGAAGGCCGCATAATATTGTTTGAATAATCAAGCAACTGAATAGTAATAACAATTAGATATATATGAAGGCCGCATAATATTGTTTGATGAAGGTACTCAGACGATAGTCCGGTCATAAAAATAGATAAAACCTAAAAGCAAATACCACAATTTTATTATACTATAATATATAAAATTAAAAACAAATACGAAGTAAAAAACAAAGAGTTTTTCCCACTAAATTTAAAAGATATATAAAAATTAAGGGTTATGGCATTGGTTCAATCACTTCTAAAATTGAAAATCTCAAGGTACACTTGCGGAATTTTCGGTTCACAAGCATATAGTTTTTCAATATTTTAACCAGCTTCCAGTTCAACTTACAAGTTACATGCTTAAAAGAAGAGAAGTGGGCAGTTCTACACTATCTTCTATCGTAATTATTTGTGTTTCAATTGACTAGCATTAACAGATCACCCCTATTTATTTTTAATATTGTATTAATTTGGATTATGGCTAAATAAACAAAATCAAAATGACCATGCATTCGTCAGTTCTAAATATAAAACTAAGTCTCTCAAATCAAGAAAATTCGAGTTTCAAGTATACCTCCATGTTTTGATATTATGGGCATTAGAAACCTTAATTATTTTACTCTGTCATCTCTTTCTTGCTTTTGGGGTGGTAGGACAGGTTTGCGAACTTGGGACTTGGTTGGCATTAATGTATGGGTTTTTGTGAAGACTAACAGAAGTTTCCTTCATGTATCTCAAACCCACTTGTTTTAAAAAAAATTATTCACGTGTCAGTGGATCTATCCAGCTTTAACTCTTAACCCCACGGAAGTAGCACAACATAGGCTGTAGTATTTATCTTGAGGTTACAAAACAGCACATTAAGCTCAGGTTACATGGTATATACAAAATAACATAATTAGTCCAAACTCCTTTATGCATTTTGTCATTCAACTCAATGGATTAGTGAATATTGCAGCCTTTGGTGGAAAAAAGAATATAACATATCGATGAACATAAATCTGATTCAAATAAGTTAGAAGGTTTGAAGTATTGCTATTATTATTCGACCACTTCTTCAAGTGGTCTTTAAGACAAGGTATTGTCTGATGAAGCAGTCCTTTGTTTTGCAATAGAGACTCTTTTCATGCAGGAGGAGAAACCTTTCTTTCCTTCTGGCTAGTTGTAAGTTACACTAACCTATCAAAAGAAAATTCTGAAATTTTTGCTGACTTATTGCATTATAATAGCTGTTAAGACAATTACAACATAAAATGAAGATGAGGGCTTAGTAAGCAGGATTTAATGTTATGTCCAAGCAATGCCAAATAGCTGCCTCTAATTCCATGAGGTGGGAAACTAAAGAAGAATTAATTCAAATGATTGGGTCCTAGTGAAAATAGAAGGCTATGCAAAGAAGGAAAAGCTGAAAAGGAAATGCATCAAGGTGGTAAAATTGATAAGCAGATGAAGAAAAAAAAGGCATTAAAGAAGAATACAGGTTTAGGTAAAATGGAATAGTAGGATGATGCTTGGATTATGATTACATTTATCTTCATCAGCATCTAAAGAAAAATACACGACCAAAGGATTATATCTTGGAAAAAGGAGAAACGAAATACCTCATTCCGATGGAAAATTCCCGCAGCAAGAGCAGCAGTCGCATTTGTTTTCATAAAAACCTCTGAGAAGTGTTCAACTGCCCCCGCACCACTACTAGCTATTACAGGGATACTCACAGCATCAGAAATCAGCCTTATCAGGTCTATATCAAATCCTTTTCCTTGACCTGCAACAGCAACAGGTAAGCCTTCAATCCGAGAAACAAACTACTCCAGCAAAATCAGGGAATACTATCCATTAATGCATACAATTTCTACATCAGGAAACCCTTTCTACTAGTGAAAGGTGACAAACGGATGAAGGGATGCTCTCTATTAGTGCATGATATTTCCCATCCCAAGACATATCAAATTATGGAATCCTTTCCTTTGGTGGAAAGATCACAATTTTACTTCACTAAGAATCCAAAAGGTAACCATGGATTTACAAAATTCTTCACATATGCAAGGAGAGAATAACAACAGAAAAAGCCAACTTCGTACTTAATTGAAAAGATCAAAAAGTGTATATAAACACAATCAACTCCTGAACATGATGAAAGAAATATGAGTATCTAACAATCAGGTATCAATTTTCCATTTTTTTTTTCAATTTTTATATTTATTTTCCGGTAAAATTTATTTTCTTTTTTTGAATGTTATGGTTTCAAACTGAGTTCTTGACCATGCCAATAATATTAATTATTCTCATTAATCTGAGTCAATACCGACACAAATGCTAGGATTGCCTTGATATTCCAAAGAAAATGAAAATGGAAAAAAGAACGCTACTGGCAAGGTTAAAGGAGGCAAAGCTGAAGGGCTTCACAAACTTGGTGATGGAAGGAGATTCACAAACAGTAATTTCTTGGCTTGTTAATGGATGTGTTGGCCCTTGGTCTCCTGCACATTTGACTTGTTTGGCAAGGTTCTTGGCTAGTGGCTTGAATTCCTCATTCCACCACTTGCCAAGGTCTGCTAACAAATTGGCTAGGGAAGAAGGTATTAGAACCTCTTATTTTTCTGGTATCCCGGAAGATATGTAAGGTGTAATATGTTCTAGGTTTGTGTAAGATTTAGGTTCAGTTTACCCTCTGCTGTACCCTTTATCTTTCTCTATTTAATTCAATAGCAATTTCCATCATTAGAGAGAGAGAGAGAGAGAGAGAGAGAGTGTAGTAGCCCGTTTTTCAATGGAATACCAGCCACATGTGGACCACATGCTCAAATCATTTTAGGATAGGCTTTAGTTAAAAGTTTTAAATCCTTCATGGAAGTACGGTTTGGAATTAATGAGCGAGAAAAGCAGTTTACCATCACAATCAATACAGTTAAGTAGTATTTCACCAGCTCCCAACTCTTCAACAGCATTTGCAAGCTCATAAGCTCCAATTGGTCGACCCTCCCGTCCACCATTAACCTTACATTAATAAGAAGGAAATTTTTATGATGATGTGTAAAAAGAAATTCTCAAAGTATGTAAATGAAAATTCTCTAATTTCAAATAATTATTCAGAATCAAGAACAAGAAACTCAAGGTTATGCAATGCAGGATATATAGACTGCTGATTTTGCAGCTTGGAATTTGAAGAGCACCAGCATTTGAAGTTATCCAGGGCAACATCTTCAACGCATATCTTGGAAAGGATAGATTTAAATGTGGCAGAGCACATTCTTTGCTTCAAAGCCTTACAGTTTTTGAAAATTATTTCTCCAGTACATCAAGGTAGAAAAGCAACATGCAGACAACCAAAATTTGTAAAAAAAGAACTTCCAAGAACAGATATTATAAATGAAAAAATGTTGAAAATGAAATAATTAAAAAAAAGGGCAAATACCCAATTGATAAGAGTGGACAATAACTATTTAGTTCTAAAATAAGGCAGCTGGTTACCATAAATGTCATCTAAATGACAACAATCCATGAGCACGAAATCTTTAAAATATTCGCTCAAGACCCTAACATCCATCTAAGAGCAATGGATTGGATTAGGGCTGGCAATGGGTCGGATATATATCCGAATCCAATCCGAAATTGGCAAATCCGATCCGAAATCTAAGATCCATGGTTCGAATACGGATCTGAAATCTAAGATCCGAAAAAATTCGAATTCAAATACGAATATACATATATCCAATCCAAATAGGATCCGACCGAAATCATATATATCCTATACATAAACCTAGAGCAGACATTGGTTAAACTGTACACCATTTATAAACTACGGTTGAACCATCATAACTAAAACCAAAAACCTTTAGAGAACGATTTGCCCTAAATCTAAACTTTATCTCCTCTTTGTCGCTGCCACCCTCCGACGACTGGTACATGCAAACCCACTTAAAAAACCAATTCCAAAACCCCCTATTTTGCTCTGAAATTCCATTGTCCAAAACAGGCCGGTTGTTCTAAGTTTCAAGTACGATTTTTTTTGTCAATCGCTCAATATCTACTATTGCGTGGTGCTTCAAATTTGAAGTTCAAACCCATTTCTCATGTAAATCCCTCTCTGAGTAAGGCTAGCAATGAGTGGGATATATATCCGAATTTGATCCGAAACCGAAATTGGGGAATTAAAATATAGGATTTAAATCCGTGGTTCGAATACGGATCTGAAATCTAAGATCCGATAAAATTCGGATTCAAATACGAATATACATATATCCGATCCGTATTCGACCGATTGCCACCCCTAGATTGGACTATTTACAAAATAGTCAGTTCAATCAACCAATCTTACGTGACAAACTGTAACAAATTATTTTTGCTGCATCATGTATCCAGTCCAGTGTTTATAGTTTCGGCACAAAAATTTATATGTACATGAAAATATAAAATGCATACCGTGCATTGGTACCAAGCATATTCTTCTCCATTTGGACCTAAAATAAATATTAAAGAAGTGGAAGTGAAGTTATTGGTAAAATCTACACAGTGACTATAACTGTCTGGAGATAATACCAACACATAAACAGTGTAAGAACAATCCTAAGAAGCAACATAGACACTGAGATGGGTGGCTTACCTGGGTTCGTAACTCTCACGGTCTTGAACTCCACATTACTAGGATTCTTGAGGTAAACTCTGCGGGGATCAATACTTACAACCACTGCCTGCAAAAGAGGTATCATAGTCAACTTTCCAAGACAGCCCTACCATGCAAGTATATTCAACAAAACTACAGATATCACAAACCAATTCATGCTCACCAATAATGCCATCAGAACTCCTTAAGTGAAAAGTCTAATTTGAAAACTTGGCACTTTGAAGAACCCACAGGTTTCATAATCCATTTCATTGAAGGGGCAACACACAAGGTGGAATTATATTATAGCTTAAAATTCTTTTGTAATTTTCAGTAACACCATTTCAAAAGTTTTCCACCATAGTTGGTTTCTGAAATGGATTTCCCCTTTTCATTTATTCCCATTTCAAGAATTAGAATCGATAAGAATAATTCATTTCATTGAAGATTAATAAATAAGGTGGATTTATATTGTAGCTTGATATGCTTTTGTAGTAATTCCTCTTATACTGGTTGTGGGGACTACAACCAGTATTTCAACGACAAAAGAGTGAAAATAATTGGGTGGACAAAGCTGGTTACCTGATTCCCATAAACTCTTGAAATCTGCTCTAAGCTGCTTTCCCCAGTCTTTACCTTTTAAAAGCAGTTCAAGCTATCAGTATGAGGAACAATAGTAAAGCAACGGTATTAAAAAAATATTAAATGTAAATATTACATACTCCTGTTCTTATGTATGCTTCGGCAGCATAGACTGCATCACTTCCAATGGAAATCTTATCTGCACCAGATCTGAAATATTCAGATGCAACTTCCAAACTAGTGTAGTGCCTGAGGAAAGATACATGTATAAAATATGTTAGCCACTTTAAGATATATACTTATATTTTGAAGGTTAGTGATCATTTATGCATTATATCACCAATATGTTATCAGCATCTTTCTTAAGAAAGTCATTGAAAAGAAAATTGAAAAGAATGTATCAAGCACTTAAAGATTTCTGCAAAACCAAGAAACCAAAATTAGGTTCACGAGGAAGCATTAAAAAGGCACCTGCCATTTCCATCTGTGAAATCTCTTATACCACCGCCAACTGTTAATGGTACAAATACATTCTCTGACGTGTACCGTAGTACCTGGAAAGCATATTAAATATTTATAGTTAAACAAAAATCAGCAACTATATTGTTTGTGTCACTAACATATTTATTTGAAAGCAGATTATTTTAAAAAAACAGCACATAGTGATTATGAAATAAGATGAATATAACATATGATAAAAATTTACGCATAAAATAGTTGTAATTGCTGAATCACAGACCTGTAACATTGGCAAATCCCCTAGAGGAAAATCACGGAAGCCTGTTATATTCAAAAAACTAACCTGAAATGAAATATTAATGCCAGAAATAAAATAAAATAAAAATCCCATTTCAATTATGCCATATAAACTTCAAAAGATTCCAAAATCAGGTAGCCATACCTCATCAGCCCCATCTTTGTAGTATTTTCCAGCAAGGTCCACTGGCTTCCCAAGGTTTCTGACCTTCAGAAAATCACAGTAATGGAAATTCTTTAAAAATTTGCTATGTAATCCAAGAATAATTCTACATCTTTGACCTATATATCCTCGTATAGTTCTGATCAACGAATAATAAAACTTTGATGAATAACTATATTTTTTTTCTTTCGGTTACTCTTATCCCCCTCCTTTTATATTAATAAGAAAACTCATTCTTCAAGTTATGAAATAAAAATTCCAACAGCTTTCGCTACCCAGAGCTTCCAGTAATAGTTAAAGATTAATAACTTAATCAACCATGATATCTCTTTTCTGGTTTGTAGACCAATCTAGCAATACCAATGATGATAGGATAAAAGTTAAGCCTTCTAAATTTTCCAAGTATAAGAGCCACACTGGTCTATGGTCAAAATCATTAGCTGGGTTTGAGGCATGTGAGACAAGTTTCTGTTGCTGTTGTCATCAAGCACTAAGCCTCAAGGTGAGGATTGGAGTATCCATGAGACATGAATGCAGAGACTCAAATTACCATGATGCTTACACCTCATATGTTTGGCTCATATAAGGATTATGCTTTACGCCTTGAGGCTCCCTTTATAAATGAGGCTTGAACTTCAAGCATTAAGTGATATTAGCGATCTCGAAACTCACAATAAAAATCAGAACTCTGCGCCTTGGATATGAGTACAGAGAGGAATCCTAACTCCAACAGTTTCTTGCCTCAATTAATTTTACTTCTATTTACATACATACTTCAGAGATTTAGAATCCTCATCCAATCATGGAATTTGACTATCTAGAACATGAATATGCACTTTTAAATCTGTGGATGATATATTTTGACTTTATGTAACTTCTACATTGTACCAATTTTTATTGTTATAGCTTATATTTTATGAATTTATTTATTAAATCTTCAATTTGTGCTCAATTGCTCATGCGCTTATGCTTCAAGTTTTGCTAAATCAGCACACTGAGCCTCACTCCTAGTACATATATCCATTGAACTAGAGATAGATAACCAATTCAAAAGAATGGATATCGATCGCAAGAGGTTGACATGCGATTACACAAACAGGCTTACAGATCATAATCTTAAATTTCACATGCAAGATTTACCATACATGGGGATTCCTATTCCCATCAAAATAACCTGGGATCATAACCTTAAATTGCTAATAGTTGGTTCATCAAGCATCATCAATGTCAAAGTGAAACAACATTTCACATTTCACATGCTCAGTTCAGGATATATCAAAAAACTACTAATGATAAATTCTTACATGATTCAAGTAGCTCTAACATTAGATTCCTTTCTCGGTTGACTGAATACATTGGAAACACAAAGACCTGGAATGTGGGTATTTCAAATAGACACTCGATTCTTCTCATGATTCAAGCAGCAAACTTTAATAACACCATAACAATCATTTCATGCTACAATCCAGGAATAAAAAATTTATATTCTTAATCATACCTCATTCTCCTTTGTATGCTCTCTTACATCATATTGATCTCCTTTGGTTACAACAAGATCACCTTTATCATTTGTCCTCACATCCAGGCACGCAATTACCTGGACAAACAAAAAATATGATAATCAAGCATAAGGAACCGGAAAGAAGTTGCTGCAATGTATAAACAAAGAAAATTAACTGAAGGAATTTATAAAAAGGAAAACAACTATTGAGAAACAGAAATTTCTAGATTCATAGTCTCTTACTCGTTTTGCAAGTTTTGAAGCCTTCCTTTTAGTTGGACTCTGGGTTACCATGAATTTCAGGTTGTTAAATGATTAAGAGGGAGACTTGAAATTTGTAAGCTGCATATATTTCAGTGGTTCAAATGCTACCTTCACTGAGTGAGACTTTGAACATAAGAACCTCCTCAGTATAGAAAGACCAACATCTGACACAATCATTCCCATCATACATAAGAATTCTAAAGGTTTACTGTTTATTATGAATAAAATATGATAAACAAAGAAAAATAACAGTTCTGTAGTAGGTTAATCATATGGGCAAAGGATAATACATCAAGCAAGGGAACTAATTATTCATCTGATATGTGTTAAGTGATACAGCAAAATAATGTCATCACAAACTACATCCACAAGATCGCAAACACTATGGAGAGCAAAGCAAGATTCATATTCTTTCATAACAGTATCAAACAGTCTTCCATGTCCTATTCACACACCCGTCAACTAAAGTTAAGCGACTCGACAAATAAATCCAGATAAACATTAATATAACATTAGGACAATTTTTATTTAAATTTTGAAGTTACTGACTGAAACCACAAATCATAGGCTTAAGATTAATCACTTTTAGATTTATAGCTTCATGCTTCTCAATTAGAGAATGCCATGTTTAGCAACCTTTTTTCCTTTGTCAGAAAAGACTCGGTGATAAGAGGAAGGTTGAAGCAGATGTAGCCATTCACTAATAAAGAACGAAGAATTAAGCAATAATCTGTTGAATATGATGCTCCAATTTTTTGAGACGTCCTAATAATTCTATAGAAAAAAATTGATAACATAGTAAATGCCTTACTATGTTATATTATGCTTTTATGAACAATACAGTAAACATCATTGAAGTCAACCATTTGGTTCTTCTGTATGGCATTAAGAACATTTAATCTGATATGCAGGGGGACCAATCTGGGGTCAACATATAGACCACCTCAGCGGGTCCAAATATTAAAGCACTGGTTTGGCACACTCTGAAACCATAAAGATCTTTATTTGACGCAACACAGTAAAAAGTGTCGCAGCAAACCTAGGAATTGGACCTAGCTAAGCCACAAAGCAACAGTACTCTTGCAATTTATATATATTCTCTTACTAAAATATGAAGCTGGTGAATGTGTGGCCCACTAGCTTTTCTATGTTCTAATCTAATTACTTATATGCCATCCATTCCTACTTTTGTTTCCCTTTTTTTAAGTTTTCACACATGGGATCTCAGAAACTCCCTTCTTCTTCTTTTTTCTCATTTTCTCGACTAGATTCTGTGATGCTTCCAGTTCCCATGGCTCAATTTTCTAGAAGACTCATTTCATATTGTTTTGGGATATGAAAAATGAGGGACAGAGTCATTTTGTCCAGCAACTAAAGTGAGAAACAAAAGGGCACAGTTATGTTAATTTCTCATTTCTCTATGTTTGTCTTTCTGGTCCATTATTTCTTTAGAGCATGAGCTTATACCATATAAAAGTGATTAAATACGTCATAAAACTAGAGTAAGAAGTGCAATATGATAGGCTTTTAACAACTCTAGAAATAATCATCTCCATAAACAGGAGGAGGATGTTATCCTTAAACAGAAAAGGCAGAGCAGGGAAGAATTAAACTTTAAAAATAAGTCAAATAAAAATGGAAAAAAAAAGGACAAAAAAGTAGGACATCTGATTAGCGTTCCCTCTTCAAGGCAAAGGTCCTAATCAGATGCAAACTGACTGAAACTGGGACGGCAAGTGGAAAGATAAGAAGAAGAACCCTTGCAAGAAGCCCAATTTAGATATTAAAAATGGTTATTATGAATTAACAGTTGAAGTACTGAATTGGATTTAGAGCATTTTATCACCTGTTTAAAAAGATGAAAGTATGTCCTTATTAAAACACAACCAAAATGCCAACCAGTTGACCCACATCACACTGAATCATCTGGTACATAGAAGCTTGCACAGGCCAACTCCTCACATAGAATTGAGAAGGTTTGACACAATCTGATTAGGGGGCAGCATAGTGTTTGGTCAGTTGGTCCAGTCTGTTAATTCACAACTACTTCCCTTGTGAAGCTCTTATGACGGTCTGCACCTAGAATTACTTTAACTTAAATTGGAAGGGAATAAGGACACAAATCAATTATTTATTTATAAAGCACGTTTCCTTGAAAACAATAGCTATTATTCAGCTGATCGGCAAAGTGCATAAATGCTTAATAAAGAAATCTTTAGAAACACTATTTAAGGATTCAAATAAGCGTTAAAATAAAAATAATCATAATAAATAAGCATAAAAACCCTATGCCCAAGAAGGATGTACTTCCCTATATAACTCCATTGATCATCCAATAAGGTTTCGCCTTTTGGAACTGAGTATTAATCTCCCTCCAGTTGCTTCCAATCAAACAGTCTGAATTTTTTATCCAAGAAACCAAAAACACTGTCCCTTGAGTTTCTGTTTTAAGGAGTTAACACTGTTTTGATGATATCCAAAGAAAATTTAATCTCACCTGTGTTCTGAATTTATCATAGTTTCCTCTCTCAAGTTTCATTCCCACATATGAGAAGACAACATCCACTCCCGAAAAAGTAAACCACATCACCTCCACAGAAAAGGTTAATTTTTTGTTTGAGGAATCATACTAAGATTTTAATATGTGCTTCCTATAAAGGTAAACACCAAAAACAACCTATTAGAACTTTTGCTCTAATCTTCCCCATTATATTATTACTTAATCACAGTATTTCCTTTTTGATCACAATCCAATTATTATTCCATATAATTTTTTGTAATTTATTTCACTTTTTTTTTTGGTAATTCCTAACTTTGTGGCCACAGAACTTTGCTGCTTGTTACTTTGATTGCTCGAGTTCTTTCTTAACATGTAATAGAAAACGATATATTCATAGCCAATGAGAACTTTCAACAAAGTCATCATCATTGAATAACTTGATATTGGTAAACCTAATCTCAATTGGTAATCCGAATCAAATCCATATCTATGATCTCATAAAAATTTAATTCTAGATGAAGGTGCGTAGCCTGAGAACGATAGAACATCAGTTCTTACCAATCATCAATGATATTTTTAGTCTGGATCATTTATTAGCAAATAATTGTATTCACTTATAAAATCTGATCATAAAAACTTCCGATTTTGGCCAGTATGTCCTTCTTGAAGATATCTTGGATTGTAACAGGTTTTCAGACTAAGGAGGGTGGTAGGAGTGGTCTCTATCATAGACCCTTTATTTGCTGTTTTATAGTTTCTTCCTATTGGGTACACAATTTGTGTACTTGTACTTTATGCTGCTTTCATTAATGAATTCTGATTACCGATCTATATATATATATTGGTCAGTATGTCCCTTATGCCAACAAATCTTACCACTGATCACAGCAACTTTGACGAAATAATATTGAGTTGACTTAATGTTCTATGCAATCTTCAATTATATCATGACAATACACCTGCCTTTCCATGACACTGTCTGCTTCAATGGAGTTTGTCAAGTGTGTTTTTTTTAAAACTTTTTCCTTAATTTGCCTCGTTACTAAATTGCAGTAAAAGATTAAGATAAAATTGTAACAAAAAAAAAAGGCCAAAAGCAAATGTAATTTCTAGTTCATAAAAATTCTATTGTATGGTGACATGCAACTTTTATGGAATCCTCAAGCATATGATGGTATAGAACACTTATCGAATATTTAAAATTTCTGATATTATCATCATTAGCAAGTCTTCAAAGGCCCTCTTATTTGATGCCCTTCATAACTAAACAAGCTGTTGGGTTGTGTTTCCAGTTAATCTAGAAAGAAGTGCTTGGACAATGAGGGAAATTAACTTCACATTCTGGATGGCATATATTAAAAACGATTATGTAAGTCGATGACAACAAAGATTATCTTACCTCCACTCTTTTCTGGGTGAAACTGAACTGCATGGATATTTCCCCTACTAATAGATGCAATGAAATTTTCACTGTAGTTGCACATAGACGAGACCCATTCTTCATTAGCAATTGACTACAAGAAGACAGAATGAAATTAGATCAAGAGACAAAATCTGCATAGATGGACAGAAAGAAGAGGGAGGGAGGGAGGAAAAGAGGAAGGAGGTTTATGTATGTGTGTTGTGTGTGGGTGGGTGGGGGGAGTGCGTGTGAAGGGAGGGTTGTGGGTGGTTGGGCATACGGGTATAGCACGATATGAATGAACAAAGTAGACATGTTTGTCTCCAATATCATCCAAAATCCCTGACTCTTTTGTGATTTGCAAAGCATCCCACCCTATATGGGGTACTCTGAATCCCTTGGATGAGTCAAAACGTCCAACTACTCCTGGTATCAGGCCAAGTCCTTTAACTGCAGAACATGTAATACAAAAGTCAATTTACAAGTGATAGAGTCACAAACTTAAAAGCATGTATATGCATATTGTTTACCACGCGTATATATTCAGAATTTATTTACAGTTGGAATTCTCTGGTTGAAGAATCACAGTTTCAGAAAAATAGGGATATACAAATGTAGCAGAAGCATAAGGACAACAAGATATGGAAGACAGTTGATCCCTAAATATCATTATCACTGTCCTAACTTTTCCCCAGTAGAGCTCAGTCGAAATAAGTCGAGGACCTTGGTGCAACACCACCCAGTTCCTTGGGCTCTCAAATAGTCTTCAGGTTTACCAATTGGTATTTTTGTCCTCCTACTTGTAGTCTTTATGTATTCTCCTCATCTAAATGGGGCTAGGTCTTCTTTAATTGATGTGAAACAACAACATTTTTACTGATAAGGAAAAAAGAAAAAATGAAAAGCATGGTGCCCACAAATCAATATAGTTGTTGTATAATAGCTTCTAAGAGGATAACGAAAAAATCTGCATGCCTTTGTTTCTTATGATCTAAATGTATGGACAGAATGTGTATTTTAAGGACAAACTATAAGAAAAGTAGAGGCATCAAACATTAACCTGGGCCATTCTCTTCACTGGATTCAAAAAGTAGCTGAAGTCCAAGACAAATGCCTAAAAAGGGGCGATCATTTTCAATGTAGGAACAGAGTGCTTCAGCCATCCTGCAAAACATATATACAGGATGCTTTCATAACCAGATGCAATTCAGCATTTAATGATCACAATAAAAAAATTAAAAAAAAATGATTATGTAAATTATCAATTCATATCATGTGTACAGATTTTTGTCCATCAGCATGGCATGATAATCAATATGATTAGTTTGCTCTAAAGGATCCTCGATCAGAATAAATAAATAAAAATAACAAAAACAGAAACGAAATTGCTCTTGTACAAGCTATCATCGCTAAATGAAGCATAATTTAGATTTTCTCTACTGCATTTGCAACCATGAAAGAATGGTGAGTCACAATATCATAAATTAAATACTATGAGGTCAAGTAGTAATTACCCATTTCGAGACAGCACATCCATCGCTGCAGCAAAAGCCCCAACACCAGGAAAAATAAGGCGATTGGCATTAAGAATGTCTTCTGGGGTTTGCACCTAGAAAATACTATAGCCGTCATTCGGTAATTGTAAGTGTCTTCTCCTTCCAAATCAATTAAAACAACCTTTCTATGATACCTAAACTAAACAAAGCTGGCACCTTCCAAAAAAAAAAAATTCAGGAAGCCACTAACAAATACTTGCTCTCAAAAAATATTCATTTTGATCATTCTTACTTTCTTCTTCGTGTTCTTCATTTCTATACCAACCCTACTACGCAGTGCGCGAAATGCTATTTCGATTACTCGATATCCATGTGTATTAACCCAATAATTGCATTACGCAGTTTCGCTGCAATTGTACTCATTGAGACATTCGCAAATGGAATCGATCATTAGAAAAGGAAGCCAAACTCACATCTTTGATCTCGTAACCCAAAAATCGAACCGCATTTCTGACGCTTCGAACATTGCCAGCGCCATAATCCAGTAGAGTGACCACTAAATAAAAACCAAAATACAAACATCTATCGAGTAAAAAACAATGGGATCAGAGGAGAGAAATCGAGATAAAGCGAGGGAAAGAGAGTATTTACCAGAATCTCCTCCACCGGCAGCAGCACGAACAGAGAAGGTCGTCGATTTAAAGCTAATATCCTTTCGGGGAATGCCACCGTGAGGAGAAAAAGGAGAAGCACGGCGAGATCGGAAGGAGCTTATCTTCGCGGAAGAGTAAAAAGCCGCCTCCATTGCGAATGAGTGAGAACTTTAGAGCAATTTAGGCTCCGTTTGTGTTTTTAACTTTTTAGTGCCATTTTGGCCGCTTCGGTCGCGCTTGATTCTGACAGGTCGCCTGAGAACACGCGCGATGCGCGCGTATAATCTCGCAATTGACGTTGGAGCGTGGTTTGGAACCTTTCGAACCATGCAATGTTCATGACCGTCCAATCAGGCGCTTTAAAGGAAAAAAGTTGATGGGCCGTGCATTGTATTAAATTCAGCGAAACTTTTGTGCCATCAAAATTGTTGGATTCCGCAATTAGGTATATGATCATTGAGCGTCTTGAATTGATGGCAATTAAAATTAAATCAAATAATACCTTCGCTGGCTCGTAATAGATGTAATCGACTAAGTACGGCATAAATGAGATGTGAACTTTTTTTTTTTGATGGTGAAACGTGAATATATTAAGCAGGACCAGCTACACTTCTTGTTGTCAACCTCCCTCTCGCATCATCGCTCAACAGGGAAGCAATGTAGGGAGGGGGGCGAACAAACCAAGTACAAGAAAAATAATCCAGCGCGAAGTTGGCAAGCGCATCAGCTGATATGTTTCCTTCGCGATAGGTATGTCTGAACAGCAGAGATTAAAATCTATTCCAGAATTATAAACATTGCGAGATGAGCCCTCAAATGCTCCACGGAACATCGTCTGTTGGCTTTGAGAGAAGAGTAATGATATCAAAAGAATCCCCTTCAATAATGACGTGAGTAAAGTGCATAGCATCCGCCATTCTAAGACTTTGAAGCGCTCCCCAGGCTTCGGCTTGTAAGGCCGATTGACTTCCCAATTCAATAGCAAAGCCGCCCAAAAATTTCCCTATGTAATCTCTGCATACTCCTCCGATTGCAGCAAGTCCCACCCAACTCCTAGAGGCTCCATCGAAGTTAAACTTGACGAAAGGAGGGAGAGGAGACTGCCAGCCGATTTGAATGTTATATCTTGATGTGGGGGTATCTGTCTTGACCTTCATTAGGACTTGTGAGTCCTCCATTCGCATGACCATAAGTCTACAAGCTCTTTCAATACTTGGTTGCTTTCCATCAAAGATTGCTGAGTTCCGCATCTTCCAAATGACGGATATGAAATTTGCAATACCTGTGATATATAGCAGATTGTCAATTTCCTTGTGCTGGGCAAGAAAACCACACACTTGAGAAAACCAATGAGGTGTGAACAATGTTATTTACGCCTGTGCTATAGAAATTATAAGTCTCTTTTGCTCTATATGAACAAGAATAAGAAGAACATATGTAAAACCTTCTTTGTCCTTAATATAACAGGAAATAAACATTGAAGTTTGGGTTAAACAAAGTTAGTGTTCAACTGAAACGAAAACAAGGCATTTCATCAAAGATTTGTCGAAACCCGTTGGAAAAGCTTGTTGAGATAATAATGTTGGGAAATAATTACGCTCGTAAAAAAGGTACAAATCCCCATAGAAAGTAAGTAACAATTAGAAAATGTTTTACTTGAACGTTTATACATGTAATCTTGGCAAATATTCCACTATCACTTTATTGATATTTTTTATTTATTAAAATACGGTAACAAATAGTTTACTTAAGCAGTATAGATAAGAAAAGAAAAGAACTTTCCATTAAAAATTGTATGTTTAATTTGTTCATAACTTTCTAAAATAACTCCATTTCTACATTAAAGCTTTCCTTGCAAAATAAAATGGAAGCATTAGAAAGATATGGTAAGTATTCTTTTACTTTCATTCCCACTATTTTCTGGTTAATCGAACCCATTTGGAAGAAAAAAGATGTTGAAGGATATATGGATTAGAGCAATAATCTAGAGTGATATAATATAGTCGGGATAGAGACGTCGGCAAAAGATATCTAGCTTTTTTTTTTTTTTTTTTGTGAAAATATCTAGCTTCAATTTGGTAAGCAGCCGAAGTGCAATTATAAAAAAAATGTGGCATATATTTAAAAAAATATCATAAACGCCCCATTTAAGTTACTAAACAAAAGTCAGCCCATAACGATGATCCTTACCGCGAGTATTCTAATTGGTTGGTCCGATCTGTCTTTTGAAATCTAATCTGTACCTGAGCTCCGTATTATAAAATTCCCCTTAATAACTTATTTTACCCAAAAAATACTTTTAATGAGAATTTACCGCGAAAAGTAACCAAAAAAGCGGGCCTCTCCACGTGCAGCCGACTTGACATTTGTGTGGACAATTTTACCCATCCTACTCTGAACGAAATCGTCTGCAACCCTTCACTGCAACGTAAGCTATTAAGTGACCCACATGAAAATATTTACAGAAAATTATGACCGTGAGATGCTCCACACGGCAGCATCTCACAATCATAGCAGTTTGTAGTACAGTAAAGCCTTGCAGAGGTTTGCATCCTATCGTACCCTTCCTCTCAACTTTGATTGTCGTGTCAACTCTACGTATCAACGGGTAAAGGGCAGGGTGCCCGACTGCCCGCCGCTTTACGGCGATACACTCGAGTCTATAAAACGCAGTCTCAACTTTAAAGGCAACAGCCTGGTTTTCCTCTCGTCAGTTTCATCATTTGGCGTCTTCGGAGAGAGAGATCTCTCTCTTACGATTTTGGTGTAATCGCTACTCTAGATCTTCGAATCAAGATCGTAGAATCGATGATTATCGGGGAAATGGCAAAAAATTCTCAAAAGAATCGCAATCAGGTAGATTATTCCTCAGAGTTGGATCCAGTCGCCGAAGATTCCTCGTGACAAAATCCCAGATTTTATTTTGTTTTTGTTTTTTTTTCCTGTTTTGTCCTTTGAGAGTTATTTAGGGGTGGTTCCATTAGGGTTTCAAATTCCGGGGCTTTTGACCTTTATCGTGAAACGGGGTAAGTCGAGCTAGGGTTCTGGCTTTAATTTTATTGTTGGACCAGAGTTTATCGTTTTTTTTTTTTAATGAATTTGTGTGTATCGAAGAATTTGAATTTAAGTTTGAGGTTTGGAGGTTCAATTATGTCGGGGGTTTTGAAATGATATGAATCTGAAGGGACGTTACAGTGCTTTGTGACTGGTGTTCTCTTTTTTAGAAATTTTTGTTCTGAATCTGAATTTCGGCTGGCAGGCATCGGAACTCGTTGAATTGTCTGTTTTGACTTGTTCTTTGTTGGTTTTGTGATGGGTTCTGAGTTGGTCCGGTTAGGGTTTGCAACTTCTTTTAATTGAAGTCTTTGTTTCTCTGTTACTCGAGATCAGTAGGAGAGAAATCAGAGTTTTTCGTTTCTGAGTTTTTGTTGGTTGGGTCGTCTAGGTTTCCATTATTATTATTTATTTTTCTCTGGAATGGAGCAAGAGTCACAGAAAAGGGAAGTCGAGGACACTGGCTGCCAGACGTCGAACGCTCCTATCCTCTGCGCAAACAACTGCGGATTCTATGGAACTGCTGCAACCAACAATCTCTGCTCGAAATGCTACAAAGAGTTATTTTCCAAGCCATTCAAGGCTTCCATTGATGAAATGTTTGTAGAGAAAAAGGTGGATGAACCAGTTACTGAAACAAAGGGCCTGGTCGGCGAGGATGAAGGAGCTAAATCCACTACTAGTGAGGAAGGAACCACTTCTGAAGACCCAGGAAAACAAACCCCCAACCGTTGCAGTTTCTGCAGGAAGCGTACTGGATTGACTGGATTCAAGTGCCGATGTGGGCACACATTTTGCTCTCAGCATCGCTACTCCGACAAGCACAATTGCTTGTTTGATTACAAAAGTGCAGGGCAGGATGCTATTGCAAAGGCAAATCCAATTGTCAAGGCCGACAAGGTTGATAAGATCTGATGGGGATTGCATGCTGGAGAGTACTGGAGGCGAAGCCAATAGTTGTTTATGGGGTAGCGAGTAGGGGATCTGTTGCTATATGAATTATGATTTAAATTGCTTATATGCCTTGAAATCTCGAAATAAGTCTTTTTGTCAATGATCATTTGTGTTTGGTGTGTACAGTTCCGAATTATATATTATCTTATGCTATTGGAATTGAAACTTCTCGGTTAAGTTTCTGTTTTGATTATCTTTCAATGTCTTAAAAGTTATAGCTTCGTGCATGGTTTATGATCTGGATCTTACAAAGTTAGGTTTGTCAATACCTTGTGCTTTCTGTTGGTAAGTACTAAGTACTCGCAGGCAATATATTGCCTTGATGGAATTATTTTCATGTTGCTGCATTATAAAATTATATTGATGCATATGAACAGACTGAGTCCTTGTGTTTTACTGGAGTCTGCAATGCTTGTTTATTTTCCTATCCTGTTTTTAAAAAAAATTTAAACATGAGTAATGGCACCAATAAAGGATATAGTGACTACTAAGTGCAGTTATGACTACCACCTAATTGAGCTTTTTTGGGTCCTAATTGTTCTATGTTTCGGAAGTCACTTTGGGGTTTTTGTCATGAGCATTGAGTATTATTGTGTCCACTCATATTACTTAAGTTTGAGCAGGAATGCAATTGAATGGTTATCAGGTCTAGCACTCATTGAAATGCTATCTTCCAACCCATTTCTTGATATGAATTCATGCTTTCTCACACTTTAGCCTGTACTATTGTTTCCGGAGTACTGCTTGAACTCCATTGGAAATGAAAGAGAACACGGTTCACCTATACTATTTCAGTATATCCTACTCTCAAATCTTTACTGATCAACAGAGCTATACACTGCTAAGAAAAGCAATTCCATTTCCATAGAGTTTGGAATGCTCCAGATCCTCTGCTCCAAGATGTAACCTGAATCTGATAACCGCCCTTTTTTATGATAGATTCAACGAAGGGAATAAGTGCTTGTGATGAGAACTTTACTTGGAAGATGTACGTTTATCATGGAGTTTCAACTGCTTATAATACCTATTAAACAATTGCTTGATCTTGAGTGAAGAGATGGAGGGGTATGCTGATTTGTTCAACAAACAGGTAGTCATGTTTTGGGCCAGAAGGTAAGATCCTCTCTCTGTATTGTGATGGAGGGGTATGCTGACTTGTTTCTTTTTTTCTACAGTATGCATGTCTCATTGATTCTTGGCTAGGTCTTATAGCAGTTTCTTCTTCTTCTTTTATTTATTTATTTATTCAAGGGTTATTGGGGAAGGGGAATGCACACATCCGATCACTTCCCTCCGAGGGAGCGATGTTCTTTGACACATGTGAGCCGTCTATCCGAGGTGGTGGTAGGCTCTCGAGCAGACTCCCTTTATGTTGCTGAAGGCGGGAGTGAAACCCTAGTCTAGGCTACGACGAGCCAAGACCTTACTGGTAGATGCTAGAGCACGCGTCACCTTAATCTTTGCAGTTATGTTTCTAGATCATCTCGGCTACTATTTCGGAAGAGACTGTATTGTTGTCGCCTATTGATTAATAGGCTCAATGGAACATTAAGATTTAAGATCAAATGCCTTTTTCTCCCTTCAGGCAATCTAAACTGGTCGTTATCTCTACCATGAGGTTGTGAACCCTCATCGTCCATTTTCTCTTCACATTTTTTCCATCTTTTGGGCTCTGCTTGTTTCAATGGAAAACATTTTCCAACATAAAAAGTTTTTTGGGAACAATAAATAAAGAAAACATGATATTTTCTTGCTAAACGTATAACTTTACATGTTTAAAGATAGACAAATAGATAAGCATAGCAAATAGATATTCATAAACATATGAAATATACTTTAATTTTATGTTTTAAAAAATGTTAATTGAGATGGAAAATAAATATATGTACTTCTATCTGTATTTGTCATTCTGCTTTATAAAAACATTAATTTTTTTTAGTTTTTATATTTTTGGAATAAAAAATGCAATGGTACAAGCACACGTGTCAATGAGACTGTAATGAAACAATGCATAAGGCCCCAAACGAAAATGACACCAAAACATGTACGGTTAGTTTTGAATTAAATATAAATATATATGTGTGTAAGTGTGTTCTATCACAATACTCTCAAGTTTTCTTTTTGCAACAAGGCCATTTTTGCCAAGTTAATAACGATTTGGTCAATTCAAACCTTCTAAACTACCAATATCCATATACTTTATAAAGGCTATAAGCATCTCGTTTTTGCACCCCCTCTAAAAACCAAAAATGAGAATCCTTAAAGATAGATCAAACTCCAAGGAGCACAAGTTGACTTTCTACCTGAACTTAATTTGACTACTATAATCTATTCCGATAAATAGGAAATCTCGACATGATTCTAATGCAATTGAGTTTGCGTAAATCAGAGTCTGGATGAAGAAGATATGAGCAAAATAGTAAAAAGGCAATAAAATGCAGAAAGTGTTCACAAGTTTGAACACGTGACAAGTGCGCAGATTGCGTTCACCAAGTGTCAAATCAAATCGAATCGAATCAAATCGGTCAAATCAAGGTAAAATAAAGAATCAAATCTAATTGATTTGCAAAGATCTAGCAAAATCGTATACTATATACAGTTATGCCCAAACCATACATAGTATGTGGTTAGGATTGATTCTCTATTGATTGCAGATCTGTCAGAAGATCTATCATGTACAGTTCTAAGATACGCAAATCTTGCCAGAAATCTATCTGAAAATCGAATCGGATCAAAAAAGATTTTTACAACCGTACTTGAAGTACCATTGTATTACAACCATATTTATGCAACTAGAACAATGATGATGTGTAAGGATTGAATATTTATGCAACTAGAACAACCATATTTATCCTTTGCGTAGATCTACCACGTGGACGAATCTAATCATTGTTGATGAAACATCCAAATCGTATATTATATATGGTTTGGTCAAAACCATATACAATATATGGTTTGGGCTCTTTTCTATAAATAGGGCATGTCTGGCGACTGGCCCTATGCAGGGGGTTGGTGATCCTTTTAGCCCTTGTGTATCTCTATTATCCCCTGTAACCATCCAAAATCCTCTCCAAACATTCCTTAATCCTTTCAAACTCCTTCAAAGCCTTCCTAAACCCCATTAGATTCCTTTTAGCATTGTTCCCAACTAAGAAAAACACTTTGAAGTTGAAGGGAAAAGCTCCAGTTGTTATTTGTACTTCAAGGGATCTCCAAACACATCTAAGAGGACTTGCAACTATCAGAAGATCATCACATTCACAACTATCAGAAGATTGTGTCATCGGTCGTTCGAAAGTAACCTATTTAAGATCATGGCCGGGCGGTTATCTTTTTGGAGCAGAAGACTGAAGATGGCCAATCGCCATAAAGATCGTGCAAGAGTAGGACGTTGAGCAACCGTCAATGATCGTCTATAAAAGGCACAACTTCGAAGAGCTCGGGGACACAATCCATCCAATCGCAACTGGTTATAATATTTTTTTGATCATCCGTGATCTTTATCCCCTCTCCTACACTGTAGTCAGAAGGATAAACTAGGACTTCTCTCACTGCTTCTAGTCGCAGTGACACCTTAGACCCCTCTTTACTCCAATCAATACCAGAATCCTGCCACCAGAGGGTAAGTTGAGGCCGCCCCTAACTTGCAGTTATGTGTCCACAGAATCCTGAGCAGCCGGTCCCGAGACTCGCTCTGATATAGCCAGGTGACTTGTGTATTTTCCGTTAAATAGCAATCCAAGGTGAACCCCCTGAATTAGCTTTGCTAGCAGCCGCTCCCTTCCTTCTGCGCTTATACCCATTTACGGCTATAAGACCAGGACAGGCCGGTCCTACAAGCCATGTCAGTTTTCTTTTTACTTTTTGTTTCTTTTTTGGGGATTATCTGTTGTCACTCTCGGCCGTTGGCCGATTTTATAATAAAGGAGTTTTGTGTGCCATTAGTTGCTTTCGCTTTCAAACACTTACAAGAACCCAAACGAAGACAGAACCCCTAGTCTTCATATTATCGCCAGATCGATTTTATTACAGGTGACTTGCAGTAAGACTGAACCGATCCCGGTTTAGATTCGGAACAGGTGCCCGGGGTCAGGACCCGACTCGAAATCATTGTATCAAACGATACTGGCACGCCTGCGTAGAGACACATCATCAACACCACCACGTGTCCCCATCGGTCCAATTTTGGAGCAACAATAGATAAAGATATAGAAACATTATTTGGATAAGGCTTATGACTATATTTATTTAAAAGTAAAAGCTATTATAAATTATTTAATAATATGAAATCAAAATTTTTTTTTTCGGTAGGTGAAATAAGTAGTTGAATAAGGGGAAATTGGTTTTCAGTGATACTTTTTCAAAATAATTTAGAGTCAATCGACCAATTCTTGAAAATTGAGATTTAGTGATATTTTTTACTGTTCATAGAGACTTTATTCCGACAATGCCTTCAAAAGATTTTGAAAACCTTTTCACTCATTTAAGTACAAGTGAGGTTTGCAAGTCTTTTTGAAGGTATTTTTGGAAGAAATTATCCATTAACAGTAAAATGATATTGAATTCAAATTATGTTAAAAAAATCACAAATTACCCATTTTCAAGAATTAGTCTATTGAATCTGAATTATTTTGCAAAAGTATCATTAAAAACCAATTTTACAATTGAATAATTGTTAGGGACATCCAAAGTTTTAAAAATTGTTAAGGGATACTTTTTGGAAAGTTAAATTAATGGGCTTAGCCCTTGATCGCAGCCCAAAGAAAGCCTCGCTTGTATTCGCACAAAGGTTCCTCCGCGAGGTTTTGGACCGGACGAACCGGGTAGACCCGGTTCCCGCTCTCAAAGGCTATATAGTCCTTAACGAAACACGCGAGAAGCGCGTCATACGTGCGATCATATTTCTCTCGTGTTTGTCAACATCTCACCACGCTCTGTACTCTTCTAGTCCATTCTTCAATGGAGTTTTTCTTCTCTTCTTCCCTCTCTCTCCTTGTTTTCGCCTCCTCGTTTCTCTCTTTTTTAGGTCCTGCGATTGCTAGAGGCGGAGAACAAACTTCAAATCTTTCAGGTGTTCTTCTGTCCATCTTTGTTATTTTCCCCTTTTCTGGCCTTTTTTCTCGTTATGTTGCTCGTTTTCATGTTAAATTTTTTCTAGATAGGCTAGATAGCTCTGGTATTTCGGTCGATCTCCTCTTTTCGCAGCTCGCCTCCAACTTTATGATTCGCTTATTTAATTCTGATCTGACTTGGACCCATGGTTTTGATTATGACTGGAAATTTGACTTCTCTTGATTATTATTATTATTATTTTTTGCATGAATTGTAGATCATAACCGTGGGTTTTTGGCAAGACGCTTAATCGAGGAAAACAATTCTCATTCACGGTATTATTTGGGTGACTGTGACTCCTTTTATTTTGATTTTTTTATCTAATTTCTGCAAAATATGGCCTACTTCAGAAGCGCTGGGATTCTAACACTGTTTTTCAGCATTGATTCTCGAGGATACATAAGCAATTCCGAACTTGAGGAAGCCGTGAAGGAATTTGGTCAAAGATGTAGTCAAATTTCCAGAATATACAGGTGCTAAAAAATTATATATATATATATATTTTCTTTTAATCATTACAGAGAGGACAAGAGGAGGCCTGTTCTATATATCGACATAAAGTGGAAGGATTTATGAAAAATTCACGAAGGGTTAGATTAGTGCCTGTGGTGGACAATTAATGGAAGTCTGCTGACTATGATGTTTACATAGGTTTTTTTGTTTAACCATGCTGACTTGTGCTTTGTTTCTCTCTTTGTGGGATTTATTTGAATTGATAACCAGTATTGGGGAGAGTGTTAACGGAGTTCCACTGGTAATAGTTTTATCAAACCCACAATTGTTCTGCTTTATTTATTTTTAAATTGCAAAGTGACTCATAAATGCCTTTTATGTGCGATTTTTGACTAATGGCTCTTTTAATTTGTTGCCTGCAGTGGGTAATGGAAATTTCTGACAAGCCCGGGATGGAAGAGGCTGAGCCTGCCTTCAAGGTGATTGTTTAGCCCCTCTTCTTCTTCTTTTAATTATTGCCTTTATTTAGTTAAGTTGGGTCAGGTTGTAACCTCATTTGGTTTATTTTATCATAATGCTTATAAAGTGCATTTTATTTAATTTTTGATTTCAAGTTTTTGACTACTCTGCTGCCATACCAGCGACGATGTCAGTCATAATTTTTGGAGGATTTGATGGAGTAGCATCCTTAGAAAAAGGGTCACTTTATAACAGTGAATTGATTAGACTAATAAACTGATCTAATGGAATTCCGTACTTACCTGATTGCATTTGGTTTTCCTTTTGAGTAGTTTTTTGGTTCTTTGGAGCCTGGACTCTCTGGAATTCTCTTTTAGCCATCAGGTCCTTTACATTTTAGTTAATTACCTGCTGAAGTTGGAACAGTTTAGTGGAAATCATAAACTGGATTCTGATCTTTCTTAATATGGTGTCCTTTCCATGATAAGTATTGACTCTATTTAGATTCCTTGTTCATTTGAGGTGTAAATTCTCTTATGATTTCAGCCATGAATTTGAATATACATGGGGATTGTAATGCATGTGAATTACAAATCTCATGATTGTGAATTTGTACGTATTGAAGATCTGTTATTTGGTTGGTAATAAAGAATTTATTGCTCTATCTTTATTTATTATACAATGCTAACCTACGTTAAATGCAGTAATTAGGCTAACATTATCCTGGTTTCATTCATTAATCTAATATAAAATTCTGATGTTATTCATAAAAAATTAACATTGTCCTGGTTTTATCTTAGGTCATACAAATGGGATAGGCTACGAATGATTGTCCACTTTTACATGCAGGTCGGGTCAGTTTTAGATGAACTTTTGTTATAAACCCACAACCCCAAATCACTATTTGTGTTGGTGTTCAAATTTATCTAAAATCATTAGCACCCTATATATGGAAAAAGAGTATTAATGGATTGCTTTGGTTGACTTCTCTTGGGTTTAGTCACTACATAATTATCACAAATCCTGTCCAAATAAGAGGAACCCAACCACAGTAAAAATTAGGGTAGCTATCAAAGTGCCTTAAAAGCACTAATAACTACAATATGTTGGGCCAACCAACTAGTACTATATTAATAAGGTTTGTAGGTCATATTTGTCCACTCATTTACATAACTTGTTTAAATTCCATAGTCACTATATATTGATATATATTTTCTTTTATTCATTTAATTCAATTGATGGTTTCTTTTGGCAAAAAGAAAAACATCTCCCATAAAGCTATGAAGTGGCCAAAATAAAGATTTGAATTAAAAAATTTGAATTTATGAAAGAATAGATCACTATAATAATAACATATAAAAATTCTGAATAATGCACTCTAATAATAAAATATTAGAATCTTTTCTTAAAAATAATAAAATGTTAAAATTTTTATAGCCTTCACTTCCCACTTTGTGAAATAAATTGAAATGGGATCTCTTGCAAGCACACAAGAAAGCAAAAAAAAAAAAAAAAAAACTTATGTTAAATGGGAATTGTAACATAAGAAGTTTATATTAATTTCATGAATCATACAAATTGAGTGCCTTTTTTTTCCATGTGAATTTCAATTCTTATATTAATTCATCAGCCAAATGCAACAATTGAAATTTGCGCTTGCCAATTCGAATTCCTACCTTTGAATTCAAATGATCCAAATATATGCCTAGTGTATATACGACTTTGGTCCTTTCATATTTAGGCTGTTTTATTTTATATTTTTATCAACTTGTATTCAATATTTAACGCATGCTAATAAGCCTTATGCATCATTCCTTGGTAAATCTCATGCTTTTACTGTTTCAAAAACATTTGAGGGTATTCTTCCTTCTATGGAATTAGGGAACTAAAAAGGATTCTAAAGGCAGGCTCAATGACTAGAATGAAGTCATAACAAGGTAGGTAGCTATCCTGGAAGCAATGAGTGATAGATAAGTCATTGATATAAATATGATCCTAGTGTTTGTTACTATGTTACTTTTTGTTGCGCACTTGATTATGCAGCATAAGGCATGGATTTAGTGAAAGCATGGGTTTGTGATGCAGAAATGCTGTATAAATCTAGTCTGAAGATGGGGCTAAGATGCATCTGAAGACTTATATCTAAATATCTAACTGCTTCTTTAGATAAACTTGTTTCAGTTTTTTTTCCTCCTAAATTGCACCTTTTTATTGGGAACTTATTCATATTAAAATTTGGATTAGCCAGAACTAATTTGATGGATATCACAGTTCATTGGAAATGTTCATGGTGATGAACCTGTTGGTCGGGAGCTACTGTTACGTCTTGCAAATTGGTTATGTGATAACCATATGAAGGATCCCTTGGTACTCCTCTTCTCTTTTTGTGGTAAACAAGACCTTGATATTGTACTCCTTTTTTGTGTGGCAATTATGTATGGTTTATCCCTTCTTTTGTTGATTTGAATTAACAGAAAATATTTGACGCTTTATTTGTTAATTTTTTATACATGTTTTCATGAATCCTGATTCCGTTTATAAGTAATATTTGGTACTCATAGAAAGGATTCCCTATTCATTCTGGTTTTTGTTTCCTGTTTTCATTCGTCTATATTCTTTTGTCCTTGAATAGCCAATTATTGGTCTGTTTAATTGAACCTAGATTCATACATGTAACTTTACCTTTTTTTATTTATTTTGATTTTTTGACACTAAAATGACTGTTTTTTAACACTTGTGATCCAGAGGCTTCCATAAAAAAGATTATATATTACATATCAGTGCCTTTTATATTCTTTTAACCGTATTTCTGCTCCTACAGGCAACACTGATCATAGAAACTCTCCACCTCCATATACTTCCAACAATGAACCCTGATGGGTTTTCACTCAAGAGGCGTGGTAATGCAAACAACATTGACCTAAATCGTGATTTTCCAGACCAAGTGAGTTGTCTAAACTCTACTTTCAATTCTGTTACCTGGAAATTCCATGTTTGCTTTTGTATGCATCTGAACATTTTGTGGAAGTTGGGTTTTTCTTTTTGGTGCATTCCATTTTTGTTTAATATATATTATCTTTTCCAAGAGTAACTTCAATGGAAAATATCGGCTGACATGAAATGCTCATAGTTTTTTTCTATGAATGACGACATGGATTCACGACAACCTGAAACAAAAGCAATTATGAGTTGGATTAAAGAGATGCGTTTTACGGCGTCTGCAAGTTTACATGGGGTAAAATTCTTTTTTATTTTCTTATTACCTTGATCTTTATCTTGCATTACTCACCCCATTTCATGCCACATGAATGTCTAATTGTAGAAACATTTCTTTTTTACTTTTCAAGTAAAAGATATTTGGTTGAGATGGTTTCAGCATGTTAATGGAGACCTCCATAGAGCTATGAGAGATGGTTGTTGCAGGATTGTGAAAGTTGTTGGACCAAAAAGGTTATAGGAAGAGTTGATGGAGTCAGTTGGAAATGACTTTAAGATCGATAAATGGACTGGAGATATTGTTTTTGGCTTTTTGATAGTTTCTGAGCTCTAAGAGGACATCTATACCGGGAGACGTGTTTAATTTCTCCTTTCTTTTAGGACCAAGTGTCCTAAGAAGACCTTTTGGAGGTTACGCACTTCGTGTTCACCTTCCTTTGTACTAATCTCATCTTAATAAATTACTTTTTACCTATACAAAAATTTGTTTTTGATAATTTTTTATGGCAGAAGAGACATACATTGTATACTTATTTTCACATATTCAGTATCCTTGAAAACTATTGATAATCTGATTTTTCAACGTCATCAACAGAAATGAAAGAAATTATCTTTACCAAAACTGATGATCTTTATCCTATAATTCCACTTCTTGCATCGTGTTTCTGATTAGAAAAAAAATAATAAAACAAAATAAATAATGGAGATCCTCAAATTCTGCTGCTGGGAATCCACCTTACTTTGAATTTAGCGCAAATATTGGTTTCATCATTTGATCTTTTGCAAACAAGAAGTGGAATTATAGGATAATTAAGCCTTCAATCTGATTGTTATAGCGTAAAACAAAAGTTAGAGGTTGGGATAGACCAAATTACATGAAGCTTATACCATCCCTAGATTATCGTTCCTAAGGTGTACATGTGGGTTGAGCAGAGTTCTTCTTTTGTTTTCTTTTTTTCTTTTTTCCTTTTTCCGTTCTTGTAGTTTTTAATGGATCATCATTTTTGAGCATTTGAACCAATACACATCCATGTACTTGCTTTAGACGAAGGGGAAATTATGATGCAATGTGAGAGTTCTGAAACTGTGCTAACCAATTCTAGGAGCGTATTTTAACATTTTGTGTATTCTGTTACACTGTGGGACCTGTGAATTTACGGGCCCATTACTTTGTTTTGTTTCTGGTGTCCATGGTGCTAGCTGTAGAGGCTGTCATTTGCTATTCAAATTACAGCTGAAAGCTGAACCTGCAAGTGGTTAAATTTAACCTTCCTCGAAGAGCCTGCCAAACATGCAATGGTTGGCATCATGGGCCACTATCATGTAATTATTGCTAGTTTTTATTAGAAAAGTGATAATCCTGTTCATTGTGTTAGGCTGGGCTTTTATGAGACGTTAAATTTGAATCAGAGCCACCAAATTATACCTTTTCCAAAACTGATGTGTATTCAAACCTGTCTAATTGGAAAGTCAATTCACAAAATGCTCAGGAAATAATCTATCTTTAGCGGTATTCTAATATCTGATTAATAAGAAAGTGACTCCTTACTAGTGTATCTTTTTATTGTTTGCAGGGTGCACTTGTCGCAAATTATCCATGGGATGGAAGTGAAGATGCAAGGTAATTATAGTCCATTATAACAGATGGCATTGACTAGTGTCTCAAGAGCTTGTTATTTCTTGTTTAGTAGTGTCTTAATGAACTGCTATAAATTTGCATCAGTCCATCTCAATTGCTATTTCACTGATTAATTGTGTTTGAAGACCTTGCCTGGATTTCTAATAAGGTGTTTATATGGAATGAAGAACCTCTCTCTCCCAAAATTGGTGTAGCTTTGTATTTTTACGAGGAGAAAGATTTTACCCACTCTTGTACAGTTTGGAGTTTAGTGTCCTGTCTGGTTGGTCATGATTTGTTAAAAAAATGATCCAATACCAAATGGTGGGTTTGGTGTTAGTCAGAGTTTGATGGTGATACGGCCAAAGATAATTATGTGCCTTTTTCGATGAGTAGCTGCGCCTTTCAAAGGAGTGCTAACCCTATCTATCGTGTTTATCACTTAGGAAGCAAGGTAAACAGACATCAAGGAGCTTTGTTACATTAGCTTGGTGCTTAGCATTAACATAATCTTACCTAAGTTTCTGGCCAGTAAGTTGAGGTTGGATTCACCTCTGAAATTTTCCACCCTGACAGACCGCTTTCATAATGAGGCCTTTCTTGATGGTATGCTTGTGCTGATGGATGCCTGGACTATTATATTAGTTCTACTGTCACAATGGTTCTTTGTAATATAGACATTGAAAAGGTGTACAATCATCTGCAGTAATATTTTTTTTTGATCAGTAATGAAAACTTGTATCAAAACATAAAGATATGTGAAACTTCTGAGTCATATTACATGGATGTGGTGATGAATGGTTCAATGAGTTTGGCTGTACATCAGTTGTGGCCTCTAACCTAATCCACTCTGGGGGTCTGCCTTTTGAGACTGCATATCATATATATATATATATATATATATATATAGTAAAGCAGAGGACCGAAACACCACCTTCTCTCTCATCCATGTGGACATCTCCTTCTTTCTCCAATGGCCTTTTTGGGCCCCACATCAAAATAATTTATTTAAAATAAATAATTTCTTAAAATTCCCTCCACGTGGACATGGTCTCTTCTCCGATGTTATCTTTGACTAAATTAAAATTATATGATTAATCTTTGTCTTTTCAGAGTCCTAGAAATCCATAACTATCTTTAACTAAATTAATAATCAAAATAATCAAAGATATACTTCTCTATTTTCCAAAAAATTTGCTGAATTTGAGATTGCCGATGTCTCTTCGTGGAAAAGATAATTAAAAAATCTCTTATTAAATAGATATTAAAAATTTCTTCTTATTTACGCATTTTCATTTCTATTAATCGGAAGATAATATCATAATATCCCAATTTAATTAATACCCGATTAATATAAGGTTAATATATATTTCTAAAAGGAATCTTAATATTATTATTATTAAGAAAAAAATATCTAATTCCTAAGAGTACCTGGATATAAATCTAATTAATAATATGATTAATTGTTACAGATTTTAGAATCCTAATTAAAGATATATCATACTTATATATTTTATCCTAATTATTTATATATTTTATTAAATTATTTAATAAAATGTTGTCCCATGCAAACAAGATAAATGTTTCTTAAAATATATTGTTAAACAAATACAGGAATGAAATATCCTTGGCATGGAGGAAATAGGATAAAAAAAAACAAGATGAAGATGAATATATAGGAAGAAGATATTTTTAGTATGAAAAATAAAAATATATTATAAAATGTAATTATGAATTAAAATAATTAATAAGAGTAAAATACGGAAAAAAATCTAATAAATAAGAGTAATTGAACAAAAAATAATTATGAAAATAATCTAATTTATGAGAGTAAAATATGGATTTAAAAATATATTTCAAGATAAAGATAAATATATAGGAACAAGATATATTTAATACGAAAAATAAACTTATGTTATGAAATGAAATACCTAATAAGAGTAAAATATGAAAAAAAAAATCTAATTAAAAAGAGTAAATAAACGAAAGATAATTATGAAAATAATTAAGCAATTAAATTCTAAATAAGATTATCGTAATTAAACCAATGCAGAAAAATAAAAGCAAAATTTTTTCAAAATGTTCACTATTGTTTTTTAAAAAGTAATATGGATATGTTATACCAATAGATATAACACCTAGAAGTCTGAAACAAATCCTTAACAAAAGAAAAAAAATTTAAATTTTACAAACAATTTCCTTAAGCACGTCAATTGGACCTTAACCAATAGTATTATACATAGAAACAACTTAAAATAAGAAAAACACTAAAAATAACAATTGCAAATCATAAAGAATATATAAACTTTTCTTAAGTAAATTTAATTTTAAATTTCTTTCACAACATAAATTTTTTTTTTCATATTATAACAATCTATCTCAAGACAGTAACTAATTAAGCTTGATAATTTTAATATACTAAATAAAATAATAAAGAAAATTCATATTTCCAAAACAATATATAAAGTATCTAACTTATTATTTTTTTTTTCTAATTTTAAACACCCAAAGTATTTATGTTTCAAGAGAGAATTTAATTTTTTCAAGTAGCAACGTCTTTTACAAAGTATTTATGCTTAAAAGGTGAATTGATTACATAAAAGTACCGTTGTTCTGAGTTTGTTGAATTAAGGCATGGAAAGGGCTACGCATGCTTTCCGAGTTCCGATTTCTCATTTACCTTTGAGAACAATATGACTTCTACCTAATCATATTATGACTCAACCATATTTAAATAACATTTTGCTACTTGAACTCAAAATCTACTAGAATTCTCAATCCTCTTTTACTAGAACTCAGACTTTACGAAAAAAGAATCTTGGGAATATTCCCTAGAGTAATAATGGTATAACAATGTACTATTATAAAAGTGGTAAATCACAATAATAATAAAGTCCCATGTAATCCCTATCTATGTGGCTAAGGAGTCTTCTATGTAACTAAAGTGGCAAGATGTTTAAAAAGTCAATTACTATAAAATATGTTCCCATGATTAGCATTATTCACGTGACATTCATTAAAAAAAAAATGAATCCTAACATGAACCAAAATACTTATCTAACTAATATGAATTATTTAAATTATTAATTAATTAACGGAAAGTAGTGCTATACGTGTGTCGAAGTTCAGAAGCTGGAAAATGAAAATAATACCATGAAATTTTATTAGTGAAGGAAACTAATAGCAATTAGTTGTAACTTAATCAAAGGAGCATGGATAACAATCTTTGGGATAAGCAATTCATTAATAAACCATATGGCTATGCGAGGAGACCAATTGTGACACAAACACGGATCTTGAAGGTTCGCTTTATGTAATAGTATAGATAGGTTTATATATATCAATAATCTTTGATACACATAAAAAGAAATATATATATGTGTGTGTGTGTGTGTGTGTGTCAAAGAAAATATATATATATATATATATATATATATATATATATATATATATATATATATAGATATTGCAGAACATATTTCCATCTATCTATTATGTAGGAGACAAAATTAAATGAAATATATCTAATAGGGAAAAAAATATAGGAAACATACGCAAAGAAAATATAAGAAACATAGGAAAAAAAACATGTTACCCTGCTTAGCATAAACATATATTGTGAAACATATGAAGCATATGTTAGTATTATGTTTAAAAAATATGTTAATTAGCATAGAAAACATAGACAAAAAATATAAGAAACATAGTTTTAAATATATAAAGACGTAGGAACGCAAGATACATTAAATAGAAAACATGGTTTTTACATAAAAATATTAAAAAACGTACTGCTATATTTAGTCCTAATAAAAATTATTTTTACTTTATCTAATAAATATGTTATTTAAAAATTTATGTTCCCGTGCTTAGTACAGGTAAAACAACTAGTTTATTTTGAGTTACAAAACTCATAATGCTTGATTCTGAATATTTATCTAAAATTGGTGTTTCTTATGTTTTTTTTTTCATTTTATTACTTTGATGTGTATCAATTTCAGGAAGCAGTACTATGCATGTCCTGACGACAAGACATTCCAGTTCATGGCGAGTGTGTACAGTCGGTCTCACCATAACATGTCTCTGAGCAAGGAATTTCATGGAGGGATTACAAATGGTGCATCTTGGTATTGTGATGAAAATCTGCTATGAATTTCATCAAAGCACATTCAATTGTTTGGAAATGCTCAAAGATTCATTGTCTTTGTCGTTGCAAAATTTTTATATAAGTTGTATGCCTTTCTTTTCTCATCCTTTCTTATCGAAAAAGTCCAAAAATGATTCAGACTTATTGCAGGTATCCTATATATGGTGGTATGCAAGATTGGAATTATATATATGGAGGATGTTTTGAGTTGACCTTGGAGATTAGTGATGTCAAGTGGCCTAGTGCAGAAGAGGTTAGATATCAGTTAAGTTGCTTCTGTCTTACTGATATTTTTTGGGTTCGAAACATGCCAAGCTATTTAGGGTGCATTCTTTGTTTACATCTAACAGATAATTCCATAGAAACTGAATACTGCAGGAACAGATAATAAGAATGATATGTCTGGAAAAAATTGAATACCTTTTCAAATCTATTGGATGAGGTTGATTTTCAATTACTTCTCCATTCCTTAATCTTCCAGTTCTGATTACTCAGATGTTTTTGACCCATTTATTTTACTTTTTAAGGATTAAAGACATAGGTCTGAAGCATAAGATCTCTTTGAATTAATATTTGTACGAACATGGAACAAGTAGTCTATATTAAATCATTGTAAACTTGGGTTTCTTTATTTCCTGGGATTCTAAGTTAATATTATTGCTGTGGTTTCTATTGAAATCTTAATATCAGTCTGCTGATATGTTTAAGATGCTTTTGACACCAATGTTAAGGTCCATGTGTTGCACGGGAGACTTTAGTACAAATTTCTTTGGAATAAAACATGGCTCGTGTAGTCAATACGGCTGACTGACTCCAAAGAAGATGGAAGACAAAAACTTTATCCCCTCATGTGTGTTGTATGTGCTTGGAATCTGGGGAGAGTATAGATTATATTTTCGTGCAGTGTCAGTTCGTTAGTGCTATATGGATGCGGTTGTTACAAATGATTGGAGTTTCTTGGGTTCTTCCAAACAATCTTATAGATTTGTTTGCTCAATGGAGAGTCAGAGAGCTAGGGAAGAGGGGTATAATCATCTACACGACCATTTTCCATGCTGTTGTTTGGCATATTTGGCTAGAGCGTATTAGTCGGATATTCCAGGACTCGAATTCGTCTGTGGCGCAGGTGTTTGACTCTATTTTAGTGGTTGCAGCTTCATGGATGACGGTTCTACCAGAATTTCGGGGCACTGAGGTTGTGAATATCATGCGTGAGTGGGATAGGTGGTGTTTTTATTCCTCCCTCTTTGGGGATGGAGGGAAGTGAGGGAGGTGTCAGGTGAGTTTATGGAGGAGGTTCTATTTTACAGGGTTCTCTGAATTTTGAATATTGGAGTTGAATGACTTATTCAGCTTCGATTCCCTCTCTTGTGTTGTTCTAGTTGGTCATGGGAACTATGGGATGGGAGAAGAGAGCTGCAGATTGTATTTCATGTAGTGGTGTAGTTTTTGGTGATGAATTGTTCATGTGTTGGGCAGTATTTTTAGGGTTTGCAGTATATTCTATCTTTTTGTATATATATATAATACAATAATTACTCATAAAAAAAAATGGCTCGTGGATTAGAAAATTTTTTAGTCAAAACTATACTTTTCCTTGTAATTTTTATTTTTATTTTTATATTGTTATGCACCTAGATTTTGTTTTCTTTGTTGATAGCCTGACTACAGATCTAAAAACTAGCTTAGTATTAATCTTTTGCCAGTTCTGATCTACCTAGCTTTTTTTTAAATAAAATTTTGTCACGAATTTCCATTTTTAGTTTGTTTAGACTTTAGGAGTTGTGAATTGAACATGCATATTTTAAGGTTTTCTTCAATGTTGCATCTTGTTTGATGAGTTAGTATCTACAATCATATTGCTTTATTTTGTCTTGTTAGAAACTGGTGTTTCTAGGATTGGCATATTTATTTTGTTTGATAAATTTTCCTTCTCAATCTGTATCATATCATTTTTTTTTTAATTTCCATGTTTCCTTAACATGCAGCTTCCTGCTCTTTGGGAGTTCAATAGATTGAGTATGTTAAATCTTGTTGCAAGCCTTGTGAAGGTAAGCTGTAGTGTGCAGCATTCTGCGTCGCATATATAACTTAGGTTTTTTATCACCATTTTTGTATCCTTTTCCAGTTCATTATTCAATTATCATGAGATTGGTAATGTTAACATTGTTTTGCTAGAACAAAGTCGAATGCTTTCACTTTTGGTTACTTTTTCTGAATCTGCTTTGGTGTATTTTTATCACTGAAGAACTATTATATATGCTGTTTGATTTGATGATTTGGGGGATCTTTATGATGAATATGTTGGATGTGCATGGGGATGGGAGGGTGTCCATCTTTCTTTTATTGAATCATGCAGTTTGTAACTAGTGACAACATACTCAAGGTAAAGCCTAGTCGTAAATATTATTATTTGTATCTTTTAGGAGGAATTTACCATGGGATGTTACTGTTCCATCTTATGTTGAAAGCTATCTTGGAATGGAAATGCATTATGGAAGTTGAGAATAATTTATAGTAAGTGCAAAAGAAATGTAGAGAGAGATCTAGTCACTCCTTCAGCCTGCATAATATCATGATTTCCCAAGGACTAGAAGAGAAAAGCCCATTTCCTTTCGATAATGTTTCGTCGATTTTCCTACCTATATTATTTTAGCCCTTTCCATTTACTTACATATGAAACCAATTTAGCTTGGATGGTGAAGTGATAGGTCCCCAGTGCACATAAAAGCAGAGGAGAAAAAAAAATGAGAAAAGTAGAAAAAGCATATCATCTCTATGCAACAACCTTTTTGAATGTTTTCTGAAGTGTCAAATTTCCTGAAGTTGAAAATAGAAGTATAAGGCTGTGAAATGCAGAAAAAAAGGGATGGAGTCTTTTTGGAGAAGCTAATTGTGTAGATTATATTAATACATATAGATACAAGTATAACAGTACAGTTTTGTACCTCAAGATATCCAGAAAGTTACAAGTAATATTAACGGGAGTGGTCTGGTATGTTTGAGCGTCCAGTGTGTTCTTAGTTTTTTCAGTCCGGTGTGGCTGGGTTGTCCAGCTCTACCCTTTCTTGTGGGGTTTCCAAGCATGATGTACATACTCACTCAAATTACTGTTTTTGAATCCTTTCATTTCAAAATTAACAGGGCTGTTTGTAATCATATTACTGAATGATCTGGTGCTTTCTCAGTGGAGCCTGTGTTAGAAGATGAAGCAGTTGACTGATTTTCCCAGAAAATTCTTTTGACATGGAAACGTGATCAGAATGGGTTCTCAGTTTGCTAATGAATAGCAAGTGAGCATTTGTTCTTTTGAAAGAATCCAATGGTAAAGGGGAGAGTGTTGGAAACTCAACGCATTTCCTCATTCGGGTAGGAGATTGACAATTTTCTTGCCCATATAGAAGGAACTGAATAGATGGGAGTATATTCTCTGCATTATAGTTCTTTCCATCATGTCTATTGGGTGCACCATTTAGCTTGAAATCTTTGTATTCTTTTTGGTTCTCGGAGAACAACACGATATGTTTGACGCCCTTTGATGAGGAGGCTGATGTTGCTGTTATCCTGGTTCATTACCCTGATAATTTTAGGTGGAGTCTCCCAATTTTTTGTATGTTGGAGAGCCCAGTCCATTCTCGGGAGGTGATTGAGCTTGATATTGGGAACACGCCTGTAATTGCCCGTCCTCTGTGTCAGCAGTGTTCTTTACCCCTCTGGAATCGTTTGTTAATATGCTTTCAGAGAGAAAAAGTTTGAAAATAGGGAGACTTAATCTTGCCATTCTCCTTGCCACACAGAAAAGGTGGCTGAGAGAAGGCAACCACCAAGGAATCTGGGTGGTTGTCCAATGTTGACCGCTTCATCTTTGGGTGGAGTCAAACCTTGATTGCTATTGGAGAGGGATGTGGAGGCTTAGTGGAGATTGGATGCTTTTCTCTGAAGATTCTCTTATTGTATGTTTTGAGATCAGTGTGAAGGAAAGATACTCCTGCTATATCTCTAGATGTTTGGGGGTGAGAGATGGTGAAGAGTTTGTTCGAGTTATTGATTGAGATTGCACATGGGATGATGAAGGCCTTTCATGTATCTGTGCTTTGGACTAAGGAGGTTGAAGATGATGGGTTGGCACCCTCCCTGCCGCATGGTAGTTTTAGAGTTGTTGTTGTGGCATGTAAGGCAAGGAAGGCTCAAGGGGTTTGTGTGGTAGAATTTTCAAATCCAACCTATTGCATGCATCCTTTACCTGTGCATACTGGTGAAAACGAGGCGTACTTTTCTGAAAAGTGCCAGACCTATAAAAATTGAGTGTGGGATCATATGGCGGCTATGGCTGTCATATCCTAGGTGATATGGGTCTGTTGGAAAGATCCAATATCCATACTCTACCATACAACCCATGTAACCATACCCATAGTTATATGTATATGATCCCGTGTTTGTGTACAATAACTTCCAGTCTTATAGGGGTGGATAGGACCCTCCAATGCTAATAGATCCTCCACAATGTTTATGTGATGATGTGGCTGAAGAACTATGCTGTCTATGGTCCACATCCATCATTCCAAGGCTATGTGACATCTATCATCCATGATCAAAATCCATCTTTGAGGCTATATGACGTATTATATTTAGCCAGTCCAAGGAACAAACATGAGAAGGAGCAAGGAATCCCTACAGCTTTTGTCTGGACTGTGCTTTTGTACAAGGTAAATACGACAGATGTGCTTCAATGGAAAAGGAAGTAGATGACTTTGTCTCCTAGTATGTGATTTTTATGTAGAAGGAGCGAGGAATCCCTAAAATACCTATTCATAAATTGTGCCTTCTTTAGACAGATATGGGACAGCATGTTGGGCAGATCAGTTACCTTGGGTGTTGCCTTCCTCAATCCTAGACCTCTTCCATGGCACTTCTTGGGCCTGGGTCAAAGGGGTAGAGCACTTTACTGGGTGGTGTTTCAGGCTATATTGTGGTTTATTTGGAGAGTGTAATTGGAGGATCTTTGAGGATATAGCTGCATCTGTTGAGGTGGGATTGGAGTCCATCAGGGCAGCCACGGTTTCCTGGATTTCTGGCTTGGAGAGCTTTTAAGGTATCACAAGGTCTGATATCTTGAGGGATTTAAGTCATATCATACTCCTCCCCCAGTCATAAAGAAAGTAGAGATATGGAGACCCCCAGTGATCGGATTCTGAAGCTTAATGTGGGATGGTTGTTCTGTGGTCAACTGGAGAACATCAGGTATTGGTGGGATCCTGAGGGATCACTCGAGAAAGATTGTTTTGCTTTGTAGCGGTCAGATAGAGGAGGAAGATGCTTTTAGAGTAGAGACCCTTGCAATTATCATGGGACTTAATCTTTTGCAAGGATACAAGGTTATTGCCAGTTTATAGTCGGGGGAGATTCTGCTATGGTTTTTTGCTGGATGAAAATGGAGATTCAAGGTCCTTCGAAGTTGCAATATTTGATTCAACAAGCACGGTCCTTAGTTACCATGTTGAATGACTTGTTGAAGTATGTACTCAGATTGGGCAATGAGATAGCGGATTCCTTTGCCAAGGCAAGAGCTAGTAAATTTGACCATTTTGTAGGTTTGCATGTTGGTGATGTAGTGGGAGTAGGGTAGCTTTTATCTATTACCAATATGACATGGTATATGGGTTGGATGTGGTGGTGTAGAGAAGCCACCGAAGTTTCTTCCCTATATGGTATATACCCACCCTTCTTCCAACCTTAGTGACCCACGTCTTTTAACATTTTCCCTCTATATTGCTTAATAATTGATCCTTCTTCCTCTCTCTCTCTCTCTCTCTCTCTCTCTCTCTCTCTCTCTCTCTATTTCTCTCTCTAGTACCCGCAGATATGAGCTATTCATTGAGTCTAGCAGCGTTGAAACCAGTGATGGTGTAATGCTTAATGCACGGATCTCCTAACCTAGAGATGAGGTGAAGGGCTATCTTGTTGTTGTTTTGGAACACCCCTCCTCGGTCTTGTGTGGGTGTCAAGGCCTGTTGAAGGGAATTGCAGTTGGGTTAGCAAAGAGAGGTTGCAAAGCTGTGACCTTTGGCATGAGAGGTGTTGGTAGCCTAGCAGAAAGCATTCCCTGGTTTTTCTGAAGTAGGTGATGTTGTTGCCGTCTGCAATTGGGTCTGTCAAAATTTGTCTACTGATGGGATTCTGTTGCTGGGGTCTACTGCGGGTATTTCCTTCAAAAGGACTTACGTTCTTAGATTGCTTGTTTTAAAGGACTTGGATGACTATTCTTGAGTTTTATGAAATTGGTATTTTATCTTTTTACAGAATTTGTTAGCGCCTTTGAAGTAATTTCTTGTTGGATTTGGGACTGGAGAATCTACTTGACTTATTCTTTAGGATTTCGTATTCCTTGACTCTTGTGATGCATTTTCAGTTTTGTTAAATGGGTATTTCTTTAATTATGCTTCTGGCATTGTAAATCGACATTATTTGTGTTAGCTCTATTGTTGGCTTTGTAAGATTCATTAGGTAGTTGGGGTTTTATTTTGGTGATGAGATTAGAATTCGGGTGCTGGATTTTTCAAAACATAAATATATTTCCCATTTTTTTGGGTAAAGAAAGTCACAAGTTGATGAAGGGAAATGAAATTCAGTTCTTTTTTCCCTTCCAACTCTAAACTTCAGAACAATTTTTTAATTGTAATGTCAAGTATTGGAAATATCCTTGAGAACATTGAAGATAACCCGAGAACTTTGTGATGGCATGGAGCCCAAACTGGTAATCATAGCTCAGTGATTATGCACACACACTTGCATACACATATTCTGTCACTTTATATTGTCATCATAAGCCAGTTCCCACCAAAGTGGGTTGGAAACACGAATCTTGTCTCTCCATCTCGCTCTATCAAAAATCACACCTTAAGTTAAGCTACATATTTGTAAGTTAACTTTCATTTTATTTTAACAATTGCAATGCTTCTGGTCTTTAGGTTAAGTTATATCTGCCTTTTTATGACAACAATTTTATGTTACCTCTGAAATGTGTGATAATAATTTCTTAGACAGGAGTACATGGGCGGATATTATCATCAGATGGTGGAAAACTTTTTCCTGCCTCTATCATCATCAAGGGAATAAACTACACAGTATGTTTGCTAACCATGTCAATATATTCATGCTTGTCCTAGAAGTTTTTGCTTCTCTTGTGATTATTTTATATATGGAAATCACCTTTTTAGCTTGTTACTTTCCAAGTGGTGTTGGTTGTTGAATATGTGTTACTTGATTCCTGGCCATGTAAACATGTTAGACTATCATTCAGAAGTTAGCACGATAAAATGTTGGTAGACCATTTATTTTATGAACTTTTTATGAACTGGTCACATAGTTTCAGTCACCATATATTGATCATTGTGGCACGTGAGATTTTGTTATTGCAGCCATCCAGTGGTAGCAATAATTGCTTTTGTGTGCACCATGCAATGCCACATGCTGGTGCTATCAAGAAACTTTAACCATATCATGACTGGCTGACGGATAGTTCTTTGCAGAATTGTTTATCTTTAAACTTTGTATTGACAGGTAAAAGCTGGTAGAGAATATGCAGATTACCATCGTATGCTTGCACCGGGCGAGAGCTATGAAGGTACTTGCTACCATTAACAATTCGCAACCTCATTATTTCACAACATAATTCTTTTTACTGTTTCGCGATATCATGACTTAATCTGAAGGTAACTGGAATTTTGTTTTACTGCTGGTTAGCGTTTTTTTGTTTTTTGAGGTTGCACTGTAAGCATCAAAATTCTTGGTAGCTACATAAATTCATCCAGTGTCCTGGGATTTCTGGTCCTTGAGCATATCTCAACAGTTTGTTGGTAGTAAATGGATCGGTACTGACGATAAGAGGAAGAATGTTACATGCATAACTGATCCATTGTAAATTGCAGAATGTGGTCTTTTATTTCTAGATGCAGTATGATACATGAATATCTCTTGCCAGAATCTTGCAAGCTTATAACTATTCAGTAGATGAGTAACCAGTATTAGAAAGATAATGTCATCTGATTTTCAACTTTGGAGCAAGTTGATCATTTTCTGGTACATTCAAAGTTTATATTTTTGAGAAAATTGGATTGATCTTCCTGTGAAGTATTAAAAACTGCATGACTTATTCTTCACCAGTTTGATGGGCTACATTACAAAATCATATGAGATTCCTCCTCCAGCTATTCATTTAAAAGTATACCCTGAACAGAAGGAAAAGGAACAGAGGACATTATATTTTAGGAATCATAGGCTTTTTTTAGTTAGTATTGCCTGTCAGCTGTCATCCATTCAAGAGGTAAAAAGAGAAAAATAAAAAATAAAAAATTGTAAGGCCAGATCTTTTATGTCTGGGTCACATATATGGTTTCCATGTTATAGCATGGACAAGATTTTATTTTATTTCTTGGTTGTTGGGGAATGAAGATTCTCATGTTAAAAGGATTAACAAAGTTTATGGGAACTGATTAGCCTACCAGGGCTTGAGACTGCTATTAACAGACTGATGGATTTATATATTACATATAAAGCTATGTTGCAGAAAGTGAAGGATATATGATTAAATTTAAGTGACTGCTAGAAGACTGTCTCTGCTTGATTTGACAGTTTGGACAACATAAAATATTCGACGTGAGATAGAAGCTTAAACAAGAATCAACTGAAATGGTTTAGCACCTTTAATGAATGATGGGACATTGTAGTGAGAATGATTTTATACAAGTTGAAATTCATCAAGGAGCAAGAGCAATGCCTAAGATATATTCAGAAAAAAATAAAAAGAGAGCAAGGCATAAGATGAGGTGTACACTTTTTGGTAAGGGACATCACATGATACAATATGGTGGAAGACATGATTTTTTATCAGATAGAATGGTGGAACAGAATTCTGGCTGCTGACTCTACATAATTGGAAGAGGCATTGTTGACTGGTTGTGTTGGTGTTGATTTTACATTGGCTTGGACAGGGAACATTTGTGTGTTTGAGAGGCAAATTGGCTCTTTATTCTTCTTATTTCTTTTCATTTTTCTATGATTTTTATTTTTTTTTCCTGGTGAGAGTTAAAGTTTTTAGGTTCATAGCCTGCGTATTGAGTTCAATATGTTGTTTCTTTAAAATTTTAGAAGTTCCTTCACTTTGTCATACGTGTGAGTCAATCCCCACTCCGTGTTCTGCTGTCCATTTTTCCCTTGTTACGCAAAATTCCTTCATTCTGCAAAATCTTACTATTCTTTCGCATAACAGACATAAGCAATCAAGGAAGTGACTGTTGTTGTTTACTTTGTTTTGGGAGTAATAGACCCTTACCCAGTTTTTAGATCTGAAAAATGAGTTTCTAGATCAGTGTTGACTTGCTCTGGAAAGTTGCATAAAACCAAGGTATTAATTAAATATTGCTATTGCTAGATATATCACCCCCGAGGGAAAGGGGAGATATCTCTTGATGTATCAAGGGAAATTTCAATATCGTCTAAAAAGTTATTCACATATATAATTTATCTTACATAATTTGTCACGAAAATGTCTAATTAGACATAAATTGGAAGTTCTACACTTAAAACATTGCAATAAAATTCAATGCAAATATTTAACAACATAAATCCAAACCATGCAGCTCAAGGCCACCTGATTCCTCTAAGGCTCAAATTTTTTGACACTTTTTCTGCAAAAATTTATTTATTATTTATATATCAAAAATCTGAAACCATTGAAAATCGTTTTTGTTTGAAAAAATCTTAAAAATGTATAGTTTTCACAAAATATTTATGATAAACAAGAATTACTTTTTCTGACTAATTCAAAGTATAATCTTATATATTGTAATTATTAGACTTATAAGTTATAAATGTACATGAAATGTATTGCTTCCTTCACATATAAAAATTAAACTACTCCATCACATACATATAATGCATTTCCTAACAATTTAATGGAAAATAAATTAAAGAAAACACCAAAAAAAAAAAGAAAGGAAAAAGAAAAAAAAGCGGAAACATGTATTCACTTGCTTTCTTTTTATGACTGCATCAAATTTCATTAAATCTTTGTCGAAAAGGCTTTCTGATTCAGGATTTCACAAATATGCAAAAAAAGTTATTAAAGAATAAAACTCCAATTGTTTAGTAGTGTGTTAAGATCTTAAGCATTTATGGTGGATTGAAACATGGGAAATTTCCCTTATTCAACCTCTCATAATGACCTATTCATGTTATCAAAAGGGATATATCGCCAATGTCGCAATATATGACTTGATATTACGATATATTGCCTAATAAATTGTAAAATTAAAATTACATCTTGGATTTATATCACCTCCTAGATGAAGGGGATATATTATATCGCTCAATGTATCAAGTGATATATCTATATTTAAAACCATGCACAAAACCAAGTTGAATACAATGTGTATAATAATGGCAGACGTATTATTAAATAAAGTGGCATGTGCTATACGAGCAGCTTCTAGGGATGCTATAATTTGGTGAAAACTGGCAAGTTGTACATAACAAGTGGTCTAGAAGACAGGGTAATTATGTAATTCAAATACATGGAAGAGCCTTTTTCCAGGATTAGACTCTTTAGTCACATAAACTCTTTTTCACTGGAAATTGGGAATGGATTCTTTTAATATGGCTGTTTGCGCTTGGAGTTTTAAAAAAATGTATCGTAATGAGCATGTAAATGGATGCTACCAGTCTCAAGTCCATCTGTTGTTTTCAGAAATCAGCATTTTTCCATGTAACCTGATTGCATGTGGACATTGCTAATTTATGCTTCGCTTGTTCAGTGAGCACTTTGCACAAGCTCACACAGCTTGCTAGTTTCAACTTTGGAGTAGCCCTCATGGTTTGTTCCCTGAGAACATTTTCTCAACCACTCAGTATCATGGTTTCAAGCAGCAACCAATATGTATTAGCATCAGCTTAGAATGATCCAATTCTAACCCTTGATACCATGGCTTCTTATGAAACTATTATATTGGCAATTTGGCATGGTATCATCATTGGATGATATGTAATGATATAGACCAATACGTATTGTTTGGCCCTTCAGCAAAAAATGGTCAAACTTGAGATGCTATTTTTGGTATTCTCAACCTTATTTCTGCGCCCCCCGCCCCGCCCCGCCGCCCCCACCACCCCCCCCACCCACCCCCCCACCCCAACCCAAAAAAAAAATCATCTCTTGTAAGCTTTATTTGCAATTTCCACAATGCGAATCAAAGCTTACACGACACAGATGTGACAAAACCAAACAAAGAACTTACATTACACATCTGACATTTCAATTGATTATTTGATTAACTTTGCTATACTTATAATTTTCTAATAATATTTTGGAAATAGTAGGTTTACAATGTAATTATATTAATTTCTCAATTTATTTATCTATTTATGTAAATTTTTTTTTTTATTTTGAAATTTTCTTCTGTAAATCAGGTCAAGAACCCAATATCAGCCATTACTATTGGTACGGCTGAGTCAAATCATATTGGCCTCAAAGCGATTCCCAGGCCAATACTGAATTTTACTCTTTATGGCTGTCATATTTTTAGTGCTTGATCTATGCAAGTCTCCATCCACTTATTATTCCTTAGGAACTATTCAATTCTCCATCCTCTTAGTTCGTCTTGTTTATGAATGTGTACCCAGACTAGTATTTATAAACATGCACTTATTTTCTGGATTCATTTGTTTGCTTGCATTAGGTAATAATTCTATGGTTCCTTGATATAATTCTAATCTAAATCTAAAAACTGTGGCTTGTAGTTATGGTTACCATGCCTGGTTACAAATCTAAGAGAACACATATCTTGCTGGAAGATGAAGCCATGAGTGTGGATTTCATTCTTGATCCAGAAAAGGAGTACTCAGGCAAGCTGAAGCAACTACAAAGTGGCTGTGATTGCAGATGTGACTATAAATATAAGCTTGAACTGCTAGAATTTCTGGAAGGGACACATTGGGAAATTTCTCTCGTTGTGGCTTTTATTTTGGCACTCCTGTGCTTCTTATTGCGAAGGAGAGTGAGATTGAACCTTCCAAAACATAAATCTGTAGTGGGGCAAAAAAGGCCAGTGGTAGTGTAAAGCTATCAGTGGTAAATTGAAGGGCTAACTTGTACATTATTCATTTATATTTCCAGTGAAAGTTCATTATACACATGCCCTTTTGTCCGGTAAACTTTCTTATGTATCTCAAAGGCAACCAAAACCCTCACAAAAATACTAATAGGGGACAAACCAAATATCCAGAAAAGAAAGCCAAATAGTAAACAGAAAAAGAGAGAGGGGGAGGGAGCGAGTGAGGCTGTTTATATTCTTCGGAGAGTAGTGTTCCTTTAAGGACCTAGTCTCATTAGCTGCTAGAGCTGGACAATAAGCACAGAATTTGTCATAGAAATGATCATTATTAACTATTTCTTCTGGCACTAGATCTGAGACAACTAAAGTCTCTGATGCTACCAAGATGGTTTGAAGATGATTTCTTCAGGAATATTAGACATACTTCTGGTGCTTCACCAATTTCTCAAATCACTTTCTTCGATGTTTCATTTAGTTGACAATGTTACTTATTTGATACCACTGGTTATTCTTTGCGATCATCTTTTAATGACCATCCCATGCACAACTCCTTGGGTGAAGTGGTATAAAGACTGAAGGGAAGAATGCACATGCCATTTTAGAAGTGGGAAAAGGTATGTTCACTCTCTAAAATTTACATGCTCGATGCAAAATAAATTTTGTAGAAACCTCCCCTAAACAAGATGCTTTTATTTTTTCTGTGCGCTATATAAATATGGTTCACCTGCTTGTTTATTTGGGATGTACCCTTGCTTGGTCACTTTATTTTCTTCAATCTGAAGTATAACTTGCCAACAACCCAAACCATATAAGAAGATTCAGCCATGGCTTGCTGAACTAGAACCATAAGGTAATGTGCATGTTTTAATTCATGAGCTCTTGGTTATATCAGAAGACTAATAAAATTTTTATGATTTCTTTAGGCAACTGAAACTTGGTTGATTGGTGCCCTCAACATGTGCATATTTTCTGCAATTTAGTATACTAATTTGCCTTGACACTCCAGATTTGGTAAATGAATTCTAAAATTCAAATCATTAATAGACATGATTATTCTTCTAGAAAATGATTGTGTACTGCAATTTTTTTGTTTATTACGTTAGTGTGTAATAAACTCGTGATCAACTGGAGATTGATCATAGTCATATATATATTTTTTCACCATCTTCCTCAGAAATCAGGGCGTCTATCCGGCGGAGCAATAAATCAAAATTATCTTGATTCTTGATTAGGCTGAGACGCACATAACGTTCTCCAGCATAGAAGCGGCTACCTGTACGCCCAATGATGCCTGAGGCTTTGAGGACTGCCGTGCAATCTTGGTCCTCCTCCCTTTCACACTTTAACCATGCATAAGCTGCCATGAAAAGTTTTCATGTGCTATAACCTTGTTAGTAATGAATTTAGTTAATGTCTTCTTGCTCAAAGAAAGCCTTTGAGATGAATTGTTTTGGGTCTCAAGCAAAATGTACCTGGAGAAGGTCCTTGGATCTTTTGAAAGTAGTTGCAGTAATGCTGTGGGAGTTCCTGGATGGAGAGATATTTTGAGACTGCAAAGCTCTTGCTTAATTTCTCCCATCGATTCCTCATCGTTTGGTACCCAAATTCAAATATGTCCCTTCCTCCTCTCTTAAGAATTACTTTAAGAAGCTTGAGAGCTCTTAACTGCGTCTCATGGGGAACAATGAGTATGTTCATCTTGATATATTTTGACATTATTTGATAAATGCTTTCGTCCCTTATCAGTGCCCACCTGTGGAATGCTAATAGTGTCATGAATCATTCTATTAGTTTTTAGTAACATTAGGAAGCAATGATGGAAGCAGCAGCAGTGATAGTCATGTTAATAGAATCTTCCTGTCTTACTCTCCAATCTCAGTTTCTTCCATTCTCAAATTGATTGAAATGCTATTCTCTGAACATAGGAGTTTATAACATGGGTTTCATGAACTTGGGACTTGGGTTGAGGCATTGGCTACAGATTTTGTATGGTGTCAGACTGTCAGTAACTTGTGACTTTTTGCCTTAGGATACAGGGACTGGGTTCAGAATTCTGATCTTTCACTCATGGTTACATTGAGGCATGTTCATTAGTAGTAGAAAAAGGATGGTTTTCAAATCAAAAAACTAAACTATATATACACTGTTATTTATATATGATCTAGATAACGTACACCTATAATGGAGGTAGTTATAAGCTTGAAACATGATAAGATTTAACATACACCTACTGAGTACTCCCACCCTATGTCATGACACAGGGAATGATATGAAGGATCCGGGGCACCTCCAGAATGATAGCAAAACTTATGGTTTTGGTAACTGCTATTATAATGCTAACTGGGTTGTAAGTAATAATGTGTTTTTGGCCCTATGTTACACTTACATCATATATAAACCCCAAATAACAATCCTGAATCCTGATTAGATAGTGTGAAAGCCATCATAGCAATAGAACTATTTGTCTACTAAAATGTACAGCACATTATAAGATCAATAGCAGAAACAGAATAATATAGGTAAGATGTGGAAAATACCCGAGTCTGCTGCCTGCATGACCAGTAATCTTAGACAATGTGAATATCATAATGTCTTCATCTGCAGGAGCTTGAATTGCTGTAAAATGAGGCCAGTAATAGGCATAATCGTAGATCGTGTTCACGTTAGGGCCTTTAAGAACTGCCTTCTTGAGTTGACCATCAGGATTGTTCGGTGAATTTACAAATTCAATGAAGTTCGTGGAGGAATCTGTTTTATTCTTCCACAAAGATGTATCTCCTTGAAACTCAAAATCTACAGATCTGAAGAAATCTGTTTGTAATTGATAAACCTGTCAACAGATACAAACAAAGAATCTGTAAATGCTGAGGCAATGACAATTATACTGACATTTGATTATTGATTCTGTTGGTGTGAGAGTGACATCCGTAACCGGATAGTTCAAAACAGGAAGCCGATCTTTTTTTTGTGGACAGTCTAGTCTCCGGAGTCAGGGGCTACTCTTCGCAATGAATGCAACTGGTATGTATGATAATTAAACTTTGCTTGATGTGCAGTTCATTTTATTAACCATGCATCAATGATGAACCAAATAAATAGTAGTACTCAAAAGTTTTCAGGACAAACCGGGTAAAAAGGGATTGATGCCACAACTTTTGTAGGTGAGGATGCATTTTTTATTGAAAGGGCATGAACTGCTGCATTAAGAAGTTGTGTGGAGCCAACGCCAAAGAGAATGAACCTGCCCTCTGTGACTGCATTTCCAACGGTTGCATGCAGCATGCGTATGTGCCTAACAATCTCTTCTGAGATGACATCACCATTAAATGTATAACTCATTCTATGCCACCCTGATACAACAACTGCGCTATCCTTTGCATTTTGCATCCAAAATGGCTCCAAGAACAACGGATCCCCACTGCAAAAGGTTAGTTACCAAAAAAAAAAAAAAAAAGACAATTACAAATTCTTCTATAAATGTCAAAATAATTACAAATTTTTACCCAATCATGTATTTAATATTGGACTTCTATTTATCATGTGATGTATATTTTTATATCAATAGATATTTTGTAATGCTACCAGTGGTAGAAACCTTGGGGCAGGTGGTGGCCAGTGGCGGAACCACCTTATGTTAATTAAAATTTTTTTTTTCTATATGTTATAATTGAAATTTATATTTTGCCCCCTCTGAAATTTTTAGTTTGCCCCCCTAATTCATTAAAATTTATATATTTCATGAGAAGTGTTAGTTGAAATTTCTATTTTGCCTCTAAAGATTTGGAGTCCTGGTTGGTGGTGGCCATGGAACCTTTTAATTATTTATTTTTAAATTTTATATAACCACTGGTTATTATTATTATTCTTATTTATTTAAAAAAAAAAAAACTTCCTTTGGACACTACCCCTATGTTCTATTGCCATGTTTATACAATATATAATTGTAATTAAAATCAGACTAAATATATCTTCCAATAAACTTCGTGAGAAATGACCTTTTTTCTGTGACATGGAGTTGTGACATGATAGATCCAAACTTCTACCTGATAAGGGACTTTTTGGATGGACAACCTTTAATAATAAGCCCATAAAATTACTTTTCTTATGTTTATCAGAAACCTTTCTCATAATAGAAAACATATCTCATGCTATGGACTTAAAACTTTGATATGATATGGGATATACGGTGAATTTTGTTGGAGAAATGTATTTTTCATAAAATTTCAATAAAACAAATAAAGAAAAGAATTAAGAGGTTGACACCAATCCACTTCGAGATAAGAGGCGGCATACTTATTTTTAAAAAATGTAGTGAAGTATTGGGAGTACCCACGGCCATTGTCAACGATAATGGTTAGAATATTAAATAATGCTCTATGGCGTATGTGATGATGTCAAGTACTCTGCATCCCTATAGGATGGTGACCTTTTTAACATATTTTCTCTTCTTAGCCAGAAAATTACAACCTTGAAATTTTAGGTTGGTAGAAAACTGGAAGATTCCGGAAAGGAATCTTTTGGAGAAGAATGGAGACAAAACCATCAATTTTTCTTTTTCTTATTTTTTTCTCCAATAAAAAAGTTGAGGAAAAGAAAGCATTTATTTCAAATCTTGAAGGTTTCCGAGATGAGTAGGAAACATCCATTTCAATACATGGTCAAAGATCCCTATTGCTTAATTAGGGTTCTTAAGCTGTATGGTGCAATCAGAATAATACCAGAAAACCCAACTGAATCAGGAATTCAGTAATTCATCAGGTTTGAGACATGGCTCTTTTCTAGCACATGAAGCAATGACCAGACCAATCCAGACAGCTTCCTAACAAGTGATTTCGTGGTTAATATACATGGATAATTTTCCACCCCACTAAATCCTTTTCATTAAACTTTAATAGATTTTGTTAATCCTTTGATAGTTTTCAACTTCTAAATGGGAAATGTTTTAGATTTTCAGTTACAGGAGAGATTCTTCTTCCATGTTGCAAAGGTCTGTTGAGTTGGAACTCAGTGAGATTTGGATCAAACAGGAGTAGAGATGATAAGAGGGATTCTTAAAAGATTTCAAGTGTTCAGTGCCTGAAAAGTCTATGTAGAAAGCAAGCATGTAAAAGATGCAAATGGTTTTTCTTACCTATCAACATCTGCAGGACACCCAGGAAGGAATTCAGAGCAATCAGGGCCTGAGTAACAGGAGTGGCACTCACACACAGGTCTCCCTTCCACCAACAAACCATCCAAGTAAGCATGGCCATGACCAGAGCATGAAATAGCTGCAACCCTCTCAGCTTCAACTGCAGCCTCTCTACTCCAGCTGAGCTCCCACTGGCGATGGAGGATCACACTGAGCAACAACATATTAAACATGATAGACACAGATACAACATACCTTAATCCATGGATCTTAGCCATGGCTTCCTTGAGCTCTAGAGTGTCTCTCTCTCTGAGAATCTTTTACCTTCTTATATATATATAGAATCTCTGCAAGGGGTCATATTTTCAGTCGATTTCCTCTACGAGGAAATCCTCTTTCGATTCGTCTTCGGAGCGCCGGGTGACGACACGCGTCCCACCCGGTCCCACTCCTCATCAGCTCAGAGGAAATTGGCTGGCTCCGGTTTTTGAGCCAGCCAATTAAACATAAGTTAATTAAACACAACGTTCTCGTTGTGTTCATGCTTAGCTTCTAAAGTCAAACGATCTTGGCCATCCGATCTGCGTACTTTCCATCAACTTACAATCCTTGTGTTCATGGGCTCCCATGTTGGCTCCTACTTTATAGATTTCACTTTTATAGACGTGTAGGAAAGAGGTGTTTCAAGCTGTTTAATCACTTAGAATTGTATATATATATATTTTGGTTGACTAAGGCTTTGAGAAGAAGCCTTGTCTCATGCTGAGCTTGAGCTTAATAATTAATTAAACTTGCAAGTGGAGTCTCATTTTTCATTTTTTTTTAAAAACTCATTTCCTTATCCTGATTGTTCGGAATTTGAGGGGACTGGACTTGGTTATTTTATTCTAGATAATATTTACAATTGCACATTTTTGTAGTAAAAAAATAATGCCAATTGTTTTTTTTATAAAAAACATTATCATTAACAAGTTTTTTTTTATTTCCTTTTAATTAAGTTCATATATGCAATTATTTTAATCAAATTTGTAAATTTATAATTGCCCCAGTTAAATAAGCACAAAAAGGGGTTGTGAGGACTTGTAACAGGGGTTGTGAGGGACTTGTAACAGGGGTTGTGAGGACTTGTAACTTGGGTTGTGTGGACTTGTAACTGGGGTTGTGAGGACTTGTAACAGGGGTTGTGAGGACTTGTAACAGGCTTGTGAGGACTTGTAACTGGGCTTGTGAGGACTTGTAACAGGGGTTGTGAGGACTTGTAACAGTGGTTGTGAGGACTTGTAACCTGGCTTGTGAGGACTTGTAACAGGGGTTGTGAGGACTTGTAACTTGGGTTGTGTGGACTTGTAACTGGGGTTGTGAGGACTTGTAACAGTGGTTGTGAGGACTTGTAACTGGGCTTGTGAGGACTTGTAACAGGGGTTGTGAGGACTTGTAACTTGGCTTGTGAGGACTTGTAACAGTGGTTGTGAGGACTTGTAACTTGGCTTGTGAGGACTTGTAACAGGGGTTGTGAGGACTTGTAACTTGGGTTGTGTGGACTTGTAACTAGGGTTGTGAGGACTTGTAACAGGGGTTGTGAGGCCTTGTAACAGGCTTGTGAGGACTTGTAACAGGGGTTGTGAGGACTTGTAACAGGGGTTGTGAGGACTTGTAACAAGGGTTGTGAGGACTTATACATCTATTGCATTGTTACAAGTCCTCACAACCACTGTTACAAGTCCTCACACCCCCAGTTACAAGTCCACACAACCCAAGTTACAAGTCCTCACAACCACTGTTACAAGTCCTCACAACCCCAGTTACAAGTCCACACAACCCAAGTTACAAGTCCTCACAACCCCTGTTACAAGTCCTCACAAGCCCAGTTACAAGTCCTCACAAGCCTGTTACAAGTCCTCACAACCCCAGTTACAAGTCCTCACAACCCCTGTTACAAGTCCTCACGAGCCAAGTTACAAGTCCTCACAACCACTGTTACAAGTCCTCACAAACCCAGTTACAAGTCCTCACAAGCCCAGTTACAAGTCCTCACAAGCCTGTTACAAGTCCTCACAACCACTGTTACAAGTCCTCACAACCCCAGTTACAAGTCCACACAACCCAAGTTACAAGTCCTCACAACCCCTGTTACAAGTCCTCACAAGCCAAGTTACAAGTCCTCACAACCACTGTTACAAGTCCTCACAACCCCTGTTACAAGTCCTCACAAGCTCAGTTACAAGTCCTCACAAGCCTGTTACAAGTCCTCACAACCACTGTTACAAGTCCACACAACCCAAGTTACAAGTCCTCACAACCTCTGTTACAAGTCCTCACAAGCCAAGTTACAAGTCCTCACAACCACTGTTACAAGTCCTCACAACCCCAGTTACAAGTCCTCACAACCCCTGTTACAAGTCCCTCACAACCCCTGTTACAAGTCCTCACAACCCCTTTTTGTGCTTATTTAACTGGGGCAATTATAAATTTACAAAGTTGATTAAAATAATTGCATATATGAACTTAATTAAAAGGAAATAAAAAAAAAAAACTTGTTAATGATAATGTTTTTTATAAAAAAAACAATTGGCATTATTTTTTTACTACAAAAATGTGCAATTATAAATATTATCTAGAATAAAATAACCAAGTCCAGTCCCCTCAAATTCCGAACAATCAGGATAAGGAAATGAGTTTAAAAAAAAAAAAATGAAAAATGAGACTCCACTTGCAAGTTTAATTAATTATTAAGCTCAAGCTCAGCATGAGACAAGGCTTCTTCTCAAAGCCTTAGTCAACCAAAATATAGATATATATATATATATACAATTCTAAGTGATTAAACAGCTTGAAACACCTCTTTCCTACACGTCTATAAAAGTGAAATCTATAGAGTAGGAGCCAACATGGGAGCCCATGAACACAAGGATTGTAAGTTGATGGAAAGTACGCAGATCGGATGGCCAAGATCGTTTGACTTTAGAACCTAAGCATGAACACAACGAGAACGTTGTGTTTAATTAACTTATGTTTAATTGGCTGGCTCAAAAACCGGAGCCAGCCAATTTCCTCTGAGCTGATGAGGAGTGGGACCGGGTGGGACGCGTGTCGTCACCCGGCGCTCCCAAGACGAATCGAAAGAGGATTTCCTCGTAGAGGAAATCGACTGTTTAACAAGCATCCCATTGGACAGTCGATTTCCTCTACGAGGAAATCCTCTTTCGATTCGTCTTGGGAGCGCCGGGTGACGACACGCGTCCCACCCGGTCCCACTCCTCATCAGCTCAGAGGAAATTGGCTGGCTCCGGTTTTTGAGCCAGCCAATTAAACATAAGTTAATTAAACACAACGTTCTCGTTGTGTTCATGCTTAGGTTCTAAAGTCAAACGATCTTGGCCATCCGATCTGCGTACTTTCCATCAACTTACAATCCTTGTGTTTATGGGCTCCCATGTTGGCTCCTACTTTATAGATTTCACTTTTATAGACGTGTAGGAAAGAGGTGTTTCAAGCTGTTTAATCACTTAGAATTGTATATATATATATATATATATATCTATATTTTGGTTGACTAAGGCTTTGAGAAGAAGCCTTGTCTCATGCTGAGCTTGAGCTTAATAATTAATTAAACTTGCAAGTGGAGTCTCATTTTTCATTTTTTTTTTTTAAAACTCATTTCCTTATCCTGATTGTTCGGAATTTGAGGGGACTGGACTTGGGTATTTTATTCTAGATAATATTTATAATTGCACATTTTTGTAGTAAAAAAATAATGCCAATTGTTTTTTTTATAAAAAACATTATCATTAACAAGTTTTTTTTTTATTTCCTTTTAATTAAGTTCATATATGCAATTATTTTAATCAACTTTGTAAATTTATAATTGCCCCAGTTAAATAAGCACAAAAAGGGGTTGTGAGGACTTGTAACAGGGGTTGTGAGGGACTTGTAACAGGGGTTGTGAGGACTTGTAACTGGGGTTGTGAGGACTTCTAACTTGGGTTGTGTGGACTTGTAACTGGGTTTGTGAGGACTTGTAACAGGGGTTGTGAGGACTTGTAACTTGGCTTGTGAGGACTTGTAACAGTGGTTGTGAGGACTTGTAACTTGGCTTGTGAGGACTTGTAACAGGGGTTGTGAGGACTTGTAACTTGGGTTGTGTGGACTTGTAACAGTGGTTGTGAGGACTTGTAACAGGGGTTGTGAGGACTTGTAACAGGCTTGTGAGGACTTGTAACAGGGGTTGTGAGGACTTGTAACAGGGGTTGTGAGGACTTGTAACAGTGGTTGTGAGGACTTGTAACTTGGCTTGTGAGGACTTGTAACAGGGGTTGTGAGGACTTGTAACTTGGGTTGTGTGGACTTGTAACTGGGGTTGTGAGGACTTGTAACAGTGGTTGTGAGGACTTGTAACAGGCTTGTGAGGACTTGTAACTGGGCTTGTGAGGACTTGTAACTGGGGTTGTGAGGACTTGTAACAGTGGTTGTGAGGACTTGTAACAGGGGTTGTGAGGACTTGTAACTGGGCTTGTGAGGACTTGTAACAGGGGTTGTGAGGACTTGTAACTTGTTTTGTGTGGACTTGTAACTGGGGTTGTGAGGACTTGTAACAGTGGTTGTGAGGACTTGTAACTTGGGTTGTGTTGACTTGTAACTGGGGTTGTGAGGACTTGTAACAGTGGTTGTGAGGACTTGTAACAATGCAATAGATGTATAAGTCCTCACAACCCTTGTTACAAGTCCTCACAACCCCTGTTACAAGTCCTCACAACCCCTGTTACAAGTCCTCACAAGCCTGTTACAAGGCCTCACAACCCCTGTTACAAGTCCTCACAACCCTAGTTACAAGTCCACACAACCCAAGTTACAAGTCCTCACAACCCCTGTTACAAGTCCTCACAAGCCAAGTTACAAGTCCTCACAACCACTGTTACAAGTCCTCACAAGCCAAGTTACAAGTCCTCACAACCCCTGTTACAAGTCCTCACAAACCCAGTTACAAGTCCTCACAATCCCTGTTACAAGTCCTCACAACCACTGTTACAAGTCCTCACAACCCCAGTTACAAGTCCACACAACCCAAGTTACAAGTCCTCACAACCCCTGTTACACGTCCTCACAAGCCAGGTTACAAGTCCTCACAACCACTGTTACAAGTCCTCACAACCCCTGTTACAAGTTCTCACAAGCCCAGTTACAAGTCCTCACAAGCCTGTTACAAGTCCTCACAACCCCTGTTACAAGTCCTCACAAGCCCAGTTACAAGTCCTCACAAGCCTGTTACAAGTCCTCACAACCCCTGTTACAAGTCCTCACAACCCCAGTTACAAGTCCACACAACCCAAGTTAGAAGTCCTCACAACCCCTGTTACAAGTCCTCACAACCCCTGTTACAAGTCCCTCACAACCCCTGTTACAAGTCCTCACAACCCCTTTTTGTGCTTATTTAACTGGGGCAATTATAAATTTACAAAGTTGATTAAAATAATTGCATATATGAACTTAATTAAAAGGAAAAAAAAAAAACTTGTTAATGATAATGTTTTTTATAAAAAAAACAATTGGCATTATTTTTTTACTACAAAAATGTGCAATTATAAATATTATCTAGAATAAAATAACCAAGTCCAGTCCCCTCAAATTCCGAACAATCAGGATAAGGAAATGGGTTTTTAAAAAAAAAATGAAAAATGAGACTCCACTTGCAAGTTTAATTAATTATTAAGCTCAAGCTCAGCATGAGACAAGGCTTCTTCTCAAAGCCTTAGTCAACCAAAATATAGATATATATATATATATATATATATATATATATATATATATATATATATATATATATATATATATATATATATACAATTCTAAGTGATTAAACAGCTTGAAACACATCTTTCCTACACGTCTATAAAAGTGAAATCTATAAAGTAGGAGCCAACATGGGAGCCCATAAACACAAGGATTGTAAGTTGATGGAAAGTACGCAGATCGGATGGCCAAGATCGTTTGACTTTAGAACCTAAGCATGAACACAACGAGAACGTTGTGTTTAATTAACTTATGTTTAATTGGCTGGCTCAAAAACCGGAGCCAGCCAATTTCCTCTGAGCTGATGAGGAGTGGGACCGGGTGGGACGCGTGTCGTCACCCGGCGCTCCCAAGACGAATCGAAAGAGGTTTTCCTCGTAGAGGAAATCGACTGTCATATTTTATACTCACCTTGCATTGGAACCTGTTATATGGTTGTCAGTACGTGTAAGATCTATCAGTAATCTGTGGGCCCTGGCACCCTTAATGGCACAGTTCATCAATCATAAGATAAAAGAAAGAGAGAACAAAAAAGGCTAAAAAAAACTTGATTGAGAAAGACATTTGATTGATTCTTCTCCAAATATTTTTTATAATAGGGTTGGTCAAGATGAATAATGAAATCAATCTAAAATTAAGTAAGAAAGTGATAATGCTAACTTGACACAACTAATCTATTGTGGGTCCTAATTAAGTTGGCACATAGTTTTGCAGGTGGTGGACCTATAGCAAATCAATGGCTTCCCAATCAAGAACTAGACTTTTTCAGAGTAAACTGATCTGGTTTTGATTTACCTGGAAAACTCAACTTTTATATAGGTTAGACATAAAGCAGGCAATGAGATCAGCCCAAGCACAACTAAACAATTGTAGATCCTGATTAAGTTTGTGGAAATAGTTTTTTTTAAGTGGTTCTCCATGACAATGAAATGGGTACCCAATCAAGAATTAGACTTGTCCAGAATCAAACTAATCTGGTTTTGATTTATTTGGAACAAAACACTTTTCCATGCCTTTACAAAGTCTTTGAATAGTGAAAAATACAAGCTTAAGTTATTAAAGGAACTTGGTCAATGGGAAAATAGATAGTACGTGATCTACTAGAGGCAGATCTGTAGATAAGGAGGTAAGGCCATGTCACCATAATTTTCTCAGCAGTGCCACTTGGCTAGAAAGAGGCATCTTTCCTTAGCTCATCCAATTGTTCAGGTTTATTAGAACATAACATCTGATAAGTCAGAGTTAATGTGGGACCCTCTTATGAGAAAATAAAACAAGTATCTCTTCTTAGCAGAAAAAAATAATATAATTTTTGGGGGATTGAGGCCTAATTGCCTAACAACAAAAAAGGTAACTTATGCTATCATGGATCTAGGGAAGATTTCTTATGGATCCATCTTCAATTTTTGAGCTTTAGGGTTTTTCATTGTTTAGCTGTTGGCCACAAACTATCGATATGTTAGGGCAAATAATTATTTGCCTTTTTTTTTTTTTTTCTCTTTTTTCCAAATTTGTAGTGGACTTTTTGTATTACTTATTGTGCTCTCCCTAGAGTGCAAAAAAACAATTTGAATGAAAGCTATAAGTTTCTCCAATTTGGCTTATTGCCATTCTAGATCTATATACTATTATATTGTTAGAATAAACACATTTTTCTAACTTTGTATATAAGTCGGTTTGTATATGAGTCAGTTTAGTGAGTCAAAAGAAGTTTTGTAAAAGTCAAAAACTAGTGGCTATCTCAGTTAGGTCGGTTTTGTATGAGTGAGGTTTTGTAAAAAGTCAAAAACTAGTGGCTATCTCAGTTAGGTCAGTTTTGTATGAGTGAGGTTTTGTAAAAAGTAAAAAATAGTGGCTATCTCACTTAGGTCGGTTTGTATAGGGCGGTTAAGCATGTCTATAAAAAGGCATAGAGAGTTCATTTGTAACAACTAAGATATCTAAAGGGTCACATAACCCCTAGATATCAAGTGATAGAGATGCATACTCTATTACCAGTTATGTGAGAGATACGTACTCTCACTTTATGTAAGAGAGACATGGGCTCTCAACCCCGTTATTGTATCAGAGACACAGGCTCTCAATATTACTATCAATATCAATGTTATCAACACCTCTCTTGTGTTTCATCTTAAATATTTCTAACATATATAAAGCCAACACCCTGTTTTCTGTCTAACATTCTATACCGAAAACGCCCTCTAATTTTTTTCAAATTTATTCCATCAACCAAGTTTGTTAATGCCACACGTGTGCCCAGTCTTTGTTTCTAATTCTTTTGCTACGCGCGTGCACTCCCCTAATAATCCTACTACTTATATAAGTGGATTGGTTTTTCTTTGGCTGTCCCTAATTAGGGGAATTTTTTTTAAAAAAAAAATTCAATATAAAAGTGGATTGATTGCAAACAAAAGGCAACAAAACGTTCTTTCATTGAACCCTGTTAATATAGAAGTGAATTAAATATAAAAGTGGATTGATTGCAAATGAAAGGCTTACACGTACTTCCCTAATTAGAGGAATTTCTTTCGTCAAACGAACACGCATATCTACCATAGCTTTGTTTTCCATAAAAGCCTTACACCTCCAATTGTCCAAACAAAATGCATATCTTTGATCGTCCCTAATTAGGGGAATTTAAAAAAAAAAAGAAAGGGTGGAAACAAAACGTTCTTCAAACCCTTCGCAAGGTTATGCCCAACGCTGAAATGCAACAAAACCCTTTCTTCACAAGCTCAGTCCATTCTTCTTCATTCATCGTGTCCTTTCTTACCTACTCCGTAACGGTCGAATGGAGAATTCGAACTGTTCAGCTTCTTCAATGTTTACAGTATGTTATCCTCTCTCTTCCGTTACGAATGAATTGAGTGCAGTCCACCTCGTTCATTCTTCATGGTGTTGTTTTGCGGCGATTTCCACCTGATACGAATGCCTTTCTTTAGTCTTCACGCCATGTTCGTTCCCATTCTTGGTTCAAGCTTTGCCAGTTGAGGAAATCAACCTCCAAGTAAGGGTTACACTTGCTTCTCCCATTTTTTCCATCGTAGAACTTATTTTTGATTTTTTCCGTCGGCATAGCTAATTCCAATTGAAGAATTAGCGATTTTTTGTTTTCATGAATCTATTAAATTTTGCAATTGTGATAGGGACGTACAAGAATGCATGGCTTATCTTTTACAATCTGTTATGCAACGGCCATGCAAAACCAAGCTACAGTTGTGGTTGTTTGATCTTATCTAAAATATCTTTTAGATATGCTTATCTTTTATTTAGTTCTATCCTAGAGGATTAGCCTATCCCTTTTTAGTTGTTTTCTGTTAATAGATCTCCATGATAGGAGGAGGAGATCATCAATAAGTAGTGGAGTTGTTTTGTAAACTCGTCATGTCTTGAATGAAGTTAGTTCTTGTGGTTAACGTCCAGTAAAACGTTAATGTTATTGTGGTTAACGACCAGCAATTCGTTTCTTTCCTAGTTTGAATACTCATTTGATAATTGGATCCTAACATTTGGTATCAAAGCCAAATCACGAGAATGGTGAAACGAACTACACAGGAAGTCACCGGAGTTGAGTTCGACCTTCAAGAACACAAAGATCAAACTGACGCTCGCATCGGAGAACTTCAAGAATCTCTAAAAGAAATGGCGTCCAAACAAGGTGAGTTCCAGAAAACCATATTGGAGGAAATACGGCAATTGAGTGTAGGATCCAAACGACCAATGCATCAAGAAGGGGAATCATCCGCTTCAAAGAATAATAATCAAGCATATCCTGCCATGACCGTACGACCACTAAAATTGGATTTCCCTTTATTCAATGGGAGCAATCCATTGGATTGGGTTTCTCGAGCAGAGAGGTTTTTTCGCTACCATCGTACACCGGAGGAACAGAAGGTGGAAATAGCGTCATTTCATCTGGAAGGTGACGCAACTCCATGGATGGATTGGTTTGAAGCCAAACACATATCCAACAACTGGAATGAATTTCTAGATGCCCTTATGAAACGATTTGGGCCACATGGTCATGAAGATTTCCATGGTGCTCTTTCTAAACTTCGGCAAGAGAGCTCCATTGAAGCCTATCAAATCGAGTTCGAAAGACTAGCTAGTCGAGCTCATGACTGGACGGATGAGCAGCTTAAGGGTTGTTTCATTAGTGGTTTACAGGACGAATTGCGACATGAGGTTCGTTCGTTCAGACCGGATTCTTTATCTTCAGCCATTGCTTTGGCTCGAATTCAAGACGAAAAGCTCACAGCCCGTAAATTGGCTTCAAGGTGGTCACTTAACAAGCAAACAACCACTACTCAGACCAAAGTTTTTCCTCCGTTAACTGGTGGTACAGTGATGAACCCCATTAAGACGCAAGTTTCTCCACCTACTACACTTCCACCAATTCGACGGTTAACTCCAGCGGAGGTTCAAGAAAGGCGACAAAAGAATCTTTGTTTCACATGTGATGAACCATTCCGACCAGGTCATAGATGCAAAAAACCTCAACTATTGTTTATGGAAGAAGAATGGAGTGCAGAAGATGTGATTTCGGAAGAACCCATAAGAAATGAAGTAGAGTCAGAACCGGAGGTTGAACCTACTATATCATTACATGCTCTGACTAGTTCTCTTAGACCAGAAACAATGCGCTTGCAAGGATTTATTGGCAAAACTAAGGTGACGATACTAATTGATTCAGGTTCGACTCATAATTTTATTAATCCAACCATTGCCAAACGATCGGGATGTCGAATTGATTCTAAAGATGTATCAAAGATTTTGGTTGCTGATGGGTCTTTTCTCACAACAAATGGGAGAGCGTTGGAGGTAGACTTAAAACTTCAGAATTATCAATTTTGCACTGATTATTTATTATTGTCTGTTAGTGGATGTGAAGTTGTATTAGGTGCGCAATGGCTGCAATCCTTGGGTTCCATTTTATGGAATTTTAAAGACATGTCAATGTCCTTTACCATTGATGGAAAAGTCCATAACCTTCAAGGAGATACCACACCAACAATGCAACTAGCGGAATGTCGGATGATGCAAAAAATGCTTAATCACGAACATATCGGGGCGATTGCTCAGTTGGTCAAAACAACTAATGACCAAAGTGATTTGTCTGTCCCTCTAGAGATACAAACAGTGCTTGATATATATCCAGACATTTTCGGCACACCAACAGGGCTGCCCCCAAAGCGTTCACATGATCATCGCATACTTTTGATGCCGGGAAAAGCACCAACGAATGTTCGTCCATACCGTTACCCTCATTTTCAAAAGTTCGAAATTGAAAAAATAATTCAAGAGATGCTGCAGACTGGGGTTATACGGCCCAGTAAAAGTTCATTTTCTTCTCCAGTTATACTTGTCAAGAAGAAAGACGGAAGCTGGTGTATGTGTATTGACTACCGTGCCTTAAATGCAATAACGGTAAAAGATCGTTTCCCCATTCCGCTGATCGATGAGTTATTGGACGAACTGCATGGAGCAACAATATTCTCAAAGCTGGATTTACGATCCGGATATCATCAGATCCGGGTTCATGAAGATGATATTTCCCAAACGGCATTCCGCACTCATGATGGCCATTATGAATTTTTGGTCATGCCATTTGGGCTTTGCAATGCTCCATCTACATTTCAGTCGCTCATGAATGACATATTTCGGCCATATCTGCGCAGGTTCGTGTTGGTATTTTTTGACGATATTCTTATATATAGTCAGAATCTCACAGTCCATTTGCAGCATTTAACCATGGTGTTTGATGTGATACGTATCAACCAACTATTGGTCAAAAGGTCGAAATGCATATTTGGACAAAACTCATTGGAGTACTTAGGCCATATCATATCGGATCAAGGTGTGCAAGTTGATCCAAACAAAATAGAGGCCATTGCAAGTTGGCCTAAACCGAAGACTCTCAAAGGCTTGCGAGGATTTCTAGGCCTCGCAGGTTATTACAGGAAGTTCGTCAATAACTTTGGAATCATTTCCAAACCACTTACAGAAATGCTCAAGAAAGATTCCTTCCAATGGACTGAAGCTTCGGAGAAAGCGTTTGATTTACTAAAAAGTGCTATGTCATCTACACCTATCTTGGCTTTACCGGATTTCTCAAAGCAGTTTACAATTGAATGTGATGCATCGGGTTATGGGATTGGTGCTGTTCTGACTCAAGATGGCCGCCCTATTGCATTTCTGAGCAAGGCTTTGTCAGGCCGAAATCTGGCATTATCAGTTTATGATAAGGAAATGATAGCAGTGATTTTTGCGGTACAAAAATGGAGGCCATACTTGTTGGGCCGTCCATTCAAGATACTCACAGATCATCGGACCTTACAGTATTTTTTGACCCAGTGTATCTCCACTCCGAATCAACACAAATGGCTTATTAAATTATTGGGATACGACTACTCAATTGAATATAGGAAAGGAACTCAAAATACTGTTGCTGATGCACTATCAAGACGTAAAGAAGATGAAGATGGTTCTTTATTGGCTATTTCTGGACCTATTTTTTCGATCATGGATGATCTCAAATCAGCTTGTTATAATGATCCGGATCTTTCTCTTATTATTCGTCAATTGCAAGACAATAATTCTTCCCAATTGGTTTACTCACTTCGTGATGGATTTTTGTTATACAAAAATCGTTACATGGTTCCTCCTTCCGGCCAATGGCGAACCATATTGTTACAAGAATTTCATGCATCCCCCATCGGTGGACATTCCGGATTTTTACGCACTTATAAGAGATTAACTTGCAATTTCTTGTGGCCCGGAGTGCGAAAGGAGGTGAAACGTTTTGTAGCAACTTGTGATACTTGTCAACGCCAAAATTATGAAGCTATATCTCCACCAGGGTTATTACAACCGATTCCCATTCCTACAGAAGTTTGGCTTGATATTTCAATGGATTTTATCGACGGACTTCCGCCATCCGCTTCAAAGAACGCCATTCTTGTTGTGGTAGACAGATTTACTAAGTATGGCCATTTTATTGCTATATCACATCCATACTCGGCTTCACATATTGCTGAAATATTTATTCGTGAGGTTTTCAAGTTACATGGCATGCCTCGTTCCATCATCAGTGATCGGGACCCAGTTTTCGTTAGCCAATTTTGGGAGGCTTTTTTCAGCAAACAAGGTACTCAATTATGTCGAAGTTCTGCATATCACCCTCAATCGGATGGTCAGACGGAGGTGTTGAATCGCACTTTGGAACATTATCTACGTTGTTTTACCGGTGATAAGCCCTCTAGTTGGAGTCGTTGGTTACCATGGGCAGAATGGTGGTATAATACAACGTTTCAGAGTTCCATTAAAATGTCTCCTTTTGAAGCTTTATACAACCGACCCCCTCCTATTATAGCATCATACCTTCCCGGTTCAACTGCGGTTCACATGGTCGATAATGTCTTACGAGATCGAGATGAGACTATTCGGTTGCTCAAACAGAACCTCTTTACATCTCAAGCCCGAATGAAATTGTTCGCGGATCGTCATAGGACTGAATGAAGCTTTGAAATCAATGATTGGGTGTTCTTACGTCTTCAACCTTACCGGCAACAAACTCTTGCTACTCGTGTGATCCACAAGTTATCTCCACGGTTCTACGGCCCCTTCCAAGTGTTAGCTAGAGTAGGACCGGTGGCTTATAAGCTGGCATTACCGGACTCATGTAAGATTCATCCAGTCTTTCATGTTTCTCTCTTAAAGAAGAAACTTGGTGAACACATACAGGCTTCACCAATTTTACCACCTATAGCTGATTCGGGGAGCACTTCTTGGGTTCCAGATAAAGTGTTAGAGCGTGGAAGTTTTAAAAGAAATAATCAAGCTGTTACTCGTTTACTCATTCAATGGGAAGGCCTGCCAACTGAAGATGCAACATGGGAAGATGCCAATGATATTTTCACAAGGTTTCCAGATTTCACGGCATGAGGACATGCCGTTTTGAAGAAGGGTGGAATGATAGGGACGTACAAGAATGCATGGCTTATCTTTTACAATCTGTTATGCAACGGCCATGCAAAACCAAGCTACAGTTGTAGTTGTTTGATCTTATCTAAAATATCTTTTAGATATGCTTATCTTTTATTTAGTTCTATCCTAGAGGATTAGCCTATCCCTTTTTAGTTGTTTTCTGTTAATAGATCTCCATGATAGGAGGAGGAGATCATCAATGTAACACTCCGGAATTTTGAGAAACTTAAATTAAGATTAATTAAAATTATTAAATAAGAACAATAGAGGATTAAAATTTATTTGGTTTAAATTGGTTCAGTTGGTTATTGGTTTAATGGGTTATTGATTAGTTTAGTGGTTTATTATTTGGAGTTGGTTCAAGTTTAAGTGAACCGGTTCAATGGACCAATGGTTCATTGGTTCATTGGTTAAAAAAAAAAAAAAACAAAACAAAAGTTATTGACGATTTATGATTTGGGGGTTTTGTGTTTTGTTCGTTAGGTTTAGAAGGCAACGAATTAAGAGCAAAACCAGGGGAAAAGTAGAAGAAGGGATTGCTGGAGGAAGAAGAAAGAAAGGGGAAGGGGAAAGAAGAAGGGTTCGTCCACTTTGGGTTTTCGTGAGGAGCAGAAGAAGAGGGGACGAATCGTGAGGAGCAGAAGAAGAGGGGAAGAAGAAGAGAAGAGGAAGAGAAGGGGACGCTTGTTGGGGGATTAGCCGCAGAAGAGAAGAAGGAGAAAAGAGAAAGAAGAAAGGAGGAAGAAGAAGAAGAGGAGGAAGAGACGGGTTGGTCGCTGGTCGTTCGTTGAGGGCTGGCAGAATAAGGGAGAGAATGAGGGTTTGGGCGTAGATTTGCTCAATCGCAAGTAAGTAGCATTTTTCTCGTTCGATCTACTCTTGTTTAATCTTTTTCTTTTATTTCTGTTTGTTAGAGAAATTACTGTTTGGTTCGATTGACTCTTGGTTGGTTGTTTTTAAACTTGGCAACATGCTTTGATTTCTCTTCTCGTTGCCGTCAACAGATTTTTGATTCGTGTTTGATTTCTTTTGTTCGATTATTGTGTGATCTTGGGAATTGTTGGAATCAAAATGGAGATGGAACCACACGAAAATTGAAGGTTTTATATTTATTTGGATGGAGTTTTATTGTTGTATTTCCATATTAGATTTGCTAATGGATGGTGGGGGTTTCTAAAATTTTAAATAGGATATAGGTTAGAACTGTTGATGCTGTATTTTCAGATTTTGAATCTTGAAAAGCATATACAATGATTGAAGTTGCTATTTTTGGTTTTGGAATCGAAGTAAGGTTAGGTTCTGATTGGAGTTGCTTGAAATACTCTGATTGAGTTACCGTTAGGGTAGGAGTTTGATAGTAAGAATTTATTCTCCAAATTCTGCCTAACTATTAGATACTGATAGTGTAGGAATTGCTGTTAGTTGTTTAATCGGAGTTGCCGTTAGTTGCTGTTAGCATAGGAATCAAATCTGATGACTTCTGTAAATGGCGGCTGTTAGGTAAATGTCAGTGATTGCATTGTGATGCTTAGATGTTAATGGACGTTTACCGGTTGTTTAGAGGTTAATGGACGATAATAGATGTTAATGGATTTCTTGCTTCTGAAGATTTGACAGGGCGATTCAAAAAGAGGTTTGCATGGATTAGGAGTAGGAAAAGAGGTAGATATGTATTAGGAAATTTCATGTTGAATAGGTACAATTTTGAAGTTTTAAAGCAAACCCATTCTGTTATCTGATTTTAAACTGGTGTAAGATTTCGGTGGCTTGCGAAGGCTAGAAATCTTCGCGTAAAAATTCATATTAGCATTCTAAAATTTAATTTAGGGTAGTTGTAGTTGAATGGAATTGGTTTGGGACCAATCAGAACTCATGGTATTGCAAGAAAAATCCGGAAAAATGGATGATTTCCGTTTATTAGAATTCGCGGCTGTTTTAAACCACCTGTAGTAAAATGGCCGTAAGTTCCTGTAGGAAACTCCGAATGGCGTACCGTTTGTTGCGTTGGAAACTAGAATCATAGGGCTTTCCGATGATGTATAGCACGCATACAAATTCCTTATAGATTATATCAGGTGAAATATTCAATTAACTAGTTAAACTCAGTTCTGCTGAGTAAACAGCAACTGCAAATCAACCATGGATAAATTGTATTGGTATTATCCGAACATGAAATTGATCTATTTCTAACTTGTGTTCGAAGGTGGTTTATAAAAGGAATTGAGATTGTAATTGGAAATTGAAGAGGTTTCTTGTTCGTTGAGAAAGGCAATGAGCCTATGGCATCCCGAAAGGCAGAATGGCCTAGGGATTTAAGGGCAAGTGAACAGCGAGGTTCACTTGGATTGAATTTTACTTTGGCAGTTGATTTTGTTACAAGTTTTGTTTAGTCAAATATTTGCATGGTTAATTATTATACGAGTCTAGGCCGTATAGAGTTGGTCGTGGATCCACAGTCCGTCTAGCTTGTGTGTTAGTGATGACTTGTCGAGTTAACACCCAGGGCCACATGCGCTACCACCGTGTGGGATCGGTGAGGCTCTCTTGTGGGATGGAGGGCTGCGGCAACCCGTCCGCCGTGTGGGATCGGCGGGGTGTGTGTACGAGTGTGTATGTGTGTATGTGTGTGTGGGTGCGTGTGTGGGTTGTTTCCTTGCCAGCCCATGCGTGGGTGCTCCACTCCGGGCGAGGACCCTGATCAGGCTCGAACCGTGAGTCGTGAGGTGGCAAACCGGCTGAGGGGTGGTTGTCTCGATTTATAGAATCACTAATCCATGAGTTTTGTACATATACTTTATGCTGACATTGTAGGTTGGTGTATCCTGATTTTATCTGTTCATTACTAGTATTGTGTAAATGATAATGAACTGCTTATTCGTATGATTTGGATATAGATTTATCGTATGATATGTTAGCATGTTATTTCATTAGTTTAAAGTTGCATAAACAGTTTTATATCATGTATGTGCTACTTACTGGGACATTAGTCTCATCCGTGTTTTGGATTTATCGGTTTTGTTTTAGATTCTGCTCGTGAGCCGCATACTGGGGCAGAGTATCAAGGGGGATCCGGAGTATCGGCAGAAGGATCACTACCCCGGCTAGATCTATAGAAGGAAAAATATTTATTTTTAGATAGTTGTAAAATTTGTTTTGAATATTGTATGTTGTAAATGATGAGAGAGAGAGAGAGAGAGTGTGTGAAGCTTAGTAAATCTTATTCATAGATCTATACAGTTGGATGAGTTAGTTCTTTTGAATGAATATATAAACTGTGTTTATTAGGTGATTGTTTGTGGTTTGAGGGCTTAGCCCATACTCGTATGTACAGGCGTTATATAGCCGTTTTTCCGAAAAAAATTCTAGGGTGTTAATTTTGTGTCTGGTTAGTTCTTGAGTTAGTTTTTACTACACTTTGGGCCCTAAGCTAGCGCCAAGGAGCCAATATAAACCTGATACGGGTGGACCTGGTTCCGGGGTGCTACAATCAATAAGTAGTGGAGTTGTTTTGTAAACTCGTCATGTTTTGAATGAAGTTAGTTCTTGTGGTTAACGTCCAGTAAAACGTTAATGTTATTGTGGTTAACGACCAGCAATTCGTTTCTTTCCTAGTTTGAATACTCATTTGATAATTGGATCCTAACAAATTGTATGGGGGTCAATACTTTTAAGGATCTGGTTGCAGGTTATAAATTTTGCTTTGGGAACTTTTCATTCTAGGTCTTTGCCAATTTCTCCGGATGCCACGAAATTGAATGAATGGTTGAATTGAATGATGCTTTGATGATTAGATGTTTCTTAAGTCCTATTGATGTTAGTGAAATTGAGATATTGGAAGCGTTTTTGAGAAATTTTCCTGACTTATGATAGAGATCAAGCATGGACTTTAGGTTCTTTAGATGGAATCGATGATGAAGATATGAGATTTTAAGGTATATGAGACTTTAGGTTCTTCAAAACTGGTTCGTTTTTTGCCCAAATAAGGACTTTTCTCTAGTTAAAAATTGTATAAAAAGTTATTTATACATTCTGAACTTTTATTACTATGATATATCAAGACGGGTATGCAAAATTTTATGTTTACACCTCCCAAATGAGGTGTTTATTCGAGAAACTCTGTTGCTTGTTTCGGTTTACAAGGCCCTGAAATATCAATTTTGTGTTAAACTTAGCTTTGGAAAATATTCTTTTTATTAATAATTTCGTGAATAAGGGCTGGTTTATCTCAAATGCAGATTTGTGGATTTCCGTCATATTTATTTAAAGAAAATAAATAAATACTTTGGAAGAGCTTTCAGTCCTCAAGTAACTTGGAAGAAGTAGCAGCTTAACGAAGCGTATGAAGAGTATTTTGATAGGCAAACCCAAAAATAAATGATAACACATTAAACAAGCCAAAGCAAAAATAATAAATGCACATAGTAAAGTTGTGTGGAAATTACACAAGAAAGTAGTCTTTTTTTTTCAATTTCATTTGTTGCAAGTCTCTGTACTTTCGATTGAATATTATGTCTCTTTCATATAAATTATACAACATGGGTTCAATCACTCATAGCAATTAAAAATAGACTTTATTTCTGATAATTGGCCTCTTTTATTTTGTTAGCAGCTTTGGATATAATACTCTTTCTTCAACCCCAAATAATAATCAAATATATACATGATTTTCATCTACTTTTAGTGTTCATATCCTTTTGAAGTAATCCCAGTGAACATGCTGAATAGTTGCTTTGAGAAATGCTTAATCAGTATTTTCTGTGGTTAAAGTTTTAGTTATATAAAAAAATTGCTATAAGAAATGATAGTTGTTAGTTGAAAAAAAAATCCATAATTGTGACTCAACTATTCTCTTTTCTATGTAGATTATGAAATTTGAGATATGGCAGAACAAGAAAGTGGTGTGCAACCTAACACAGTTGTTATCAGTATTGATGAAGATGATGATGGTATTTGTTAGAATTCAAATATTGTTTTATATTTGTTTAATTTATTTGTCTTATGTTAAGTTCTTTTTTTATAGTCCACTAATGTTCATTAATTATAAAATGTTAATGTTTTGTAACAGATTTTTTGCTTAGTTCATTGGTTTCAAAAAAGAAGAGAAGGACAATGCGAGGTTTGATGTCAAATGGTGTTTGTTCACTTTTGTCATGTAACAAATATCTTGCTTAGTGTTTTGCTTTGTATACCTTTAAACTTTATCTATGTTTTTTTATTTATGTAGATGCAATGAAGAATGCATCTAAGAATGTTGTAGATGATGATGGTACAAGTAGCCAAGACAAGAATAGCGGACATCTACTGAAAGGCACAGATGTGGAAAAAGGTAATTACCAATTCGATCTTAGGGTTTATTTGCCAATTTATTAGTGGTACTATAAGATAATTTGCCAATTTGTTAGTGGTAGTATATATATCCATATTTTATTTGCAAATTTGATTTTAGTGTTTATTTGTCAATTTCTTACTTGACAATATCGGTTTCGATTTCCTGGGCCCTCTTGTTGTACATATAATGTTCTCTAGATTGAGGTTTAGATTTATTTACGGAGTTGAAACGGGTATACCAAATAAGCTAAAGGATGGAGTGAAGTTTGGAATAGATGAGTTTGGATTGGACGAGTTTGGGATTTACTAGGTTGGCGCTTGCTTGAAATTTTAAATTGTTGGCACTTGAATGTAAGAAATTTAGAGTCTAGGGATTGAGGTAGAACAACTCCACCTGATCCAAACTCATCTATTCCTAATTCTTCTTCATCTCTTTAACTGAAGAGTCACATATAGATGTATTTTTTTAGATTCAGAAACAATTAGAAAAAAAACTTTGCAATCTGATTATAATTCCTTAAGTAATTATCAAGCTTCTTGCTTATTTTTAATTAGCACGATGTTAATTTCTCCTTTTTAAGCAATATGAAGTTTTTTGGGCAATCTGATAACTTCTCTACCAGTTAATCTTTCTGTAGTCTGAAGACTCCAAATGTGCACTTATTAATAGGTTTTATTTATTTATTTTTATTTTCATTAATAAGCTTGTTTAATAAGTTTGTTTTTAATTATTAATTAACAATTTCTCTATTAAGTTCTAATATTTTAATCAAAGATTTCTAGAATAAGTTTTTTTCTCTCTACTAAGTATTTGAATAATAAGTATTTACGTCTTGTATCTAAAGATTTCTAATAAGTATTCAAAATCTTTAAAATTTTATCTAGAAAGTTAAAATTTCTATTTGAAGAAAAGGTTCTATTGAGCTTGGATTGCAAGGTCTATCCTTTTGCATTCAATCTTTAGTCTATCTTATATTGTTTTGTTTAGTTTGAAATACAGGCCATAGTTTCATTGGCTGTGAAGGTTGAGAGCATAGAAAGGATGGTTGAAAGTGGACATGGTCCAAGGTTTGTTTACACTCTTTTAGAATTCAATCCATCTCAAAGCCCTATTTAGTGATGTTAGTATCCTATGTTCATGTGGCAGTTTGATGTTTGTCTAAGCATTTGTGCTTCATTGACATTACTATGGGCATTTTTGATTTTTTCTTCGGCTTGGTAGTCTGCCTCGTGTTCGGGTTGATGGTTTTTCTTATATCTTGTCATGTTTGTTGGTTGGTGACTATCTTACGGACAATTAGGTTTGTTGATGGTGTTTCCTATTTTAGCTGAAGTTGACCAATTGCGATCATGGTAATGCTTACTTCTTACAATAATGAAATTAAGTAATTGTTTTTTGAGTTTTGTGGAAAAGTTAGTTGCAAATTAGTTTAACGTTTTAAACACAGTCATTGGTTATCTACATTCATTTTTTTCACAAAGGCAATGGCTAATCAAGTTGTGATTCAAGCTAAACAAGATGTTCTTTTGAAGGTTGTTAAACTCAAGTATGAGCGTCTAACTATCGGTGAGATTCTAAAATTTGAACCAATTGTGCGTGTAAATTTTTTTACATACGTTAATTTGATAATTTATACTTCAGTTTTCATTTTATTAATTTTTAGTGTTGATAACGATGTTAGAACAACACGTTTGAGTGTAAGCAATGGATCGTTTCGGTTAGCACTCGGCAAGACCCTTGGTACGTTGCATGTTTAGATTGCAATGCAAAATTAGAGCTTATCAATGGTTCATTTATTTGCCAAGCATGCAAGTTACCAAGAGAGACATACAAGCATAGGTTTATCTTGCTTGACCTTTGTTTATATTGTTGCACTTAGTGTATAAATACTATGTTCTTTTATTTAGTAATGTCTTTAACTTTTATCAGTGGCAAAATGCAAATTAAAGTTGCCGATAACATTGGGTCACTTTGGGTTACAGTGTTTGATGTGAGGGTTGAAAAGTTGTTTGGTTACAATGGATTCACTACGAAAATTAAAGGTTTTATATATTTTATATTATTCATAAGTCATGTAACATATGTTGTTGGATTTTGATGCGTTTGTGTATAATTATTTTTTTTTTATCATTTCCTTCTTTTGATTCAATTTCATATTGGTCTAGGAAATGAACTTTGTTGAATTTTTTCGCGTGATCGAAAAATGTGTTTGGAAGCTTTATATAGTTATAATTCGAAAAAGTTTACATTTAGCTAAGAATGGTGAATACAACTACAGTTGTGAAGATTTTGTTGAAATTAGTGTTGATAGTGCAGGGTATATTCCATCTTCAAGCATCAAAGGGAAATATTGAAATGGTTAGACTAATCTCTTATACATGTATATATTTTTTTTATTCATAAATAATATATTTATAAAAACATCAATAAGATGTAGCCAAAAATGGCTTTTTCGATTTTGTCTAATTAGATAAATTCCTGATATGTTGTTCTTTTATGTTCAATTTGCAGGTCGTGAAACTTATTAATTTCCTATTGGGAAGTTTGTGGACAATGAATGATGATTCAAGAATGTTTATATATATCTTGTTTTTGATACAATTACGCACAATGGTAGTTGGTTTTGGTACATTTAAATTCCTGATTTGTTGTTTTTGGCATGGTTAATGATTTGGTTATTTATTTTTGCTTTTTTCTGTTTGCATTACTGCTTTGGTATTATAAATTATAATATAACCTACTCTAAGAACATGCAAATGAATAAGGATCACAATAGTGTCCTTATTTCAGTACTACAATTGTAAGATGATGGATATGAGTTCCTCATATTTGACTTGGAAGTCTCTTATTCCGTCAAATTTTTGTTATGCATTTTGGCCACAAAGGTATCATTTAATCTTGAAGTTTGCATTACATTTCTTCAACTATGGTACAAGTTATATGTTTTTTTATCAATTTCATTCTTCTCTCAGGGCTATGGTAGAGGTTACTCCTCATTTTTGGACTATTCCAAGCCCATTTTTTAGACTGTGGGCCCAACGGGCCCACCAAGGCTTCTTGGGCCCCAGCATGGCCCACATCCTGTCTGGCCCAACCAAGGCCCATTTTGATAAATGGGCTAAAGGCCACTTGGGTAATTGCTCGTGGGCCAAACCCAAGCCCATTAAGCCCTAAAAGTTTTAATCCAGTAACTTTGTAAATATTCAATAAATCCTTGAACCAAATAGTCAAAATCCAATAAGGGTTACCCAGAACCCGAATTGGGCCTTGGGCTTGACTTAAGCCCAACTTAGCATCCCAACAAGCCTTCCAACAGGGCCTGCACCTGACTCACTTCACAAAAAAGTTAAAAAGATAAAAATCAATTAAAGTAAAAGGGATCTACACCTTCAGTGGTCCCCACCAGACCAAATAAGTGTGCATGCTGGCCTAGGAGTTGGGTGAGAACTAAGTTGATTCAAACCAGGGAGACCCATGGGATTCATCGACCAACGGGGCGGGCTAGGGTGTCTTCGGACTTCCCTAGACGTAACCGAGAACTTGCTCAGATCTCTAATAAAGCCGCATACCACAAAAATTAGGCCCGGATAGGTGCCCCTTTGTGTCTGCCTGCACCTCTTAGGTAGTGGCGACTGCGAAAAAGTCCTGAGGCACGCACACGCCACGTGCACCTCACGTGCGACTGATTTTAGGTGCACACAGCACTGCTGCAAGAACTTGAATTCCTTCCCTTCTTGCTGCAATTGTGTTAGGCTACATGGCTGGTTCTGGGTAAGATTTCTTCCCTTTATTGGTCTACCAGAATTGTTGCACATTCTCACAAGCCTTTTTTAAATTTTTCCCAAGAATAACCTATTATATGTTGTCACACTACAGGGTGCCATCTACTGTGAAAGTCTTCCATCCAGTTATTTGCTGTGGATTATTTGCAGATTTGGCTACACTGGCATTTGGGTATTTCTTCCAATCTGGGTTGGATGCTATTCTAGCTACAAAACCCACTTCCATTCTAGAATTTGTTCACTATTCATTATGTTTGTCTCTGTTACTTCTACAACAAAGTTGAATTGTTTGTGATATGTAATAAGACTATGTTGGAGATTTGTAGTTCGCATACCTTACAGAAGATTAGAAGGGTGTCCTTTATAACAATATCATATTCCTAAATAGTACTTAGAAAAAATGTTTAGTCTTTAATTCTTTTGCTCCTATAAATATATTACGTCAATATTCAAAGGGTTTCTACAGGATATTACCTTACAAAGATGCCATCTAATCCTGGAGTTGGTGACATTCTGATGGGATTTCTAGGATTTGTTATTATTTCTTTGGCCTTTTCAATGTTCAAACAGAAAAAGTTAACCAACTGTTCTTGATAGAATTTTCACATGAGCAGTTGCTTCAATTCACGTCTTCTTTATATTTAATACCATTCCCTTATCAGTAGCTCATCTAAAAGCTACTTAGTTTCCTTTAGGCAATTACAAAGAACCTACTATTCTCCAAAGTGACCGTGGTTCTCTTTTAACTTTGCAGCTTGTTACGAGGCAAGCAACAAAGATTTTTACATCCATAATTATTGCAACATTATTCTCATTGTATTCAACCGCATTCATAGGGCGTCTTGTTGGGTTAGAACCTAATTTGACTATATCTATTCTGCCCAGATGCATAACTGTTGCATTAGCACTCAGCATTGTGTCTTTATTTGAAGGTACAGTGAGCTACTAATACTCTGTACTTCTTTCTGTTAGTTCTTCCTGTTTTTTGATTCTGTCTATCATCAGTAACATGATTAAACAAAATCCAATATGTGTCAAGTATAGCATATTACTTGCATCCAGAATTTCATTCTAGCCACCAGGTCAGTCTTGGTCGTGATCACATCACTTATCATGGTTAAAAATCTTATTAACTAGGACTGTGGTTTCTAATTGATGCAAGCCACTAGACTTTGTAGAGGAAATTGAGATCCAGAGACACATGAGAAGAGCGAGAGTGCAAGAGTGTTTGATTTTGATACTTAGCCTTAGAGTCGCGTGTTCTATGGAATCTCCCAGAGAAAGGATCGATATTGTCGACGTTGCCAATGAACTGCAAGCGATCAAGAAGTTGATTCTCCAAATCCGGGAAATGCCGTAGACTTCCACATTGTCGATGCTTATTTCTGCTTATGACTTATTAGAAGATCGAAGACATGAAAAGACGAAAGGGTTTCTTCCACAAACCCACGAGATTCCTAGTCCTCTCCTTCACCAGCCCTTCATCTCTCCTCCCTTTTACGTTTTTTGCATCTGGGTCTTCAAAGATGCCTCATGGATCTCTCAAGAACATTTTTATTTACGAGATAAGCCGTTTTGTGTTTTTAGCGACTGAGTATTTTCTTTACAGTGTTTGCAGATGTTGGTGATTGCTTCTTCGCTTTTTCTTTTGTTTAGCCTCTCGTAACTGCAAATATCGACTTTGGGGTATGTTGATTAATTTAATTTCCCCTTTCCTTTTTCAATTTTTTATTTGTTGCTTCGTTGAAATCAGATGGAATCTGAAGACAATTTGGATGTTTTAGACGACTTTGTCTGTGTTGTTATTGTGGGGTTTGAGGGTTTCTAATCTGATCTTTGATTGTTCCCTGTTTTTACCCCTTTGTTTATTTCGAATTGGGGGCATTAATTTGACGGAAATATCTTTTGATTACCAGAACTTGTAGGGTTTTTGCAGTACTGGTTGAAGAAGCCCTTGCTCATGGGTAGTGAAGGATTTTCCCTAAATTACTAATTTTAGAGATTGTGATGGTTGCAAAGAACATAGAGTTCCTTCTTAACAGGTCTTTAACATAATATCAAAGCAAGAGATCTTGTGTTCCAACTTTTGTAAGTTTGCCATGACATTTATTTGTATCCAGGGTATGACTGCTATATGTTTGCCCTCCCCTTATATATTCCTCCAAATTAGTTACCATCTGTGAAATATTTGTCCCACCAAGGTTTCAATTAGGGTTAGCTGATTAGTCAGTGAAGCTTTATTATTTGTATTAATCTCTTTTTTATGTTCATGATTATTGTTACAAATGATTAAAGATGACCAGAGAAGCTTGAAAGACTACTTTCGTTGTCAAACATAACGCTCAATATTTCTTATTAACTTTTTTATTAATTTAATGTTTTTCAAATAATCTTGTATTTAGCTTAATATATTAAATAATAGGGGCAGAGGTACAATACTCCTGGTTTCTTCTTCATTATCCTTTTATTTCTTCAGTCATTAATTAGAGATCCGAAGTGAAGTTTCATTCAAATTAATGTGAGAATATTTACCCAAGTGTGGGATTTGGTCACTATCAATGCTGGTCAAATTTCACAACCCGCTTTCTATGGCTGTTGGCTCCAAGGCTTTCTGGACCAAGGAACCTACTTGTAAAGAAACTATTCATATATGCTGGGGAAGGATGGCAAATGGGGGGAGTTAAATAGGTAACCTGCTCCAATCCACACACACTGATTAGGGTTTGGTGTTGCCAAAATTGAGTTAGGATAGGTTAGGGTTTAGTCCAACCTACCTTGAACCTGACATACTTGTTAGGGTTTGGTGTTGCCAAGATTTTGCGTAAGGATGGCTCCAATACCTATTCCTGAAGCATCACATTCAATAATGAAGGGTTGAGAAAATTCCGGAAGTACGAGAATAGGAGCTTCTGTCATAGCCTGTTTCAGAAAGTTGGACTGTGTAGCTTCCTCGGTCCAAAGAAAGGAATCCTTTTTTAACATTTGAGTCAAAGCCGTGTGATGCTGCCATAATTTCGAACAAACTTTCGATAATATCTAGTCAAACCAAACAACCCACAAAGAGAGAATTGATATCCATGGAAAACCCGTCTTGTGAGATGATATGGCCCAAATAATTGATAGAAGTTTGTCCAAAATGCATTTCTCCTTTTCGATAAAGAGAGAATTAATATGTAGAATATGCAAAACCTGCTCCAAATGCTGCAAATGGTCAACTCATGTTTTGCTATATATAAGCATATCATCAAAAAAGACAAGAACAAACTTTCAGATGAGTGCCTTAAAAATGTCGTTCATGAGGGCTTGAAAGGTGGATGGGGCGTTCGTAAGCCCAAAGGGCATAACAAGAAACTCATAGTGGCCTTGATGAGTTCGAAAAGCCGTTTTTTTTTCCACATCGTCCGGATGCATACGAATTTGATAATAGCCGGAACGTAAGTCCAACTTAGAAAAAAAATTGGGCTCCATACAGCTCATCCAATAATTCATCGATAACCGGGATGGAAAATTTGTCTTTGATGATAATCTCATTGAAAGCTCTATAGTCAACATACAAGAGCCATGATCCATCATGCTTCTTGACTAAAAGAACCGGAGAAGGATATGGACTTGTACTAGAATGTACCACCCCTAAATTAAGTAAGCCATCCACCAGTTTTGAATGATAGGTATTTTATGGTCATGAGCCCTACGAGGAGGAAGTTTCATAGATTCGTTGAAAAGTGAGCCGTAAGGATTTAAGAGGTGATCCAATGATGGATCCAACGTGGAACTTTGGTTAAATTCCCTTGAATTTGAACAACCCAAATTGATACTCAAAAGGAACACGTCATGAGGTGATGCTTTGATTGCCTTCCTCATCTCTTTGTCTGCAACCACTCGATCTCAAGGGATGATCATGCCATGTAGTTGGATTTCAAAATCCCAAAGAATGGTGCCAAGAGTTCGAAGCCATTGAGCGCCAAGAGTAGCATCACAACCACCAAGAGATACCAAATAAAAATCAATAATAAAGATGCTATCCTGTAGATGTAGTTGAATTCCACGGCAAAACCCCACACTATGATTATGATCACCATTAGCGACTACTACTTGAAGCTTTGTACTTCCAGATGATTTTAGACCCAGACGCCGAGCTGCCGACACGTTGATGAAGCTATGTGTACTTTCGGAATCAGCTAAAAGAATAATAGGTTGCTTACCAATAAGCCCTTGAACTCACATGGTTTGAGGGGTGTGGATTCCAGAAATTGCGTGTAGAGAAATTTCGGGAATAACATTATCATTATCTGGCAAGACTTGTGGTGGTGACTGAGAAGTATCCTCCATGGTTGACAACGATGACCCTGAGTGTAGCGCTCATCGCAATTGAAACACAAACCACGGGACCTTCTGTCTTGCATTTCAACTGGAGATAAGTGACGGATCGGAGGGGATTTTGCTCAAGATAGTGTTGAGGAAGGCATGGGCAGATGATGCTCAGAAATAACAGATGAGCTGGGTGTGGGCAGCCTTAAATGATCTAGAGCCAAGAAAGGATTAAAGCAACGTTGAGCCAAAATGTTACCAAAATGTTACGGTTCTTGGTAGTGGAACGCGTAATGGGGCGATCCACAGGAAAGGATGAAGGATCTTTTCTACGTTGATTCCCTATTTTGAAGATCCCAGTAATATTTGGTAGGTTGGTTGGAGACAACCTGAACCTTTCTAACAAAAAGGAATGCTGGAAATTTGTTTATTCTCCCCTTTTTATTCATATTTCAGCCTCTATATATAGAGGTTTACAATAAGCAATCTAAGCTGTAGCCAGAATAATAACAAACCTAATCAAATTTAAAATAAAAAAGGATAATGCCTATCAAAATAATAGTTCATGCCTATCAAGATAACAATGAATAAAATAAACAATTGAGATAAAAGATCCAACTTCAAACTTCCCTAAAATCTGCATAAAACAATCTCCAACTTATATCCATCCGTAACAGATTTAGGGAACCTGGGAGTCGTGCAGGTGGTGCTGAAGCTGGATTGGACGGTGGGAGATCTGATAGCGGCGGCTGTACAGCAGTACTCGAAGGAAGGGCGAAGGCCGGAAACAGTTTAGGAAGCTCCAAAAACTCGACTTCTATATAGGTTAGACATAAAGCAGGCAATGAGATCAGCCCAAACACAACTAAACAATTGTAGGTCCTGAATAAGTTTGTGGAAATAGTTAGGGGTGGGCGGCGGGCCGGCCCGGCACGCCTGAGGCGTGCTCGGTCGGGCCGCGGCATGCCAGGCCCGTTTGCCCATAACCCCAGCCCGGCACGGCACGCCCCAGCAGGCGTGCCGTGCCGGGCCTAGCCCGCCGGGCCGGCGGGCCAATTAATTTAAAATTTAAAAAAAAACTTGAAAAAAATCCCAAAAAAATCCCAAAAAATTTCTGTAAAATACTTTTATTGTTCACAAAATTGTCTTACACATATTGAGATAAATTTTGCTCAAAAAAATATAAATTCATTAATTATCACAAGTACACTTACAACTTTGCAAAAATTACATAATTACTTGAACAAATAATACTGCATCACTATAGTATAAGCACATCCCAACTAGGTTGGCACCCACTCATCTATCTATCATTTGCAGTTTAAAAGAAACAAAAAAAAAGAAGATAAAGTACAATTCCTATACTTTGATTACAAAAATTATAACAAAACTTAGACTACTCTGGTTGACTAAAATCAATATTCAAATCATCAAAGTCTCCAGCAAGTTGATCATCTTCATATTCTTGTTCTCTCAGTTCTGCCCTTAACCAATCTGTAAGACTGACACATGCTTGCACCATCTCCGGCGTTAATCTGCTCATGTAATCATCCACGGTTCGTCCACCTGCGCTAAAAGCTGATTCCGATGCAACTGTGGACACCGGAACCGTTAGTAGATCACGTGCCATGGCGGAAAGCACAGGATAATTAACCTGATTTTGCTTCCACCATGTCAAAATGTTAAAAGCATTATGCTCCTCTATAGTATTGAAACTCATTGGGGGGCTTTCTAAAAAAATCATTAATTCAGATGATCCCCCACTACTAGATGCTGGTTGTTTTCCCTTTCTTCTCCCACTTAAAAAATTCCAAGGGGAATTATCTGGTAGTGTTTGTTGGGTTCGCGTATGACCTTGTATACTACTACTAGTATCGTATTCACAAAAAAGTCTTTCTAATAGATTTCTTATTTTTCTTATATCTATTTGAAAAGTAGAATTCATATTCTCATTTATTCCATCTATTAAGTCTTCAACTCCTAATTTAACCCTAGGGTCTATTGTAGTAGCTAAACAATATAAATTAGGCATCTCTTGCCAATATTTTAAAATTTTAGTTTCCATTGCAGGGATAATTTCCTTAGCAATGGGTACATTTCTATATTGTTTAAAACAAATACTTATTTGATATAAACAAGTTATAATACTTGAGGATGTTGGGTAATAAACTACTGATAAATATCTTGTTGCATCATAAAAAAACTTTTAAAAAATCTCTTAAAATTTCGGCTATTTGCTAATCAAGATCCTCTAAGTCACTTTCAGGCATTTTACTTTTATAAAATATTGTAATTTCTTGTTTTAATCCTAATGCAGCTTCTAGCATTATATATGTTGAGTTCCACCTATGTTCAACATCTAGGGTAATTTTTTTATATTGTTTTCCTAAAGTTTCACAATAATATTTAAATTCTCTAGCGGTTGTGCTAGATTGTTTTATAAATCTTACTGCATCTCTAATATTTATTAAATGATGTTGAACAATTTTTAATCCATCTTGCACAACTAAATTAAGAATATGACAAGCACACCTAACATGAAATAAACTTCCATCTATATTTAAGTTTAATTGTTGTCTTAATATTCCTACTGCAACATTATTAGCACTTGCATTATCAAGTGCTAGAGCCATTATTTTATTGTGTATTTTATAATTTCATAGATTTCTACTTATAGCATTTGATATATTTATTCCAGTATGGCTAGCATCTAGTGGTTCAAAAGTTATTATTCTTTTTTCCATATTCCAATTTTCATCAATATAATGTGCGGTTATAGCTAAATAACTTATTTGTTGTCTACTTGTCCAAATATCTGAAGTTAAAGCTATTTTAAAAGTACTGTTTGACAAAGTTTCTATTAATGCAGTTTTCATTTTTCCATATAATTTTATGGCATCCTTTCTTAAAGTGTGGCGTGAAAAAGGTTTAAATTGTGGTGCTAAATATTTAGTTAGTAAACGGTGAAATCTTTTAGAATCTATTAATCTAAAGGGTAATTCTTCTTGAATTACCCACTTTACTATTTCAAGCCTAGTTTCTTCTTGATTAAAAATAAAATTACTTATAGCAACACTACTAGTAGAAATTTGGGTTTGCCTAGGGTCAATTTGGCCATGTTTTGGAAGGTATTTCTGCAAATGCCGGTTCAAGTGGCCTGTACCACCTTTGCCTTTACAACTAAACTGTTTTTTGCAATGGTTACACACTGCCTTCTCTTCACTCCCTACACTTTCAATTGTAAAATTAAGCCAAACACTAGAGGTTCTACTCCTCTTAGTGCTCTTAGGTGGTAGGGAAGACGATCCCATATCTTGTGAAGGTAATTCTGTTTCAAGATCTTGGATGGGAGGATCATTATATTGGGGTTGGGTTATATCATCAGAAAATACTGGGTCAGAAAGGGGTCTAAGATATTCCCTTTCTTCAGTGTCAAAAAACATAGGATACCTAGGGTCCATTATCAAATTTTTAGAAAAAAAAAATCTTAATAAATAATATTATAATAAATATTTGGTGATACTAATTTATAAGAAAGGTAGAAGGAGAGACTTACTTATAATAATAATATTTATACTAATTTTAAAATCGGAAAATTAAATAAAAGAATACCTCTTTAGAATGAATCTTGAACTTTGAAATTGAAGCCTTCAACCTCCAGAGTCCAATTTCCCACTTTTGATGCTTGAACAATTTGAAGAGATTGAGTATCACCAATTTCCAATTACAACAATTAGAGCAAAGAAACTATTTGATAATCAATTAGAAGAGAGTAGGAGATTGTAGAAGTGGTGTGGTTTGGAGTGGGAAAGGGAGTGGCTATTTATAGAAAATTAAAAGTGGCTTTTTACCACCTCTACCCTTCAATATGACTGTTATTTTGCAGTTGGAAGGGTAGAAAAGGTCTTTTAATCATCAATTACAACTATAGCCCCCCAATATAGCTGTTATATGGCTGTTGGGGGGGGGGGGGTAAAATGGGCATAAAAGTGGCTTTTAGCCACTTTTATGGAGGGAAAAGAGAGCTAGCCAACGGCTAGCTCTCTGGCCCGCGCGCGGGCCAGCCCGCCTGGGCACGCGCGGCCCACGCGCGCCCGCTCAGCGCCGGGGCCCGGGCTGGCACGCGGGCCGTGCCCCCAAGGCCAGGCCCGTGGCGTGCCGGGCTCGGGCCGGCACGGCCCGTTGCTCATGCCTAGAAATAGTTTTTTTAAGTGGTGCTCCATGACAATGAAATGGGTACCAATCAAGAATTAGAATTGTCCAGAATCAAACTAATCTGGTTTTGATTTATTTCGAAAAAAACACTTTTCTATGACTTTACAAAGTCTTTGAACAGTGAAAAATACAAGCTTAAGTTATTAAAGGAACTTGGTCAATGGGGAAAATAGATAGTGCATGATCTACTAGAGGCAGGTCTGTAGATGATAAGATAGGAGGTAAGGCTATGTCACCGTACTTTTCTCAGCTCTGCCAAATGGCTAGAAAGAGGCATCTTTCCTTACCTCACCCAATTGTTCAGGTTTATTAGAACATAGCATCTGATGAGTCAGAGTTAGTGCGGGACGCTCTTATGAGAAATTAACACAAGTATCTCTTCCAAGCAGAAAAAAATAATATAATTGTTTGGGGGATTGAGGCCTAATTGCCTAACAACAAAAAAGTAACTTATGCTATCATGGATCTAGGGAAGATTTCTTATGGTTCCCATCTTCAAGTTTTGAGCTTTAGGGTTTTTTCATTGTTTAGTTTTCGGCCACAAACTATCGATATGTTATAATTTTTGTTTTATTTGACTTTTTTTCTCTTTTTTCCAAATTTGAAGTGGACTTTTTGTATTACTTATTGTGTTCTCCCCTAGAGTGAAAAAAAAAACAATTTAAATGAAGGCTATAAGTTTCTCCAATTTGGCTTATTGCCATTCTAGATCTATGCTATTATATAAAGCCAAAACCCTGTTTTTTGCCTAACATTCTATACCGAAAGTGCCCTCTAATTTTTTTCAAATTTATTCCATCAATCAAGTTTGTCAACGCCACATGTGTGCTCAGTCTTTGTTTCTAATTCTTTTGCTACGCGCGTGCACTCCCCTAATAATGGTAAAAAGGTTGCCATGTGACTCAAATTCTGCTCTCTAAGAAAATTTTCCCCTCAATTAGCTTATCCTGTTTTGATGTAGGGCTGTAAATGTGATCTTTGCTGTAGATGATGCTGTAGTCCCCAATTTATCATTTGATATTATTGCTTATGCACTCAAGCTTTAGTTGAAATATGCTCAGGAATTCAATCGAATTCGTAATAGAATAAATATTTTATTCTTGAGAGTAACAAGCTATCTCAGATCTCACAGTAACCCCTTCATTGTGATTTGTGACCTAAAGTTAGCTTGCTACCATTCGGAGCTGTAAGTAGGGCGGGCTAGGTTGGGCATCAATGAGTTCGGGCTCAACCCTAACTAAAATTAGTGAACCCAAACTCTCCTCGGCCCGCCCTAACCTAAACTCTTTGAGCCCAAATTCAATCCTAAAATTATTTCTTGAGTTCGGGTTGGATTCGTGCCAGCCCAAACTTTTTTTTCCTATTTGATACAATGATACATTCACATATATAAGACTACAATATTTCGATATATATAATAAAATTTATTGGTATACATTGATTTGTTTGTGCATTAGGTTAAAGAATGATTTCTATAAGTCCACCAAACTTTTGAGCTTGTTGTGGACCTGTGGTATTAGGTAAACTAGCTTATGAAACTAAGTAGCACAATAAAGCAAGGATATTTAGACATAATAACTACTTTCAAATAAATAGAAATTTTAGAACATATTAAAGCAAGGTAATTCAACTCAAACTTCAAGTTCATTTCTTGGTTTTAAGTCGGCAAAATTTAAATATATTACATACTTGGTTACAAGCCCAAACCAATGCATTTGAAAGCAAAGCCTTACAGTTACAACATCCTCTAATGAACACAGATCTTCAGTATCAAACAGCATGGCTATAGTTAAGTCTTTGTAACTGCAAAGAGCATGGCTACAGTGAAGTTTCACAAGTTTAAAAGAATACCTTTGAAATTCCAGAATTAGTTTCATTGCATTTTCACATTGTTTAAGTATTCACACCTTAATCTAAAAATAATACCTTTTACAAAATCAATCAACTTTTGTAATTTTAAATTAAATAGACTTAATATTCATGTTTCCTATCTCTTCCAATTACTTTAAAATCTACGTTTTTTTTTGCTGAGTTAGAATCTACGTTTCAAATATTAGAACCACAAAATTACGTAAGAAACACATAACTCATTTGCATATGACCAAATAAGAACAATAAATCAAGATTTTAGGGGATATATATTGATGTTAAAAATAACATAAAATAAAATACTACTAAAGTAACAAGATTTTCTGTTTTGCTACCTTATCGGAAATCAAATTTTAATGAAATTTTGCATCTAGCAGTAAAAGACTGGGGATTGAAATATCTGAAGTAACTTTGTAGTCAAAGGTAGGTATATAGTTTTAGATTATATGGTGCATAGCCAAGGAAGAGAAACAAACCCTCCCAAGCACACATTAATGGATCTCATCTAGATCAAGTACTAGAAAAGATATGAATTAAATAGTACCTGAAAGCAGTGAACAAATGGGGAAAGATGAGATGCCCAATTTGACAAAAATAGCAATCGCAAATCCCTTGTGACTTGTGAGCGATGGAACTGTATCGCAAATCCCTTGTGAGCAATCGCAAATCCCTTGTTGCCGGAACTGTATCCCATTGTATTGACGGCGACGCCGACGGCAACTATATTTCTAGCTCTTGCCGATCGAGCTCCTTTGTTGGGGGTTTCTCTAGCTAGGTTGTCTTTGAGATGTGAGGTATTGATAATAGAAGAGAGGGACAGTGAGTTAGTGAGAGGGGCGAGCAATTCCAACTTTCGTGGTAGAGATATGGGAGAAGACGAGAAACTTTAAGGTTTGAAGGAGACAATCGTATGGAGGTTTGCAGGAGGGGGGTTTTAGTGGTATATATATTTCGGGTTATTCGGGTTTTTTCGAGCTGTACCTTGTGAGCTCGAGCCCAGCCCGCACTCAACTTCAAGCTCAAGATTGAGCCCGGCCCAAACCCAAACCCAAACTTATTTTTTAAATCGGGTTGTTATTCGGGCTAGGTTGGACGGGCTTCGGGCGGTCCGGGCCAAACTTACAGCTCTACTACCATGGGTCTACATCTTGCTTGTTTTAACTTTTGGCAATAAGACTTACTCCAAAAAAGTAAGAAAAGAAGCTGCAGTTAATTCATGTATCGTTTAAGAATCTAAGGATGGCTGACCAAACGGAGATGGTCCCGTTAGCCCATCGAAAAATTAATATTTAGTTTACTTTTGGACTTAATAAAAATTTGGTCAGCACAATATCACTAAAATTTAATTATTTTGATAAAGGTTTTTGGACTTTGTTGACTGAATTTTAATTATGTTAAAAGAATATCACTAAAACTTAATTTTCCCTATTTTGTAAATGGAAAAAAATCCTTGTCTTTTTTCTCTTGTCTGCGCTTTACTGGAAGGATTCAAAAAGCAAGTTCTTTCCTTCTTAATGCTTACTAATTTTCTTCTTTAGTTGAGCTGGTGTGCTTGTGGAGGAACATGTGGAGTTCTGGTATGAACAGAGGCACCAGTAAGAGTCAGTTAAGACTTGTTCAAGAGGATTTCAAACATATTAATTTGGCCGGCTCTAGAAGTTGCTTTGACCACGTAAGAATTATTACAAATATTATCATCGTCCTCCTCGTCTCTACATGCACCGTGTGGATACAACAACAGACGCATTAATTCGTTCTTACAGTTGCAGACATGAGTTTGTCACCGTTATTTTGTTCAATCGCCGTTCTTCTCCTCTCCTACACGAGTTTTGGATCTCTGAATCATGTCATGGCAGCCCCCACCTTTGCTGGGAACGAGACCGATCGGTTGGCTCTAATGGCGTTCAAGGCTCAGATAACGGGTGATCCTTTCCGTGTTCTGAGCTCCTGGAATGATTCTCTGCATTTTTGTCAATGGCGGGGTGTTAAATGCTCTCATCAACATCAAAGGGTCACCTCATTAATTCTACAGTCATTGCGTCTCGTGGGGACAATATCTCCTTTCTTAGGAAATCTCAGCTTCCTGAAGGAGCTCGTACTCCCAAACAACAGCTTCCATGGCCAAATCCCTCAAGAACTCGGCAGTTTGTTCAGGCTAAAAGCATTGTCGTTGGGAATTAACTCATTAGAAGGACAAATCCCTGCAAACTTGTCCCGATGTTCAAATCTCAAGGAACTCAGGTTTGGTGTGAATAAGCTCGTCGGAAAGATCCCAGTCGAGCTAGGGCACTTGTCAAAGCTTGAGAAACTTGATCTTCAGAGAAACAATCTGATAGGTGAGATCCCACCTTCTCTTTCCAACGTTTCTTCTCTGCAAGTGATTTCTCTCGGAGTGAATAATCTCGAGGGGAGCATTCCAGACTTTATAGGGAGGTTCAGAAGCTTAAGGCGACTTGACATCGGTGAAAATAAATTCTCTGGTACGGTCCCTCATTCAATCTACAACCTGACTTCTATTGTAGACATCGATCTTGTTCAAAACCAACTTCATGGGAGTCTTCCTCATGATCTAGGCCTCACTCTTCCCAATCTTCGAGCCATTTACATTGGTATAAACCAGTTTTCAGGATCTGTTCCACTCTCATTATCGAATGCTTCAGAACTTGCACAAATCGATATAGCACAGAATAATTTCATGGGGAAAATTTCTGTGAATTTCGGAAGGTTGGAGAATCTCAATTGGCTAAACATGGCTTCTAATCTTTTGGGTAGTGGAGGAGAAGATGATCTTGATTTCATCATTCCTTTAACAAATTGCAGTAAATTATCAGTGTTGGCAATATCTTGCAACCATTTTGGCGGGGCATTTCCAACTTCCATAACCAACTTGACAACCCAACTCAAACGCTTGATGATGAGACACAACCAGATCCATGGAAGCATTCCAGAAGGAATATGGAACCTTGTGAATTTGGAGAAGTTAGGCATGGAATTCAATCAATTGACGGGTAGTATCCCATATTCAATTGGGAAGCTTCAAAAGCTACAATCTTTGACTTTGTCTATGAACAAGTTATCAGGGAAGATTCCATCCTCTCTAGGAAATCTTACGATAATGTTGGAAAATATATTTTCCCATGTGACAAAATGCATGACAAAGAGTATTGAAATTTAATAAAACATTCAGTTTGTTGATGAAGTGAAGTATGGTTGAATGTGTGACTTGAGATAGCTTCTAGCAAGGTTAAGTGTAACTTGCTGGAGCTACTCAACCAATTGGATTCTCGGGCAGTTCTCAGAATCAGTTGGGTTTGTTTCTAGTTAGTTAGGTTGTTTTCAAGATTAGTTACAGGTGGTTACAGCAATTATTAAGGGGTTAATAACTCTTGATTTAAAGCTTCTTGAAGCAGGGGAGAAGGTGTCTTTTGTGCTGGGAAACTTGGTGAAGAGGAAAACCAGAGGAGACTAAGGAGGAGAGGCTGCTGCAGTGTTCTGGAGGGCTGTGAAAGAACAGAGAACAGGAACATTTGAGATCTGGAAAGACTGAAATGGGCTGCCTCTTCCATTGTGAAGCATACGTGTGAAGTTTTTGAAGTTGTGTTAAAGCATGAAGTTCAAATTGAAGAAAAGGTTGAGGATTCAATCTTTGTAAGTAACTTTTTGGTTGGGAGAAAGGTTCTATAAATTTGAACATAGTTGAAGTGTCTTGTTTATCTTAATACAATGTTTCAGGCTTGTTTTACCTCAAAGAAACTTGAGGTTTCTTCTTGACATTTGTATAGGTTTTTGTTGTTAAATAGTATGAGCACTTGTCACTGTTTGTTTTCTGATATTGTAAATTTGTTCCTGATTGTTTAGAATCCAAGAGAACAGGGACCTGAGATTAGAAATCTCAGATAATCAATGTAATCGGTTTGGGCTTCAACAATTTAGAAGGGAGCATACCTAGAAGCCTTAACGGGGATTGTCGATATTTGTATCATTTGGATCTCAGTGCAAATAATCTCAGTGGTACAATACATCGAGAAGTTCTGAGCATTCCCTCTTTATCTCTCCACCTGGGCCTATCTTACAACTCTTTCAATGGCTCCTTACCTGTGGAAGTTGGAAACTTGAAAAATCTAATGTCTTTGGACATCTCTGAGAACAAGTTATCTGGGGAAATTCCAAGCAGCAATGGAAGTTGTACTGTCTTAGAACATCTCCATATGGAGGGTAACTTGTTTCAAGGACCAATTCCCTCAACCTTCAATTCATTGAGAGGAATTCGAGAATTAGATCTTTCACGCGATAAATTGTCTGGTCAAATTCCAAAGTATTTGGGGAACATGTCGTTGGAGAAATTAAATTTGTCTTACAACAATCTTGAGGGTGAGGTGATTGTGGAAGGAGTCTTTCGAAATGTCAGCTCAATTTCAGTAGCCGGAAACATTAATCTTTGTGGGGGAATACTTGAATTGCAATTGCCTTTGTGCACCATTGAAAAGCCAAGAAAACGTCAAACTTCTCTTGCACTGATCACGTTAGTGACTCCAATTGTTTGTGGGGTTCTAGGATTAACATTGTTGTCATCTTTCTTGATCTTTTGCTGGTTAAGGGAGAAAAGAAGGGAGCCTCCTTTACCTAACTCATCGTTGTGTTCACTTTTGAATGTTTCCTATGAAAGGCTACTTAAGGGGACTGATGGGTTCTCTTCAAATAATTTGATTGGAGTGGGGAGCTTTGGGTCTGTTTATAAGGGAGTTCTTGATCAGGACGAAGGAGTAGTTGCGGTGAAGGTACTCAACCTTCAATATCAAGGAGCATCCAAGAGCTTCGTCGCAGAGTGTGAAGTCTTGAGAAACATCCGGCATCGGAATCTCATCAAGATTTTGACTGCTTGCTCGAGCGTTGATTTTCGAGGTAATGATTTCAAGGCTCTGGTGTATGATTTCATGCCTAATGGGAGCCTAGAAAGGTGGCTACATCCAATTCCAGAGACAGAAGAACCCAAGAAGTTGAACCTTGTTCATAGATTAAACATTGCCATTGATGTGGCTTTTGCATTGGATTATCTTCACCACCATGTTCAAACGCCAATAGTTCATTGTGATCTGAAGCCAAGCAATGTTCTTCTTGATAACGACATGACTGCCCAGGTGGGTGACTTTGGGTTGGCGAGGTTCCTTCAACAAGCCACTGGTATTGGCCATCCAAATGAAACCAGCTCAGTTGCCCTAAAAGGGTCCATCGGTTATGCTGCTCCAGGTAACAAATTCACTAAACTTTCTTTCTCCTTTTGTTCAATGATGGTAATGTGAGAAGTTCTAATTTGCAGAGTATGGCTTGGGAAGTGTGATTTCAACAAATGGCGATGTGTACAGTTATGGGATCCTGTTATTGGAGATGTTCACAGGGAAGAGACCCACAGATGGAATGTTTAAAGATGGCTTAAATCTTCATACCTTGGTGAAGATGGCTTTGCCTGATCGAATGACGGAAGTCGTGGATCCCATACTTCTTTCCACGCAAGAAGCAGACGAAGAAGAAGAGGTAGTAGTTGCAGAGGAAATTGTGATCCAGAGACACATGAGAAGAGCGAGAGTGCAAGAGTGTTTGATTTTGATACTTAGCCTTGGAGTCGCGTGTTCTATGGAATCTCCCAGAGAAAGGATCGACATTGTCGATGTTGCCAATGAACTGCAAGCGATCAAGAAGTTGATTCTCCAAATCCGGGAAATGCCGAAGACTTCCACACGAAGGAAAAGAAAAGAAACAGAGAAAAATCACTCTTTTTAGGCTCTACAATTCTGGGTCTCATCTTACCATCTAGCTTATATATTGTGTGGAGCACTCTCTCTCTCTCTCATTGTCTAAGGCTGTTTTAAGGAGTGCTCAATTGAGCACTTTATTTCTGTTTATGAATTATTAAAGCATTTTTTTTAATGCAGCCTAACTATTTAATTCGATTCAAAAAATTTCATTTCATTCAAAATTTTATTTATTGAGCTTTTAATTCTGTAAATTTCTCTATTAGTTTTTCATGGGCCTTAATATCTATTTACATATGTGGGGAATAACCTACCCTATTCACAAAGGGGTGCTTCCACTTGAGGCATTCTTTAAAGTGAATGGATGCCTTAAAAAGGAATTATGTACTTTTGACAATCATCGTTAAGGAATTTCCCCCCATTTTTTTGGGGTCAAGTAAAGATAAATTTATCAATGCAACTGCCTTTCTTTTATAAACACTAACCTAGTTTGGTTGCTTTATATATTACTAGTGGTGGTACGTGCATACTGCATGTCCTGAGCCTATCTCTACTACTTAAAAAGCACGAAGGGGCTTAAGTGTTTGGGCACATTTGCATTCCCAAAGTGCCCTCCATCATTTTGCATATTGCTTTTGTGAATCCCTTCCTATTTTTGAGGTACTTCGGTACTTGTTCCCCACTTTTTATGTTGTCAGTAACCATTATTTTTATTGGCTCAGTAAATCCTTTCCTCCTTTTCGATACTTGTTCCCCAAGCAACTCCTATTCGATAAGTGTTTGGGCACTTTTACATTCCAAAAGTACCCTCCACTATTTGCTTATTTCTTCCCCAAACTCTTCTACAAACATATTCTTAAAAGGAAGGTTTTCTGGTTTTGGTCCGACTCTTCGAACCGACCAAATTGCCCTTCCTCCCCCACATATTCACGGAATTAGCATAGACCTCTTTTTCTTCGTTCCATTTTTCGAATGGACCAAATTGCCCTCCATCATCCCAACTATTTACCCAACTCTTCAAGTGATTAGCTTGCCATCCGTTATAATTTGCCTTCTTCCCCAAGTAACCATGTTCATGCACATGCCTGGTTTCTATGTCGCTGCTCAGCCAAGACCGCCTTCGCATTGGGCGAGGCTGCAAAGTTTCTCAATATTTACCATGTCAGCGTCCTTCCTCCACCATTGGCGGGTTTCATTTCTGATACTGTCAGGAAGTCCTTCAGTGAGTTTGGCATGAAGATAAAAGGTCCACTTACTCCCCAAATTTGCTTAACGTCTTCTCCAAGATTGATTATATTCTTCTCCAAGATTGCGTAATGCATTCCCAGTAACTTCATCCCCAAGATAAGATCTGTGTGTTTCTATTTGTTCTGCGGACTTTCTCTTCTGCTCTCCTTCCCAAGACCGACCTTCGTTCAAGACTTCCTGGGTGAGTCGGATTGATTCACACTTCCTTCTTCAATATGTACACGAAATACATATCTCGAACAAGGTAAGAGTGAGATCCGATTCCTCCTCTTTATTCCTGTTCTCTATCTTTCTTCGGTTCGAAAAGATCTTTCCCTTGTATTATGCTGCGCTATGGTCATATTTGCCTTAGAGTAGAGGGACACACTTATTTCCTTGGATCGAGGCCTCTGTTATCTTTCGTTTTCTGGGGTTCATTTGATTTCTTCGTTTCTTTTTCGATTTTTATTGTCTTACTTTGAGGTCCCTTTTATGTTTCAGATCTACCCTGGACCATTTATGCATCTCCGTTAAAGATAGCGAAAACGATGTTAACTCAGAAGCAGGCCGTAGAATCGAACGGCTTGAGCATTAACGAGACGGAGCATGAAGAGAAAAAGGAAGAAATGGGGGATCAATCTAACTTGAGCTTCAAGAGCTTTCTCTCACATGGCGGCTTTGTGTTAACTGCGCTTTGAATCGAGTAACTTTGCGAAATCCCAGATCGAAAAAAATGTAGAAAACGAAAATCCCCTTTGCTTCCTTTCAAATCATTTAACGAATTCTAATTTCTCTTCAATTCATTTACAAGTCGCCCAGGTACTGTTAACGCTACTATATTCTTCTCTCGAATGGGTGTGCTTTCCGGCATCTTACTTTAGCTGTTCTACGGTCTGGTTGGTAGCTGGACAGCATACGTCATCAGGGTTCTGTATGTCGACTACCGAAGCCGGAAAGATATAAAGTGAATGTTAGCTTCAAGGACCATGTCATACAGGTTAGCTGCTCACACCTACGTAGATCAACTTGACAGATACTTCTGGTTCTGGTTCTAACTCTTCTATTTTCAATTCCACTAATGAACGAAAGAAAAACTTCCTTTTGGCCAGCATTGGTTCGAAGTAATGGACGGATTGCTTGGTCCCTACTGAAAAGTCATGGGACTCGCCTCTATCTATGCTTTTCTCTTGTTTGGATCCTTTATAAGGCTTGTACCTTGCGCAAGGTAAGGTTTTTTATCCCAAGTTCTTTGTCGAGCAGGGTACAAACTCCTAAAACTTTGGCCCTGGTAACAGACAAGAATATCACTGCGATTTCTCGTTGGGCAACTAGCTAACTTTCGGAATCATCGAGGAGGTGCATGCGGTACATCTCGGCGATTTGATTGCCCCAAGTCCGCAAGCGGTTCTTGGTGTTGGGAATGTATTGCTTGGGAATGTGTTGCTTGCCATAAAGCGGTTTTTCTTCGGCTGTGCGTCAAGGCAAACATTGCATGGGTTTTAAAAAAATTGATGAGGAGAAGACCAGACTTGTTCTTGTCGCTCGTTATAGTTCTTGTTCCGGTTGTTCTTTATATATAGAGATTCTGAAGTTTCACGGTTTCTCCCTGTAAGTTTCAATGAAGAAAGAAGCAAGGAAGAAAGCCAAAAAAAGTTCACTGTTTCTTTTCTTTTTATTTTTTATTTTTTTATATGTTCTGTTTTCCTCTTTTATTTTTAAATAGATCTATTTCTTTTATTGTCTTTTCCGTAGCTAGCTAGAAACGAATTTATTGAAGATGTTTCAACTATTGTTAGTAATAAATTTTACTTTCATTACCGAAAAAAAAAAAAACTTTACTTTCAGTTGTACAAACTGCTACATCTCATCTTCTTTACCATGATTCTGTTACATGGCACATAATATTTACATTTGCTTACGAGAGATCTACCTGGGAATACAAGAGTATTTGAAAGTAAAGTTTATTGGAAATCAAAATTTATTATTGAAATAGATTTACTATTGTAAACATGTTATTGTTGGCCTGATGATATTTGGCTATGAGTAATCCAAATTGGCTATTTGGTGGATTCTGATATGCAATGGTGTTGCAGGCGGTTAAACAAAGCCACAAGAAGCACTACTACATTGGTTGTTTCCTTATGCAAACCTATTTTATTTGCATCATGATGGCCTCCTATTATCAGGATTTTGTATTCCTCTCTCTCTCTCTCTCTCTCTCTCTCTCTCTCTCTCTCTCTCTCTCTCTCTCTGTATATATATTTAGGTTATGTGCTCATTTCATCTTCCCTTTTCTGTATGGGAGCTAGCAGATTCCTTGTGAGTACTGGTGAATGGTGATTCATTTCAAAATCATGCAACATAGCTTTGTATTATACAATTTATTTCATTATTAGCTCTGAAAAAATCATGAGTTATATTTAAATAGGTAGGTTGGGTCCACTCAAGGTTCTTAATCAACAACTTTGGTCATTTTTCAACAAGCACAACCTTCCTTAGCAGCTCTTGCAGACTGGTTGGAGACTATCCAATGAACAACCATACTTTTGGTAACCTCATTCTTTTTCTAATTAGTTTTGTGAACTTAAATAATAAATAAAATAAATAAACCAATTTTCATGACTGTTATAGTAGTTCTTTGGCCGGGATCTTGAAAATGTGTTTGTTTGGTTGACCATGATGATGATGAAATCCATTTTGTGATGCTAGCGTGATGGGTTGATCATTAAATTTTGCCTATGCCATTATAAAAATCATGCCTTTATGTGAGATCCTGTGTATATGAAAAGTAATAAAATCCATTGGGATAGATATATCCAAATAACTTATACTCTCTATTTTGCGATTTTAACAGCATGTATTGACCAAATTTCGTCTATGCCATTGAATAGGTGAAACCTTTATATGAGATCCTATGCATATACAAACTAACGTTATCCCATGGCATAGATATATCTGAATAACTTAAATTTTGATTAATATATTTGAGTTAAGTGGGTTAGGTGTTTGGTTAACTTGGCTGGTGATTAATATATTTGAAGCCACAAATATTACTATCAACAAATTGTCAAGATAATTAAAATATCTGTTCAAAGAAAAGTTGGTCTCGACTAGGTCCTCTTAGTGAGCTTATGATGAGTTTACATTCTCGTTCGTGATGGTAGCATGATGGGTATACAATATCCATATTCAAGAAAAATAGTTTAGACCTATAGGCTATTTGTTGGGCCTTTATTGGATATTTGCATGGATATGTATGGGCCGAATTGTAAGGAAATATCTACAAGATGCACCTACATGAAGTTGATGCCTAAGGAAAAGTTTTGATTAGAGCTCTTGCATATTATGATCCTATTACAATGGATTTTTACTTTTAAATGCCTTATATTTAAATATCCCAATTCCCATATATTTTGTTTCATTAGTATTTCACATATTAATTTTTCATAATTGTTTCTTATTGTTTGAGCATGCACTTTGTTTTAAAAGTAGATTTATTAAGTTTCATACCTAAAGAAACCATTAGAAAGTTAATTTAACCAATTTTGACTCTTTTCTATAAATCTTTAAAAAGTTTTTTATTTTCTTTTTTTTTATTTATTCAAAGGCCCTCCACGTGCGTAGCACGTGGGGGGCTAACTAGTGTAGTATAGAAGTAGGATGGTTTTAAATTTGAAAGTGGTGGATGTGGTGGTTAAAGTTTGAGATTTTGTTGTTGTAGAGGGAAATCTTTGGAAAAAAAAAAGGGGGGAGGACCAGAATCTAGGGAATATTCCCTCCAATTGACTTTCCTAATAGTATAGATAGATGAAAAAACGTTTTCGTTAGACAAGGCCCTTTAGAGTTCAGACTTTTCCTAAGAGACTAAACTTCTGAACATATGAACTCAGCTCTACCCACATCAGTTAGTACTAGCAAAGTGCACGTGCAGTACTGCATGTGTGTAAGAAAGAAGGTAGGGACTAGGGACAAAGAACGTGGGAGAGGACAATTGAAGAACTGATTTTGAGTTTTGAAAAATTGAACAGTTATGACCATCGTACCCTTAAATTAATAAATCTTCTCAATAGGTGTGTAAGGCTATTTTAGAAATCTACACGTTATGTTCGCACGCTTTCCAAGGAGCCTATTCCCATTATATATACTAGCAGGGTGCAAGTGCAGTACTGCACGTCGTATGTATGTTAGGACACTTCAGAGATGAAAAAAAAAACTGTTTAAAAATTTCTTTAAAAAATGAGAAAGATAAAGTTACCCATATAAATAGATAAGAGAATATAACATTAGAAGGTTATTTTCAAAAGAAAAATAATATTTAGAACATAAAAAATTTGATATTTTAATATATGAAGGTCAGGTTAAGGACGGGGTATAGGCGGGTTGGGCTAATCCCAACCTCGGCCCTAACCCGATTTCAGCCTCCCAACCTTAAACCGATTTTAGCCATGTCATATCTTAATCATTATTAGCAGGTGGGTTATCTATTTAATCGTACGTTACATGATCCATGGCCATACCTCACTGCAAAACACTAACCGTTGGTAGTGATGGTAATCGGACGGGTTCGGGGTAGCCTTTGGTGAACCCCAAACCCACCTCCATATAGGAGTTTAGCAAGTACCAACCCTTACCTTGCCTTTGCTGTTCCAGTTGGTGTATAAAATGAAAAAAAAAATGCTTTTTAAAAATAGAATATATATACATTAATAATACATTCATTAATAAAATATATATTTTTATATATAAATAACTGAAATAATATTTAAAAAATATTAAAAATAAATATAATAATATATGAAGGTCGGGGTTGGGGAGGGTTGGGCTTAACCCGAACCTATCACTAACCTCGATTTTAGACATACCAAACCCTAACCATAAAGAGTGGGGCGAGGCAATGTGGGTTACCCGTTTAACTTCATCCCATTCCCATCCCAGGTCCATGAGTAACAGCATCCCACCCTAACAGAGGAACCACCTCTCTATCGGGAAAACAGTAACTGTGGGTGAAAGCAACCCTCTAACAGCAAAACACTAACCGTGGATGAAAGCATCCCACTCAACGGAGGGGAACCTCCTCTGTCTAAGCAAAACAATAACCCAAAAGCATCCCACTCTAACAGGGAACCTGCAATAATGAATTGCAAGATTTCATCTCGTAAAGGACGGTGGGTAATGCAGACTTTAGACGATTTCTGTTCAGGGTCAACCATCGAAATTAAGTAGTAGGGAGGCAATTGGAACCTAATTTTCGCCGATGAAGCCTGTGTACAGAGTCCTAGCAGTCTTACTCCTTGCTGCAACGCCGCCACCTTGATCTTCCACGGTTCCACCCATTTGCTCTGTCACCTGAACTTTGCTTTATTGCTCTTTTAAATTGATTGATTATAATAATTCCTTAATCTACAAAAAAGCACTTGTGGAATGAGGTTGGGTTTCTAAATATTGCAACAAAAGAAATATGATGATGAAAGAGCAAAAGATGATGCTCACATTATTTTACGGTATCGACAGCCTGGTTGCTTGCTGTGCTGGGCGATATCAGGTAATTACCCAACAGTTGCTTAGTCATTTGAACTTTGCCACACCATTGAAGGGGAAAAAGTTCTACTCGCAGTGATGGTTGAATTTCTCTTGAGCACCCCACATGAGTTCCTGAAGAAAAACTCATTAAGGGCTTTTAAATAAAGGGAAAAAAAATATATAAATATAAAGAAGCTTTCGATCAAGAAATCGCTTTTCTAGTTTTATTTTTAAAAGAAATGTTAAAATGATTTCGGCCCATGAATGTATCTCTCAAAGAGACTAATCGTGTAATTGAAAGGATCTCATTCTCTTTCATCTTTTTTCCATGTCAAGTGCTCTATATAGTGTCAAGGATTTTGGTTTGAAGAGGTATTGGGTTCTTTGAATTAACAGTGTGATTGTTTTTACTTGAAGGAGGAATTCTTGCCAATTTGTGATGGCTTTAAAGGATGAGAAGGTCATGAGTTGAAGTGATGTTCGTCTTCCAGGAGAAGTCAAGGAGATTCTGATTTCTTTGGCTTCCAGCTGGGGTGATGTCAATGATTCGAATGCGTTGCAGGTGATCCCACTTAAGGGTGCGAGGACAAATGGGATTTACCAAATAAACTGGCCCATGAAGACAGAAGATATCCCCAGAAAGGTCCTGGTTCGGATTTATTAAGAGAACAAGTTTAGGTTAGTGGTGGTTACAAAATTTTATTTTCATAATTAATGACGTACTTTGCTGGTTCTACAGAAGTTAAGAAAGAATTAGACTCAACCAGTGTTTATTTTGGAGGGGAATGTGGAAGAATTGATGGTTGTAGAAAATATAATTCTGCCAATACAATGTTGTTTTATATCATTTATGGTTTCCTTTTGTGATGTCCAGACACTATCAGCAGTTGACCTGCATGACCCCGAAATATCTGCTCTGATAGCTGCCAAGATGAGAGAGTTCCATGATCTTGAAATTCCTGGTCCAAAGAATATTATCCTCTTCGTCAGATTGAGGTATTAATTTGCTTTTGACTGACTTAGTTTATGTATGTTAGTTAATATACTACTGAGTCTTTTTTTTCCTTCAGAAAATGGCTTGATCAGGCCAAAAGACTCTGCTCTACCTCTCCTCAGGATGCCAAGGCATTTCGCTTAGACACTTTGGAAGAGGAAATCAATACATTGGAAAAGGAATTATCACATAAGGATCAAGATATTGGGTTCTGCCACAATGATCTTCAATATGGTAACATAACGGTTGATGAAAAGACAAGATCAATCACTATAATTGTAACCATCCTACTTCATCTATAGTTAATTATATCTATAATCTTCATATATAAGGTTATTATGAAAAAATATCTTCTTTTGATTTTTGGATTTTCCCTTTTCTCCAATTTTCATGGATCTGTTTTATGTAATAGATGGGCTGCTATACAGGAAAAGAATCTGCCATATAAAATAATCAGGAAATGATTTTCGTTATGGGAGTAACAATTGGATGGGATGATGAACACACACGCAGCACGTGCATGGACACACACACCTGTATACACTGTCTTGTTTGCACAAGAAATTGCCAGTTAGCAGTTATCCCCTTAAGACTCTTACTCTGGTATAAATTTAACATGAAATTCCAGGAATGCAGTTTTCTTTTTCTCCTAACGATGGAAACAAATTGCTTCTAACTGACCATGAGATATTTCTGCCGGTTCAACTTACCACAAAAGGGTGTAGGAAATTTAATTTGCTGTAGCAAGCAAATGAGGAAAATGTGATGATTTGAATTGGGAAAAATGGATTTTGATTGTCTAGGGTGTCTGAGTCCAAAATTGAAACGCTTTTTTAATTGAGCTTGTAAAATGCCCGCTTGACTAAATAATCTGAGGGGGTGTTTGGTGGGCATTATAGAATCTGGATTCTAGTAGAATTCGATTCCATAATCCAAAAGGTGTGTTTGGTTGGGATCTTAAGGCCGGATTCTACTATCCAATTGTATAATCAAACCCATAATCACTATCTACTTTTTTGGTGATTATAAGGATTATGGATATTGTTGCTTAAATTTTCATAATCTGTGATTCTAAAGATTATGTGTAACATATTATAATAAATAATAACATTATAAGTATTATAATATAATATATTTTGTTATATGATATATAATTGATAATACAATATTAAATTATATTACATGTAATATAAATATCATTATTATAACAATATTATACATTATTATATTATATATAATAATATATATAATAAATTATAAATTTCAATTAATCTACATTATAAATAATAATTATTATTGTAATATATTATTTTAATAACAACAAATTATAATATAACTTATATTACATTATAAATTTTATTATATTATTATTATAATAATATAATATAATTATAATAAACATATTATTATATCATAAAATATAATAATATTATAAATTTATGATATAATAAATTTATTATGATATTATGTTTATAATATCATAATAAATTTTATATATTATAATATATTGTAATAAATTTAATATTATAATATATATATTATTTTTAATATAATAATATTCTATAAATTATATTATAGTATTATTATATAATAATCTGAAACATATTAATATATTATATTTTTTAAACAAATTAATATGTTAATATTAATAATATTATATTGTTACAATAAAGATATTATATACATATATATTTAATATATAATATTTAATATAATAATATTCAAATTTAATATTATATTAATGTTAACATAATAATATATATTAATATATTTAACAAATTTAATTTAATATTATAATATATTATATTTTATTAAATTTAGTTTTACAATAAATTTACTATATGTAATATACATAAAGTTTGAGTAATAATAAACATAAATTATATTATTATAAAATTAATATTATAATAAGTTATAACATAATTTATGTTATAAATTATAATATAGTTTATATTATAATATACATAATATTTTATTATTATATTATTATAATATTATAATATTATATTATAAATTATAATACTATTATAACTATTATATAATATTTATAACATCATATAATATTATAATAATAATAATATATAATATATTTTATTATATTATATTTTTTTTATAAAATCTCAATAAAAAACTCCAAATTTAATAACAAAGGGAAACAGATTTGTAACTTTAAAATACTCCCTGTTTTGCAGGATTATGAGTATGCAGGCTCCAATCCTGTTGCAGATGATACCGCAAAGGACTCGGATCCTCTACGGTGGGACTCGTAACGGATTCCAACCCGTAACCAATTGATGGACGACACGTCAGCAAAATTGCAGTACCAGCCGTGTCAGCAAACGAAATCAGAGAAACGGGACCGTGTTTAACGTTTAACGCGAATATTCATTTTTTATTAGGACGCAACAGTGGATGTGCATCGACTGCCGCGCCCTCTCCTCGCAATCGAGGAACACGTTTTCATCCCTTCCAATACGGCCTCCTTCCCTAGCTTATCCTTTGCTTCTATCCCTCTAACCAGCCTCTTCTATTTGAGATTTTGAAAAACAGGTGACATCTCTTTCCTGCATAAGATTACTGCTACTTTCATTTGATGAAGAAAGTAGCAGCTATCTCGATTTATTCCTTTCAAAGTATATCCGATTGTGGATGATATCCAGCCCGATTGCCATCCCGACTGATCAGTATATCCAGCTTGAAGATATTGACACTTCTGGTTCAACAAGGATAGCATATGATTGCATGAAATTGAAGCAAGCTTTGATGATGTCAGAGAAAAAAAAAATGCTTTCTCATTACAATACACTTGCTTGTATAGGCGACGAAAGAATCTTTTTTTAAGAATTCTCCTCATTGTGGATGATATCAATATCACAGATAGCAATGCCCCTACTGCCAGTATGAAATCAAAAGAGCACTAACAAAAGCAATAATTTTAAAAATTTTGTTATCCTTAACTTCAAACATTATTTCCTCAAGGTAATAAGGACAAAATTTGAAAATTTACCAAGCGTCATATGATTACTGAAAACCTGAAGAATCATTACAGCAGCAAAAATTTGGATGGAACATTCAACAAAATAAGCTAATCCATATCAACAGATCCTTCTTCTGTCAAGATAAATTTGTGGACAATCCAAAAACCCAGCCATGCTCCAACAAGAACAAAGCAAACAAGTAGAAAGATACCCAACTACAATTACATTTTGAACAACAATCAATGTCAGTGATTACCAATATTTTCCTTCAAAATGTTATTTACAATTATGAACAGCATCCCAGCCGTAGGTAGGGGCAGCCCATGAACTCTGAGAACAAACGTATCGGTTCCTACTCAATGCACCATCAGCAGGAACTGATTCATGAAAATAAGATGCCCACTAAAACACTTGCAAAACTTGTTCCTCTCCGCACGTCAAAACAAACATCTTTTGGTCTTTACGGTTGTAGAGAAACATTGAGACAAGGAGGGTGCAAGAAGAAGAAGAATTCTTTCGTGTTTCAGAGCCTTGGGAATTTTCTAGCATCGAACAAATCTTCAAATCTCCATTAAAGGTGTATCTCAGGCGAAATCATCCAGTAGCAATTTCAATCCTGAATGAAATTTCTCCAGCGGCAGTAATAACTCCAGAAGGTATGGAATCCGTTTCTTTGCCTCTAATTTCATCCACGCACCATTATCTGCTTTATTTGAGTATTCTCGTATTCTTCGGACGAGCCCAAGTCACCAGGAAACAGAGGAACTTATCGGTGGAGATGTTAGCGCTGGCAATTTCCCTTCAGAAATATGTTCGCACTTTTGATTGTTAATAATCTCTTCATTCTCCATCAATTTCTCTGTAATTGAACGCTCGACTTCAAGAGAAGAGTGAGGAACTTGCGAGGCCTCGCCATTTGCCACCCCAACCACGACTGCCTCTTCCGGACGGCAGACGAGAGATAGGGAAGCTGCGAATCGTCAATTTCAGAAATCGTTTCGGATTGTAGTGAGTTCGGAACCTCTTCGGTCTCGGCCAAAAGACTATCAAGGAAACTAAAAGCAGAAACCAAAAGCCTTCGCCGTCGATCACAGAGTACTAGGTTCCTGCCATCGAAACATCTGAAACCCACATCCTCATCTTCCTTCTTATTCTTTCGGTAAGGCCTGAGAGAGGAACAGAGGTTAGGAAAGGAGGTCGCCTGAGAGGGGAACAGAGGTGCGGCAGTCGAGGCGCAGCCATCGACTGTCGCGTCCTAACGAAAAAAGAATATTCACGGTAAACATTAAACGCCGTCCCGTTTTTATTTCGTTTGCTGACATGGCTGGCACTGCAATTCACTGCAATTTTGTTAACGTGCCATCCAACGATTGATTACGGGTTGAGTCCGTTACGAGTCCGACCGTAGATGATCCAAGTCCTACTGCAAATCATTTCTGTGAGATGGTTGCATGCTATCATTCTGAGACACCTAATTACCCCATTAAGACTGCTTATTTCTATGTGCTGCCTATGCTGTCATTTTTTGGAATCCATACAATGTCTCATTGTTTGCTGTTTTCTCCTGCTATGGAAACAGGTCTGGAGGAGCTGCGAAGATTTGTTCACCCATATCTGAGTTCTTCAGGTTGGTCGATTAGTTTTCAATTCACTATCTCGTTATGCGACAGAGGATACAGATTTATACTTGCTTTAAAGTTTCAACTTATTAGGAATAATATGCTCATGCAGATTTATACTCGAATTTATACTTGGAGCTGTGCGTTTATTATTGGCTGAGGTGAATAAGCATAACTACTGGCCTTACATATGCTTGACTAGGGGCATACTGTGTGACCTCATAGTATACAAATTCGAGTTGGAAGATCAATCACCTTGTGTTGGGTCTGCTGTCTGGCCTTTATTTCTGGTTGTTCTGGGTTTCTTCTGAACAGAGACATAAAAAAATAAATATAGGCATCTTGACTAGGAGCATACACCCGACCTCGAAATAATTTTAATTCAGTGAGAAAATATTATTCACTTTTATTGGCTCTTCTGCTAGGAGTCCCTGAATACCTTCTAGTGCAAACTATAAAACCATTCTTGTCTTTTTTCTCTTGTCTGCGCTTTATTGGAAAGATTCAAAGAGCAATTTCTTTCCTTCTTAGTTCTTACTAATTTTCTTCGTCAGTTGAGCTTGTGTGCTTGTGGTGGAACATGTGGAGTTCTGGTATGAACAGAGGACCCAGTAAGAGTCAATTAAGGCTCGTTCAAGAGGATTTCAAACTTATTAATTTGGCTGGCTCTAGAAGTTGTTCTGAGTCTTCAGACCACGTAAGAATTATTACAAATATTATCATCGTCCTCCTCGTCTCCATTGCACCGTGTGGATACAACAACAGACGCATTAATTCGTTCTTACAGTTGCAGACATGAGTTTGTCACTGTTATTTTGTTCAATCGCCGTTCTTCTCATCTCCTACACGAGTTTTGGATCTTTCAATCTTGTCACGGCAGCCACCACCTTTTCTGGGAACGAGACCGATCGGTTGGCTCTAATGGCGTTCAAGGCTCAGATACAGGGTGATCCTTTCCGATTTCTGAGCTCCTGGAATGATTCTCTGCATTTTTGTCAATGGCGGGTTGTTACATGCTCTCCTCGTCATCAAAGGGTCACCTCATTAACTCTATATTCATTGCGTCTCGTGGGGACGATATCTCCTTTCTTAGGAAATCTCAGCTTCCTGAAGGAGCTCGTACTCACAAACAACAGCTTCCATGGCCAAATACCTCAAGAACTCGGCGGTTTGTTCAGGCTAAAAACATTATTGTTCGGAATTAACTCGTTAGAAGGACAAATCCCTACAAACTTGTCCCGCTGTTCAAATCTCAAGGAACTCAATTTGGCTGCGAATAAGCTCGTCGGAAAGATCTCAGTCGAGCTAGGGCACTTGTCAAAGCTTGAGAAACTTTATCTTCAGAGAAACAATCTGATAGGTGAGATCCCACCTTCTCTTTCCAACATTTCTTCTCTGCAAATGATTTCTCTCGCAGTGAATAATCTCGAGGGGAGCATTCCAGACTTTATAGGGAGGTTCAGAAGCTTAAGGAATCTTAGCATCGGTGAAAATAAATTCTCTGGTACGGTCCCTCATTCAATCTGCAACCTGACTTCTATTGTAGAAATCAATCTTAATCAAAACCAACTTCATGGGAGTCTTCCTCATGATCTAGGCCTCACTCTTCCCAATCTTCGAGGCCTCTACATTGCTATAAACCAGTTTTCAGGATCTGTTCCACTCTCATTATCAAATGCTTCAGCACTTGCACAAATCGATATACCAGAGAATAATTTCATGGGGAAAGTTTCTGTGAATTTCGGAAGGTTGGAGAATCTCAATTGGCTAAACATGGATTCTAATCTTTTGGGCACTGGAGGAGCAGATGATCTTGATTTCATCAGTCCTTTAACGAATTGCAGTAAATTATCACTGTTGGCGATATCTCGCAACCATTTTGGCGGGGCATTTCCAGCTTCCATAACCAACTTGACAACCCAACTCAAACGTTTAGTGATGGGACAAAACCAGATCCATGGAAGCATTCCAGAAGGAATATGGAAACTTGTTAACTTAGAGCTGTTAGGCATGGAATTGAATCAATTGACGGGTAGTATCCCATTTTCAATTGGGAAGCTTCAAAAGCTACAATTTTTGACTTTGTTGATGAACAAGTTTTCAGGGAAGATTCCATCCTCTCTAGGAAATCTTACGATAATCACTATAATCAGTTTAAGCCACAACAATTTAGAAGGCAGCATACCTAGAAGCCTTAACAGGGATTGTCGATATTTGTATTATTTGGATCTCAGTGCAAATAATCTTAGTGGTACAATACCTCAAGAAGTTCTGAGCATTCCCTCTTTATCCCGCCACCTGGGCCTATCTTACAACTCCTTTAATGGCTCGGACGATTTCCTCTACGGCCGATTTCTCTACGGTCGATTTACGGCGTCAATCCATTTAAGACGCGTGGATAAGAAGGTCTCGTGCGGCTCACGAGACCTTCTTATCATTTTTAACCTGGTTCATGGGTCGACCTAGACGAACCGGTTTTCATGACCCAACCGACCATCTGGTTCGTCCAAAGGAAAATGAGGGAGGACGATGGCGACTGAGAGCTCGCGGGGATTTTCAACTTTTACCAAAAAATATTTGCCGCCAATCATTTCGTTTACACCTTTGGTTGGATGCAACGAAACAGTGGAGCAACCCATTTCCTCTACTCTTTCGTTGCGACTTCATTGTGGATTGGTAGGAGATTTGAAGTGGTGTCTGTTGATGCACATCTAATTTCAATCGGGATGACGATTTCTAAGCCTTCTTCTACCTCTGCGTCTTTTGCAAATCGTGGTAAGTTCATCCTCTGCTACTCGTTTTCCCTTGTTCATTTTGTTTTATTTTATTCTTGAACCCACGTTTCACATCGAAACCAATTTTGTTCAGATATGGAAAATGGGAGTCAAATGATGTCTGAGCCAATAAATGGCATTGCAGACATCAACGCTCATTTGGTTGACCAATGTGACGTTATACAATTGAGCAGTGAAAGTGAGTTGATACCGATGGTTGGCATGGTTTTTGCCACTGAAGAGGACGGTTTTAGATTTTATAAGGAATATGCCAGAAGCACTGGGTTTGGTATTAGAAGAGATACGGTTCACAGAAGAAAAGATACGGGGGTCATTTTTGATAGAATTTTTTGCTGTTCAAGAGAAGGTCATCGACAATATGATAAAAGAGATACGGAAGTTCAAAAGCACCGTGCTGAGACCAGGATTGGTTGTATGGCACGATTGAGGATTTTGATGAATGGCGAGGGAAAATTTGTGGTGTCGCAATTTGAACCAAAGCATAATCATCAGTTACTTTTGCCTAAGATGGCTCATATGTTAAGATCTCATAGGCAAGTAAGTGAGATCCAGGCTACGGAAATCGATTTAGCAGATAAAACAGGAATTGCTCCGAAAGCAATTGTAGAACTTATGCAAAGAGAAGCTGGGGGTGTTGATACTCTTGGATTTATGCATGCGGATTGTCAAAACTATTTGCGTTCGAAACGCACGACTGCCATAGAAGCTGGGCAGGCAGGGGCCTTGATTCAATATTTTGTTAAGAGGCAGGTAGAGGATCAATCATTTTTCTATTCTATTGAGCTCGACACCGAAGATCTGATAACAAGTCTTTTTTGGGCGGATGGAGGAATGATAGAGGATTATAAGGCTTTCGGTGACGTTGTATGTTTCGATACAACGTATAAGACGAATAAGGAAGGCCGTATTTTTGGATTATTTGTTGGGGTAAATCATCATAGACAAAGTATTGTCTTTGGAGCAGCCTTACTTTATGATGAAACAATACCGACGTTTTGCTGGCTCTTCAAAACATTTGTTACAGCTATGTCTGGGAAAGAACCAAGAACACTTCTCACTGATCATGATCAAGCAATGACAAGTGCAATTGCTTGTGTATTACCAAGAACGTATCATCGTTTTTGTGTGTGGCACATGTTTCAGAACGCGGCAAAACATCTAAGTGATGTGTTTAATCGTGAGAAATCTTTTGCAAATGAATTTTCACGATGTGTGTACGAGTATGAGAATGAAGATGAGTTTGTGGATGCGTGGAATGCGATGATTACCAAATATAATCTGTCTGACAATAGTTGGTTGCAGGCAAGATTTGATGAGAGAGAGAAATGGTCATTGGCATACGGTAGGAATACGTTTTCTGCTGAGATGAGCACCACACAAAGGTCTGAAAGCATGAATGCAAACTTGAAGAAGCATTTGCAAAGTCAGAAAGAATTTATGCGGTTCCTGTGGCATTTTGACAGACTACTAGAGGATAGAAGGTATGAGGAGTTGAAAGCAGATTGCAAAATGCTTACTACTGTTCCAGTTATTGAGGCTCCAAGTATGATGTTAGATGGTGTCAAGATGATATACACAATGTCAATTTTTGAGAAGGTTAAGAAAGAGGCATACAATGTCATGAACTGTGTCCCCTGCAAATGCGGTGAGATTGGCACACTTTCAGAGTATAAGGTTGTTAATAATCTTGAGCGTGGGCGTAGAGAGCACACAGTTACATTTGAATCTTCGACTGTCACCGTCAAGTATAGTTGCAAGAAATATGAGTACGCGGGAATACTGTGTTGCCATGTCCTTATTGTGTTGCTAGTAAATGGAATCACACATATCCCAAAGCATTACATCATGAAGCGATGGACAAGGGATGCGAAGAACTTGGATATTTTGCCACGAACCGAGGGATCAATGGAGGAGAATGATCCTAAAGTCGAAACAACCAAAAGATACAAAGATCTATGTTATATGTATATGCAGATTATAAAGCAAGCTGCACAATACCGGGAGTCGTATGAGCATGCTGTGGAATTGGCAAATAAGTTAAAAGACGGCGTCCGTACAATTGCAATTGGCAAAACATTGGAAAATCAATCTCAAAACCATCCCACCGCAACATATAGTACAGCCGGCTCCCAAAATACAGCGGCTGACTACGTTGTAGGCGGCACTGAGGGAGTAAGCACGGGCGGTGCTACTGACAATCATACTTCTAATGACGGAGCTTTGATAGAAGATGTACTTTCTAAAGTGAAAGGTATTCGGAAGAAGCATAAGGGTGGTCGTGCAGGAACAAGTGTGCGTCGAATTCCAGGAGCACTCAATAAAGCCATCAGGAAGAGATCCAAAAGATCAGAATATGCTGGGAGCCCGTTGCATATAAATGCTATCAAACAGAACCATAAAAGCGGAACAAAGGGTAAACGTTCGAACTTTGAAGTTGGTACCTGTTCCAATGCAACTCCTATTGTCAATCATACTGTTCCATCGGCTCCATTTGGAAATGAGCTATTGATGATCCCATCCGATGTGCATTTGAATCCATATACTCTTTGCATTCAGGTATTTGCTGTCTTTAATTTTTGATTCACTTTCTACAACTGTGGCGGATTATTTATGTTGGATAGTTTGTGCGTTGTACAGCAACCGTTACGATATACGCGTGGGGTAGAAAGTAGTGTGGATGAACACACTAATGGCTCGACACCAAGCACGTATGACTCATCTCAATGCAGCCGGGATTCTCTTCGTCAATGTGATCAACCTTTTACTCAATTGTTGCAGGTGCGAATACTATAAGTTGTTGAGTTTTTTTCATAATATCACATGTATTTAACGCAACACTTTTTTCTTCAGACGTATTTATCTCCTGTTGGATCTCAACCATATAGAAACGTTTGAAGGTCGCAAACAGGTAATTGAATTGTTTTATTAGAAATTATTTCACGTGCAAATTGTTTAATCTATATTTTAAACTAAAGGAATGCTTGCTAACTTATTGATCCAGAAAACATGATTTGTTCCCAATGCACAGTGTCTAATCTATATTTTGAACATGATTTTGTTATATTGCATTTAGGTTGTTGAGAGTGGGGGAAAACACATAGAAATTGCTGTGATGACAAAAGATAAGGGACTGCAACAGCTTGATGAGGCGGCAATTGATGCAACTGTTACTGAGCTCGAAGCAGAGAAAGCAGCAGCAGAAGCTGCAAACAAGGCTCTTTGATTGTTGGGATACTTAATTCTTTACTTCAAAATTGTGGAATTATGTATTGAATCTTTGTTTTAAAATAGGTTGTGATTCACTTAAAATTCGAAGTGAATAGTTATAGCAATTGATTATTACTCCCGAATATTACGAATCAATGTCTTGCCAAGAAGAAACGCTAATTTCCCTAAGTGAACGTATGTTAAATGAAAGACCACAAGCATTTCGAAGAAAGTAAGCAAAATAAAAATCGTAACTCCAAAACATTGGAATAAGGAGCACAATTAGTGTGCTACATTTTGAAGAGTGCAAGCCACTAATGGGTACAACCTTAAATACATATAACACAAATACAACGTTTGTACACAAAATATAGTTAAAGGCTACGACAAAATACTAAAATTTCAGCTCCCCTCCTTGCTTCAGTCTGCCTCACGTTCTTCATCGTCATCATCCTCGTCATCATCCTCGTCTTCCTCCCCCTCTTCGTCCTCTTGCTCCTGGTTAAAGTGCAGTTGAAGTTGCGACACTGCTCCCTGTATCTCTGCAAGCTGCCGGCTTTGCGTCTCTTGGGTCGACCGGATCAGTGCCACTTCTGCGCGCGATTGTTGCTGGACTTCATAAATCCTTGACAAATAATCCATAATGGTAGGTGGATCAAATGAAGGAGCAGCCGAAGATGAACCAGAATGAGAGGTTCCAGCCTGGGAAGATAATTGACACCGTGGACGAAGAGCACCAGCCCGAGTAGCAGTATTAGCATGCGCAACACTCTGTGCTACGGTCGTAGGCCCAATAGGCGGTGGAAGCACTAGAGGTCGCTCAATTTCTGGGATTACTACGTCAAGTCCTTGCATGAGTTGGGTAATGAGGCAAGGGAATATAAGTTTCCGCTTCCGTTTGAAGTGCATTATAATGTGTAGCATGGAACGAATCATTTGAGAAGGAAGGTCTATTGAATGACCTTGGAGTAATGCATAAAAGAAGCTAAGTCTCTGGAGTGGGAGGGTATGTAAATGAGCCACTGGGCATATGTTAGTGCTCATAATCCGAAGAACAACCGACCGATGAGTTGGAATATTATCAATCACTAGATGTGTTCCATAGAAAGGGGTTGTACTGCCTAACACAAATGATGCCATAACAGTAGGTGAAGGGGTGTTTGTCTCATGGTAAGGATATCGAGGCTCAGACACTCTTGGTATCCCTAATATCTCAGAGATGATACCAGGGGTGATGGAAATTGTTCGACCACGAAAATACACTTTAAATCTGGGAGGGGTAAGGGACCAATCATGCACGTTTGCATAGAACTCCCGAACAAGGATGGCTTGGGGTGCAGGAAGATTTGTGAGCAAAGGCTCCCAACCCCTAGAAGTAAAAACTGAAGTAATCTCGGGATCAAGCTCGCGGATTATTACCTCCCGCTCTAACAAGAGACTCCGGTTGTGCAGGTATTGACGAAACCTCATTTACGCATGACGGTCAATAAAATATTCAGTATCAAAATCATGAGGTTGTACGTTAGACGTAGACCCTCGGCTGCGTTTTTTAGGCATCTGCATTAACAGTATAGTATTAGATCGCGATGAAAAGAAAGGTTGAGATGCACATATTCAAGCAATGGAAGGAGAAAGGAAATATAACAAAAAAAATATATATATATATATATATATATGAAATCGTTTAAAAACCAACGAAAAGATACACCCAATGCATGAACGACAAGCGTCATTGGTTAAATAAGATGAAATCGTTTAAGAAGTGTGACGAAACAACGACAAGAGTCATTTTCTTCAATGTATAAACCATCCTAAATGAAATCCTAAAACATGGAAATGTGAACGAAATATTGGGCGAACGAAATATTGTTTGAAGAGAAATGTGAAATATTGTCCCCACGTACCTTGGGCGAACGAAATATTGCCCTGGATTCAATCTGAAGCACAAAATTGCAAATGCGTGGCGAATCGACTTGGAGTAGTGGAAGGGGTGGTGATGGTCGCAACAAGGAGAGAATACCAAGAAGAAGGGATCGCAGGGTTTTTAAGCTCGGGTTTTATTTTTTTTAAAATTATAGCTTGACGCTCGAGCAGCTCCAAGTCGCGCGCAGAGCGTCACTTGTTCGTTCTCTGTGGTTTTTTCAATTTTGCCTTGACGCTCGAGCGGCCCCAAGTCGCACGCAAAGCGTCGCTCTCGGGTTCTCTGAGGTTTTTTCAATTTTGCCTTGACGCTCGAGCGGCCCCAAGTCGCGCGCAAAGCGTCGCTCTCGGGTTCTCTGAGGTTTTTTCAATTTAGTGTTGACGCTCGAGCGGTCCCAAGTCACGTGCAGAGCGTCGCTCTCGGGTTCTCTGAGTTTTTTAATTTAGTCTTGACGCTCGAGCGGCCCGAAATCGCCCCGAAAGCCCCATACTTAGACTTTTCTGGGTTCGCGCATGACACGCTTGACGCTCGAGCGGCGCGAAATCGCGCCTAAAGCGCCATACTTGGCGAATTTTTGCACCTCGTTCATTGTCCCTACCATGGTTGGACTTGTACCTAAGCATGGTTTGACTTGTACCTAGGCATGCTTTGACTTGTACCTAGGCATGGTTGGACTTGTACCTAGGCATGGTTTGACTTGTACCTAGGTATGCATGGTTGGACTTGTACCTAGGCATGGTTTGACTTGTACCTAGACATGCTTTGACTTGTACCTACGCATGGTTGGACTTGTACCTAGGCATGGTTTGACTTGTACCTAGGCATGCATGGTTAGACTTGTACCTAGGCATGGTTTGACTTGTACCTAGGCATGCTTTGACTTGTACCTAGGCATGGTTTGACTTGTACCTAGGCATGCTTTGACTTGTACCTAGGCATGCATGGTTGGACTTGTACCTAGGCATGGTTTGACTTGTACCTACGCATGGTTTGACTTGTACCTAGGCAAGGTTGGACTTGTGCCTAGGCATGCATGGTTGGACTTGTACCTAGGCATGGTTTGACTTGTACCTACGCATGGTTTGACTTGTACCTAGGCAAGGTTGGACTTGTGCCTAGGCATGGTTTGACTTGTACCTAGGCATGCTTTGACTTGTACCTACGCATGGTTGGACTTGTACCTAGGCATGATTTGACTTGTACCTAGGCATGGTTTGACTTGTACCTACGCATGGTTTGACTTGTACCTAGGCATGGTTATACTTGTACCTACGCATGGTTGGACTTGTACCTAGGCATGGTTTGACTTGTACCTATGCATGGTTTGACTTGTAACTACGCATGGTTTGACTTGTAATGAGGCATGGTTTGACTTGTACGTAGGCATGGTTTGACTTGTAACTACGCATGGTTTGACTTGTACCTAGGCATGGTTTGACATCGATTATCTCTTCTATAATTTATTTTTTCGACTAAATTAAAAGAGCAAATTGGTCGACCAATGTAACTAATTAAGTAGGTCTTTTCTAAAATGTCTTAAGAGTTTAAATTTAAAAAAGAGATTGATAATATTACAATTTACAATTGTAAAAACGGAGAAAAGACCTGTCATCACAGTAGAAGGAAGTAACTTAAAAAAGGGATTGATAATATTGTAAATTTACAATTTTCTTCCTCTCACAAACAATTTCATGTACAATTTAATTCTACAACCATCTTCCGTTGTACAATTTGATGTGTATGTACAATTTTAATGTACAAATAATTTAATGTATAATCGTCCGCTGTACGTTGATGTTTAAGATGGCCTTCAGCTTCTTCACCTTGCTATCAAGCCACGAATGCCGGAGTTGTGAATCTTGCAAATAAACAATGAAAAGTACGCACCTGAGTGTTATTAGTTTCAAATAACCTTGTTATTGAACATGCACTACAAAAAAAAGGTACTTTTAGCGGCAACGTTTTTACGACATTTACTCGGGTAGCCACTGAAACATCAAATTGCGACACCTTTTTTCATCTGCCGCAATTTATTAGTCGCCTTTTCTTATTTGCACGACGGCACCTTCTGTTTAGGCTTTTGCGACGCTCTTTTGTGTTTTCGCGACGATGACTTTTGTTTGGGCTTTTGCTCTTTCGCGCGCAACACATTTCTCCCTCCTCCGCGCGTGCATCTTCATTCTTCCCTTTTTCCTCTCACTATCTTGATCAAGCCCTAGTCCCACTTTTTATCTATTGTGAAAGATAGAAGACACCCGATCAGCACTCAGTGAAGCAGACCCTCTGTGATTGTCAATCTTCGCATCATTGGAGGGTTTTACAGGTTTTTGGTTTCGTGATTCTTTTCCTTTCCCCTTTCTATGGTTCACTCAGAGATTTAATATGCGAAATTTTCTGGTTTAAATGTGCATCTCTGTTTTTCTGATCGTTTTGGATTTATTTTTTTTCATCATCTGTTTCTGCTTAAGTTCTTCTAGCATATTGAACATTGATCGATGGAACAATGTTAGCCCTCTAAAAAGAACGGCAACTACTAATTGCTTTTTCTATTACAGAACCCCAACCTACCGTTCTCGACTACTCTCTATAAAGGAAACGCAACCTGCCATTGCCGTCCTTGGTGCTATTGTCATTCGTTGAAGGATTTTCCTTTTTCTTTTGATTCCACTCGTTACAATCTGAGGTAAGTATTATTTATTTCACATCTCATTATTTTCATAGAAAATTTCTTATCTTTCTTCTATCTTTCGTTTTCCCCAATTGGTGTTTCATACCTATTTGTAGGAGTCTACTGATTTTGCTCTTATGGAGTATTGCAATCTGGAATTTGTCTTTTTTACCTACTGATTTTCCCCAATTGGTATTTCTTAGCTTTTTTGTATCTTTTGTTTTCCCCAATTGTTGTTTCATACCTATTTGCTGATCAAGCTTTTCATGACAATTCCTCCCTCTCTAGAGTAGTTGTTTTCTACGTTGTTGGGTAAGTTTCAATTTAATGTTCTCTGTCTGAGTTCCTGAAACATGTTAATTCTTATTGATTGAGATGGAGAATATTATCTACAACTTCAATTTTGTATGATGCATTTCTTGCGTGATGATTGGTTTCAGGAAATAAAAAAGACTTTAGGTTCTTAGTAATTAGAGGCTTGATGTATTGTTTGAATTGAACTGAATACCATGTGTACAGAAAGAAAATTTTTACAATTTGCTATCATCTTTCTTAGCTCTTATAATTTATAAGAACGCACATATAGAGATTGGATTTGGTTTATACTGTTAGACTTTCACTTTATATGCATCAAATTGTTGGGATCAGATGACAGTGAATCCAACAAGGAACTTATCCCTACTGTACAGGTGACTACAAACAACAGCCCTATTGTTCATAGTCTTCCTTTGTAGTATTAATTTTGTCCTGGTAACTTCTATTATACGATCATTTTAAAAAGAAAAATCTTAGTAAGATTCACTCTAAGGATTCAATGTAATTCTCTTTTCTGCAAGAAGAAAAAAGACAAGAAACAATTGCCTTTTGTTTGGTACTTATGCATGTGGATAATGATATGTTACTCCTTTCCTTTACGTCTGAAGTATGCCAAAAATTTATTGGACCGACTTGAATGCAGCCATTTTGTGATTTATTGCCTTGTGGCTGAATATTTACCCATTAGTTTTTATCATATTGCATTCCTTTTGTTGCTTTTTAATTAATAGCATTTGAACCTTGCTTATGACATGCATGATTATGAAAATCATAAAATAATTTTTTCTGGGTGGGAAGCTAGGATTTTGCATCTCCTACCATGTACGTAACAATATATTTATATCTGGTATTATTGTGACTCCGAATCTCTTCCTCAGTCCTATACCACAGTCAAAAGACACAAGTATATACTGCATGCTAGAGTGCTTGAGTTATCTAAAGATAATTATTTCTGTATGCTATCTACAAAATTGAAATAATGTTACCTAGAGTTTACTTGCCTGAAGTTGATTATAGGATTCATATTAGAGAACTTGATGCTAGGATTGGCCCATTCCACTGTGTGTTAAAATCAAGTTCTAGGCAGCTATTGCAGATGGGTTCTTTGCTGCAAAGTTGTTCCACAGATTTCTAGGAAATCCTTCTTCTTTTTACTTTCATTTTTCTCATGCTTCATGTCTCTCAAAATTTTCTTTTGGCAGAAATTTATTTGAAGTTTTATCAAGCAACTAATTAAATTATATTTTGTCTTTTGTGTTTATTTTGTAGGCTTTTAGCTTTAGCAATACAAGTGCAGAGGAGCTCTTGGCGAGAGAACAAACAGTGATATTTGTGTAAATGACCATTAGAATGTATATGCATAGTTCAAAGACATTGAAATTTGTTTAATTGTGTACTTTGAGTTTATAATTTTGAGAGATTTTAATTTCTTTTAGGTTAAAAACAAGTAATTTGAATGTTTCGTGTGATTTTCCTAATAAAATTATATCTTTGGATGTTTTAACCATCTTAAGTTATGCTTCACAATTCTCTTTTTATTGCAAATCAGGTTAGATTGTAATTACCAAAAAAAAAAAAGGGATTATTTGGCCACAGTACTTTGTATTTTTAGCGGCAGCCTTATTCCGTCGCAAATTTAATGTCATCAAAAGTACAAATTTTTAGTGGCAACTTTCGCGACAATTGCCTTCTGTCGCCAAAAGTTTTTCAGTAACTATTAGCGGCGGCCTTACTTCGTCACGAATTCAAATGTCTTCGTCGCAAATTCAAATGTGAACTTACAGTTACCAAGCTTTCGCGACAACAATGGTTGCCGCTAAAACTCTTAATATTAGTGGCAACCGTCGCTTATGTTGCCGCAAATAGTATTCTCGACGGCCTTTTTTGCGACGACCACTGGTTGCCGCAAAATCTTTTTGGCGGCGGCTCATCTATTATTGGTGGCAACATTAGGATGCCGCAAAAAATTGCATTTTCTTGTAGTGATGTGACAGATAGGTCTTACCTCTTAGGCTTCTTCACCTTCACTACTCTCCTCTTCACGCGCCTCTTCACTTGTGTTTGCTGCCTTAGAAACAATGATATCCCGTACTTGGTTTGAAGGGTGCTTAACGAAGTTAACAAGGAACTTATCCCTACAGTGTGCGATATTACTCTGAATTCATAGAAGACGTACTTGTGTGTTACTAGCGACGTACTTGATAACTATAATTATAAAAAAACATTTAACTCATATACGCACCTGATCAAATGCTGGAGACAAGGTGCTGCCATCCCACACCTCCATGAATTTCATCACAAAAACACCACAATCATACCTAACAACACATCACTTGTAAGAAACTAGCATATGTATGACGCGAAACAAACCTACGTATGAAGCGAAACAAACCTAACGGCTTACCCGTTGGTTTGGTGTGGGACCGTAACCTGCCGCAACTCCCACTGTAAAAGTGGAAATTCATCACCACCTCCGAAGTCATGTAAGATCTTATCCAACATCTGGATCTAAAAGTGACGAAGCGAGTGTCAATATAATAAGTATTGTAAATGGTATGAGAAAAATTCATTAATATCAAAATTACTTGTGTTTCAATTCTGGATTGATGTCCCGCACGACGCGCCCCATCCATTGAGTCAAGCACATCCACTCTCCGCTCTTTTAGGTTTAAAACTAAAAGAAACCAATGATTGCGCCGATGCATGGGAACAAAAATCTACAGTATAGTAAGATAACCTTATAAATAAAAAACCGATTACAGACTGCTAAGTAAGGATAAAAGTATAAAAAATCTGAAACAAATAATTTATGAAGGTGGCACATTGCATTGCATCACAAGAAACTTACAAGATCGCATGCAACCACAGAATATCCAAGTCGCCCTGGATCGAAGTGAGGACGCAAGGATTCGGTGGAACCACGATTAATATTCATTATCCACTCCTGCATGATACATGCAAGGAAATTTTATTCATTAGTCTGGCCTTGAACAAAAAACAAATAAAATACAAAGAAGTCCTTACACAAACGTATGTGGGGCAATAATGTCGGCTGACTTTGCGGGTAGTCGACAATTGTTGGTTCTTTGTAAGACATGCTCCAAAAGCATTGATAGCCTATAAAAAAAATACCATTGAGCGATGACATGTACAATTGAACAACCAATATATAATTCACAAGATAGGATTTGCATACCACACTATTAACATGTTTGTTGTCTAACAAACATGCCAATTCAGATGCCGACGCATAGATGGAATCAAATTTGAATATAATTTCACTGACAAAAACGAGGAGGAATTATTCACTACGAATTATAATACATAAATTACATTTACAAGTTAGTTTTGAAATATTATCTTACTCAGACTTCTTGTTTTTGCGAACGTATCGTAGGATTGAGCTTTCTTCTGGGCCCAATCGAGGACGGAGGCGATGGCCAATATATGGAGTGCGACAAAGTTTACCACGTGACTTCTTGCGTGACCCTCTTCGGGGTTTGGTGACCTCGGTCCCTGTGACGCTTCGAGCAGGAACTATCTCCACCTCATCCACTTGCATTTTATCTGTCTGGACCTCCGCAAACACCGCTGTGTCGAGAGCATCGGTATGATCCCCGCTCTCGTGGGTGGTATGATGGGAGGGTGACATCCTTGCTTCATCAGGGACATTGGGCATGGGAGAATCGGGAGCATCCATATGATCAAGGCTTTCACGTGGCACGTGGATATCGGAGGGGTTGACAGTTTCCCTTGACTTCACGTGATTTAGAATCTCCCTATACGTGTCCAATATCTTCGTAAGATGACCCTGAATAACCTGGAATACACAACACCCAATCATAAAACATGCGGATGTGTTCTTAATAAGAAAACGTGCGGTATAAGACAAAAATAAAATAAAATAAATAAACCAATCTTACAGGATCTGGATCTCCACGAAATTGCCCAAGATCAATGATATTTAGTTCATCTGCATTGCCTGATGCCTCATCTTGCACCTGGCTCTCGGCATGGTGCTCAACCACCTACAATATTAGTGAGTACGTATAAATGTTGCGTTATTTGAAAAATTGACAACAAAATCTACAAGTGACGAAGCAGTTCAACTCAAATTTATATATGTATACCTTCCCCTTCACAAACGCGAGGTAATTGCACAAAAATGCAAGCTTGTGTGCATTCAAACATTATACATGTTTATATTTGAAGATAAAAATTCATTCACAGTGTGGCATCTGTCTGTAAGTGAGGGAGGGTGTTTTTTTCTCAGAAATTAACTTCACTCAGTCGTAATGATATTGCTTGTAAAACAATACTTCATTCATACGTATACAATTTTATGAAGGCAATTTTTAAAGAATGATGGCATATTATTGTACTTCTCTATGCAGTTTGTGTTTTGAAATACTTTACACACTCCAACTAAAAGTTACAATATGAGTCCTAGAATAGAGGTGTGTTGACAGTTCTTCCATTTCTAATCATCCCTGTGCAATGATGCTTACAATTCAAAAAATAAAATAAAGGTGTTCCAAATATTTGAGCAAGTGTATTCAGATATCCAAAACAATTTTAAAAAAAAATTTTGTACAAAAAGAAATTATGCCTACAATTTCTATGCTTGTATAACAAAACCGTCCAAATATACACCAGGAATAGAACTAAAAGTCACTGACAAAAGGAAACCCAAGCCATCACCTAATTCTCAAAAATGGTCACATTCAAAGAGTCAAATATATAAACCAAAATGGATAATATTCGACATATATAGATGCATATAAACATGGATACATACACATATATTGCCAAATACATGACACACAAACACAGATATAATTACTATATAACAATAATTTACTCATCCCAAGCAACATCAAATAATGAACAATGAAATGACTAATTCCAAAAAACTCTTTGTTGGAAACATACAATTGAAAACGATTTTTTACAAGTTAAATAATACCTGTGAAGATAAGTTCTTGAAATCCAAGATCCTGTATTCTCCAAAGGCTGCCTTACCAAACCAGACAACCTACTGAATGCTAAAATATTTTTTTTATAAGTGATGATATGTATTAATACAAAGTATAAAATAAGTACTGAATGCTAACATATCACCGAGACACAAAAAAAATATATATTGTTTTTGTTTTTTTATTGACTTATTTATATTTTCTGAATGCTAGCATATCACCGAGACAGAAAAATAAATAAATAAAATAAACAAATACAAGTTCATCTCAAATGGATTGGTGCATGTAAATAATCAATCTGATGTTTCTAAAATAGGTGAGTTCCAATGTCTATATGGTAGAGCTAACTGATGATCTTCACATTCATCATATCTTTAAACATCCAAGGGAGAAAATTGAAACGTATTAGACATAAAGGAAGCACATTCTCAACAAGATAAAAAATTCTGAAGAGTTCTAATCAAGTGGCTTCATAAATCTCATTAAAAGAACTAAGATTTTAAAAGAAGAGTAGCAACAAATTGATCAAAAAATATATGATTGGCATGCCCAATTATTCTCATTGGAGGGAAGTCCACTCCAGCCCTTCACAATACTCTTCTAGTAATACACAAAGCAATTAAATTTTTATTTCATCAGGGTATTTCAATTCTTTCCTTTATCTTCACTTAAGTTATAATATATGGCTAGGCTTGTGTGTTTACAAGACCTAACACTCATTAAGCGATTATGCATCCATGCACCAAAGAAGAAGAAGAAAGAATAATTTCTTCTTGTTCCTAGCTTCAAAAGGCAGCAGAATCATCCATGTTACCACTTCGGTTTTATTTCTGCTTAGATACACACTGAGACTAAAACAATCCATAAAATCAATCACCCCAAAAGCATCATTTCAGAAGACGACAATCGATTTCAAAGGCCATGTATTCATATTGTTCGCATACATTCATTCGAAATTACAGTACACAAAGTCGTCCAAATTTAAACAAAACAAATAACGTAACTACTTCTCTTCCATTCAGGTTTCAAATATGCAAAGAATTAAAGAATCTTCTTCTCGTACCTGAACAGACGAGGGAGACGGTGTTGCGACAGAGTCTGATAAGAGATTGAAAGAAGTTGGCGCGAGAGAGGTTGTGACAGGAGCAAACGTTGCAGGTTTTTTGAAATTCCTCGCTCTCGCGCTCGTAAATTGGGGATTGGTCGGATGAATAGGCATGGTTTGGTGGTTTTGGGCCGAAATCGGTTCGGGTTGGTCGACCGATCGACCAGCTGAAAATTGATGAGAAGGTCTCGTGCGCCTCACGAGACTTTCTCATCCACGCGGCATCCGTCCATTGGGGCCGTAAAAATGCCGTAGGGACGGTGCCGTAGAGGAAATCGGTGCGCTCCCTACCTGTGGAAGTTGGAAACTTGAAAAATCTATTGTCTTTGGACATCTCTGAGAACAAGTTATCTGGAGAAATTCCAAGCAGCATTGGAAGTTGTACTGTCTTAGAACATCTCCATATGGAGGGTAACTTGTTTCAAGGACCAATTCCCTCAACGTTAAATTCATTGAGAGGAATTCGAGAATTAGATCTTTCACGCAATAACTTGTCTGGTCAAATTCCGAAGTATTTGGGGAACATGTCGTTGGAGAAATTAAATTTGTCTTACAACAATCTTGAGGGTGAAGTGCCTGTGCAAGGAGTCTTTCGAAATGTCAGCTCAACTTCAGTAGCCGGAAACATTAATCTTTGTGGGGGAATACTTGAATTGCAACTGCCTTTGTGCACCATTGAAAAGCCAAAGAAACTTCAAACTTCTCTTGCACTGATCACGTTAGTGACTTCAATTGTTTGTGGGGTTCTAGGATTAACATTGTTGTCATATTTCTTGATCTTTTGCTGGTTAAGGAAGAAAAGAAGGGAGCCTCCTTCGCCTAACTCACCGTTGCGTTCGCTTTTGAATGTTTCCTATGAAAGGCTACTTAAGGGGACCGATGGGTTCTCTTCAAACAATTTGATTGGAGTGGGGAGCTTTGGGTCTGTTTATAAGGGAGTTCTTGATCAGGACGAAAGAGTAGTTGCAGTGAAGGTACTCAACCTTCAACATCAAGGAGCATCCAAGAGCTTCGTCGCAGAGTGTGAAGTCTTGAGAAACATCCGGCATCGGAATCTTGTCAAGATTTTGACTGTTTGCTCGAGTATTGATTTTCAAGGTAATGATTTCAAGGCTCTGGTGTATGAGTTCATGCCTAATGGGAGTCTAGAAAGGTGGCTACATCCAATTCCAGAGACAGAAGAACCCAAGAAGTTGAACCTTGTTCATAGATTAAACATTGCCATTGATGTGGCTTTTGCATTGGATTATCTTCACCACCATTGTCAAACGCCAATAGTTCATTGTGATCTGAAGCCAAGCAATGTTCTTCTTGATAACGACATGACTGCCCGGGTGGGTGACTTTGGGTTGGCGAGGTTCCTTCAACAAGCCACTGGTACCGTCCATCCAAATGAAACCAGCTCAGTTGCCATAAAGGGGTCCATCGGTTATGCTGCTCCAGGTAAAAAAATCACTAAACTTTCCTTCTCCTTTTGTTCAATGATGGTAGTGTTAGATGTTCTAATTTGCAGAATACGGCATGGGAAGTGAGATTTCAACAAATGGCGACGTGTACAGTTATGGGATCCTGTTATTGGAGATGTTCACAGGGAAGAGACCCACAGATGGAATGTTTAAAGATGGCTTAAACCTTCATACCTTGGTGAAGATGGCTTTGCCTGATGGAATGACGGAAGTCGTGGATCCCATACTTCTTTCCACGCAAGAAGCAGACGAAGAAGAAGAGGTAGTAGTTGCAGAGGAAATTGTGATCCAGAGACACATGAGAAGAGCGAGAGTGCAAGAGTGTTTGATTTTGATACTTAGCCTTGGAATCGCGTGTTCTATGGAATCTCCCAGAGAAAGGATCGACATTGTCGATGTTGCCAATGAACTGCAAGCGATCAAGAAGTTGATTCTCCAAATCCGGGAAATGCCGTAGACTTCCACATTGTCGATGCTTATTTCTGCTTATAACTTATTAGAAGATCGAAGACATGAAAAGACGAAAGGGTTTCTTCCACAAACCCACGAGATTCCTAGTCCTCTCCTTCACCAGCCCTTCATCTCTCCTCTCTTTTACGTTTTTTGCATCTGGGTCTTCAAGGATGCCTCATGGATCTCTCAAGAACATTTTTATTTACGAGATAAGCCGTTCTGGGGTTTTAACGACTGAGTATTTTCTTTACAGTGTTTGCAGATCTTAGTGATTGCTTCTTCGACTTTGGGGTATGTTGATTAATTTAATTTCCCCTTTCCTTTTTCAATTTTTTATTTGTTGCTTTGCTGAAATCAGATCGAATCTGAAGACAATTTGGATGTTTTAGACGAATTTCTCTGTGTTGTAATTGTGGGTTTCTAATCTGATCTTTGATTGTTCCCTGTATTTACCCCTTTGCTAAAATCATAGAAAACCTTGACATTTAAATTGTAGGGTTTTTGCAATACTGGTTGAAGAAGCCGTTGCTCATGACATTTATTTGTATCCAGGGTACGACTGCTGTATGTTTGCCCTCCCCTTATATATTCCTCCAAATTAGTTACCATCTGTGAAATATTTGTCCCACCAAGGTTTCAATTAGGGTTAGCTGATTAGTCAGTGAAGTTTTATTATTTGTATTAATCTCTTTTTTATGTTCATGATTATTGTTACAAATGATTAAAGATGACCAGAGAAGCTTGAAAGACTACTTTCGTTGTCAAACATAATGCTCAATATTTCTTATTAACTTTTTTTATTAATTTAATGTTTTTCAAATAATCTTGTATTTAGCTTAATATATTGAATAATAGGGGCAGAGGTACAGTACTCCTGGTTTCTTCTTCATTATCCTTCTATTTCTTCAGTCATTAATTAGAGATCCGAAGTGAAGTTTCATTCAAATTAATGTGAGAATATTTCCCCAAGTGTGGGATTTGGTCACTATCAATGCTGGTCAAATTTCACAACCCGCTTTCTGTGGCTGTTGGCTCCAAGGCTTTCTGGACCAAGGAACCTACTTGTAAAGAAACTATTCATATATCAAATGGGGCGAGTTAAATAGGTAACCTGCTCCAATCCACACACTGATTAGGGTTTGGTGTTGCCAAAATTGAGTTAGGATAGGTTAGGGTTTAGTCCAACCTACCTCGAACTTGACGTACTTGTTAGGGTTTGTTGTTGCCAAAATTTTGCATAAGGATGGCTCCAATACCTATTCCTGAAGCATCACATTCAATAATGAAGGGTTGAGAAAATTCCGAAAGTACAAGAATAGGAGCTTCTTGTTACCAAAAAAAAAAAACAAGAATAGGAGCTTCTGTCATAGCCTATTTTAGAAAGTTGGACTGTGTAGCTTCCTCGGTCCAAAGAAAGGAAACCTTTTTAAACATTTGAGTCAAAGCCGGGTGATGCTGCCATAATTTCGAACAAACTTCCTATATTATCCAGTCAAACGACCCAAAAACCCACAAAGAGCTTTGATGTTGGTGGGTTTAGGCTAATCAAGAAAGGCAGAGGCCTTATCTGGATCCATGGAAAACCCGTCTCGTGAGATGATATGGCCCAAATAATTGATAGAAGTTTGTCCAAAATGCATTTTTCATTTTTGATAAAGAGAGAATTAATATGTAGAATATGCAAAACCTGCTCCAAATGCTGCAAATGGTCAACTCATGTTTTGCTATATATAAGCATATCATAAAAAAAAAGACAAGAACAGACTTTCAGATGAGTTTGAAAAGCTGTTTTTTCCAAATCGTCTGGATGCATACGAATTTGATAATTCATCGATAACCGGGATGGGAAATTTGTCTTTGATGATAATCTCATTGAAAGCTCTATAGTCAACATACAAGAGCCATGATCCATCATACTTCTTGACTAAAAGAACAGGAGAGGGATATGGACTTGTACTAGAACGTTAATAGGCCCTTTTCTTTGAATGATAGGTATTTTATGGTCATGAGCCCTGCGAGGAGGAAGTTTCATAGATTCGTTGAAAAGTGAGCCGTAAGGATTTAAGAGGTGATCCAATGATGGATCCAACGTGGAACTTTGGTTTAATTCCCTTGAATTTGAACAACCCAATTAATTGATACTCAAAAGGAACATGTCATGAGGTGATGCTTTGATTGCCTTCCTCATCACTTTGTCTGCAACCACTCGATCTCCAGGGGTGATAATGCCATGTAGTTGGATTTCCTTATGTGACACGGTGAACGTCATCCAAAGGTTTTCAAAATCCCAAAGAATGGTGCCAAGAGTTCGAAGCCATTGAGCGCCAAGAGTAGCATCACAACCACCAAGAGATACCAAATAAAAATCAATAATAAAGATGCTATCCTGTAGACTTAGTTGAATTCCCCGGCAAAACCCCACACTATGAATATGATCACCATTAGCGACTACCACTTGAAGCTTTGTACTTCCAGATGATTTTAGACCCAGACGCCGAGCTACCGACACGTTGATGAAGCTATGTGTACTTTTGGAATCAACTAAAAGAATAATAGGTTGCTTACCAACAAGCCCTTGAACTCACATGGTTTGAGGGGTTTGGATTCCACAAATTGCGTGTAGAGATATTTCGGGAATAACATTATCATTATCTGGCAAGACTTGTGGTGGTGACTTAGAAGTATCCTCCATGGTTGGCATCTCTTCCTTGTAACATTCTTTGATTAGGAACAATTTTTGACAACGATGACCCTGAGTGTAGCGCTCATCGCAATTGAAACACAAACCACGTGACCTTCTGTCTTGCATTTCAACTGGAGATAAGTGACGGATCGGATGGGATTTTGCTCACGATAGTGTTGAGGAAGGCATGGGCAGATGATGCTTAGAAATAACAGATGAGCTGGGTGTGGGCAGCCTTAAATGATCTGGAGCCAAGGAAGGATTAAAGCGACGTTGAGCCAAAAAATGTTGCGGTTCTTGGTAGTGAAACGCGTAACGGGGCGATCAACAGGAAAGGATGAACAATCTTTTCTACGTTGATTCCCTATTTTGAAGATCCCAGTAATATTTGGTAGGTTGGTTGGAGACAACCTGAACCTTTCTAACAAAAAGGAATGCTGGAAATTTGTTTATTCTCCCCTTTTTATTCATATTTCAGCCTCTATATATAGAGGTTTACAATAAGCAATCTAAGCTGTAGCCAGAATAATAACAAACCTAATCAAATTTAAAATAAAAAAGGATAATGCCTATCAAAATAACAGTTCATGCCTATCAAGATAACAATGAATAAAATAAACAATTGAGATAAAAGATCCAACTTCAAACTTCCCTAAAATCTGCATAACAATCTCCAACTTATATCCATCCGTAACAGATTTAGGGAACCTGGGAGTCGTGCAGGTGGTGCTGAAGCTGGATTGGACGGTGGGAGATCTGATAGGGGCGGCTGTACAGCAGTACTTGAAGGAAGGGCGAAGGCCGGAAACAGTGAGCATACATCCTCTACAGCGGGGGCTGTAAACAGCCCCTCACATTCGGTGTGGGCCCCACCATTCATTTGGGGGGCCCCACACCATACATGTGAGGGGCTGTAGACAGTGAGCATACATCCTCTACAGCGGGGGCTGTAAACAGCCCCTCACATTCGGTGTGGGCCCCACCATTCATTTGGGGGGCCCCACACCATACATGTGAGGGGCTGTCTACAGCCCCCGCTGTAGACGATGCCCACTCGGAAAGAGTTTAGGAAGCTCCAAAAACTCAGACTTCTATATAGGTTAGACATAAAGCAGGCAATGAGATCAGCCCAAACACAACTAAACAATTGTAGGTCCTGAATAAGTTTGTGGAAATAGTTTTTTTTAAGTGGTGCTCCGTGACAATGAAATGGGTACCAATCAAGAATTAGACTTGTCCAGAATCAAACTAATCTGGTTTTGATTTATTTGGAAAAAATCACTTTTCCATGCCTTTACAAAGTCTTTGAATAGTGAAAAATACAAGCTTAAGTTTTTAAAGGAACTTGGTCAATGGGGAAAATAGATAGTACATGATCTACTAGAGGCAGGTTTGTAGATGATAAGATAGGAGGTAAGGCTATGTCACCATACTTTTGTCAGCTCTGCCACTTGGCCAGAAAGAGGCATATTTCCTTGGCTCATCCAATTGTTCAGGTTTATTAGAACATAGCATCTGATAAGTCAGAGTTAATGTGGGACCCTCTTATGAGAAAATAAAACAAGTATCTCTTCCAAGCAGAAAAAATAATATAATTGTTTGGGGGATTGAGGCCTAATTGTCCGACAACAAAAAAAGTAACTTATGCTATCATGGATCCAGGGAATATTTCTTATGGTTCCCATCTTCAAGTTTTGAGCTTTAGGGTTTTTCATTGTTTAGCTGTTGGCCACAAACTGTTGATATGTTATAATTTTCTTTTTATTTGGCTTTTTTTTTTCTCTTTTTTCCAAATTTGAAGTAGATTTTTTGTATTAATTATTGTGTTCTCCCCTAGATTGCAAAAAAAGAAAAACAATTTGAATGAAAGCTATAAGTTTCTCCAATTTGGCTTATTGCCATTTTAGATCTATACTATTATATAAAGCCAACAACCTGTTTTCTGCCTAACATTTTATACCGAAAACGCCCTCTAATTTTTTTCAAATTTATTCAATCAACTAAGTTTATTAATGCCACATGTGTACCAAATCTTTGTTTCTATTTCTTTTGCTACACGCGTGCATTCCCCTAATAATGGTAAAAAGGTTGTCATGTGACTCAAATTCTGCTCTCTAAGAAAATTTTCGCCTCAATTAGCTTATCCCCACAATTTTGTTTCATGATGTAGGGCTGTAAATGGGATCTTTGATGTAGATGATAGTGCCCCCAATTTTCATTTGATATTATTGCTCACACATGATGCTTTTGTTGAAATATGCCTAGGAATTCAATCGAATTCGTAATAGAATAAATATTTTATTCTTGAGAGTAACAAGCTATCTCATATCTCACACTCACAGTAACCCCTTCATTGTGACCTAAAGTTATCATTGCTCACACATCTTGCTTGTTTTAACTTTTGGCAATAAGACTTATTTACTCCAAAAAGTAAGAAAAGAAGTTACACTTAATCTATGTATGGTTTAAGAATCTAAGGATGGCTGATCAAACGGAGATGGTCCTGTTAGTCTAGCGCAAAATTAATTTTTAGTTATACTGTTGGAAATAATTAAAATGTAGCAAACAAAGTATCATTAAAATTTAATTATTTTGATGACGATAAGAACTTTGTTAGCAAACAAATGTAGCAAACAAAGTATCATTAAAATTTAATTATTTTGATGACGGTAAGAACTTTGTTAGCAAACAAAGTGTCATTAATTTTGTTAGCAAACAAAATTAATTTTTAGTTATATTGTAAGATCTTTGTTGACTGAATTTTAATTATATTTAAAGAATATCACTAAAGGTTAATTTTCCATATTTTATAAATAAAAAAATCCTTGTCTTTTTTCTCTTAACTGCACTTTACTGGAAGGATTCAAAGAGCAATTTCTTTCCTTCTCAGTTCTTACTAATTTTCTTTTTTAGTTGAGCTGGTGTGCTTGTGGAGGAACGTGTGGAGTTTTGGTATGAACAGAAAACTCAATTAAGGCTCGTTCAAGAGGATTTCAAATTTATTAATTTGGCCGGCTCTAGAATTATCATAAAAGAATATCACTAAAACTTAATTTTCCCTCTTTTGTAAGTGGAAAAACAAAACCCTTGTCTTTTTTCTCTTGTCTGCGCTTTACTGGAAGGATTCAAAGAGCAATTTCTTTCCTTCTTAGTTCTTAGTAATTTTCTTCTTCAATTGAGCTAGTGGAGGAACATGTGGAGTTTTGGTATGAACAGAGGCCCCACTAAGACTCAATTAAGGCTCTTTCAAGAGGATTTGAAACTTATTAATTTGGCCGGCTCTAGAATTATTTTAAAATAATATCACAAAAGCTTGACTTTTCCTATTTTGTAGATGGAAAAAAAAATCCTTGTCTTTTTTCTCTTGTATGCGCTTTACTAGAGGCTTTCAAAGAGCAATTTCTTTCTTTCTTAGTTCTTACTAATTTTCTTCTTCAGTTGAGCTGGTGTGCTTGTGGAGGAACATGTGGAGTTCTGGTATGAACAGAGGACCGAGTCAATTAAGGATCGTTCAAGAGGATTTCAAACTTATTAATTTGGTCGGCTCTAGAAGTTGTTCTGACCACATAAGAATTATTACAAATATTATCATCGTCCTCCTCGTCTTCGCATGCACCGTGTGGATACAACAACAGACACATTAATTCGTTCTTACAGTTGCGGACATGAGTTTGTCACCGTTATTTTGTTCAATCGCCGTTCTTCTCATCTCCTACACGAGTTTTGGATCTCTGAATCTTGTCACGGCAGCCACCACCTTTGCTGGGAACGAGACCGATCGGTTGGCTCTAATGGCGTTCAAGGCTCAGATAAAGGGTGATCCTTTCCGAGTTCTGAGCTCCTGGAACGATTCTCTGCATTTTTGTCAATGGCGGGGTGTTACATGCTCTCGTCGTCATCGAAGGGTCACCTCATTATTTCTACAGTCATTGCGTCTCGTGGGGACGATATCTCCTTTCTTAGGAAATCTCAGCTTCCTGAAGGAGCTCGTACTCCCAAACAACAGCTTCCATGGCCAAATCCCTCAAGAACTCGGCGGTTTGTTCAGGCTAAAAGCATTGTTTTTGGGAATTAACTCGTTAGAAGGACAAATCCCTGCAAACTTGTCCCGCTGTTCAAATCTCAAGGAACTAAAGTTGGGTGTGAATAAGCTCGTCGGAAAGATCCCAGTCGAGCTAGGGCACTTGTCAAAGCTTGAGAAACTTTCTGTTCCGAGAAACAATTTGATAGGTGAGATCCCACCTTCTCTTTCCAACATTTCTTCTCTGCAAATGATTTCTCTCGCAGTGAATAATCTCGAGGGGAGCATTCCAGACTTTATAGGGAGGTTCAAAAGCTTAAGGTATCTTCACATCGGGGAAAATAAATTCTTTGGTACGGTCCCTCATTCAATCTGCAACCTGACTTCTATTGAACAGATCGGTCTTGCTCAAAACCAACTTCATGGGAGTCTTCCTCATGATCTAGGCCTCACTCTTCCCAATCTTCGAGGCCTTTACATTGGTATAAACCAGTTTTCAGGATCTGTTCCACTCTCATTATCGAATGCTTCATCACTTGCAGAAATCGATATATCACAGAATAATTTCATGGGGAAAGTTTTTGTGAATTTCGGAAGGTTGGAGAATCTCAATTGGCTAAACATGGATTCTAATCTTTTGGGCACTGGAGGAGCAGATGATCTTGATTTCATCAGTCCTCTAACGAATTGCAATAAATTATCAATGTTGGCGATATCTCGCAACCATTTTGGCGGGGTGTTTCCAACTTCCATAACCAATTTGACAACCCAACTTAAAAGCTTACTGATGGGACGAAACCAGATCCATGGAAGCATCCCAGAAGGAATATGGAAGCTTGTTAACTTAGAGACGTTAGCCATGGAATTCAATCAATTGACGGGTAGTATCCCATATTCAATTGGGAAGCTTCAAAAGCTACGATTTTTGAGTTTGTCCATGAACAAGTTATCAGGGAAGATTCCATCCTCTCTTGGAAATCTTACGATAATCACTGTAATCGGTTTAGGCTACAACAATTTAGAAGGGAGCATACCTAGAAGCCTTAACGGGGATTGTCGATATTTGTATCATTTGGAGTTCAGTGCAAATAATCTTAGTGGTACAATACCTCGAGAAGTTCTGAGCATTCCCTCTTTAGCTGTCCACCTGGGCCTATCTGACAACTCCTTCAATGGCTCCTTACCTGTGGAAGTTGGAAACTTGAAAAATCTAATGTCTTTTGACATCTCTGAGAACAAGTTATCTGGGGAAATTCCAAGCAGCATTGGAAGTTGTACTGTCTTAGAACATCTCCATATGGAGGATAACTTGCTTCAAGGGCCAATTCCCTCAACCTTAAATTCATTGAGAGGAATTCGAGAATTAGATCTTTCACGCAATAACTTGTCTGGTCAAATTCCAAAGTATTTGGGGAACATGTGGTTGGAGAAATTAAATTTGTCTTACAACAATCTTGAGGGTGAGGTGCCTGTGGAAGGAGTCTTTCGAAATGTCAGCTCAATTTCAGTAGCCGGAAACATTAATCTTTGTGGGGGAATACTTGAATTGCAATTGCCTCTGTGCAACATTGAAAAGCCAAGAAAACGTCAAACTTCTCTTGCACTGATCACTTTAGTGACTCCAATTGTTTGTGGGGTTTTAGGATTAACATTGTTGTCATCTTTCTTGATCTTTTGCTGGTTAAGGAAGAAAATAAGGGAGCCTCCTTCGCCTAACTCATCGTTGCGTTCGCTTTTGAATGTTTCCTATGAAAGGCTACTTAAGGGGACTGATGGGTTCTCTTCAAACAATTTGATTGGAGTGGGGAGCTTTGGGTCTGTTTATAAGGGAGTTCTTGATCAAGACGAAAGAGTAGTTGCAGTGAAGGTACTCAACCTTCAACATCAAGGAGCATCCAAGAGCTTCGTCGCAGAGTGTGAAGTCTTGAGAAACATCCGGCATCGGAATCTCATCAAGATTTTGACTGCTTGCTCGAGTGTTGATTTTCGAGGTAATGATTTCAAGGCTCTGGTGTATGAGTTCATGCCTAATGGGAGTCTAGAAAGGTGGCTACATCCAATTCCTGAGACAGAAGAACCCAAGAAGTTGAATCTTGTTCATAGATTAAACATTGCCATTGATGTGGCTTTTGCATTGGATTATCTTCACCACCATTGTCAAACGCCAATAGTTCATTGTGATCTGAAGCCAAGCAATGTTCTTCTTGATAACGACATGACTGCCCACGTGGGTGACTTTGGGTTGGCGAGGTTCCTTCAACAAGCCACTGGTATTTTCCATCCAAATGAAACCAGCTCAGTTGCCATAAAGGGGTCCATCGGTTATGCTGCTCCAGGTAACAAAATCACTAAACTTTCCTTCTCCTTTTGTTCAATGATTGTAATATGAGAATTTCTAATTTGCAGAGTACGGCATGGGAAGTGAGATTTCAACAAATGGCGATGTGTACAGTTATGGGATCCTGTTATTGGAGATGTTCACAGGGAAGAGACCCACAGATGGAATGTTTAAAGATGGCTTAAGCCTTCATACCTTTGTGAAGATGGCTTTGCCTGATCAAATGACGGAGGTCGTGGATCCCATACTTCTTTCCATGCAAGAAGCAGAAGAAGAAGAAGAGGTAGTAGTTGCAGAGGAAATTGAGATCCAGAGACACATGAGAAGAGCGAGAGTGCAAGAGTGTTTGATTTTGATACTTAGCCTTGGAGTCGCGTGTTCTATGGAATCTCCCAGAGAAAGGATCGATATTGTCGACGTTGCCAATGAACTGCAAGCGATGAAGAAGTTGATTCTCCAAATCCGGGAAAATGCCGTAGACTTGGTTCTTCAAATCTAGGTCTCATCTTACCATCTAGCTTATATTGTGTGGAGCACTCTCTCTCTCTCTCTCTCTCTCTCTCTCTCTCTCTCTCTCTCTCTCTCTCTCTCTCACATTAGACAATGCTGCTTTTGGTAGTGCTCAATTAAACACTTTGTTTTTGCTTATGACTTATTAAAGCATTTTTTTGATGCAGAGTAAGTATTTAATTTGATTCAAAAACTTCATTTCATTCAAAATTTTATTTATTGAGCTTTTAATTCTGTACATTTCTCTATTAGTTTTTCATGGGCCTTAATATCCATTTACATATGTGGGGAATAACCTACCTTATTCATAAAGGGGTGCTTCCACTTGAGGAATTCTTTAAAGTGAATGGATGCCTTAAAAAGGCATCATGTACTTTTCACAATCATAGTTAAGGAATAGGTTTCATAAAGTATGTATGCTTAGACGAATTCCCCCCATTTTTTTGGGGTCAAATAAAGATAAATTTATCAATGCAATTGCCTTTGTTTTATAAACATTATTGTAGTTTGGTTGCTTTATATATTATTAGTGGTGGCATATGCATACAGCACATCCTAAGCCTATGTAATATAGAAGTAGGATGGGGTTTAAATTTGGAAGTAGAAAAAGTGGTGGATGTGGTGGTTAAAGTTTGAGATTTTTCTGTTTGTAGAGGGAAATCTTTGGAAAAAAAAAAGGGAAAATCAAAATCTAAGGAATATTCCCCCCAATTGGCTTTCCTAATAATATAGCTAGATAGACGAAAATGTGTTTTCATTAGACAAGGCCCTTTAGAGTTCAGACTTATCCTAAAAGATTAAACTTCTGAACATATGAACTCAGCTCTACCTTATATCAATTAGTGCTAGCAAAGTGCACGTGCACTGTTGCATGTGTGTAAGAAGGAAGGTAGGGAGGGAGAACATGCATGGGAGAAGACAGTTGAATAACTGATTTTAAGTTTTGAAAAATTGAAGAGTTATTGACTGTTGTACCTTTAAATTAATAAATCTTCTCAATAGATGTATAAGGCTATTTTAGAAAGCTGCACATTATGTTAGCACGCTTTCCAAGGGGCATATTCCCATTATATATATAGTAGAGATAGTCTATCACTTGTAAGTAGGGGTGCGCGGCGGGCCGGCCCGGCACGGCCCGGCACGCCTCAGGCGTGCTCGGGCGGGCCGCGGGCCAGCCGTGCCGCGGGCCTGACGTGCCGCGGGCCTGGCGGGCCGCGGCACGCCAGGCCCATTTGCCCCAAACCCAAGCCCGGCACGGCACGCCCCAGCAGGCGTGCCGTGCCGGGCCTAGCCCGCCGGGCCGGCGGGCCAATTAATTTTTTTTATTTTTAAAAATCCCAAAAAATCCCAAAAAAATCCCAAAAAAATCCCAAAAAATCCCAAAAAAATCCCAAAAAATCCCAAAAAATTTCTGTAAAATACTTTTATTATTCACAAAATTGTTTTACACATATTGAGATAAATTTTGCTCAAAAAAATATAAATTCATTAATTAGCATAAGTACACTTACAACTTTGCAAAAATTACATAATTACTTGAACAAATAATACTGCATCACTATAGTATAAGCACATCCCAACTAGGTTGGCACCCACTCATCTATCTATCATTTGCAGTTTAAAAGAAACAAAAAAAAGAGAAAGTACAATTCCTATACTTTGATTACAAAAATTATAACAAAACTTAGACTACTCTAGTTGACTAAAATCAATATTCAAATCATCAAAGTCTCCAGCAAGTTGATCATCTTCATATTCTTGTTCTCTCAGTTCTGCCCTTAACCAATCTGTAAGACTAACACATGCTTGCACCATCTCCGGCGTTAATCTGCTCCTGTAATCATCCACGGTTCGTCCACCTGCACTAAAAGCTGATTCCGATGCAACTGTGGACACCGGAACCGTTAGTAGATCACGTGCCATGGCGGAAAGCACAGGATAATTAACCTGATTTTGCTTCCACCATGTCAAAATGTTAAAAGCATTATGCTCTTCTATAGTATTAAAACTCATTGGGGGGCTTTCTAAAAAAATCATTAATTCAGATGATCCCCCACTACTAGAAGCTGGTTGTTTTCCCTTTCTTCTCCCACTTAAAAAATTCCAAGCGGAATTATTTGGTAGTGTTTGTTGGGTTCGTGTATGACTTTGTATGCTACTACTAGTATCGTATTCACAAAAAAGTCTTTCTAATAGATTTCTTATTTTACGTATATCTATTTGAAAAGTAGAATTCATATTTTCATTTATTCCATCTATTAAGTCTTCAACTCCTAATTTAATCCTAGGGTCCATTGTAGTAGCTAAACAATATAAATTAGGCATCTCTTGCCAATATTTTAAAATTTTAATTTCCATTGCAGGGATAATTTCCTTAGCAATGGGTACATCTCTATATTGTTTAAAACAAATACTTATTTGATATAAACAAGTTATAATACTTGAAGATGTTGGGTAATAAACTACTGATAAATATCTTGTTGCATCATAAAAAACTTTTAAAAAATCTCTTAAAATTTCGGCTATTTGCCAATCAAGATCCTCTAAGTCACTTTCAGGCATTTTACTTTTATAAAATATTGTAATTTCTTGTTTTAATCCTAATGCAGCTTCTAGCATTATATATGTTGAATTCCACCTATGTTCAACATCTAGGGTAATTTTTTTATATTGTTTTCCTAAAGTTTCACAATAATATTTAAATTCTCTAGCGGTTGTGCTAGATTGTTTTATAAATCTTACTGCATCTCTAATATTTATTAAATGATGTTGAACAATTTTTAATCCATCTTGCACAACTAAATTAAGAATATGACAAGCACACCTAACATGAAATAAACTTCCATCTATATTTAAGTTTAATTGTTGTCTTAATATTCCTATTGCAACATTATTAGCACTTGCATTATCAAGTGCTAGAGCCATTATTTTATTGTGTATTTTATAATTTCTTAGATTTCTACTTATAGCATTTGATATATTTATTCCAGTATGGCTAGCATCTAGTGGTTCAAAAGTTATTATTCTTTTTTCCATATTCCAATTTTCATCAATATAATGTGCGGTTATAGCTAAATAGCTTATTTGTTGTCTACTTGTCCAAATATCTGAAGTTAAAGCTATTTTAAAAGTACTGTTTGACAAAGTTTCTATTAATGCAGTTTTCATTTTTCCATATAATTTTATGGCATCCTTTCTTAAAGTGTGGCGTGAAAAAGGTTTAAATTGTGGTGCTAAATATTTAGTTAGTAAACGGTGAAATCTTTTAGAATCTATTAATCTAAAGGGTAATTCTTCTTGAATTACCCACTTTACTATTTCAAGCCTAGTTTCTTCTTGATTAAAAATAAAATTACTTATAGCAACACTACTAGTAGAAATTTGGGTTTGCCTAGGGTCAATTTGGCCATGTTTTGGAAGGCATTTCTGCAAATGCCGGTTCAAGTGGCCTGTACCACCTTTGCCTTTACAACTAAACTGTTTTTTGCAATGGTTACACACTGCCTTCTCTTCACTCCCTACACTTTCAATTGTAAAATTAAGCCAAACACTAGAGGTTCTACTCCTCTTAGTGCTCCTAGGTGGTAGGGAAGACGATCCCATATCCTGTGAAGGGAATTCTGTTTCAAGACCTTGGATGGGAGGGTCATTATATTGGGGTTGGGTTATATCATCAGAAAATACTGGGTCAGAAAGGGGTCTAAGATATTCCCTTTCTTCAGTGTCAAAAAACATAGGATACCTAGGGTCCATTATCAAATTTTTTGAAAAAAAAAATTCTTAATAAATAATATTATAATAACTATTTGGTGATATTAATTTATAAGAAAGGTAGAAGGAGAGACTTACTTATAATAATAATATTTATACTAATTTTAAAATCAGAAAATTAAATAGAAGAATACCTCTTTAGAATGAATCTTGAACTTTGCAATTGAAGCCTTCAACCTCCAGAGTCCAATTTCCCACTTTTGATGCTTGAACAATTAGAAGAGATTGAGTATCACCAATTTCCAATTACAACAATTAGAGCAAAGAACTATTTGATAATCAATTAGAAGAGAGTAGGAGATTGTAGAAGTGGTGTGGTTTGGAGTGGGAAAGGGAGTGGCTATTTATAGAAATTAAAAGTGGCTTTTTACTACCTCTACCCTTCAATATGACTGTTATTTTGCAGTTGGAAGGGTAGAAAAGGTCTTTTTATCATCAATTACAACTATATCCCCCCAATATAGTTGTTATATGGCTGTTGGGGGGGTAAAATAGGCATAAAAATGGCTAAAAGCCACTTGTATGGAGGGAAAAGAGAGCTAGCCAACGGCTAGCTCTCTGGCGGGCCAGGCGGGCCACCGGGCGGGCCGGCCCGCGTGCCCAACGGCAGGCACGCGTGCCTGCCGTTGGGGCATGCCAAGCGGGCCGGCCCGCCGTGCCCCAACGGCAGGCACGCGTGCCTGCCGTTGGGCGCGTGCCCAGCGGGCTCGCGCGCGGGCCGGCGCGCGGGCCAGCCCGCTTGGGCCCGCGCGCGCCCGCGCCGAGCGCGGGCCCGGGCTGGCACGCGGGCCCGCGCCGCGGGCCCGTGCCGCGTGCCCTGGCGGGCCGTGCCCAAACGGGCCGTGCCCCCAGGGCCAGGCCCGTGGCGTGCCCGGGCCAGCCCAGGCACGCCACAGCCCGGCACGGCCCGTTGCTCATGCCTACTTGTAAGGGTTGGTATAGCACCGATAACTCCAAGACGCGTGTCCACAAACGCTCACGTGACTGTCACGCATACTAACAAGTTTGTTCTAAAAACAAGAAAGGAAGCCGGGCGTATTATAGTCTTTCCCGCCCATCCGGTCTTCCAGATGCTTTTATGGTCTCAAATTCAAATTAGAAGATCGAAGACATGAAAAGACGAAAAGGTTTCTTCCACAAACCCACGAGATTCCTAGTCCTCTCCTCCACCAGCCCTTCATCTCTCCTCTCTTTTACGTTTTTTGCATCTGGATCTTCAAGGATGCCTCATGGATCTCTCAAGAACACTCACAACATTTTTATTTTACGAGATAAGCCGTTTTGGGTTTTTAACGACTGAGTATTTTCTTTACAGTGTTTGCAGATCTTGGTGATGGCTTCTTCGCTTTTTCTTTTGTTGGGCCTCTCGTAACTTCAAAGATCGACTTTGGGGTATGTTGATTAATTTAATTTCCCCTTTCGTTCACATATTATATTGGATAAAGCAGAAGCAGATGTTGATATCTAAGGGCTTTTAAATAAAGGAAAAAGGAAATAAATAAATATAAAGATGCTTTCGGTCAAGAAATCGCTTTTCTAGTTTTATTTTTAAAAGAAACGTTTAAATGATTTCAGCCCTTGAACTTTTCTCTCATAGAGACTAATCGTGTAATTGAAGGAATCTCATTCTCTTTTATCTTTTTTCCATGTCAAGTGCTCTATATAGTGTCAAGGATTTTGGTTTGAAGAGGTATTGAATTAACAGTGTGATTGTTTTTAGTTTAAGGAGGAATTCTTGCCAGTTTGTGATGGCTTTAAAGGATGAGAAGGTCGATCATGAGTTGAAGTGATGTTCGTCTTCCAGGAGAAGTCAAGGAGATTCTGATATCTTTGGCTTCCAGCTGGGTTGATGTCAATGATTCGAATGCGTTGCAGTTGATCCCACTTAAGGGTGCAAGGACAAATGAGATTTATCAAATAAACTGGCCCATGAAGACAGAAGATATCCCCAGAAAGGTTCTGGTTCGGATTTATGGCAAAGGTGTTGAGGGTTTCTTTGACCGTGACGATGAAATTCAAACATTTGAGTGCATGTCGAAGCATGGGCAAGGGCCTCAGCTTCTTTATCGGTTCCCAAATGGACGGGTTGAGGAGTTCATTCATGCAAGGGTGTGTCCATGTTCACTTTAGTCAACAAAGCTTTCTTATACATATTAATCTCTTTGTCATGTTCATGATTATTGTTACAAATGATTACAATGACCAGAGAAAGCTTGAAAGAATACTTCCATTTTCAATCATGATGGTCATTATTTCTTATTAAATTTTTTTATGACAACCTTTTTATTTTATTAATTTAATGTTTTCAAATAATCTTGTATTTAGCTTATTAAATTAAAAATGGGAAGGCCACAGGTACCTTGCTCCTGGTTTCTTCTTCATTAATTCAAAGTGTTGTTATTAACGTTTGGAATACTGGAGGATCTCCCAACAATTGAACTAAAATAACTCAAAAAGGGCAAAAACTATTGCAGCACATATTGGTGTCACTTATCCTTTTATTTCTTCAATCATTGATAAGGGATCTGAAGTGAAGTTTTATTAAAATTAATCATTAACTGACCACTTGTGCTTTTTGGTAGACGATAATATTTATCCAGTTGTGGGATTTGGTCACTACACAAATACAACCCATTTTCTATGGCTGTTAGATCCGAGATCCCAGGCTTTTTTGGACCCAAGAGCCTACTTTTAAAGAGACCACCTATACGTACTCCGCCCCAATTGGCACATATTGGTTAGGATTTGGTGTTGCCAAAATTGAGTTAGGGGTAGGTTAGGATTTAGCCGAACCTACCCCGGATCCGACTTTAGTCTATTGAAATGTTGTTTTTATTTGTTTAAAATATATTATTTTAAAATGTATCATGCAAGATAATACATTTAATGAATAAATATATCGTCAATTCATATAGACTATTGAAAGACAAATATGAAAGAAAAAATTTATACTTTAAGAGATTAAGGTTAGGTTTGGGGTCGGTTAAGGTCAGGTTGAGCTAAACCTTAACCTGATTTATGACTCACCAAACCTCAACTATTAGAGGCATATTAAACTAGATTAACCTTATTGTTGGGGTTGTTTGTTAATAAAGTAAGGAAATAATCCTACAATTAGGCTCCGTTTGTTTGATGTAAAACATTTTCCTTTGGAAAACATTTACATCAGAAAATATTTTCAAGAAAATCAAAGTTTCTCAATTGTTTGAATGGACATTGGAAAATAAAGTTAGAAAATGAGAATTTTTCATTTTCTTATGCTAGATATTAGGGGTGCAACTCCATCCGGTTAAAACCAAACTCAACCAATCAACTTTGGTTTGGTTTGGTTTTTTAGTTTTTCAGTTCAATATTGGTCCAAAAATCCCTAAATCAAACTAAGTTAGTTCGGTTTTTGGTTGGATACTCAGTTAAACTGAAATGAATTCATTATTTGGTTATGGGAAAAATAAATAGTACATGACATAATATAGGCAGATTTGTAGATGATAAGATAAGAGGTAAGGCTATGTCACCTTTCTTTTCTTAGCTCTGCCACTTGGCTAGAAAGAGGCATCTTTCCTTAACTCATCCAATTGCCTTTCTTTTCTCAGCTTTGCCACTTGGCTAGAAAGAGGCATCTTTCCTTACCTTATCCAATTGTTCAGATTTATTAGAACATAGCTTCTGATAAGTCAAAGAGTTAATGTGGGACCCTCTTATGAGAAAAGAAAACAAGTATCTCTTCCAAGCATAAACAATAATATAATTGTTTAGGGGTTTGAGGCCTAATTGCGTAACAACCAAAAAGTAACTTGTGCTAGCATGGATATAGGGAAGATTTCTTATGGATCCCATCTTCCATCTTCAGGTTTTGAGCTTTTGGGTTTTCAATTGTTTAGCTGTTGGCCACCAATCATGTTATAATTTTCTTTTTATTTGACTTTTTTTTTTCTCTTTTTTCCAAATTTGAAGTAGACTTTTTGCATTTCTTATTGTGTTATTCCCTAGAGTGCAAAAAAAAAAAAAAAAAAACAAAAAACAAGGAAAAATGAAAAGAAAAAAACACAAACAAAAGCTATAAGTTTCTCCAATTTGGCTCATTCCCATTCTAGATCTATACTATTATATAAAGCCAATACCATTTTTCTGCCTAACATTCTATACCAAAAATACCTTCTAATTTTCTTCAAATTTATTCCATCAATCAAGTTTGTTAACGCCACATGTGTGCCCAGTCTTCATTTCTAATTCTTTTGCTATGCGCGTGCATTCCCCTAATAATGGTAAAAAAGGTTGCCATGTGACTCAAATTCTACTCTCTAAGAAAATTTTCTCCTCAATTAGCTTATCCCCACACTTCTATGTCTTGATGTAGGGCTGTAAATGGGATCTTTGCTGTAGATTTTTTTTGATAAGGAACTGTCCCCAATTTTCATTTGATATTATTGCTCACACTTGATGCTTTAGTTGAAATATGCTTAGGTATTCAATCGAATTTGTAATAGAATAAATATTTTATTCTTGACAGTAACAAGCCATCTCTTATCTCACAATAAGCCTTTCATTTTGACCTAAAGTTAGGCTGTGTTTGGGATTGCTTAATTAAGTACTTTTTGTGACTTTTAGCTTAATTAAGCACTTTTTAAAGTTAAAATCTTGTTTGGTTATCAAAAACGGATCAGTACTTATCCATAAGGACAATAGAAAACTATCCTTAAGGAGAAGCTCTTATTAGTAGCTTCTCCTTCCTCTTATGCGGGAAGCGGTGCTGGTCGACACATTCGACTATACCTCAGTCCATTTTCCATTTCTTCCTCTTGTTTTCTCCCATCTATCTATTTCTCCCGTCTCTTTGTCAGCTACTTAGTCGACTCGCCACAAGCTCACCTCCAATGGATTTCCTGGTTTTGTTACCGTAACCTCCTAGAAACGAATCAATCGATTTGGAATGTGCAACTTGCTCGAGCAACTGAAGCCTCTTCACACATTCGTTCATGTCTTCCTTTTTCATAAGATAATTGTATTTGACAAAGGGATTTCGTCTGCGGTCTGTGTCCCTCATCTAGCTTCCCTACAGCACGAAAGCTCTCACGATACGTGCCATCGCCTCCACCAGTTGAATGCCTCGGTAGAGGATGTTCCACCTTTGATTGGTTCAAGGGATCGGGAGCGCAAGCAAAAGAGAGGTCATCATGATCAACATTATAACCATCATCAGAGTCATAATAAGCACAGATGTTGACAAAGAGCCAATGGATCCATTTCTTAAATGCCGAAATGCGGCATAACATCTTCTCTTCTCATTCTCATCCGCCCTCTCTGTCTCTCCTTGTATCTATCTTCCTTTTTGCTGATGAAATCAATGATCACCGAACATGAAGTTATATTTTCTAGTTCTGGAAAATTAGGCTGTAGGAAGAAGATTATAATGACCTCATCAATATGTTTATAAGAACATGCATGCCACATGTTTGTTAAAATGCCTCAATCAAATTATTTCAAAGTATTGTTGCATCTTTCAATTTTTGCTATGTAGTGTACCTATCAAGTGCTTAATTGTGCGTATTTACCAAACACCAGTTGGTTTAAAATAGTAAATCTTATCAAATTATGGATAAGTACTTAAGTAAGATAAGTTATCTATAAGTACTTACCCATAAGCTCGAGCAATCCCAAACGCCACCTTAGCTTGCTTCCATTGGTCTACATCTTGTTTGTTTTAACTTTTGGCAATAAGACTTATTTACTCCAAGAAAGTAACAAAAGAAGCTACACTTAATTCATGTAAGGTTTAAGAATCTAAGGATGGCTGATCAAACGGAGATGGTCCTGTTAGTCCGTCGCAAAATTAATTTTTAGTTATACTGTTGGAAATAATTAAAATTTAGCAAACCAAGTATCATTAAAATTTAATTAATTTGATAACGCAAGAACTTTGTTGACTAAATTATAAGTATTTTAAAAGAATATCACTAAAACTTAATTTTTCCTATTTTGTAAATGAAAAAAATCCTTGTCCTTTTTCTCTTGTCTGCACTTTACTGGAAGGATTCAAAGAGCAATTTCTTTCCTTCTTAATTCTTATTAATTTTCTTCTTCAGTTGAGCTGGTGTGCTTGTGGAGGAACATGTGGAGTTCTGATATGAACAGAGGACCCAGTAAGAGTCAATTAGGGCTCGTTCAAGAGGATTTTAAACTTATTAATTTGGCCGGATCTAGAAGTTGTTTTGGCCACGTAAGAATTATTACAAATATTATCATCGTCCTCCTCGTCTCCGCATGCACCGTGTGGATACAACAACAAACGCATTAATTCGTTCTTACAGTTGCAGACATGAGTTTGTCACCGTTATTTTGTTCAATCGCCGTTCTTCTCCTCTCCTACACGAGTTTTGGTTCTCTGAGTTTTGTCACGGCAGCCACCACCATTGCTGGGAACGAGACCGATCGGTTGGCTCTAATGGCGTTCAAGGCTCAGATAAAGGGTGATCCTTTTCGAGTTCTGAACTCCTGGAATGATTCTTTGCATTTTTGTCAATGGCGAGGTGTTACATGCTCTCGTCGTCATCAAAGGGTCACCTCATTAATTCTACATTCATTGCGTCTCGTGGGGACGATATCTCCTTTCTTAGGAAATCTCAGCTTCCTGAAGGAGCTCGTACTCCCAAACAACAGCTTCCATGGCCAAATCCCTCAAGAACTCGGCGGTTTGTTCAGGCTAAAAGCATTGTCGTTGGGAATTAACTCGTTAGAAAGACAAATCCCTGCAAACTTGTCCTGCTGTTCAAATCTCAAGGAACTCAGGTTGGGTGTGAATAAGCTCATCGGAAAGATCCCAGTCGAGCTAGGGCACTTGCCAACGCTTGAGAAACTTGATCTTCAGAGAAACAATCTGATAGGTGAGATCCCACCTTCTCTTTCCAACATTTCTTCTCTGCAAGTGATTTCTCTCGGAGTGAATAATCTCGAGGGGAGCATTCCAGACTTTATAGGGAGGTTCAGAAGCTTAAGGCAACTTGACATCGGTGAAAATAAATTCTCTGGTACGGTCCCTCATTCAATCTACAACCTGACTTCTATTGCAGACATCGATCTTGTTCAAAACCAACTTCATGGGAGTCTTCCTCATGATCTAGGCCTCACTCTTCCCAATCTTCGAGGCCTTTACATTGGTCTAAACCAGTTCTCAGGAGCTGTTCCTCTCTCATTATCGAATGCTTCAGCACTTGAAAAAATCGATATAGCACATAATAATTTCATGGGGAAAGTTTCTGTGAATTTCGGAAGGTTGGAGAATCTCAATAGGCTAAACATGGCTTCTAATGTTTTGGGCAGTGGAGGAGAAGATGATCTTGATTTCATCATTCCTTTAACAAATTGTAGCAAATTATCAGTGTTGGGAATATCTCGCAACCATTTTGGCGGGTCATTTCCAACTTCCATAACCAACTTGACAACCCAACTAAAACGCTTAGTGATGAGACACAACCAGATCCATGGAATCATCCCAGAAGGAATATGGAAGCTTGTGAATTTAGAGAAGTTAGGCATGGAATTCAATCAATTGACGGGTAGTATCCCATATTCAATTGGGAAGCTTCAAAAGCTACAATCTTTGACTTTGTCCATGAACAAGTTATCAGGGAAGATTCCATCCTCTCTAGGAAATCTTACGATAATCAATGTAATCGGTTTAGGCTTCAACAATTTAGAAGGGAGCATACCTAGAAGCCTTAACGGGGATTGTCGATATTTGTATCATTTGGATCTCAGTGCAAATAATCTTAGTGGTACAATACCTCGAGAAGTTTTGAGCATTCCCTCTTTATCTCACCATCTGGGCCTATCTTACAACTCCTTCAATGGCTCCTTACCTGTGGAAGTTGGAAACTTGAAAAATCTAATGTCTCTGGACATCTCTGAGAACAAGTTATCTGGGGAAATTCCAGGCAGCATTGGAAGTTGTACTATCTTAGAACATCTCCATATGGAGGGTAACTTGTTTCAAGGACCAATTCCCTCAACCATAAATTCATTGAGAGGAATTCGAGAATTAGACCTTTCACGCAATAACTTGTCTGGTCAAATTCCAAAGTATTTGGGGAACATCATGTTGGAGAAATTAAATTTATCTTACAACAATCTTGAGGGTGAGGTGCCAGAGGAAGGAGTCTTTCGAAATGTCAGCTCAATTTCAGTAGCCGGAAACATTAATCTTTGTGGGGGAATAATTGAATTGCAATTGCCTTTGTGCACAATTGAAAAGCCAAGAAAAATGCAAACTTCTCTTGCACTGATCACATTAGTGACTCCAATTGTTTGTGGGGTTCTAGGATTAACATTGTTGTCATCTTTCTTGATCTTTTGCTGGTTAAGGAAGAAAAGAAGGGAGCCTCCTTCGCCCAACTCATCGTTGTGCTCGCTTTTGAATGTTTCCTATGAAAAGCTACTTAAGGGGACTGATGGGTTCTCTTCAAACAATTTGATTGGAGTGGGGAGCTTTGGGTCTGTTTATAAGGGAGTTCTTGATCAAGACGAAAGAGTAGTTGCAGTGAAGGTACTCAACCTTCAACATCAAGGAGCATCCAAGAGCTTCGTCGCAGAGTGTGAAGTCTTGAGAAACATCCGGCATCGGAATCTCATCAAGATTTTGACTGCTTGCTCGAGTGTTGATTTTCGAGGTAATGATTTCAAGGCTCTGGTGTATGAGTTCATGCCTAATGGGAGTCTAGAAAGGTGGCTACATCCAATTCCTGAGACAGAAGAACCCAAGAAGTTGAATCTTGTTCATAGATTAAACATTGCCATTGATGTGGCTTTTGCATTGGATTATCTTCACCACCATTGTCAAACGCCAATAGTTCATTGTGATCTGAAGCCAAGCAATGTTCTTCTTGATAACGACATGACTGCCCAGGTGGGTGACTTTGGGTTGGCGAGGTTCCTTCAACAAGCCACTGGTATTGTCCATCCAAATGAAACCAGCTCAGTTGCCCTAAAAGGGTCCATCGGTTATGCTGCTCCAGGTAACAAAATCACTAAACTTTATTTCTCCTTTTGTTCAATGATGGTAATGTGAGAAGTTCTAATTTGCAGAGTATGGCATGGGAAGTGTGATTTCAACAAATGGCGATGTGTACAGTTATGGGATCCTGTTATTAGAGATGTTCACAGGGAAGAGACCCACAGATGGAATGTTTAAAGATGGCTTAAACCTTCATACCTTTGTGAAGATGGCTTTGCCTGATCGAATGACGGAAGTCGTGGATCCCATACTTCTTTCCACGCAAGAAGCAGACGAAGAAGAAGAGGTAGTAGTTGCAGAGGAAATTGAGATCCAGAGACACATGAGAAGAGCGAGAGCTCAAGAGTGTTTGATTTTGGTACTTTGCCTTGGAGTCGCGTGTTCTATGGAATCTCCCAGAGAAAGGATCGACATCGTCGATGTTGCCAATGAACTACAAGCGATCAAGAAGTTGATTCTCCAAATCCGGGAAATGCCGTAGACTTCCACACGAAGGAAAAGAAAAGAAATGGAGAAAAATCACTCTTGTTTTAGGCTCTTCAAGTCTAGGTCTCATCTTACCATCTAGCTCATATTGTGCGGAGCACTCTGTCTCTCTCTCATTGTCTAAGGCTGCTTTTGGGATTGCTCAATTAAGCACTTTATTTCTGCTTTTGGGATTGCTCAATTAAGCACTTTGTTAAATCATTTTTTTTTAAAGCAGCTAAGTATTTAATTTGATTCAAAAAATTTCATTTCGTTCAAAATTTTATTTATCGAGCTTTTAATCCTGTGAATTTCTCTATTTGTTTTTCATGGGCCTTAATATCTATTTACATATTTGGGGAATAACCTACCCTATTCATAAAGGGGTGCTTCCACATGAGGCTTTCTTTAAAGTGAATGGATGCCTTAAAAAGGCATTATGTACTTTTGACAATCATAGTTAAGGAATGGGTTTCATAAAATATTTAATAATGCTCTGTGGTGTATGTGATGATATCAAGTGCTCTGCATCCCTATAGGATGGTGACCTTAATTTTTAACATATTTTCCTTCCTTAAGCCAGGAAATTTGTGAAATTTTATGAAGTCAGCTCATAAGATTAAAACCTTGGAATCTTAGGTTGATAAAAAACTGGAAGATTCCGGAAGGAATCTTTTGGAAGAGAATGGAGACAAAACCATCAATTTTTCTTTTTCTTCAATAAATAGTTGAGGAAAAGAAAGCATGTATTTCAAATCTTGTAGGTTTCCGAGATGAGTAGGAAACATCCATTTCAATACATGGTCAAAGATCCTTATTGCTTAATTAGGGTTCTTAAGCTGTATGGTGCAATCAGAATAATACCAGAAAATACAACCGAATCGGGAATTCAGTAATTCATCAGGTTTGAGACATGGCTCTTTTCTAGCACATGAAGCAATGACCAGACCAATCTAGACAGCTTTCTAACAATTGATGTTGTGGATAATATACATGGATAATTTTCCACCCCACTTAATCCTTTTCATTAAACTTTTATAGATTTTGTCAATCCTTCGATAGTTTTTCAACTTCTAAATGGGAAATATTTTAGATTTTCAGTCACAGGGAGAGATTCTTCTTCAATGTTGCAAAGGTTTTTATTGAGTTTGAACTCAGTGAGATTAGGATAAAACAGGAATAGAGATGATAAGAGGGATTCTTAAAAGATTTCAAGGGTTCAGTGCCTGAAAAAGTCTATGCAGAAAGCTAGCATGTAAAAGATGCAAATGGTTGTGCTACCTATCAACATCTGCAGGACACCCAGGAAGGAATTCAGAGCAATCAGGGCCTGAGTAACAGGAGTGGCACTCACACACAGGTCTCCCTTCCACCAACAAACCATCCAAGTAAGCATGGCCATGACCAGAACATGAAATAGCTGCAACCCTCTCAGCTTCAACTGCAGCCTCTCTACTCCAACTGAGCTCCCGCTGGCGATGGAGGATCACACTGAGCAACAACATATTAAACATGATAGACACAGATACAACATACCTTAATCCATGGATCTTAGCCATGGCTTCCTTGAGATCTAGGGTCTCTCTCTCTGTCTCTCTCTTTGAGAATCTTTTACCTTCTTATATATATATAAAATCTCTGCAAGGGGTCATATTATATACTCTCCTTGCATTGGAGCCTTTTATATTGTTGGTTGTCAGTGTAAGATCTATCTGTAAAAGATGTTTGTGGGCCCTGCCACCCTTAATGGCACACTTCATCAATCATAAGATAAAACAAAGAGAGAACAAATAAGGCTAAAAAAAACTTGATTGAGAAAGACATTTGATTGATTCCCCTGTTTCTGGCGAAATTTGGGTTGGAAGAGAACAAAAAAGCCGCTGACGGCTTGACGAAATTTGCGTTGGAAGAATTCCCCTGTTTCTGGCGAAGTAACCTGCCTGTGCGCATAAAAAGACTTGTGAACGATGACTTCATGGGATGGTCTCATCCCCTGATGTATCCCTGATTAATTTTTCGGTTTTTTGTTCTTTGTTTTCAATGTACTTTGTTTTCTTTAAATCCAAAAAAAAAAAAGAGAGAAAGGCATTTGATTGATTCTTCTCCAAATATTTTTGAAAAAGGGTTGATCAAGATGAATAATGAAATCAATCTAAAATTAAGTAAGAAAGAGATAATGCTAACTTAACACAACTAATCTATTGTGGGTCCTAATTAAGCTGGTGAAGATAGTTTTGCAGGTGGTGGTCCTACAGCAAATCAATGGCTTCCCAATCAAGAATTAGACTTATTCAGAGTTAACTGATCTGGTTTTGATTTACTTGGAAAACTAAACTTCTATATATGTTTGACATAAAGCAGGCAATGAGATCAGCCCAAACACAACTAAACAATTGTAGGTCCTGATTAAGTTGTAGATGATAAGATAGGAGGTAAGGCTATGTCACCGTACATTTCTCAGCACTGCCACTTGGCTAGAAAGAGGCATCTTTCCAATTGTTCAGGTTTATTAGAACATAGCATCTGATGAGTCAAAGAGTTAGTGTGGGACTCTCTTATGAGAAAATAAAACAAGTATTTCTTCCAAGCAGAAAAAATAATATAATTGTTTGGGGGATTGAGGCCTAATTGCCTAACAACAAAAAAGTAACTTATGCTATTATGGATCTAGGGAAGATTTCTTATGACCCCATCTTCAAGTTGTGAGCTTTAGGGTTTTTTCATTGTTTAACTGTCGGCCACAAACTATCGATATGTTATAATTTTATTTTTATTTGACTTTTTTTTTCTCTTTTTTCCAAATTTGAAGTGGACTTTCTGTATTACTTATTGTTTTCTCCCACAAGAGTGAAAATTTTTTTTTAATGAAAGCTATAAGTTTCTCCAATTTGGCTTATTGCCATTCTAGATCGATGCTATTATATAAAGCCAACACTTTGAAGCCAACAACCCTATTTTCTGCCTAACATTTTATACCGAAAATGCCCTCTAATTTTTTTCAAATTTATTCCATCAACAAAGTTTGTTAACGCCACATGTGTGCCCAGTCTTTGTTTCTAATTCTTTTGCTACGTGCGTGCACTCCCTTAATAATGGTAAAAAGGTTGCCATGTGACTCAAATTCTGCTTTCTAAGAAAATTTTCCCCTCAATTAGCTTATCTCCACATTTCTGTCTTGATGTAGGGCTGCAAATGGAATCTTTGCTGTAGATGAGCTGTCCCCAATTTTCATTTGATATTATTTGCTTACACTTGATGCTTTGGTTGAAATATGCTCAGGAATTCAATCGAATTCGTAATAGAATAAATATTTTATTCTTGAGAGTAACAAGCTATCTCAGATCTCATAGTAACCCATTCATTGCGACCTACAGTTAGCTTGCTACCATTGGTCTACATCTTGGTTGTTTTAACTTTTGGCAATAAGACTTATTTACTCCAAAAACCTAAGAAAAGAAGCTACAGTAGTACAGTTAATTCATGTATGATTTAAGAATCTAAGGATGAATGGTCAAACGTGAGAACTTTGTTGACTGAATTTTAATTATTTTAAAATAATATCACTCAAACTTACTTTTCCCAATTTTGTAAATGGAAAAAAATAATCCTTGTCTTTTTTCTCTTGTCTGCCCTTTAATTGACTCTTATTTCTTCTTCAGTTGAGCTGGTGTGCTTGTGGAGGAACATGTGGAGTTCTGGTATGAAGAGAGGCCCCAGTAAGAGTCAATTAAGGCTCGTTCAAGAGGATTTCAAACTTATTAATTTGGCCGGCTCTAGAAGTTGTTCTGACCACGTAAGAATTATTACAAATATTATCATCGTCCCCGTCGTCTCTGCATGCACCGTGTGGATACAACAACAAACGCATTAGTTCGTTCTTACAGTTGCAGACATGAGTTTGTCACCGTTATTTTGTCCAATTGCCGTTCTTCTCCTCTCCTGCACGAGTTTTGGATCTCTGAATCTTGTCACGGCAGCCACCACCTTTGCAGGGAACGAGACCGATCGGTTGGCTCTAATGGCGTTCAAGGCTCAGATAAAGGGTGACCCGTTCCGAGTTATGAGCTCCTGGAATGATTCTCTGCATTTTTGTCAATGGCGGGGTGTTACATGCTCTCGTCGTCATCAAAGGGTCACCTCATTAATTCTACAGTCATTGCGTCTTGTGGGGACGATATCTCCTTTCTTAGGAAATCTCAGCTTCCTGAAGGAGCTCGTACTCCCAAACAACAGCTTCCATGGCCAAATCCCTCAAGAACTCGGCGGTTTGTTCAGGCTAAAAGCGTTGTTGTTGGGAATTAACAAGTTAGAAGGACAAATCCCTGCAAACTTGTCCCGCTGTACAAATCTCAAGGAACTCAAGTTGGGTGCAAATAAGCTCGTCGGAAAGATCCCAGTCGAGCTAGGGCACTTGTCAAAGCTTGAGAAACTCTCTCTTCAGAGAAACAATCTGACAGGTGAGATCCCACCTTCTCTTTCTAACATTTCTTCTCTGCAAGTGATTTCTCTCGAATTGAATAATCTCGAGGGGAGCATTCCAGACTTTATAGGGAGGTTCAGAAGCTTAACGAATCTTAGCATCAGTGAAAATAAATTCTCTGGTCCGGTCCCTCATTCAATCTACAACCTCACTTCTATTGCAAAAATCTATCTTGCTCATAACCAACTTCATGGGAGTCTTCCTCATGATCTAGGCCTCACTCTTCCCAATCTTCAAGGCCTTTACATTGGTATAAACCAGTTTTCAGGAGCTGTTCCGCTCTCATTATCGAATGCTTCAGCACTTGCACAAATCGATATAGCACAGAATAATTTCATGGGGAAAGTTTCTGTGAATTTCGGAAGGTTGGAGAATCTCAATTGGCTTAACATGGATTCTAATCTTTTGGGCAGTGGAGGAGAAGATGATCTTGATTTCATCATTCCTTTACTAAATTGCAGTAAATTATCGGCGTTGGGGATATCTCACAACCATTTTGGCGGAGCATTTCCAACTTCCATAACCAACTTGACAACCCAACTCACACGCTTAGTGATGGGACACAACCAGATCCATGGAAGCATCCCAGAAGGAATATGGAAGCTTGTGAATTTAGAGAAGTTAGGCATGGAATTCAATCAATTGACGGGTAGTATCCCATATTCAATTGGGAAGCTTCAAAAGCTACAATCTTTGATTTTGTCCATGAACAAGTTATCAGGGAAGATTCCATCCTCTCTAGGAAATCTTACGATAATCACTGTAATCGGTTTAAGCTACAACAATTTAGAAGGGAGCATACCTAGAAGCCTTAACGGGGATTGCCGATATTTGTATCATTTGGATCTCAGTGCAAATAATCTTAGTGGTACAATACCTCGAGAAGTTCTAAGCATTCCCTCTTTATCTCTCCACCTGGGCCTATCTTACAACTCCTTCAATGGCTCCTTACCTGTGGAAATTGGAAACTTGAAAAATCTAATATCTTTGGACATCTCTCAGAACAAGTTATCTGGGGAAATTCCAAGCAGCATTGGAAGTTGTACTGTCTTAGAACATCTCCATATGGAGGGTAACTTGTTTGAAGGACCAATTCCCTCAACCTTGAATTCATTGAGAGGAATTCGAGAATTAGATCTTTCACGCAATAACTTGTCTGGTCAAATTCCAAAGTATTTGGGGAACATGTCGTTGGAGAAATTAAATTTGTCTTACAACAATCTTGAGGGTGAGGTGCCTGTGGAAGGAGTCTTTCGAAATGTAAGCTCAATTTCAGTTGCCGGAAACATTTATCTTTGTGGGGGAATACTTGAATTGCAATTGCCTTTGTGCAACATTGAAAAGCCAAGAAAACTTCAAACTTCTCTTGCACTGATCACGTTAGTGACTCCAATTGTTTGTGGGGTTCTAGGATTAACATTGTTGTCATCTTTCTTGATCTTTTGCTGGTTAAGGAAGAAAATAAGGGAGCCTCCTTCGCCTAACTCATCGTTGTGTTCGCTTTTGAATGTTTCCTATGAAAGGCTACTTAAGGGGACTGATGGGTTCTCTTCAAACAATTTGATTGGAGTGGGGAGCTTTGGGTCTGTTTATAAGGGAGTTCTTGATCAGGACGAAAGAGTAGTTGCAGTGAAGGTATTCAACCTTCAACATCAAGGAGCATCCAAGAGCTTCGTCGCAGAGTGTGAAGTCTTGAGAAACATCCGGCATCGGAATCTCATCAAGATTTTGACTGGTTGCTCGAGTGTTGATTTTCGAGGTAATGATTTCAAGGCTCTGGTGTATGAGTTCATGCCTAATGGGAGTCTAGAAAGGTGGCTACATCCAATTCCAGAGACAGAAGAACCCAATAAGTTGAACCTTGTTCATAGATTAAACATTGCCGTTGATGTGGCTTTTGCATTGGATTATCTTCACCACCATGTTCAAACGCCAATAGTTCATTGTGATCTGAAGCCAAACAATGTTCTTCTTGATAACGACATGACTGCCCAGGTGGGTGACTTTGGGTTGGCGAGGTTCCTTCAACAGGCCACTGGTATTGTCCATCCAAATGAAACCAGCTCAGCTGCCATAAAGGGGTCCATCGGTTATGCTGCTCCAGGTAACAAAATCACTAAACTTTCCTTCTCCTTTTGTTCAATGATGGTAATGTGAGATGTTCTAATTTGCAGAGTATGGCATGGGAAGTGAGATTTCGACAAATGGCGATGTGTACAGTTATGGGATCCTGTTATTGGAGATGTTCACAGGGAAGAGACCCACAGATGGAATGTTTAAAGATGGCTTAAACCTTCATACCTTTGTGAAGATGGCTTTACCTGATCGAATGACGGAAGTCGTGGATCCCATGCTTCTTTCCACACAAGAAGCAGACGAAGAAGAAGAGGTTGTAGTTGTAGAGGAAATTGAGATCCAGAGACACATGAGAAGAGCGAGAGTGCAAGAGTGTTTGATTTTGATACTTAGCCTTGGAGTCGCGTGTTCTATGGAATCTCCCAGAGAAAGGATCGACATTGTCGATGTTGCCAATGAACTGGAAGCGATCAAGAAGTTCATTCTCCAAATCCGGGAAATGGCGTAGACTTCCACACGAAGGAAAAGAAAAGAAACAGAGAAAAATTACTCTCTTTTTAGGCTCTACAATGCCGTAGACCTACTCTGGTATAAATTTGACATGAAATTCCAGGAATACTCTTTTTCTCCTAATGATGGAAACAAATTGCTTCTAACTGACCATGAGATAATTCTGCCGGTTCAACTTACCACAAGAAGGTGTAGGAAATTTAATTTGCTGTAACAAGCAAATGAGGCAAATGTGATGATCTGAATTGGGAAAAATGGATTTTGATTGTGTAGGGTGTCTGCGTCCAAAATTGAAACGCTTTTTTAATTGAGCTTGTAAAATGCCCGTTTGACTAAATAATCTGAGTGTTTTAGTGACTCTTCTTGATGTGATAACAAAGGGAAACAGATTTGTAACTTTTAAATGCTCCCTGTTTTGCAGGATTATGAGTATGCAGGCTACAATCCTGTTGCATATGATATTGCAAATCATTTCTGTGAGATGGTTGCAAGCTATCATTCTGAGACACCTAAATACCCCAGTAAGTGACTGCTTATGCTGTCATTTTTTGGAATCCATACAATACCTCATTGTTTGCTTTTTTCTCCTGCTATGGAAACAGGTCTGGAGGAGCTGCGAAGATTTGTTCTCACATATCTGAGTTCTTCAGGTTGGTCAATTAGTTTTCAGTTCACTATCTCGTTATGCGACACAGGATACAGATTTATACTTGATTTAAATTTTCAACTTATTAGGAATAATATGGTCATGGAAGAGTCTGTACCCATAGTTCTTGGAGCTGTGTGTTTATTATTGCCTGAGGTGTATAGGCATAACTACTGGCCATATATATGCTTGACTAAGGGCATACTGTGTGACCTCATAATATACAAATTCGAGGTGGAAGATCAATCATGCACCTTGTGTTGGGTCTGCAGGCTGGCCTTTATTTCTGGTAGTTTTGGGTTTCTGCTGAACAGAGACATAAAAAAATAAATATAGGCATCTTGACTAGGAGCATACACACGACCTCGAAATAATTTTAATTCAGTGAGAAAATATTATTCACTTTTATTGGTTCTTCTGCTAGGAGTCCCTGAATACCTTATAGTGCAAACTATAAATCCATTAGGCATGTGCTTTCAATTAATTTTTATCAAAATTATAGAGTTGTATGAAATGTCTAAGCTGGATCCAGTTACGGAAAATCTGGATCGAACAGATGTAAAAATTTGAGAAGGATCAAAGTTTCACACCATATGATATAGTCTGATTTTAGATAATGCTTATTATTCTATTTCATGTTTCATGCTATGTTTGCTCATTGATATTTTTAAGTTGCATTGTTTTGTTACCTCAATATCTTCCATCTTATCTGTGTAGGAAAAAATCCAAGTGAGAGAAGTGGAGCAGCTGGTTCAAGATGTTGCGAAGTATACACTGGCAAGCCATCTCCACTGGGGCTTATGGGCTGTAATCTCGGTAGGCAGATCTCCATTTTCTTTCATAGTTATTGTACATACCAAGGTTTTCAATATCGTGTCGATCAAAATTTGGTTTCGATCGACAACATGTCGGCGAAATGTTGGCAACATTGAAAGCACTGGTACATATTCATAAATTTGAGAGAACAAGAGAGTTCCTCATACCTGTTGGTGGAAACTTCTCTGATGAACTAATTATGGGTAAACTGCATGAATCAAAATCTATTAGTTACCCTTTGAGACATTTTATTAGCACTTTTTTTAATTTTAATATTTTTTTGGTCATCTTTGTATGAGGTTTCAAATTTAAACAGTGGTTGGATTAATCCTGTAATTGTCTACAGGACCATGTAAGGGAAATCGACTTTGATTACATGGAATATGCAAGGGAGAGGTTCTTGCAGTACTGGTTGAAGAAGCCCCTGCTCTTGGGTACTGAAGGATTTTCCCTCAGCTTTTTAATATTTCAAAAATAGTATCAAACTTTATTAAATTTACAAAAGTCGACCCTACACTGAAACAAGGCACTCAAATTAATCTGAGTCGCTGCTTGACAGAGAAGCTCCTTTTCCAACTCGTGTCCATCAAAAGAGAAACTCCAACAGACAAGATTCGTTCGGTGGAGCCTAAGAGTGCAACAGCTAAAGTAGGTGAACTGCTGCAACCTAGAGCAAGTCCAGAGCTTTCAAATAAGAATATCAAACATCGAAATCAAGTCTTGACGTTTTGTAGTTGTAGTTGAGATCGGGAGACCCAATCATGAATTTAGCAAACTTCTTCGTAATCTAAGATCAAGCAGATAAAGTTCATCAAACAACTCAGGCTCCAACAGATTCTCAAATATCAACGAAGGACGCAATTGAGGAGACTAATGAACAGTAAAAATCAAAAGAAAAGTTATGAAGTGATTCGAATTCAAACAAATCCCTAGATTAATGAACCAGTTCATGCGTCTAACCACGACAACGAACGCGGTCTATTACGGGCATAGGGAATTCTCGACAGGATGGGCGAAGAGTTCCCCTTTTCCGGAACGGAAAATAACTTCCGCCAAAAATGGGCGGAAGTTATTTTCCTCCTGCTAGCAAATTGCACGTGCACGCTACACATACGTAGAAAAATATAGAAAAATGAGGGAACACTTGTACAACCGCTTAAGTTTTAAAAGGTAGTAATGACTTTTATACCCTTTCATTAAATAATCTTAACAATGATTTGTAAGTGTTTTTTTAAGGAAAGAGGCACATTAAGATTGGCACACTTCCCGAGGGGCCTCTTCTCATTATATATAGTATAGATTTTAAGGGCTTTGGAAAATATTTTTTCCTAGGAAACAAACATCTAGAAAATTTCAAAATCTTGGAAAATATTTTTTTATCCTATTTTCGGTGAAACAAACACAGCGAAAAAGGCAAAAAATATTGCAACACATATTGATGTCACTTGTCATTTTATTTCTTCAATCATTGATAAGAGATTCGAAGTAAAGTTTCATTCAAATCAAGAACGCATTTCCTCTAGAGCCAAAATCCAATGGTTCAATGAAATCATCGGCTGGGATGTATTTTGAGGTGTGGGCCCTCCTATTGAAAAGGGGCATCCATCCGCACATTTCACATTGGTACCACTGAGTAGCACTAGATGAAACGGTTGCTTTTGGGTAGATGATAAGTAAAAGAGCGAATAAAAAATCCAGTTGCAATAAATGTGAGAATATTTACCCAATTGTGAGGTTTGGTTACCATCCAGTGCTTGTTCAAATTACACAACCCACTTTCTATAATTGTCATAGATCTGAGGCTTTTTCGACCGAGGAACCTACTTGTAAAGAGACTATTCATATGTCCTATGGAGGGATGGCAAATGGGGTGAGTTAAATGTGTAACCTACCCCGATCCGCACATACTAGTTAGGATTTGGTGTTGCCAAAATTGGGTTAGGGGTAGGTTAGGGTTTAGCCGAACCTACCCCGAACCCGACTTCAGTCTATTAAAATGTTATTTTTATTTGTTTAAAATATTATTTTAAAACATATCATAAAAAATAATATATTTAGTGAATAAATATATCATTAATTGATATAGATAATTGAAAAACAAATATGTATTTTTGTATGCGATAAATTTGATAGTTTTATACTTAAAGATATTAAGATAAGGTTTGGGGTCGGTTAAGGTGGGGTTGAGCTAAACCTTAACATGATTTATGACTTATTGTTGAGGTTGCCTGTTAATAAAATAAGGAAATAAAGTTGTGTTCTCAATAATAACTTAAGTTATTGATGTAATGATAAGTACTTGATCCTACACTTATTGCCATCCTTATCATAATAAAACATTCTCATTCTCCAAACCTGTTGTACCCACATCGATTTTAAATCATAAATCATCCCCCGTTCAGCCCCTATAAGCGCGTAGTTTTGGATTGGGTTTCAATTTTTTCCGTCAACTTCCTTTTTCATGTTTCCATATAGGGATAGAAATTAGATTCAAACAGACTTTTCAAGAACAGAGAAACATTTCAGAAAGCTATGGATGGGGCAAAGGCCCTCTCAACAAAGGTGCCTATTTAGATTTTCAACCTAATAAACCATCAGACATGAACTTCACTCCATGAAGCTCTCTATCTGGTTAAAATTCGTCTACTCAACTTACCCTCAAAACCGAAACTTCGCTATTTAGATTTTCTACCCCACTGTACCCTAAGTCCCTAACACAATAAATGATTCAGCCCCAAGCCTTATCCAAGCTGACTCATTGCCACCTACATTCAATACCAAAATTCTCGAACTTTGGTATCTATCCAAAAACTTCAATGCTTGGTCACATCATTCAAGAAGACACATTTTTTTTTTTTTTTTTTGAGTAATAAGAAAAAAGGCACGTGCTGATTCTATAAGTTTTTTTTTTGTTTTGGTAATGTGCTGATTCTATAAGTTGTGTTGTTGTTTTGGCTTACCAGCTCTTTATTACTTGTTTTGGATACACAAAGACAAACTTTTTTGTGTTTGTGACCAAAAAAAAAAAAAAGAAAAAAAAATTTTGTTGGTTGCCTAACCAATACAAAGGAGTATAAGGGTTGGTTTAGTGGTCAGGGCTTGCCCCGAGGATGTGCTCCCTCCAAGGTCTCAGGTACAAAATCTATTAGGTGCTATCAATTCTTTGAGGTTACCCTAGGGCCTTTGACTAGGAATTATCCGGTTTGTGTGTGACGGGGGACTACACAAGCCCTTGGGGATTAGTCGTGGTGCATGCAAACTGGCCTAAATACCCCAAGTTACCAAAAATAATAATAATAAAATAGAAAGGTGTATAAGTATATAAAGCAAAATACAGTGGAACCATTCATATTGGCTTATCCTTTACAACATCTAATCTCATGGCCAAACTTGATTTTTTCTTTTTCTTTTTTGGTACATGTAGTGCAAATACTACCAGCAACAAGAGTGACTTATTGTGCCTTATTTAAAAGGAAGGCATCGTTTGGTGTTCATTTCCTTGGAATGAGTTACAAGAGTTGGAATGAATTTAAGAGGTTAAATGAGTGTTAGATTCCACTTTGGGAGTGAGTTTTAAAAAATATACTACAATCCAGAATCACCCTCACACCTATTTCTGGATTTTCAGGATGAGTTTTACATAAGTACAGAGGCACATACTTATAATAACTATAAATTTTGAAGAATATACTTGGAAAAATGTTTTAAAAACCTTTTTATATGAGAAAGACAACCATATCATTTATGAAAAAAAATTTTAAGCTAAGAAAAAGCAAACATGTAATATTTATAAGCTTTAAAAGAATCAATCATCCTTCACCGAACATCAAACCTAAAAGGCCTTCTAGGGTTAGTTCGAATTTGGTTTATATGGATAATTCGGTTCATGGGTTAAGCAAACCAAACATATTAGGGTTGGTTCGTATTTGGTTTATACTAGGAAACCGATTTGGTTCTGTTCGATTTTTGTCAAATCCAAGCCGTTGCAATCCTTGTCTGTAACCATCCCTTTCTTATTTCAGATTCAGATATTTCAGATCTTTATAAAGAGTAGATCTGTAAAATATGACTATATGGCTTTTTTTGGCTAATCATCTGATACAATAATTAGCTTTCTGTTACCTCAATATTTTCCATCTTATCTATGCATGAAAAAATCCAAGTGACAGAGAAGTGGAGCAGCTGGTTCAAGATGTTGCGAAGTATACACTGGCAAGTCATCTCCACTGGGGCTTATGGGCAGTAATCTCGGTAGGCAGATCTCCATTTTCTTTAATAGTTATTGTACATAGTACCAAGGTTTTCAATATCGTGTCGATCAAAATTTGGTCGACAACATGTCAGCGAAATGTTGGCAACATTGAAAGCACTGGTACATATTCATAAATTTGAGAAAACAAGAGAGTTCCTCATACCTGTTGGTTGAAACTTCCCTGATGAACTAATTATGGGTAAACTGCATGAATAAAAATCTATTAATTAGTTACCCTTTGAGACATTTTATTAACCCTTTTTTTAATTTTTTTTTTTTTTTTTGCCATCTTTGTATGAGGTTTCAAATCAACTTTGATTACATGGAATATGCTCTTGGGTACTGAAGGATTGTCCCCAAATTACTGCTTTTAGAGATTGTCATGGTTGCTAAGAATATAGAGTTCCCTTCTTACTTTTGTGCAATTTCTTGTAAAAGACAGCCTGAGTTCCCTAGGTGAGAATTAGCCCCAAAATTTGGCTTGTCTGCAAAACTTTCATGTGGAACCATTTGACATACATGGTAACACCATCACCTAATAGCTTAAGAATTCTGTCTAAAGGTTGTTTAACATAATATCAGAGCAAGAGATCTTGTTATCAGCTTCTTTAACAAAATATCAGAGCAAGAGATCTTGTGATCAGCTTCTGTTAGGGTGCAGCTGATTAGTCAACAAAGCTTTCTTATACATATTAATCTCTTTGTTATGTTCATGATTATTGTTACAAATGATTACAATGACCAGAAAAGCTTGAAAGAATACTTCCATTTTCAATCATGATGGTCATTATTTCTTATTAAAATTTTTATGACAACCTTTTTATTTTATTAATTTAATGTTTTCAAATAATCATGTATTTAGCTTATTAAATTAAGAACCTACTTGTAAAGAGACTACTTATATGTACTCAGGGGATGAAAATGAGGAGATTTAAATGGGTAACCTGCCCCGATTGGCACATAATGGTTAGGATTTGGTGTTGCCAAAATTGAGTTAGGGGTAGGTTAGGGTTTAGCCGAACCTACCCCGGACCCGACTTTAGTCTATTGAAATGCTATTTTTATTTGTTTAAAATATATTATTTTAAAATGTATCATACAAAGATAATATATTTAATGAATTAAATATATCGTCAATTCATATAGACTATTGAAAGACAAATATGAAAAAAAATTTATACTTTAAGAGATTAAGATTAGGTTGCCTGTAAGGAAATAATCCTACACTTATTCTCCATCGACTTCATTTTCCATGTTTCCATAAAGGATAGAAATTAGATTCAAACAGACTTTCCAAGAATAGAGAAACGTTTCAGAAAGCTATGGATGAGACACAGGCCATCTCAACAAAGGTGCCTATTTAGATTTTCAACCTAATAAACCATCAGAGATTAACTTCACTCCATGAATGCTCTCTATCTACTCCTCAACTTTTCCCCAAAACCAAAACTTCGCTATTTAGATTTTCAACCCCCACTGTACATAAAACAATTAATGATTCGGCCCCACTCCTTATCCAATCTGACTCATTGCCACCTACATTCAGTTCCAAAGTCCTCCAATTTTGTGTCTCTAGCCAAAAACTTCAATGCTCAGACACATCATTCAAGAATACACATTTTTTATTATTATTATTATTTTTGGGTATAATAAGAAAGAAGACACTTGCTGATTCTATAAGTTGTGGCCCTAATAATGATGCATGCATGACATTGAAATGTCCTTTATTATTTGTTTGGATATACAAAGACACACTTTTTTGTGTTTGTAAAGAAAAAAAAATTTGTTGGTTGCATAAGCAATAGAAAGGAGTATAAGGATTGGTTTGATGGTCAAGGCTTGAGGCTTGGGGGTGTGCTCCCTTCAAGGTCTTAGGTTCAAAACCTCTTAGGTGCAATCAATTTTTTGGGGTTACCCGTAGGGCCTTTGGCCTTGTAATTACCCCATTTGTGTGGGATGGGAGGACTACACAAACCCTTGGGGATTAGTGTATAAAGCAAGATATGGTGTATAAAGCAAGAAAAGAAAGGAGTATAAGTGTATAAAGCAAAATATGGTGGGACCATTCATATTGGTTTATGAGATTTCTAAATCTCAGGCCCTGTTCTCTAAGATTCTAAACAAGTATCAAGTATTATACCAAAACAATCACAAGAAGACACAAGATCTTTACTAGGAAACCCTAGAAAATAATCTAGGTAAAACCTCGAGTCTTTTTGAGGAAGACCACGCCTAGAAACACTTTATTCATATGAAATGTTCTTTACAAAAATTCAGACATACAGTGAACTTCTAACAACCATAAAAATTCACTTACAAAGTTGATTCCACAACCTTTATCTGGAAGAAATTTATCTTCATCTTCTACAGCAGTTTCAAGACTTCACACGAGCACTGTGTGATCGATGAGGTTGTCCATTCCAATCGTACACAGATCTGGAGTGTTCTTGTTCTGAAAAACTTTCCCAATTTTCCAGAATTCTACAGCAACATCAACATCTCTGATCTTTCTCCAGCTGCACTCTTCACCAAGAATTCTACAGAGACATTTTATTAACCCTTTTTTTAATTTTTTTTTTTTTTTTTTTTTTTTGCCATCTTTGTATGAGGTTTCAAATCAACTTTGATTACATGGAATATGCTCTTGGGTACTGAAGGATTGTCCCCAAATTACTGCTTTTAGAGATTGTCATGGTTGCTAAGAATATAGAGTTCCCTTCTTACTTTTGTGCAATTTCTTGTAAAAGACAGCCTGAGTTCCCTAGGTGAGAATTAGCTCCAAAATTTGGCCTATCTGCAAAAGTTTCATGTGGAACCATTTTATATACATGGTAACACTATCACCTATTAGCTTAAGAATTCTTAGTCTAAAGGTTGTTTAACATAATATCAGAGCAAGAGATCTTGTGATCAGCTTCTTTAACAAAATATAAGAGCAAGAGATCTTGTGATCAGCTTCTGTTAGGGTGCAGCTGATTAGTCAACAAAGCTTTCTTATACATATTAATCTCTTTGTTATGTTCATGATTATTGTTACAAATGATTACAATGACCAGAAAAGCTTGAAAGAATACTTCCATTTTCAATCATGATGGTCATTATTTCTTATTAAAATTTTTATGACAACCTTTTTATTTTATTAATTTAATGGTTTCAAATAATCTTGTATTTAGCTTATTAAATTAAAAATAGGAAGGCTTTTGGACCCAAGAACCTACTTGTAAAGAGACTACCTATATGTACTCGGGGGATGAAAATGAGGCGAGTTAAATGGGTAACGTGCCCCGATTGGCACATAATGGTTAGGATTTGGTGTTGCCAAAATTGAGTTAGGGGTAGGTTAGGGTTTAGCCGAACCTACCCGGACCTGACTTTAGTCAATTGAAATGTTATTTTTATTTGTTTAAAATATATTATTTTAAAATGTATCATACAATATAATATATTTAATGAATAAATATATCGTCAATTCATATAGACTACTGAAAGACAAATATGAAAAAAAATTTATACTTTAAGAGATTAAGATTAGGTTGCCTGTTAATAAAGTAAGGAAATAATCCTACACTTAGGCTGCGTTTGGTAATGCTTTTCGGAAGTACTTTTTTGCTTTTGAAAGCAAAAAATTGCTTTTAAAAGCAAAAGTACCGTTTGGTAACGCAAACGAGAAGCAATTTACTAAAATCAAAGAAGCAATTTTATTGCTTTTCACCGGAAGCAACAAAACGTTGCTTCTCAATTTTTTTACAAAATTGCTTTATTGCTTTCAAAACCCTTTGATACCTTATTGCTTTATTCCTATATTAAAGATGATGCCTCTATACTCACTTAAAAAGCAACAACGTATTGTTATTGCTAGAGCCGAAAAAATGCCACCTGACCCGACGGTCAACCCGATTATAAACGGGTTGGGTTGACCCGTTTATTAATTGGGTTGGGGTTTCCCCAACCCGCTAGTAATCGGGTCAACCCGATTATGACCCACCAACCCGACAGGTAACCCGATTAAAAAAAAATGATGATAAAAGTATCATGTTTCGACCCGATTAACCCCAAAACCCGACCCAAACCCGGTACAACTAGATCCAATTAACCCACAACCCTATTTTAATAATATTTTTTGAAAAATAACAGTAATCGGGTCAACCCGATTATGACCCGCCCAATAGGTAACCCGATTTTTAAAAAAAGATGGCAAAAGTATCATGTTTCGACCCCGATTAACCCCAAAAACCCGACCCGAACCCGGTACAACCGGATCCAATTAACCCCCAACCCTATTTAATAATATTTTTTGAAAAATAAAAAATAATAATAAACGGGTTGGCGGGTTAAACCCGTTTATTGGCGGGTTGGGTTTGGGTTGGGGTTTTCCAACCCACCTTAATTTAGTCCAATCCGATTAACCCTAACCCGATTATTTGAATGTAATTAAATGACTATTTTATGAATCTTTTATAATATTGGACTTATATTTTTGAGTATATTTCTAAGTACAATACATAAATTGTGTACAATACTTTTATGAAAGCAAAAAGCAATTTCTATGTTACTGCAATTACCAAACATGCTTTTTTGCTTCTTAGAAGCAAAGCAAAAGTTTACCAAACGCATTTGCTTCAAGAAAAGATCTTTCGAAAAGCATAAAATTGCTTTTTTGCTTTCTTGCTTTTAGAAGCAAAAAAGCAAAAGCGTTACCAAACGCAACCTTATTCTCCATCGACTTCATTTTCCATGTTTCCATAAAGGATAGAAATTAGATTCAAACAGACTTTCCAAGAATAGAGAAACGTTTCAGAAAGCTATGGATGAGACACAGGCCATCTCAACAAAGGTGCCTATTTAGATTTTCAACCTAATAAACCATCAGAGATTAACTTCACTCCATGAATGCTCTCTATCTACTCCTCAACTTTTCCCCAAAACCAAAACTTCGCTATTTAGATTTTCAACCCCCACTGTACATAAAACAATTAATGATTCGGCCCCACTCCTTATCCAATCTGACTCATTGCCACCTACATTCAGTTCCAAAGTCCTCCAATTTTGTGTCTCTAGCCAAAAACTTCAATGCTCAGACACATCATTCAAGAATACACATTTTTTATTATTATTATTATTTTTGGGTATAATAAGAAAGAAGACACTTGCTGATTCTATAAGTTGTGGCCCTAATAATGATGCATGCATGACATTGAAATGTCCTTTATTATTTGTTTGGATATACAAAGACATACTTTTTTGTGTTTGTAAAAAAAAAATGAAAAAAAAAAATTTGTTGGTTGCATGAGCAATACAAAGGAGTATAAGGATTGGTTTGATGGTCAAGGCTTGAGGCTTGGGGGTGTGCTCCCTTCAAGGTCTTAAGTTCAAAACCTCTTAGGTGCTATCAATTTTTGGGGGTTACCCGTAGGGCCTTTGGCCTTGTAATTACCTCATTTGTGTGGGATGGGAGGACTACACAAACCCTTGGGGATTAGTCGTTGTGTGCACAAGCTAGCCTCGATACCCCAAGTTTCAAAAAAGAAAAGAAAAGAAAAGAAAGGAGTATAAGTGTATAAAGCAAAATATGGTGGGACCGTTCATATTGGTTTATGAGATTTCTAAATCTCAGGCCCTGTTCTCTAAGATTCTAAACAAGTATCAAGTATTATACCAAAACAATCACAAGAAGACACAAGATCTTTACGAGGAAACCCTAGACAATAATCTAGGTAAAACCTCGAGTCTTTTTGAGGAAGACCACGCCTGGAAACACTTTATTCATATGAAATGTTCTTTACAAAAATTCAGACATATAGTGAACTTCTAACAACCATAAAAATTCACTTACAAAGTTGATTCCACAACCTTTATCTGGAAGAAATTTATCTTCATCTTCTATAGCAGTTTCAAGACTTCACACGAGCACTGTGTGATCGATGAGGTTGCCCATTCCAATCGTACACAGATCTGGAGTGTTCTTGTTCTGAAAAACTTTCCTAGTTTTCCAAAATTCTACAACATCAACATCTCTGATCTTTCTCCAGCTGCACTCTTCACCAAGCTACTTCTGGACTCCAAAGATCAGCACCCAAAGAACCTATCCGATCCTTTTAAATCAAGGTTCTTAACCCCTTGATAACTGCTGTAACCATATGTAACTAATCTTGAAAACGACCTAACTAACTTGAAACAAACCCAACTGATTCTCATAACTGCCCGAGAATTCAGTTGTGCCTGTAGCTACAGCAGGTTACAATTAACCCTGCTAGTAGCACACACACATGCCACATTCACACAACCATTTTCAACTTGTAACTTTTTATCATTCATTTAATCCAACAATTTTATCATTCACTCACACACAGAATTTTTTTTAACAGATTACAAAAAGTATTGTCATACAATTTGTCACTTGGGGAAATATATTTCCCAACAGTTTATCCTTTACAACATCCAATCTCATGGCCAAACTTGATTTTTACTTTTTTCTTTTTTGTTACATCTAGTGCAAATACTACGAGCCAAACATGTAACTATTGAGCACGCTCCTTCATTTGATGAGTGCGAGTTTATAACCTACCATGTCTCAACAAGAGTGACTTATTGTGCCTTACCTAAGAGGAAGGCATCATTTGGTGTTCATTTTGGAAACTCATTTCAAGGCTTAAAATGAGTTACAAGAGTTGGAATGAATTTGAAAGGTTAGATGGGTGTTAGATTCCACTTAGGGAATGAGTTCTCCTCAAATAAGTTTTAAAAAATATACTACAATCTAGAATCACCCTCACACCTATTTCTGAATTTTAAGGATAAGCTTTACAAAAGTATAGTGACATACTTATAATATCTATAAATTTTGAAGGATATATTTGAAAAATATTTTAAAAACTCATTTATACGAGAAAGAAAAAAATATCATTTATGAAAACTTATAAGTGAAAAAAGGAAAACTTTTAATATTTAGGGCTTTTTGCACCTTGTAGATGACCAATTTTGTACACTTGACACGTCACCTATATTATCTGATGTGGATTATTTGCTAAATAAAAAGAAAAGCAATAATTAAATGTGACATAATTTGTTAAATTAAATATGATTATTATTTGGCATATTAGAGTGGAGATCTCCGTCTTGGGCAAAGGCCCATTAAGGGGGGGTTATCTGGCAATCCTTAAGGCGTGGCGGACACAGGCGTGGGAATCGTTGGCAGCCGGTGACGAACTTTGCCAACCTAGGATGATGTAGACGTCAAGTGACGTATTTTCACATCTTAATATGTGGGACCCACTGTACCAATGAGAGAGCTCCATTATTTATTTGAAACACATAATAATTATTTTTTATTCTATCTTGAACCTAGATGTTTTTTAAGACCAGATTCATAATAAAGATTAAATATTCCTGAAGCATACGATCGTGACAAGTGTCACAATCCTAGAGACCCGCACTTGCTATAAATAAGAGAGTCCTCATTCATTTTAGAGGATGTATCTCTGGTTCTGAGACTGCTAAGAGCAAGACTTCACTTCTCTTTCCTCAACCTTCTCCAAGCTTACTAAACATTCCCTAAGTCCTTCAGATTCTTTGTCTTCACCATAAAAGCAGCTCTCTACTTTGGTATACGGGGGGTCACTTGAATATCTCCCGTCTCTCATTCTAGCCACTGCCTACCTGTCACGTCTTATTGACTCCTCCCTCCTTATGTTCGGAAACGGCGTCGGAACAACTGCTGATTCGGTGGTTTAGGCCAACGTCGGACGTACCTCTCCTACTCATAATCCAAATTTGAAGACACGTCATCAGCATCTTGACACCGTGGAGGCAATACTAGACACGTGGACGTGGATTCAAAAAAGGCACCTACACACCTATACCCCTACATTATAAGAAATTTGAATCTATATCCTCTTGTTTTTAATATTTATATTTATGTCCCTCAATTTAACATAATTATTATAATTATGCCGCTGAAGTTAAAGTCCGTTAACTTTTGTTATTTGTTTTTACCAAATTACTAAAATAACCTTTTATGAAATAAAAATATTTTGTGTTTACCCTGCTATATTATCTTATATTTTATTTATGTTATTGTACTATTCTCTTTATTCCAATATTTATAACTTAAGCCGCTGATATTAATTTGCTTAAGTGATAACTATTCATTTAAATTCAGCCAAGCATATAATCATTTGGTTATCTGATATATATATTTTTTATCTTATAGAAGGTTATATTAGCCATTTCATAAAAATAAATGATAAAAGTTAATGGAAGTTGACGTTAAGGGTATAATTGTAACGATTATACTAAATTAATGGATATAGATACAATTACTAAAACCAAGAGGATATAAATGCATAAAACCAAGAGGATATAAATGTAAATTTATTATAATGTAGGGACATGGATACAAAATACCCTAATATTTATAAGCTTTAAAAGAATTAATCGTACTTTACCAAACATCAAACCTAAACATTTTAGGGTTAGTTCCTATTTGGTTTATACAAAGAAACCTAAACCCTAATATTTATAAGCTTTAAAAGATTCGGTTTCTTCTGTTATGTTCGATTTTTGTCAAATCCAACCTGTTGCTATCCCTGTTTGTAACTGCCCCTTTCTTTGTTTAAGATATTTTCAGATCTTTTAAGAATCTTGCGGAACCAGTGACACCATGCCACGAGTTGAACCGAACCTTACGTACGTGTTAGATTCTCAGTCAGTTTACTCAGAATTACGAAAATGCCACTCGACAACCTAACCGTTGCCGACATGACAGCGAATGCCCCACGCAGGAGCCACTAATGCAAACGACTACCGACAGACAACCGGCCGAAGCAGTTAAAGCCGCAACACGGGCGTTTTCAACGCATTTACTCAGCGTTCACGCTAAGCCGTTTACGTGTTCTTAATTAGTCCGGAAAAACACGTGGCAAATTCTAATCGGTTTGCTTCCTATATTATTGTAATTAGATTATGAAGACTTCTACATTTCATCTTCGTTGGAACTTGGGAGGACTTGAACCTGCGTTGCAAATTCTTGCGTCCATCTCGGCTTGCTTCGATTTCTTTTCTCGAAAGAGAGATTCTGAGGAGAAATCTGGATTCGTTGTTTTTCCAGGCGGCAAAATTGTTGTAGTTAATGCGACAGGTACGCGTCTCAATGCGTGGGAGAGTCGTCGGGCCGAAGCTATAAATGTGAGATTCTGCTAGCGAGGATTCTTCATGCAAAACAGAGTGGAAGGGTTTTTTTCTGTTGTAAACGAACGTTGGGGTGGGGTTTTTAAGCACTCGGTGTTTTCTTTACAGTGTTTGCAGATATTGGTGATTGCTTCTTCGCTTTTTCCATTTTCTTGAGCCTCTCGGGAGTTCAAAGATCGACTTTGGGGTATGTGGATTAATTATTTCTCCCCTTTTCCTTTTTCAATCTTTAGAATTTCTTACGGGTTGCTTTGTTGAAATTGGACGGAGTCTGGCGACAATTTGGATGGTTTAGAAGACTTTGCTCTTTGTGGTGTTTTTGTGGGGTTTCTCATCTTGATGTTTGATTGTTCTTTGTTTATTTCGAATTGGGGGTGTTATTTTGACTTAAATGTGTTTTCTATACCGCAACTTGTCGGGTTGTGTCTATATTTAAGCTGTGATTGGTTGTTTTGTTTAGAATCTTGTAAATACCTTTCTTGTTTGTTTAAGATCTCAGCAGCGTCTTTTATTCTTTTCAAACAGCTTGATGTTGAATTTGATTTTTGCGTTCTGATTTTTTATTGTATAAAGCAGCACTAGCAAAGGTTGAAATCTAAAGGACATCTAAAGAAAAGAAAAACTGAATAAATAAATATAAAGAAGCATTCAATCAAGGAATCGCTTTTCTAGTTTTATTTTTAGAAGAAATGTTAAAATGATTTCAGCCCTTGAATGTGTCTCTGAAAGAGTATGTAATTGAAAGAATCTCATTCTCTTTATCATTTTTCCAGGTCAAGGGCTCTATATAGTGTCGCCGATTTTGGTTTGAAGAGATATTGGGTTCTTGAATTAAGAGTGTGATTGGTTTTAGGTTAAGGAGGAATTCTTGCCAATTTTTGATGGCTGTAAAGGATGAGAAGGTCGTGAATGGAAGTGATGGTCGTCTTTCAGGAGAAGTCAACAAGATTCTGCTATCTTTGGCATCCAGCTGGGGCGATGTCGATGATTTAAGTGCATTGCAGGTGATCCCACTTAAGGGTGCAATGACAAATGAGATTTACCAAATAAACTGGCCCATGAAGACTGGGGATATCCCCAGAAAGGTTCTGGTTCGGATTTATGGTGAAGGTGTTGAGATTTTCTTTGACCGTGACGATGAAATTCAAACATTTGAGTGCATGTCAAAGCATGGGCAAGGGCCTCAGCTTCTTTATCGGTTCCCAAATGGACGGGTTGAGGAGTTCATTCACGCAAGGGTATGTGAATGTTCCTTTTATTATCTTTGAAGTATTTTTTATTTTTAATAAATTTATTACTAGTTTCAGTTTCCTTTTTGATAACACAATGGAAAATTTGGGAGAGACAGAATTTTGATGTTCTATCTTTTATGTTGCTGGAAATCCTGAAATTATTATCTTGAAAGGTTAAAAATCATCTATTACCTTCCATGGTAGTAATATATTTTACCCTTTGATAGTGATTTAGGAGAGGAGATGATTTGAACCAACTGAAAGTTTGTAACAGTTTAATGGATTAAGGTTCTTCAGACACTCTAGTACCCACGTCAACTGAAACAACTGAGAAAATTGAGCCAGCCCTCAAATTATAGCATTCTTCCGTGAGTTTAAATCATATATAGTTTTCTTGTTCATTGAAAGCATATCTCAAGGGTTCTTTCTGTAATAACTTGATGTGAAGATGCTTTTATAATATGTCAATGGATTTTTTTCCCTTTCTTTCTTTTCTTTGAATCCTGAGCCCATCTAAATACTAATACAGGTTGTCAGCGATTTGGCTTTTTCTCATATCATAATCTAGAGTAACAAAGAATAAAATGACTGATGCACAGCCAGTTACAGATCTAGTTAAATGATGTTGAAAGCACTATTTAGACACTGTAAACACCTAAAAGGGATTGAATAGGTGTAATTGCGGAATTTTGTGTCTCAACCAAACGTCGAAACAAAATCTAGATGAATCATATAAACAAAATTAATTGCAGAAAATTTAAAACATAAATACAGCAATTTTGTTAACGAAGGGAAGAACTCTTCAAAGTAAAAACCCTCCGGGCTATAGGCACCACCCAAAACATCTCCACTATAAAAAGGAAGAACTTATAACCAGTGGATCAGACTAGACAATAACTCTTGTTAACTCTAACACCCTAGACTACACTGAAGAACCTCTTCAGATCAGCAAGCTTCATCAACTCCAGAACTTATAGATCCTTTCTTGTGGAGACGAACAAACCTTGTTCAACAACTGGAACTCCAGCAACGTAACCTCCAATAGAACTCTGATGGATTTCTCAGGTTACAAGAAAACAAATAATAATGGTACGCAGATCTGGACGATCAATCCTCAACCAAACCATCACACGAGAGATCCTTTTCTTCTTTAAAATCAAGACCCGAAAATCTCTACCAATCTCTCAATATCTCCAGATTTTTCTCCACTTTGTAATTCCTTTTCAAAAAGAGATAAGAAGGATATCTCTTAAAGGAGAAAAAATAGGATCTAACAAATTTGATTTTGAATTGACATTATTAACCTTATTTTGTTCATGGAAAATGCCAACATAAATAATATAAAACTAGCAGATGTGATAAATGTTTGGAGTAAAGCTCTCAGAACTCGGCAGGAAAGGAGAAAATCAACTGGATGATATTATTTTGAAACTTATCATCCATATGTTATACCGTTAATCAAACAGTTTACATGTTTAACCATATGTTAGCTCTTTTTTCCCATCTGTATACTATTTTGAAACTTATACAGTTAATCAATTTATAATTGGCACCATTAGTTGCTTTCCTTCATGTATGGTTAATCAATTTATAATTGGCACGATTAGTTGCTTTCCTTCATGTAAAACTATTTCCTCTGTGTGTTTGTGCGTGTGAACGATGCATTATTAAGAAAACTCTAGGTTATACCGTTATAGTGCACTTCAGTGCGGCGGTTACAAGTTAATTTTATTTGCATAATTAATGTTGTCCTTTTGCTGGTTCGGCAGAAGTTAAAAAAGAATTGCATAATTATTCTGTGGATCCAATGTTATTTTATCACATATTTAATTCTAATATTGGTCTCATTTATGCTTTCTTTTTGTGATGTCCAGACACTATCAGCAGAAGACCTGCATGACCCCGAAATATCCAATCTGATAGCTGCTAAGATGAGAGAGTTCCATGATCTTGAAATGCCTGGTTCAAAGAATATTTGCCTCTGGGACAGATTGAGGTATTAATTTGCTTTTGACTTAGTTTCTGTATGTTAAGATCCTTACCTGAGTTTAACTTTTTTTTTTCCCTTCAGAAAATGGCTTCCTCAGGCAAAAAGACTCTGCTCTACTTCTCTTAAGGATGCGAAGGCATTTTGCTTGGACACTTTGGAAGAGGAAATCGATATTTTGGAAAAGAAATTATCACATACGGATCAAGAGATCAGGTTCTGCCACAATGATCTTCAGTATGGTAACATAATGATTGATGAAAAGACAATATCAATCACTTTAATTGTAAGTATCCTACTTCATCTATTGTTAATTATATCTATGATCTTCATAGAGAAGGTTTTTAACAAAAAAAAGAAGTCACTTCGTTTGATTTTAGGAAATTCCTCTTTCTCAAATTCACGGATCTATGTTCTATGTAATAGATGGGGCTGCCATATGGGAAATGATTCTGCCATTTAAAATCATCAAGAAATGATTTTCATCGTGGAAGCAACAACTGGATGAGATGATGAACACACTCAACACACACATGCATGCACTCATGTGTATACCATGTCAATTTTGCATAAGAAATTGTCAGTTTGTAGTTATCCCCTCTCCAGCTTAGACTGTTACTCTAGCCTAAATTCGACACAAAATTCCAGGAATACAATTTTGTTTGTCCTAATGATGGAAGCAAATTGCTTCTGTATCTCTGACCATGAGGTTTTTTCTGCTGCCACAAATTACCCCAAAAAGTGTAGGAATTAATTTGCTATTTCAAGCAAATGCGGCATATGAGATTATTAGAATTGGAAAAAAAAAAGGATTTTTATTCTGTAGGGTCTCTGTATCCAAAATTGAAATGATCTGTTAAATTGAACTTGTAAAATGCCCACTTGACTAAATAATCTGAATTTTTCATGAAAGTTATACCTGGGCCAAAAATATGTTGACCGATGGTTGCATCCCATTGTTGATGGAAATGGAATTTTCTACTATTGTTTGTGGCAATTTTGACCCTGTTGCATCAATTGTTTAATTTACAGTGCGGTTATAGTTGTTTCCTCTTAACCTGGATCATTTGTTACTGGTGTTTTAGTGACTCTTCTTGATGTGATAACAAGGGGAACCACATTTAAATCATTTAAATGCTCCCTTTTTTGTAGGATTATGAGTATGCAAGCTACAATCCTGTTGCATATGACATTGCAAATCACTTCTGTGAGATGGTGGCAAACTATCATACTGAGACACCTCATATTCTTGACTATAATAAATATCCTGGTAAGTGACTGCTTATTTCCATGTGCTATGTTATTTCCTTCTATTGTCTCCCTTTTAATGCATATAACTAAGAAACAACATGGTGCTGCTTATACTTCCGTTTTTTGGGATCCATACCATGTCTAATAAGTTTGCTGTTTTCTCCTCCTATGAAACAGGTCTGGAGGAGCAGCGAAGATTTGTTCGCACATATCTGAGTTCTTCAGGTTGGTCAATTGGTTTCCAGTTCACTATCACCCCATGCAACAGAGGATGCAGATTTATACTTGGTTTATATTTTCAACTTGTTATGACTAATATGCTCATGGAAGAGTCTGTCCCCCCATAGTTCATGGCACTGTGGGTTTGTTCTTGGCTGAGGTGTATAAGCATAAATACAGGCCTTACATTTACTTGACTAGGGGCATAATGTGTGACATAGTAATATAAATTCAAGGTGGAAATCAATAACCTTGTGTTGGTCCTGCAGGGTGACCTTACTAGGGGCATACCCATAGACCTTGAAATAGTTTTCATTCAAAGGGAAAAGATTGATCACTTCTACTGGTTCTTCAGCTGTTACCCTGGATATCTTGTATCGCCAACTATAAAACCATTAGGCATGTGTTGTCCATTAATTTGAGAAGGATCCAAGTTTCACACTATATGATCTAGTCTGATTTTGGATATTTTATCTTTATATTCTCAGTCATGTTTCATTCTCTTTTTGCTCATTGACATTTTTAAGTTTTATCATTTTGTTAGCCATGTCACTTAGAATGGCATGCCTTATATTTAAATATTCAAATTGGAATCTGAATCTTATGAGCATCACCAAATTCAATCCCAAAACCACTAAACCACTATATGAAGGCCGCAAGATACTGCACTTTATTTGGCTCTAGCCCTTCTGTTGTGGAATCAGACTTCAAACACCTAGATCTGGCATAAGCCCGACCCACGTACAGCCATTGGCGCTTTTCTTCGAGAATTTATATGAAATAGACCAGAAACACTCCCTAAAAGCCAGCAAAACAAATTTGTATGTGGGTTTCGTTTACCCGTATCTGAATATATGAATTACATGCTTTTTTGCTAATCAGTTGATACAATAATTATCTTTCTGTTACATCAATATTTTCCATCTTTATTTATGCAGGAAAAAAGCCAAGTGAGAGTGAAGTGGAGCAGCTGGTTCAAGATGTTGAGAAGTATACCTTGGCAAGCCATCTCCATTGGGGCTTATGGGGAATAATCTCGGTAGGTGTTTTGCTATTTGCTTTCATTGTTCCCGTAAGTACACAATCGGAGTATGAGATAACAAGAGATTTCTTCATGTATATTGGCTGAAACTTCTGTGATGAACTAATTATGGGTGACCTGCATGCATAAGAATCTATCCATTACACTTCGAGACATTGTATTAACCGTATTTCTTTTATTGTCTTCTTTGCATGGTGTTTTGAATTAAATCCATGGTTGGATTAATCCTGTAATTGTCTGCAGGAATATGTAAATGAAATCGACTTTGATTACCTGGAATATGCAAGGCAGAGGTTTGAGCAATACTGGTTGAAGAAGCCCCTTCTCTTGGGCACTGAAGGACTTTCCCCAAATGAAAGCTTTTAAAGGTTGTCTTGTCATAGTTGCAAAGAACATAGACGGTTCTTTTGTTGCCCAAGTCTGTAAATTACATATAATTTATTGTAAAACAGTCTGCATGAATGAGACCCTCAATGTTAACTCATGTGAAAGGATCAAGTATTGCCATATCTTTATGAATCACATACCGAGCATCTTGATTAGACCTGATTCGGAACTCTTTCATCCAACAATTGTATTAGTTTATTTTTCTTTTCCCTCTTTTCTTTTTGTGTGGGGTTGAGATTGTAAATACTTTATTAATTCGCATCATTTTCTTTTACTTTTTAACTCTTTTCTGTGGTACCATTATTTAGAAATATAAGGATGTCCGCTTTTCATAAAAATGTCAAATGTTAAGTCTGCGAGAAGTCTATTCTGCTAAGTGCCCCACTTCAACCAAGATTGCTTATATGTGTTGATCGCTTCGTTTATGTTCCTGATTATTGTAACAAATGATTACAATTACCAAAGAAGCTTGAAAGATTACTTTCATTTCAAACATGATAGTCATCTTCAACCTTTTATTTTCAGTTAGCAGTTATCCCCTTGCCCGTGCTTCGACATGCGCTCGAATGTTTGAATTTCATCGTCACGGTCAAAGAAAATCTCAACACCTTTGCTATAAATCCGAACCAAAACCTTTCTGGGAATATAAGATCCTGTCTTCATGGCCAGATTATTTGGTAAATCTCATTTGTCATTGCACCCTCAAGTGGAATTACCTACAACGCCGTTTGAATCATCGACATCACCCCGATTGGACGCCAAAGGTAGCAGGATCTTCTTGACTGCTTCTCCTGGAAGACGACCATCAATTCCATTCATGTACGTTGTTTACCCTCTGTGTGTGTTTGGTGCTTCAATGCAGTGGTTACAAAGTTAATTTTATTTGTGTTAGGGGAATCACGTGCATATGCATAAGTAGTAGTTAATGTAAGATTTTTACAGGATATACACCTAATAATATAGAAATAGTCATTTGGGCTGGTAGTAGTTCTGTGTTGGATGAGAGTGTTTCACCTGGAGCCAATCAGTGGTGCTAGCGTGAAACGCACGGATGGATGTCCATGTCAAGAGGGGGCCTCACACATTCAAATTCTAACCCAGCCGGTAGTTTTACAGAACCATCGGATTTTGGCTATGGAGGAAATGTTTTCTTGTTGGATATAGGCACTTTTATTAAGGATTTTGAAAAGGTTTATTATCACATATTTTATTCTAATATTGATCTCATTTATGATTTCTTTTTGTGATGCCCAGACACCACCAGCATAAGACCTGCCCGACCCGGAAATATCAACTCTAATTAGCTGCTAAGATGAGAGAATTCCATGATCTTGAAATGCCTGGTTCAAAGAATATTAGCCTCTGGGTCAGATAGAGGTATTAATTTGTTTTTTACTTACTTTATGTAAGTTAGTTAAGATGCTTACCTTGTTTTTTTTTTCTTCACAAAATGGCTTGCTCAGGGCCTCAGGCCAAAAGATTCCGTTAACTTAAAATTGATTCAAGTTAAATGGGATTCACTTTTCAATAGGTAAATTAAAATTTTGTCAATAATTAGTTAAATTACGCAATGATATACGTAATAATAAAATTATCAATAATGATTTATTTGGCGTTGAAAATTGTAACCATTTTTGATTAAAAAAAGTAAAACAAACTAAATGAATAATTTAATACCAAAAATATATGTACAATTTTAATTAGCTATCATTGAGTTCACAATTCTTTTAACAGGGATAAAATATCAATAAAAATATTGGAATGGAAATTTTGAAATTAAACTTTAATAAGAAAAAAATGGGTGGCTAATCAAAAAAATTAATTCACTTACAAACACAGATTTTTAATAGGATGGTCCAATTTTTTTTATTTTTTTATTATTATTATTTTTTTGGGTAGGAAACACAGGTCAAACTAATCGCTACAACTAGTAACTTGCCTCACCCTGCCTCTAATGGTTAGGGTTTAGTATTATCAAATTTGGGTTAGGGCGAGTTCGTGTTTATCCTTACAAGCTGGGAGAGACTGCGAGGAAGTTGGAGAAAAGTAAATATTGATGGAGTCGCTAGGGGATGCCCGGGAGTTGCAGGGATAGGTGCTGCTGTTCGAGACTCTGATGTAAGGTTACTAGGTGCTGTTGCGCTCAATATTAGGATAGAAAATGCGATCTTTGCGGAAGCTCGGACACTGGTGGAAGGCATCAAGCTTGCACTTGCTCTGAACAGCTCCAATGTCATCATAGAGAGTGATTTCAAAGTACTGGTGAATTGTATGGTTTCGGAAAACTTAGCTCCTTGGAAGATAGCACACCTTATCGAGGAAGCTAAGCATCTTTGTGGTTTGTTAGTCAATGTGAAGATTGTACGTTCTTACAGAGAAGCAAATTTTGTTGCCGACAGACTTGCCAACTTTGTTGCGGACCGCTTTTCTTGTTTCTGGTCTTCAAAATTTTCGATTAAAATCAAACAATCTGTACTGGATGACCTACTTGGAAGAACCTTTGGTTATCAAAAAAAGCAAAAAAGTCTCGCTCAGTCACTTCTTATACACACGTGCAGCCCTTCTGGTTTGTTTAAATCTGTTCCCTCCTCCAACGTGCGCACCCCTTACAGGAACCCGCCTTCTTCCTTCAATCGAGTGAAGAAGGATTTCAGCGAAGAGGAGGCGAGAAAGCCAGGTACGCCGGCGACCCCCTGTTACTCCCTCTCTCTCTCTCTAACACCTGCAGGCACCACCCCCTCTTCTTCTCTCTCCTTTCGCTTGCAACCTCCTACCCTCTCTTCCCCTTCTCCTCTCTCCCATAACTCACATCCTCCTTTTTCCCTCTATAATTTTCCAGTATTTTGTTTCCGATCAAAGTCCCGCATGATCGCCTGTGCCGTTCAGATCACCACCGGAACAGGCGAGAAAACGAAATCTCACATATTTAAGTTGCGAATTGAATGGAACGAGCGCACAAGGCGTTGGTTTCGTCTATTTCTTACTTTATTATGGTGGTATATCGAAACTGGTGCCGGTTTTTGTCGGCACGGGCGAAATTTCACCGGAACGGCTTCAGTTGCCGGTCGAGAGAGCCTCAGTAGTGAGTCATTGCAGTGATCGCACTTTGGACAGAGAGATTAGTGCTAACTGAGAGAGAAAGCAAACTCAAAATAACGAACAGTTCATTCGTGAGGAGAGTTTAAATCTCTCAAGAATTAGAAAAAGCACATTCCCTGGTCTGACTTTTAAATTCTTGTGTCACGCGTGAATTAAGCTCTAAAATTTTCACCCGTGAATCCTAATTCTTGTAAGAATTGGTCAACTAAACACCGGAATTTAAATTTATACATTCCAATTCCAATTCTCACCCCGATCCAACGTACTATTATGGGAAAAGCCCTAACTTCGTCCTTTTATGATTTTGTTTCTCAGAAACCTGAAAAGAATGAGCGAAAAACCTAGTTGATGGCGACTGGTAATTATTCATATCACAGGATTTTATTTGTATTTTGCTCTCTCTCGCTCATTCTGAAATTTCGTTATCATCTCCATTTTATACTTCCTTTTAATAGTGAGGAACAGTTACTGTCATGGCACAAAGGTTTGGAAATGGTGTCAGTTGGTCTCACGGGTTATTTTTACAGTTTATCAGTTGTCCATTTTTCCCGTAGAAAAAAATAATTCGACACGTATTGTTCCAAGGATGATCTAAGATCAATTATAGTTAAGTTATTCCACTAACTTGATCACTTCCACCCTCCTTCCTCACTTTCTTCTTGTGTGTAGTTGTTGATGTAGTTAGGGTTTGCTTTGATCTGGATTTTTCAATCTGGATGAGCTATTAGGTATCTATATCCATTAACAGCGACTCCAGTCCTTCTTTTTAGTAGTATTAGTTTTCCTCTGTCTTAACTTTAACGTGGTAGAGAACTCTGGGAAGGCCAATTTTATGGCTGCCCCTGGTTCCAATTTTGATTTCTGGTCGGATTAGTTGATTGGAAACATTCCTCTTAATGAAGCTTTTTCTAGAATTTATCGGGATTACCCAAAACGAGTATTGTTTCCTTTAATCAAGGTATTCTGTTACTTAGGTGGACTATTTTCTCGCAATGATTTATGATTTCATTATAGCTCTGGGTAATTTCCCTCCCTGTGTGGTGAACAGCAATTGTTTGTCCATGGTCTATGGGAACCAGTTGTGATTTGCTGGTTTCAGTTCAGTTGTTGTACGCGTAAGCCACTTTACTTGACTGCTTGATCAGGTTAGCATGGCAAATAGCAAATATGAGTATGTGAAGTCCTTTGAAGTTGAAGATGAGGTGATGTTTCCTAATTTGATTGTTGTTCAAATTGACGGTTGCAATTTTCACAGGTAATTTCACTTTGGATTTTGCCTGAGTTTCATTGTTTCTGTTAAGAAACCTAAGTGATTTTGATCATTTCATCTCCTGAGTGTTAAATTTATGTTGAGCTGTAGTTTTTATGCTTAACCTGGGAATATTTCGGCAGATTTTCTGAGGTTCATAAATTTGAGAAGCCTAATGATGAGCAAGCTTTGAATTTGATGAACGCATGTGCAATGGCTGTGTTAGAGGAATATCCTGATGTAGTCTTTTCGTATGGATTCAGTGATGAGTACAGGTGCTTGTTGCAACTTGTTTCATGTGGTTGATATAAAGTATCCTCTTTTGTACCCATTTGCTTAATATATGTCTTTCCCCTGTTGATGGTATGGTTTTCAGCTTTGTTTTCAAGAAGACATCTCAGTTCTACCAGAGGCGTGCCAGGTTCTTATTTTCTAACCATTTAATTTTTAGTTTCTTTTTATCTTCTATCATTGCTGCACCTACATTATAGATGCATGCTCAAGTAATGTTGGAAAGCAATGCTTTCAGAACAAGATTGAACCAAACGGTTGAATCATGGAAATCTTGAACCACTTACGAGTTACGAGAATTGTTTTTTATGGGATTTTGTTCGTCTTTACTGTGATTTTTCATATTTATCCAATTTTCCCACTTTTTTCTTTAAGAACCTATTTATGGCATCATTTACTGACAGGTCATGCTGCATGAATGGACTTTGAAACTTTCAAGATAGTGTTGTGACCTGTTGTCCCATCTTAGAGATATACATAACCCTCTTTTTCTTTGTATGCATGAAGGATGCTTTCAGGGAATCATTTGTGGATATCCTCAACACTCGACTGTATTATCCCAAACATGCAATCTGTTTGAAATAATTGACTTTATGTTCCTGTTATAAACTTTGCAGCAAAATATTGTCCCTCACTGTATCATTCTTCTCTTCCGTGTACACCATGAAATGGAAAGAGTTTTTTCCCCAAAGAGAGTTGAGGCTCCCACCTTATTTCCATGGGAAGGTCATATGCTGTGCATCAATGGAGGTTCTTCAAGCATATCTTGCATGGAGACAAGATGATTGTAAGCATGGATTGTTGAAACTGCACTAAGCACATTGAAACTGGAAATATCTTCAAAGACCTTGCTTGATTTCATTATGTAAATTAGGTTTTTTGTTTATATAGTAGATTAATGAATCAATGAATTTTATCCAGTCATTCTTCTTCTGTATTTTGCAGGTCACATCAACAATTTGTATGATACTTGTTTATGGCTGCTGGTGAAGTCTGGAAATACTGAAAGGGAAGCACATGAAATATTAAAGGTACTCGCTGCTGATATTTTATTAATGTTTGTCTTTTACTTAAATTTTATTCATTAAAATAATTGCCCAAGCACATGAAACATTAAAGGTTCTGACTGCTGACATTTTACGTATGATTCTTCTACTTAATGATTCATTAAAAACATTTGCCCTTGTTGATTTCTGAATCTGTTTGACCAGTTTTGTTCTTTTTTTTTGTCCTTTCAGTGGTATAATGTGATAGTCAGACATATCATGATAAGCTTTTTTGGAAATAATATTTTTAGGTCTCCTGTTTTTTTGTTTTGTTGTTGTAGGTGAGGCAAATAAAAATAACAATAAAAAAATGCCTTCTACTGACTGTTAGGGTTGGCAACATCAATCCTTTCGTCCATCCCAATGTATTAAAAATCATACTTTTAGTCAGATTACGAGCATCGAAAATCTTTTTTGATCGATTCTATCCATGTTATTTTTGGTCTTCTTTTTTAACTTATTAGATCTTTTAATCAGTATCCTTCCATATCTTCTCATAGCTGCAATATGTTACATGGACCCAGGTACAAGTGTCGGGTGTGGGTACGTGTCTAAGAGTCGGATTCACTTGACCTTCAAAACTTAGGATAGGGGGACTCGGTTGAGAAGTGTCCAAAATTTGGATAAGGATACTGGGATTCGGCTGAAAAGTCTCCAAGTAAATGTCAATAATGCCAGTTAGAAGCCTAGCTTTCATATTTCTGTTTTGCATCCCCCCCCCCCCATATTTTTCTTTTTAAGTCATTGCTTGCAATTTTTGAGTTTGAGAATATAAATTCTTTCTTTGCAAAAACTATTATCTTTTTTAATTCATTTCTTGCAAGTTAATTATTTGATAATTATTTTCTGATTGATCTTGGGTTGCCATGTCTAAGAGAACATGCAAAGGATCCGACACATATCCCATACCCATGTCGTGTCGTGTTAGACACGGGTACTTTGGGTCGTGTGAATTGTCCATGTAACAACCCGCATCCCTAGGTTCTAGCTTTATACGCATAAACTATTTTCAACTTTCTTCTGTCTTCTCATATCCTTTTTTTTTTTAAAGCTTTAAAAGAAATGAAAAGAAAAGAATGTGCTCTTTTTTAGTACCCAATTTTTTCAAGCCGTATCACACATCTATCTCAATATCCTTGTTTTAGCAGTGGTCATCCTATGCATATCTTGCTTCTTTACAACATTATGCTTCATACATCATAGTAAGCTTGATGGCTATCTTGTACAATTTGCCTTTTAGTTTATGTGTAGCACATTGATTGCATAACAGTCCAATGGTGCTTCTCCACTTAAGCCGTTAAAATCTAATTCCATATAGATTTCACCATTTTATTTTCTGATTATTTCAATATATTTTATTGTCTCTTGGGATAAATTTGTAATCTTTACAAGTTCCTTAATCCTTTCTTGCAAGAAGGAAAAAGTCAATTTGATTTCATGTTTTTTACTTTTTAAGGTTATTAGATGTTTAACTATTTTTTGTGGCAAGAAAAATGGAGTAGGTGAATGGAAGAAAGGCATTTGCATTGTATTCTTCACGTGATGGACATGCATGGCAGTTGGGGGCGTGCTTCATAGATGTTTCCTCAAAGGAAGATATGTTGGTCAAATTTTGCATGATTTGTTGATTGGTGTCTACTTTTGGTGTTTCAATACTTTAATTTCTAACACATACACATACTTTTTTTATTTCGTCTAATACTATCTTGATCAATAATGGTTAAAGAACTCCTCTACCTCCTTCCACTTCTTATGTTGTCCATTTTCTATTCAAAAACTCCGTGATCTTTAACAATGCATTGATATTATGGTTTTAGAAATCTGCATGGTGTTTACTATTTAATGGATTGTTGTTGAGTATTTTTGCATGTGTTTTCGAGTTTCAGAATATAAACCAAATTTGTGAAAAGGAGCTGAGTTGACCTGAAAATCGCCCTGTTGAATAATTTTTTGTGTGGCTGTTTTAGTCCTTATTGTTCCATTCTATTTGCCACCAAAGGGTAAATATATGAAAATTTTTCTTGATGTCTTTAGCTTCTGATGTTTCATTTTCATTATTAATTTTCACTACTAAATTGAGTTTCTTATAAGGACATCTGTTTATAACTAATTAAAGTTTTATACATTTATTCTGCAGCATGCTTCAAAACAGGATAAAAATGAACTGTTATTCCAGCAATTTGGCATCAACTATAAAAAGCTACCTGACATATTCCGCCAAGGTTCTTGCCTTCTCCGAAAAGAGGTTACCTCCATTTTATAAGGAGAACTTATAATTATTATCTTCTAAAACCTAGATAGTCAAGTAAATATGACTTTATATATGTGTGAGTTGGACAGAATATTGCCAAACCAGAATTATAGTCTTGATACATGGAGTTGCTTTTGTGTTCTCATGTCTTTTGTCACTACTAGTACTTCCCACATGCGTCTTGCTTGTTGTTGCTCGTTAATATTAATATGATCTATGCCACTCTTCTATTGCTTGTTCTCACGTATTCTCTTTCTTCGATAGTCTACCAATTGTGGTTGTTGGACTTTGGCTTTTACTTTGTTTTCCCCTTTTTCTCTGTTTTAATAAATTTTTTCTCAAAAAAATGTATTTGGTGTTTTACAGATTTTTTGCAACTAATACATTCTAATTTTGGTTTATCTCTATTTTCTATAGAGAAGCTCAAGTTATTTTATTTTGAACTCCATTTATACATTGTCTTGGCAAAGTTAAAAATATATATTTTTAATTCCTTTTTCTCACATGGAAGATATTGTGATGTATATATTGTGAATGACATAATTATTAACTCATATGTACCTATAACATACATTTTGAGTATTTTACAACTGCTTCTTCTCAACCCCTACGAGGGGCAATTTATTCACCACCACTTGTCACCTACATTTTTATGACCATTATCAAAACTTTATTTTCCATCATTGCTGTTGTTATTGTTACACTACTGTTGTTGCTGTTGCCATAAGGCCCGTAACCACCCACCATCTTCAGCCGTTAATGTCAACCTTCAGTCACTGTTGTTTAATTCTGGTTATAAACCTTCTTTATTTGTCTGCATGCATGTTTTAGTGCCATAAAAACCTTATAATTCCAATTCCGTGCCATAAAAACCTTGTAATTCCAATTATATAAGGATTTAGAATTTCAATAATTTTCAGACTTTATAAGTCCAATTATATCTGAATCCCAATTCTGTTGATTGGAAACTAATATTCTTTAACTCCAATTCTAATTTCATTTTCAAAGCACATCATATGATATTCTGGTTTTTGATTATCTCTTGTTATGCAGGGATGATCTGTGTTCCATTGTTTGATCTCCATTTCTATCTTGTCTAGCTGAAATGATCCTTATAAGTTTTTATTTTTTTTTTCTAGGTGGAAGATATCGTGAAATACAATGAGAACGGAAATCCTATAAAAAGATTGCGGAAGAAGGTGATAATAACTCATTCTGATAATATAGCCGGGAAAAGCTTCTGGAATAAGCACTCAAGTCTTCTCATTGAATTAGGACAATTAGCAGATGATATAAACAAAGTTAGACCAGAGTATATTAGGTCTTTCCAAGTTGAAAATAAGTTGATGCCATCTACCTGGATAGTAGTCCGGATCGATGGCTGCCATTTTCATAGGTAATGTTTTTAAACATAACTCCACTGACCATACTTTTAAAAAATTATCCTAGCTTGTTATATAATAAATGAAAATATATAACATGTGTACGTATGTATGGAAAGGGGTTTCTGATCTGTCTTTCCATGTTTAAATTCCAAGATAATCATGAATTTTGAAGCTAGGATGGATGACGTGCCAATCCTAGACTTTCAAATTGTTCTTTTTTAATTATGTAATGAATGTCCTTTGGATGGGACATGCAAACAGCCTTTGAAAAATCTAGTATCATTCATATATCTACTTGCCTTTGGGAATTTTTGTAATTGAAGCCATGCATTATTTAAACCATTCAAATTTTCACTATTTCTATAGTATTTGGCCAGATTACATGACGTAAAGATGTTGCTCTTTTGTCACGTGGAAAACATTTTTGGGATAAAACCTTGATATGTTGGAGGAATCTTGCGGAAGGGCATGTTGACAATTGTGATTTCACTAACTCAATTGCTGGTGTGAAAATTGCATCACGTCAGGAATTTTTGTATGTTTTTTGTCACCTATTTACTATACACATGGGCACACGCATGTTGCTTGGCTTGAAGATTTTGGTAGGAACCATCAAGTTGTGGCTATTCCTTTTTGTGTTTTGGCATGGGATATATGTGGACATCTTGACTGGGGTTGTTAGTGAGCCAAAGCTACTTAGGCTTGAGAGTAGCCTGACCTTGAAAAGAAGCTCATTTTCTTGACATGCCTGATGGAGCTTGGGTTAGTTTGGTTCTTGTAATCTGTTGTGTAAAATATTTATAAGTTTACATTGTTTAGAAAAGTAAAATAGTATTTATGTTTTAAGCACAATTTTTTTTATTTTATTTGTGTTGTTCTAATTCTTTTTAACTTTGTATATGTCCTATTTATTGACCTTAGAGATTTACAATTAGTAGTCCTTGGGTTCATTTGGTCAATAATGCTATTGGATAGTAGCTTCAGTAATTCAAGCTTGAGCCTAAGAAACGTTACCGAGCTTGCCCAAAATGTTTTAGCGAGGAAAGTGGAAGTTTACATCGGTCATGATCAGTGTTCGTTGTCACTGCCACTAGTGTGTTTTGGAACAAATCCATAAGAGTTTTGTTTGATGGAAAACCACCAAACAAAATCATTGGAATGAGTGAAAAAGTTGTTCTGTTGAAAATCAGCTGACACACAGAATTTGATGATTCAGTCAATTTTGGTCAACTTCAGAGGGAGGGAACTTACTTGGGCTTCCTTCGGCGTTGCTTCATGTTCATAGAGTCCAAAGAGTCTATTGTGTGTAAGTAAGAAAAAGGAAAAAAGAAAATACAAATTGTATGGTGTTATATCAGAAATGTGTCCAAGAAAATGATTGCTGGAGTTGGAACTTGCATTTTTTATGTAATATTTTGGAGTCGGAAATGTAGCCACTATTTCAGCTGTTGGGTTGTTTAAGTGGGCAGCAACTAAGCTCGAATATGGATGTCATGAAATGGTTATGGTGCAAATCAGTTGAGTTCTTAGAAGTTTTTTCAGCTATTACAATCATGGACAAAACGTCTTTGATCCTTCAGGTATGCTGTGACAGCCCTTTTCCCTTTAAAAATTGGTTTCTTTATGTGGACAGTTGTGCTTGGGAAGATTTTAACTTCAGGTAATCTCATGAAATGTTGCTAGCAGCTGCCTAATAGATGCATGATGTGTAAAGATCAAGTTGGAATGGTGGACTATTTATTGATTCATTGTAATGTGGCTCATGCAATATGATTTGCTTTCTTAGCTAAGTTTGGGAAGCAATGGCTACAACTGAAAGAGTTACATCAAGTTTTTTTTAAGTAGAAAAGAAGAAAGGGTGTGTCTCTTATGGAAGTGTTATGGGGTCTGACACCTGCTTCAACTACTTGATCTTTATGGCAAGAGAGAAATGAGAGGATTTTTGTGATCTATTATGCAATTATTTTGGTCCTCTATTCTGGATTCTTGCAAAGGATTAGGGCTTAATTAAGTTATGATGTGTGAAAGTTTTTGTGATATGTTGGGGCTTTCTGTCCAATTTGTGGTATGCTGTACATTCTTCATGTATGTGTATGCTTTTTGTTTTTGAGCTGTTGCGTATTTGCTTACTATATTTCATCTTACCAATGATAGAGAAAAATTATCATTTTCATTTCATATGTGTCTCTTCAAATTAGAGATTTAGAAATTTTTTCTAAACATTTACTTAGACAATTAATTTTATAAATACAAAGTAGTTTTAATTAATCCAAAGTGTCAGTGATTGAAAGACTAGAGAAGATACAGAGAGATTTTCTTTGGGCAGGTTGGGAAGATACCCAAAAGTATCATTTGGTTTCATGGAGGGAGGTATGCAAAGCCAAAAAAGAAGGAGGTTTAGGCAATTGGAATTTATGCCTATTCAATCAAGCTCTATTGGCAAAATGGTGTTGGAGTTTCGGTCAGGAGGTGTCAACTCTATGGATAAATTTGATAGCTGTCAAATATGGTTATAATAATGAGATATGGATGCCCGACCAAGTGAATGGTAATATAGGATGCAGCTTATGGAGACTGGTTTGCAGATTTTCACATTTGATTCTACATGGAGCAAGGTTTAAGTTGGGGAAAGGAGATGGGATAAAATTTTGGCATGATCCATGGTGTGGAAATGTTGCTCTAAAAGAGCTTCATCTAAATCTATATAACATATCAGTTAGGTCTCAAGTTTTCATTTCAGATCTGTACTCCCAAGGGGAAGAAGGTTTAAACTGGAATTTACATTTTAGAGGAGGTATGTTTGAATGGGAGATAGATACATTGGCCCAACTATTGGAAAACATTAATGGAAAGCATCCAAACAATGAGCATGATAGGATGAAATGGAGGTGGAGTAAGGATGGGGAGTTTTCCGTAAAGAGTCTTTACAATCGTATGAGCAAGCAAGATGTGAGTTTCACTGTCTCTATCATGCTGTGGCAATCTATGCTACCATCAAAGATTGGTTTCTTCATGTGGATAGCGGTATTGGACAAGCTATTAACCATGGATAATCTGATGAAGAGAGGGTGGCAACTCCCAAACAGGTGTGTCCTATGTAAATCAAATTTGGAGACAGTAAATCACTTACTTATTCATTGCAAGGTGACAAATGAAATCTGGAACAAATTTTTAGCAAGATTTGGAGTATCATGGGTACAACTCAGAGAAGTGAATCATGTCCTCTCTTCTTGGAAATGTAGTAAGGGGGTTTCACAAGTTCAGATGCTATGGAGACTGACACCAGCAGCTATTCTTTGGTCAATTTGGAAGGAAAGGAATAAGAGAATCTTTGATAATAAGGAGAGGTCTCTTAGTGCCTTATTTAAGTATGCTCTAAGCTTTCTTCTCTATTGGGCATCGAGCTCGGAGTCTTGTTAAAATTTTTGAAAATTTTCACAAGACCTTCAGGATGTATTACTTTGTGAAAATTTCAGGGAGTTGTAGTGACCTTGGTGAAATCAACTATACACTCTTGGTGTACAGCTTTGTAACCCATGCTATTTTGATCTTCTAATTTAATATAATCCTTATTACCGATAAAAAATTAATGCAAATTCAATAAATATTTGGCTGAGACTTTGATAAAATGGTGGTAAATGTTATAAACAACCAAAAAAAAAAAGAATGAATTTCAGTTTGTTTTTTTAATTTTTTATACTTTTTTTTTTTCGAGTTTTTGGAATTTCTCGAAATGGTGGCATGAATGGTGTGCCAATGAAATTTCGGGGAATGGCATGTGGAGTTTGGGTCACATTGAAGCGAGCACGGCGAATCTTGGTCATGATTAATTCTCCTTTTTTCAGACTTCCAATTGCAGTTTCTGTTGTTGGAACTTGTTGAGTCCTTGATCCTTATATTTTATAATGTCATGTGAATTTATTGCAAATCTTAACAAGATAAATAAATCCAAAAAGTATCAATGCCATGAATCCTAGTGGCTTGTTCAGAAAGTAACAATGTCATTAATCTTAGTGGCTAGAATGATATGTTTATTTTTTGTTTAGCCTGAAATATTCTGCTAACAGAAATTAATCTCGTTCTTGTCATTTTTGTTAGATTTTCTGAGGTTCATGAATTTGAGAAGCCAAATGATGAGCAAGCCCTGAATCTTATGAATTCATCTGCAGTGGCTGTGTTAGAAAAATTTTCAGATATAGTCTTCTCATATGGGGTTAGTGATGAGTACAGGTACTCTATTTATTTAATGTGTCATTATGCTTGATCTTACATATGTCTTTTCTGCTCTTCAGTTTCTTACATTGTTGATGTTTTTGCTCCCAGCTTTGTTTTGAAGAAGGAATCTCAACTTTACCAGAGGCATTCCAGGTTTCTCTTCCTTTTTTACCCTTTTTGATCACACAACTTTGTTGTACTGTACTAAAATTGTGGATGAAAAACTGAGGTTGGAAGGATAGTAAAGATCTCCTTTCTTGTTGAGTTTGCATAGTGCGTATATGTGGTGTTGGGAAACCATCTGTCCATGGGTCAGTAAATTGGTGAGATCTCCTGGCAATAAGAATACCGATCACAGATCATTCTATTTAAATATGAATTAAAGAGAATCTTTTTGTAGTGGTCCCACATGTCGACATTGACATGTTCCTGGACACGTTGGCACCTACTTTTGGCATGTGTTATGTCCTGAATTCCCCCTTTAAAATATTTCATAACAAACCATATTAAGGTATGTCACATAAAAAAACTTATAACCATTTAACCACAAAGTAGTTTATAAAGTCAAGAGGATGAAAAACGGAATGATAAGGTCAAGTCATGTGAAGTTGAATAAAATGAGGCAAAATCTAAGTTTTAGGGCTTAGAACCAGAAACTTGAGCGGTAGATTTTGACTGTTGTCTTGCTTAAAAAAAGAAAGGAACCCACCATAACACCATGAAAGAGGCCAATCTTACAAGTATTTGCTTGTTCAAATGACAGGCTTTTTATTTCTTTATTTTTGGATGTTGAACAACCATTCGAAAACTTTGGTCAAGCCTGAAGTTAAATACAAAATCCAAATTTTTAATGACTTATCAGATGGGATTTTGATCTTTCTATGCATCTGTCATGTCTGATTTTGAGGGCTTAAGAACCCAGAACTCCGATTTTTCAAATTAATAGGGCTCTAAACGGAAAAAGGTAAAACATATTCAGTCCCCTAGAGATATTAAGTATAAAAGATATCATAAATATTTCTTGGATATAAGACATTCTTTCATAAACCACATTCCAAGAATAATAGCTTTTTAGTCAATTTAAAAATTAATGTGCTACTTCTCTTTTTCACTTGAAATATACATGTATGTATACATAAATACATACAGTGGTTTCTATTTCATGTTTTGATTTTTGGACGTTCCTGTGACTGGACACTCACCTGTGTATCTATTTCTCCAAATTGTAGCTATTAAGCAATATCTGCTGCAGTTTGAAAATTAAGAATGTTTGATTTTGGAACGTTCCTATGACTGGACACTCACTTTCTCCAAATTGTAGCTATTAAGCAATCTTCTGCAGTTTGAAAATTAAGAAAGAAATTATATTGTAAAAAGGCTTCTAGAGATTACAGACTTCAAGGCTATTTTTGTACAACTAGTTGAGCTTTATATAGGAGGTCTCCTTCACGGGAGCCTATGGATTGGTGGATTTGAACTCCCATTTGTGACAACTGAGATATGCATTTTGGGTCTTTTAATACTGTTCTCTTGATTATCGTAAATGGCTACATGTCATATTTGGCTTACTTCCATGATCGCCTTTGCAGTGAAATAGTGTCCCTCATTGTATCATTCTTCTCTTCCATGTATGTTATGAAATGGAAAGAATTCTTCTCACAGAAAGAGTTGCAGTATCCTCCTTCCTTTGATGGACGGGCTGTTTGCTATCCATCATCTGAGATTCTTCGAGATTATCTAGCATGGAGACAAGTAGATTGTAAGTATTGGGATCACCCAATCTAGCTGCCCGAGTCAAGCACTTTCCTAAAACAGACCCCGTAGACTCATTTCTGTCCGGCATGTTGAATATTGTTCTTTGTCCCGCGTGTTTCTACTTAATGGACAACCTGAAATAAATTGTTTTTTTTGGGGGTTGGTTTCAGGTCACATCAACAATCAGTACAATACCTGCTTCTGGATGCTTGTTAAGTCTGGAAAGACAAAAGGCGAGGCACAAAATGCCTTAAAGGTGCCAAAATATCCTTGAAATTATTTAAGAAACTTTATCTTTTATGGAATATTATTTACTTTAATGTTCTTAGATCGGGTCTGATTTCAAACTTTTACTTCCGGTCATTGCTCAAATTTTGTTCTTTTGCTTTAAGATTTTCTTTGATGTACTCTTTCCATCATACAGATCCTTTATGGGTCACATTTTGAAGGCCAAGTTGTGAAAAAATTAGGGAACATGATGTTTCATAATATTATTTTGTGCATGTAAGCGATGGACTAGAAAACCTTTAATAATCGTCATTCTTTCATGCACTACATCGGAAAAAAAAAATTGAATTAAGTTTGTCTATTAGGCTTTTGGTTTTAGTGATTTCCTTCGCATTTGTGACACTTTGATAGATGCAGCAAAGTGGCTTATTTTCTCACCGTGGATGATTTTGGATAATGTTATCTTTTGACTTGGTGCCCTTGCCTTGGTGATGCTATAGTGTTCAACTTTTGACAGGAAGTTCAGGACCAGTGGGTTTAGAAATTTTTTGCAATGGTAAAGCGAGACTGTATGGGGTTAGAGACCATTAAAGCACCATTTAAATTTTTTGTCTGTGCTTTTAGGGAAAGTAACTCCATTGGATAACAGTTTTGTGCTTTAGTAATTTGCTGACTGAGATGATTGCTTTCAGTTTCCCTCATATTATCATGGAAGGGATCTTGTCTGCATCATCTCTTTGGTAGTCTATGCCTAGAGTGGCTTTTGGATCATGTTGACATGGTGTGGCTTGGTAAGTCCTTGGCATCAACTGTGAATCTCTTGGTTACCTAGGTAGGCAGATGGTCCTGCTGATTTTCTTGCTAATAAGAGTGGGGGAGTGAATCAATGTACAGGGACAACCACGTATGGTAGCTGTTGTATGAGAAAGTATGGGCATTGTGTGTCAATTAGGGATAGAACTTGTGACATATAAAGTAGAGACCTAGAGATGCACCTATAAGAAGGTGTGAGAGGATACATATTGAAAGGTGCAAGAGATCAAGAGGAAGACCTAAACTGACATGGATGGAGTTAATAAAACAAAACTTACATAAACATAAATTCATGGAGATATGATTTTTGATAGAATGGGATGGAGAGACAAGATTCTTGTCATTGACCCCACTTTGGTGGGAAGTGGCTTCTATTGGTGATTTTGAATTCTAATCCTATATGTGACGAATTCAAACCTAGTTGAAAGATAATCCTACATTTTAGGCTGAAAACAGTGAAGCTCCTCATCCTTTCCTAAGTGGTGACTAAAGGTGATTCCATTACAGTTATCTTTATGTAACTGGAAATGGAAGGGTCACGAGATAAAAAATTTAAAGGAAATTCAATTTCAATTTCTTCTGAAAGATGTCCCCATTTCCTGATGCCAAGATTGGCTAATGATATGGCTTAGTAATTGAAAAGGGTGAGTGACTCTCGCTTTTATAATTGGTGATGCGTTGACTGTGTTATTTCGCTCTTGTATTCTCTCTCTCATGTAATTTAATTTCTTATTGATGGTAAAACTGATTGTTTTGAAGCATTTGACTGAAAAATAGTGCTTGGCTGACTTATTCAAATTCTTGAATGATGCTGATGACCTACTACCAAATTATAATTAAAAAAATAAGATCCCCTATTTCCAACCAAAAAAAAAAAAAACTGCTACCAAATCTGTCTTAGGATTTTATGAACCCATTTTGAACTTATCCATGTCTAAATTAGCCACTTTGGATAGTTACTGTTCAGAATTTAGTTTATGAACAATATTTTAGTTCTACTGATGTTAGTTAATTTTTCAAATTTCAGCATCATATAATACTTAGTTTCCTTAATATAACTTCAGTGGCTTAGAGATGCATGATATCCTCGTAACAACTGCTGATGCCTCTAACACAGTTGTGCTGATGCTTCTAACACAGTTGTTTCCTTGTAGGGTACTCAAGCACGAGAGAAAAATGAAATGCTTTTCCAACTGTTTGGTATCAGATATATTGAACTACCAGCTATGTTACGCCAAGGATCTTCAGTTTACAAGGAAAAGGTTACTTTCTATCTCATCAAATGGAAAATATTTTGTCATCTGAGATTTTATTGTGGTGAACTTTGTAAACAACCTATAAATGGCAATGCTGTAGACAAGATGAGATAACATGAAGGTGGGACCCAACATTTAATGGGTGTTATAGAACCCACCATTTGATCGGTGTTATCTAGGGCATTCCTTCAGTGAATGTTGACTAGTTTGGATTATCATTGACTTTGAATATATTGCATTGTTTTTGTGAGATAGATTCCCAAAGTTGGTATTAACATTTGCAGTTCTTCTATTGATTGAAATTTTACCAGAAATTAGAAAGCAAAGCTGACGTACATGCAGTGTTTACAGCCTAGGAGTTAGGAGAAACACTAGAAAACACCCAACATCACTAAACAATACATAGCCTAAGAGAAGCCCTTGTTCATTCTTTGACCAGAAACTTATTCAGTCTCTTCTATCGATTCATGATGCTTTGTTAATTGCTCAACTTCTTGATTTTTTTTTCTTAATGAACGATGAAAGATGTATGAATTCAGAAAGGTAGGATTGCTCAACTTCTTGATTGGAATTCCCTCTTTGTAAACAGTAGTTTTTCTTACTTCATTTCTACATTTTATGCCCAAATTTTTTTTTCCATACAGACGTATATTTAATGTCATATCCAAACATTCAGCAGGACAAGGCAATTATGCACAATGAAGTTCAAGATCTTAATGAGAGATCTGGTGAGAAAGTGGTTGTAGCCCATTGTAATATAATTGATCCAAGATTTTGGGAAGCGCATCCAGAGATCCTAGATGAGAGGCCTCAAGTACTGCGATGCCCCCTTGATGGTAATTCTCTTCCTAGCTAACAAATTATAAGAATTTTAGGTGGAGTTTTGTAAAAACATTTTTAACAGGACAAGGCCAGAGACCTTTTTGTATTATTGAAGGTTATTTGACATTATAGTGTTACATCTATTTGTGTGTATTTGTGTTTATACGTATATTAGTTAAGGAAGAAGAATATATAGAAGGGGAACAGATGAGAAAATATGAAACCCAAAAGAACACAGGAAAACACCCCTACAATAGTTGAAAACACGGGCAGACCTGCCACTCCTACTCTTCCCTACTACAACATTAACAACATTCTTAAAGACTTGTTCCTTATCTCCTATGACCCTTGAAGCATCTCGGTTGGCAGAATACCTTTAAGCATGTCTTGCCTTCTTGGTCCTGTCTTAGCTAATTCACCAGTCATTTCCTTTGCAGATCTCAGAGCTTGTTTGAACGTGCTTTATCTGGTGTGTTTCAGCTAGTGCCTAGGATGACATGAGCATAGTTCCTCCTCCATCTAGATGAGCGTCATACTAGAATCCCATTCTACAACCAGATTTTGGAAGCCTTTACTTTGTGCCATATTTAACCCCATGAAGAGGGATAGGAGCTTTGCCTGACTATAATTGCCTTCACCTATGGGAGCATTATAATCATATAAAAAGGAAGCCTTGCAATCTCTAAAAATTCCTCCAATATTTGAAGGGCCTGAGTTCTCTATTGAACATTCATTAAAAGTGCCCCTTTGATTGGGAGAATCCACCGTGTAATGGTGGGTTTTTTTCCAGAAGAGGATTTGCAGATTGTGCACTGATGGTCTCAAATACTGCTTTAATAGGGGTTATGGTTTCAACAAAGTCTCTTATTCTGTTCTACATGCCATAGTATGGCTTGAAATAGTAGCCAATATATATAATACATGTACTTACCAATGAGGGCATTAGTATTACAAACTAGATGGAGAGCTCAATAGAATTTTGAAGAAAAAATTTCAGAATCCCGCCAAAGCTCAAGCCAGAATCTGATAGAAGCACCTGAGCCCAAGCTAAAGTGAACCTGTGAGTAAAAAGAGTGGGGTAGCTAGAACACACGGCCTTCCAAGGGCACTTTCCAATGGTTAAGCCTCTGCTACTATCATTCCATATGTTATATGCAATGACAAATTTACTTACTATTTCTTGTTACTAGAAACTATTACTGTCATTGTTGAAGCACCAAAGTCATTTAGCCAAAAGTGCTGAGTTCTTGGCAGAACCATGCCCTAAACTGATCGCTCCTTTCTATTTAGCTATACAGACAACTTGCCACTTAACCAATGATCTTTCTTGAAGCCTGCCCCTTCCCATAGGAAATTCCTTTGGACTTTCTCAATGGTATTTACCACTTTCTTGGGCATCTTGAGCATTGACCTGTAATATACCTGGAGATTTGCAAGATTAGGGTGATTCTTCCACAGAAAGACAGGGAGTTTCTATTCCAAGAGGCTAGTCTTTTTTTTTTCCTTTTAACTCTCTATAAGATTGGTTCCCAAAAGGTCAGATTCCTGGGGGAACCCTCAGAAGCAAACGTGGATAGGACATTGACCAAGAACCTACTGAGCAGCTTATAATAGTGTTTCTGCCTCTTCCAGATTTTTCCCAACTCTCATGTTTCTTCCATACTCTTCACTGAATTAGATTTTATTTATATTTTCAATATGATTTTATTCAATTTTATAATTAATATAGGGGAGCAGTTTTATAATCACTACTAGTATTTATTTATTTATTTTTTAAGTAATTAAGCACATGACTGTAAAACAACCATTCTCTGCTATGATTGTCAATAACATTTTAGTTCTATCATCATTATGGCTGCAAATGGATGTTGGAACTGGATTTATGTGCCAATGCAACTAGTTGGGATGAAGTTATTTTCTGGTTGTTGTAATTGCGGTTCTATGACTGGACATGTTATGTTAAGCCTTGAGTATCATTATGTGCAGTTAATTTGTTTTCATTGCTTATAACTTCATACTTTTAAGGGTTTCAAATGTACCATTTATCTTTCTTGACCTTTTACATGGATTTGGCAGCATCCCAAGTGAATCACATCTCTACTATGTAGATTCCAATCCTAGCATGGATTTGCCATAGACCAGGTGAAATTTGGTTGTTTGTCAAGTAAAAAAGTATAGGAATTCTAGAAAGTACTTTTAAGGTTCTGGTTGATTGAGCCAGTTGTTGAGAATACCAAGAACCAAATGAGATAAATAACCTTTATCTTTGCTAACAATTACAATCATGTTTAAAATAATTCCATATGCCTCTTGCAACTGTAAAATCATAGTATCGGACCTGCAAGCAAATACTTCCATATAGATTAATATATGTACTTGGTTTTTTAAATTGTTCTCTTGGTTTTAACCTACAGCATATATATTAATGTGCCTAAATTATAGTCCTTGAACCCTACTCTGGGGGTTTTCAAAACTGACACCCACTTACTTTGTTGGGTTTGATACTAGGATCCATATGAAGGTAGTTAAGCTTTCTTAAATAAGCCAACGTTGTATTTTTTTTTTCTTTTTACTAAAGCCTTTTGAATTCAGAATTTTATAAATAGCATTAAGGCTTCGTTTGGAACCTTGGATTGTGGGAGAAAAAGGGGATAAAAAAGGGAGAGTTGCTGGGGGAAGCACTTTTCTTGTTTGGTTGGAAGAACTGAGGAAAGGGATTAGTGATAAAATTTGTTGAAAAAATTCTCTTCAGTGATCAAGACCTCTCTCTCCCAAAGGGTAAAGATCCTGAAATGAAATAAAAGAAAGATAATTTCTTTTATTCTCTACTCATTATCTCTTTTATTGGCATCAACCTACCTTGCCATTAAGCATGAAATATTAAAATTGTCAAGAATCATCAAATTTATCTTTCTTCTCTGTAATTATTATTTTATTCGAACGCTTAAAAGGAAATACAAATCATTTCTTTTCTTTCGATATTTTGTTTTCTTTTCTTTCTTTCCATATCCAAGCTTCCAAACGTAGCCTAAATTTTTTAAGAGGGAACTCAGGAAAGTATTGTGTGGCTACTTATATACGAAACATTGGCCTCTATGAGCAATATGAGGTCTGAACACTTGTGAAATATATTGTTAGTTCATTGCCACTAAGCTAGCCTAAAATTCCATGATCAAAATGCAGCATGGATGGATGATTTTATCATTTCCAGACTTGCATACTAATCTTCACATGCATTCAGAACTCATTTGCTGATTACTTATCACTGTATTAATGTGTATGTATTAAGTTTTATTGTTATCATTATTTTTCTCAATGTGCTGCTTCAATTACTTATAACTGTATTAATGTGTATGTAAAACTCTCAATCATCATCTTGTGAGAGGTAATCATGTTGAATGAAGTTAATTTTTTTTATCATTTTTTATTATTCTGACCATTGATTATGTTTATAATTTTTTCTTTTTGGGCAGTTTCAGCTATATAATTAGAAGAGTATCCGACCTGGGTGTCGAAAGACAAAGTTCATCAGGTTCCTCGTTCTTGTGCGTTCTGAACTCCAGGCTTCTGAGATAAGTGTAGATTTATTACAAGTTTCAAGGTCTGGAAAACCTACAGAACTAGGATCAAATCCCTCAGAATGTAGGAGTCTTCAGATGAAATCAAGCTGTAAAGTTGATTTCAAAATCAACAATGGCTTGAGAAACAGAGAAACAAAGCATTCCATTCCGAGGCTGCCATGACCAAGCTGTTGAGGAAGTAGAATCAGAGGCTAGCAGATGATACCAGTTCTACCATGTCTATTGCTGCAACGTGAAAACACATGCCAATGTAGCAATACAGAGTTAAAGATATTCACATAACAAATGCAAAAAAATCTAATTTAAGATTGAAACTGTACAATATTTAAGATCTCTACACTTTTTGGTCCCTAGCTTCATTCATTGGCATTTATATTTTGATTTTATTTATTGATTTGCTGGTTTTTTACTCTGTTCGAAATTGAAATTGATTCGTTTGAGCTCTTGGTAAATGAAACCGTAGTTGAATCGAGCTGACGCTGGACCTAATTGTCAGGGAGTCGAGCATTTTGATGCAGCTGTGCGTTTGGAAGCAGGATCACGACGTGTTTGGGTTGTTAGAAGGAAAGCTTGTCTTTACGCAACTTGAACGTTTTGTTGAGAGACCTTACAAGAGTGTGGAAGCAGGATCATGATTTTGGATTTCACATTAGAAGGCGACTCTAGTTCTCATTGACCTGCTATCTCATCCTATCCTCATGAAGAGTTTCCATGGAAAATCAGTGGTATAATGATGAGTTGAAAGAGCTCTGTTCTCGTTTTCAATCGGTTCGTTTCTCACATTGTCTAAGAGAAGCCAACCAAATCGCTGACATGCTGGCAATTTCGCTTTAGATAGTTTCTCTTGTGTTTGGCTCTTGTGTTTGGCTACATGGCGCCCCCTACCCCTCATGTATTTCTTCTTCTTTATCTGCTGATGGTCATGGTGTATCCTTCCTTCCTACGGGATTTTTATTTTTAATATATTGTGTGCTGCCTACCAAAAAAAAAGTGTGTTAGCCATGGCTCCTTTGGGCCCTGGAGCTGAATTTTTGCCCTAAAGCAATTTATTGATGTACTTTTGGTGGTCAGTACTGAGAAGCGGAAAGGAAAAAAAATGTGTGCGCCCTTTAAAATATTTTGGAAAATGTTTTTTTTTTTGGGCAACTAGGGCAAAAGCACGTGCTAAAAGAATTAAATAAGTGGATGCAATTAATTGAGAGAAAAAAAAAGTATTAAAGGAAATTTTGTAGAATAGTAGTTATATCTGTAAGGATATAAAAGTAAATAGAATTAAAAATAAAGGACATTTTGGATAATATAAGATAGTTATATAAGTGTTAAGTTAGTTAAGGGTACAGTTAGTTAAGGAGAGATGAAAGTGAATATAATAAACCAACAATTTAGGTATCAACTAGAATAGACTGTTATAAGTGTAAGTTTAAGGGGAGATAGAAGTGTATAATAAAAAGGTGGGTTGGCTTCATATAATAATATAGATATACCAACAGAATTCTGCTTACAGGGGAAAAAAATACAGAATTCTTGAAGCTCAGATTGCACCCTAACTTCAAATTACACCAACTTAACATAAAGTTATCAAAAAGAAATCCAGCTTAAACAATCTTTGGAGGACTGGTCATGATAACTTCTGGGTCATCCATGAAGGATGCTACAAAAACAAGTGCATGGATCTTCAGGAAACAATATATATATATATATATACATATATAATTATATATAATCTTAAAGTCATGTGTACTCTTGAGGCAAAAAAACTGATCTCCATTCCATCAAGAAAAATTACACATGCCATGGAGACTTTCCATAATGGAGTCTATAGAAGCATGAGAGCCCTTGGTTCCCAAAAGTGGCAAGTGCTTTGGTGCTTCTGTGCGATCAAAATAAAATGCACCTGATACCAGTTTTTCTTTTGGCTGTAAAGCTAACCAAACAATCGTATCAGCACCTTCCTCGCTTGTCCTCAGCTTTCCTGATAATCTGGAAAGTACCAGATTGAGTTATAAAAGAATAACAGGATTCAATATGGCATGAACGAATTCAGAAGAGAATTCCCTTACGATTTGTTAAAATCAGGCAAGCTTTTGGCAACACCTGGTGTTGCAGCCCAACCTGGGTGCATTGAATAGAATCCAACCCCTCTGTTACTGTATTTTTCAGCCCACTTTTCGGTTAGTGCAACCTGAGGGGAGAAAAGGAAAAGAAAATGTCTATGTTAGACATGAAAGCTATCTATTTACATTTTTATTTTCAATCCAAATCAAAGATTTTGATCTATTTCATAAATTTTCAAAAAATAAAAATAAAAAATAATTTTTTTACAGATGCATATGCTGAGTCTTTCATCCCTGACACTAACATTTTCTAGTGCTTCACCAACATTTATTGAACTATGCTAAATCCTCACCACATGGATCCCAAACTGTTAAAAGTTGCAAGATGTCTTAAAGCTTTTTAAATTAGTGTTTAAGCTTTTGTAACTAATATATAAAAAGCTAGACAGATAAATGGCATAGAACCAATGCTGTAAAAACAGGGCCAAAGAGTGATCCAACAAGGGAGATGGATTGGTTCAGTTTGACTTCTGGATCAATCTAGGTTAACTTAAGTGACATGACAAATATTTGGAAAGAGGAAGAATAAGATGAGGAAGAGAGCTAGTTCAGCTGCACAGATCATCCTGGTCATAGCAGGTAAGCTGGTCTTTACCTCATATTAACTAAAGTTTAAGTAAGCCCATTTTAAGGGTGGAATTCAGGTCAACCCTCTGCATAATATTAGTTTGTTTCGAGCATACTGTTGTACCCCATCAAAGAACCCTCTGCATACTGGTCTTTACCTCAATCGTCTGGTCTGGTCCAGGCTTTAGAACACTTTTTTAATAAAAGAACCCTCTGCATAATATTAGTTTACTTACCTGAATTCGTTTGTTTCGAGCATACTGTTGTACCCCGTCAAAATTTCTTTCACTAAACTGCACCAAAATAGCAAGGTCAGAAGTTAACACTTATTTAATAGTAAGATCAAAGGATGACAAAGACAAATGACCAATCATTTACCTGTAGATCATTGGTCAGGGGAGCTAAGTACATTCCACCAGAAGAGACAGTAATGACTCGGGCATCAGGTGCTGCTTTCTCCAACAATGGCAACATCAGCTCTGTCATAGCATATGTTCCCAATACGTTTACCGCAAAATTCAACTCAAATCTGGCAAATATAATACCAGAAAAAAAAATAAAAAGCAAAGAAAATGTATCAATTTTGCTGCCAAATTGGAAAAGGCATAAAATGAACAAACTCCAGCTTTTAAGTTCACAAATACAAGGGAACAGAAGCAGTAAAAGAACAAGGTTGGTCAAGATGGAGGTGCACCCTTCTGAAGTAGTTATTCGGTTATGCTCCAGCAAGCCAGCATTGTTAACCTATATGGAGCAGGCTTTGTCAATACCAGATATCATCCAGTTTGGAGGAGATAAAGTATCAGTACAGAATGATAAATTGTTTTATTCAAATAAAAAATAATTACTCAGTGAATAGCCTGAATAGTGAATAAGGGCTGCCTCATGAAGTTAAAAAAAAAAATTATTCAGGAAGTAACATAAAGAATAAACAAGGGTCAAAGAAGCCGAATCCTACATGTTTCAACCTACGTTACACAATACTATGGTGCACCAATTCAAATTGGACTATCTTTGCAGTTGATTGGCCTTGAATGAACTATGAACACATTTACTTGGATAAGCCGACTACATGTATATATAACAAGCTATTTGCAATGTTCTGTACTATTATTTGATATAATCAACATACAGGTTCAGAGACTCTCTATGCTGAATCCCTCACTGGACCATGAAATTAGTCCATAAATATGAAAAATATGTGTTTGAAGATACGTGTAATCTGCATAGGACACGCACACAAGAAGTAGCCGATAACTTATGATGCTGTACACTGAACAGATGATTGTGTATGGCAACAAGGACTCTGAGGACTTCAAAATACAACTGAGGAGATAGGTAACCAAGGAATATACCATAAAACAATATTATGACTATAGGTATAGTAAAAGGAGAAACCTTACCAAGACATGAACTGGCTGATTCTTGGAAGCAAATTTGGAAGCAAATGACTTGATCTCACTCACAGATGAAAGATCACATATCTGCAAGGTCGATTTAAATAAAAAACAAATCCAAGAGCAATTGCTATTCAGTTATCAATTCAAAACCTCAAAAAATATCAAATTTTGATCACTAAAATCCTGAAGTGATCGTAGAACCATAAAATGCTTGTGAAATAAGGTCCAAGAAGAGAAAGGTAATCAAAGATACCTCCAAGTATATATTCTGATTGCCTGTTTTTGACTGAATGTCAGAAAGAGCAGCTTCTCCTTTTTCCTTACTACGACATACCATGTATACAGTAGCTCCACTGTAAAAGCATTAAACAGAATAAATTGATGCAGGGGAACCACTGAGTGAATATCAATTTAACTTAGAGCGATCAAGCAGAAAACATTATATGGTGCCAAAAAGGTTTAACATGTAAGTGGAAAACATTATAGAATGACCGTGAAGCAAGACCCTCAGCAGTTGCATAGCCAACCCCAGAATTTGCTCCTGTAACAATGCAATTCTTCCCTTCTATTTTGGTTTCCATGTCTTCTGATTTGAATTTTTTCGAGTGTTCACTGGACAACATGGAAAATGTAAGCCACTCTATGATGAAGTGATGGTTTAATGAATCTAAACACGACCGTTCTGATCATTATGTGACATCATATAAGGAAATTTGGTACAGATATCTTTGTTCATCACATAATAATTATGCAAGAAAATTTAAGAGGAGAAATAAACATCTGAAAACAGAAAAAGAAAAAAAAAGGGTAAGGATTTAGGAATAACTTTGAAATATGATGAGAGATAAAAAGAATTTTCAAGTTTAATACATATAAAATGTAGTTGTAGCTGCTTTTTATCTTAACAATAAGGTTCTAAATGGTTCATTAATTTGTTTGATTTGGACATGAATATATGCAAATCAGGGTGCTGAGAAATTGGATTCTAAACCTATAGATAAAACCAACAAAAATAAAAAAATGCATTATCAGTCAAAACAACAATTGAGTCTGACTCCAACATACCAAAAGAGAGAACAAAGATTGAAAAAAGGACTATTCTTCAACTTAAGCATCCTTCAAATCATAACTTCTCAATACAAATCTATATTTTGGAGTTTTATAGACATGCCCATGATATTATAATTGTAAACCAAACAAGAAACCATTGCAGAAAGGAATAAAATCAATTATACAATAATGGGGTTTGCCTTACACAAAATAACGTAACATTTAATCATAAATCAAACAATACACTCAAAATTGAATCACAAACACCCCAAAACTGAAGAGGGACACACAGGTACAATCAGAGACAAAGAAACCCAACTCACATGAACCCAGATTTTGCGAAATTCAGGTACCCATAAACAGCAAAACTGGCGGATCTCAATGTCTGTCAGATCATTCAAAAAACGACTCCAAATAAGCAGAAATTCAGAAAACTTGAACTCCATAAAACCCCAGAAACCAAATGAAGCAAGAGTGAGAAAGTTTGTTGAGGAAAATCAAACCGAGAACCTTGACAAGAAACATTGCCAGCGATCTTATAGAGTCTTCAGGAATCCGCAAAGTAGCTCTTTTTCAGGTAAGTGTTCGTTTGATTTTGTTCATTCTATTTGAAGAGAGGATGCCCACGTCAGTCACGGCGTGCGTAGTATGCCTACGTGTAGAGATTAACGGCCTTTCGATCGTCAAGAAGTAACGGAAGGCGGAGAAAGACTGTGGTGAACTGCGCACCTCGTTGATTTTAGGGATGTGAATACTTCCACGTAGAAGGAGCTGCAGCTACTCGTTTCGGATTTGGGCCTGGGCTCCAAAGATTTGGCTCCTTGCTCTGTCGGGGGTATGCGTAATCTACACAACCCCCTTAACCTCGAAGCACGTAATGGCATGTCTGAAGTGCTGGTGGGGCCTACGCATTCAAAGTCTTATGTTCATAGGTGGCAATACACTATAATACTTTCAGTAAAAGCTTCTGCCTCTTACATCTAACCAAAATAGAAAAAATTCCCGGCAATGCCTTCCATAATAGCTAGGAAGGAACCATAGCCGTTGCTTGTTGGCCATGTCTGATTTATGCATAGACTTCATGGTTTTGCTCTTGAGCTTTTATTGCTTGAGGGAGTCACAAGCCAACGTATATAACTTCCACTTTCATTACCAAAAAAAAATATATAACTTCCACTTTCTCCTCCTTAAACAATGTGGGATTCCATGATATCATAATCCACCCCCTTAAAGGCTCTCATTAGCTCGAGCTTGCCCACGTGATAGAATGCCAACATACACGAGGCAACATCAGGGTCACATTTTCAGTTGAGGTCTGTGATGGTCCAATCCCACCAATAATAATTGTCCGTTTTGATCTATTGGGCCTCACGTTTTTGCTCTTTATTTTTATCCCAAAATGCCTAGTTGCTTGAGGTGGTTGCAAGAGTATATATGAATCTTCAACGCGAAGATTCACTGAGCAATATGAATCTTCTCCCTGAGCATTATGGGATTCCAAGATATCAAAGACACACAGATCATCGCTATAGTTCCACCCATTTAGGAGAGTGAGTATAGAAGATTTCAATTCAAAGCCTTTCCCATAAATAACTTCTTGTCTGACATGCGCGAGAAGATTCTCTTCGTGCACCTGCTCATTTTCGGGTTGTTTTGGGCGTTCTGGTTATTGCTTCTGGCATCCTTCCTCATTCATATATATTTTATATTTTCTGTTTGATGTCTATTGTAATGATTTCGGTCTTGGTTATCCCAGGTGTAATACCTTTTTGTTTGAATGAAATACCATACCGATGGCTTAATTACTACCCAAAAAAAAAAAAAAAAAAAAGGATTTAAGTTTGCTTTTGTGATAAAACTAACTTCGCTACATCGTTGAATAACCTTGTCAATCTAGACTATCCGTTTGGCAGGAGCCACTGAATCCATAATTCGATCTTCACTTCTTTGATTTTATATTTTTAAGAAATTAATTAAACAGGTGTAAAATCAAAGAGAGAGAGAGACACCACATTTTTTAATCCCCATGCATTTAACGAGGTTTCTTCTGGTTTGAATTTGTTTAAGTAATAAGCTTACATATTATCCAATTCATAAATTATCATTAAGCTAGCTAACTTAATGATAGCAACAGAACTTGCTTTTTATTTTCTCAATAGTCAATAATATGCTTTGGTTCATGACAGAAGAAGACCCAAAAAGGCAAAAACATGGAAAAAAAAAGAAAAAGGAACTACCAAGAACAAAAACAACAGCCTTTGATGTAGGAGCTACTTATTCTCATCCTTACAGACAAACCCCAGTTAAACCTATTCATTTCTAACATCTTGGAAAGAAGCATTTCAATCATATTTCTAATCAAAAAAGGAAAACCTAATAGCTTTCTTTTTTAGTTCCTTCCCATCTCAACATCCCTATCATTATCAGGTTCCCTCGCTGTCGATCCTCTACTTATCAAACCACATTTTTTGAGCACCCAGATGACTAGGGGAACAAATTGCCATAAGAACAGTAACCCCATCAGACATACCCAGGCGAAAAGCACGTTGGATATGCCAACACTGATATGATCCTCAAGATCCCCAAGAGATTGCATTGTTATAGCGAAAACCATTGCAACAATAGAGATAGAGATCCACATGATCACTGTTATTAATCGAAGTAGGACACTTCTTCGGTAAGCCTTCCCACTGATTACTAGTATGATTATGGTCAGAGATGATAGAAACCCTCCAGTGTCCCAGATCATAAAAGTCGGGTAGTAGTTAAATGTTAGAGTCTCAGTTTCAGATTTGTGAAGGATGCATTTACCAGCACGAGGTTTGCAATCACTACCGGGTGGATTCAAACCTGCTTCGAAGGTAATTGTGGCAATCAGTATGGCCACCACGACTAAAGTGTTCACATTATGCCTCAGTCCTTTCTCCTTATCTTTCTTTTTCCCTTGATGATTTCGCTGCAGTACTGTCGTTTGATGATCATGTTCCTGCGTCTGAGAACTTCTGGTGCCCAAATCACGCGCTCTTTTAATTCCGGCACGTTGAAGGATTTTGGAAATTTCATTGTCACCGGCTTTTTTGGTGTTTAGATCCTTTAAAAGGACATCTAAGGCAGTGTGACAGTCAGAATTTATGGCATTTAGATCCACTGTAGTGCTGATAAGCAAGAACCTGATCATCTGCACAAGAAATCTAGTAATTAGAAGAAATTAAAAGCTATAAGTGGACACATAACTACAACCTAAAAGATGATTTGAGATCTATGAAGAAGAAAAAGGGCTTCCAAGTTGATTAAAGTGCTGTAGTTTAGAGCCCTTTTTTTCTTTGCATAGATCTCAAATCATAGGGGTTCCTATGATGTTTTTTTTTCCTTTCAGGTTTCACTATAACTGCTGTGGGAGGTTTAGATTATGAGACTAAGTAAAAAAAAAAGAGGGAAAAAATAGGTAGATCTGCCATTAAAAGATCCAAAACTCCATGCCTCGATCTCCCTTGCGAGGGTCGCCAGATGCAAGACAGTGTTGCCTTGATGGTCCCTTGAGTTGATCAGCAGTGGTTGCTGTTGGCCTTGGTCACTCACAAAGTGGGCCAACACTGACTTCAGAGCTTGGAACTGATGGTGCCTCCCACATAGGTGCAGCAGCGTTTCTCCTTGATCCGTTAGGGCCCAAAGCGACTCAGGATTCGCATGAAGTAACACGTTCATGACTTCAAGATTGCCTTTAATGGCAGCCATGTGAAGAGGAATTCTTCCCTCTTCATCCCGGAGAAGGCAAACGTTCTTACACTTCAAGAGCTCTTTCACCATCTCCAATTGATCTCTTGCCGACGCCAAGTGCAGAGGCGAGCACCCTTTAGAGTCCAATTCGTAAGCCGACATGGGATTACGAATTAGGATCTCCCTTGCAACGTCTACCTCAATGTCTGCATCTTCCTGAAGCAATTGAAGCAAGCTCTTGTCATCCCCAGAGGATGATGCTTCATGAAGCCCATTTTCCATGGCGAGCTTTTCCTGTACTCAAACCTCATCTCTATCGATCATTTATAGAGGAGAAGTGTAATGTGGGTGTCTCGAATTCAGACCCGATGGACGACCCGCTCACGGGGTCTGGGGGCGGAGCCCCCGGCCGACCCGACCCGATTCATGGTGGGTTCTGACCCGACCCGTTTCGTGTATGTTATGGGTCTTTTGATATTAGGGGTTTTGAGAGCCAGAGAGCTCATTCTGTAATCTCTTCGTTTTTCCTTCTTATAGTGAAAGCTTGTTCCGATCTTCGTCCGTGGACGTAGGCTTCGTGCCGAACCACGTAAATCGTTGTGTGCTTGTGATCTCTGTTTTCTTTTCTCTATTTGTTTCTTGCTTCTTGGTTATTATCAGATCCAGATCTAGGGTTTAATCACAACAAGAAGGTTTCAAATTTCTGACTAATAAAATATATGGTACATGTTTCTGAGGTTCATCATCAACCCCAATTTGATCCTGGGTTGTTCAGTGAGAAAATTACGTGAGTCCCAAGTGGATTTCGCACCCAAAGAACCGGTAATTAAGAAAATTTATTTTGGTTGATTAGGTCTAGCCGATAGCTCAACCTTAAAACTGCAGCATCACACGCATACTTAAAAAATTAAAGAGAATAACAAACAACTCACTGCACGACTTAAACTAATAAGGTGAATAACAAACAACTCAATGCATGACTTTTACCGGCGTTACATTATATCCCGCCAATAAAAGCTTAGTTACCAGCGGAAATGGCTTCTGCTCCGCCCTTAAATAACTATATGGTATCACGGAAGTGGTGGTTCAGCGGTCTTTTGGGTTACTCCCAAGTGGTTTGGTGGCCAGAGGTCTAAGGATCAAATCCTATATATGCATGCAACTTTAGTCCAAGGACTGAGGGAATTATCTCCGCATTAGGAACGGTGCACTCTCGTGGTGTTGTAGTGACGGTCTAATTCCCCCACTAAGGCAATGTCGATCGATTTGGTAGTAATGGCTCAATCTGAACATTTGGCAATGGGGAGGAAGCCCCAATGGTAATGCTTAGGTGGTTGACCACGCTAGCAGCCTCTTCCCCCCATTTTTCTATCCGAATAATAATAATAATAAGGCAGCAACGACCATGGCAGGTAAAATGTATTCATCGTTATTACCCGTGTAATCTACGGTGGGAAAATAGTTTAAAAAGTAAAACTGAGGAAAAAAAGTTGAATTAGCGGCGAGTTAGGTATAGAGAGAGAAAACTGATGAGATAGGAATTAAGAGAGCTAGAGTGAGGAAAAAAAGAGATAAAGAGAAATAGAAACAAAGTTAGCGAGAGAGGTAGTTATCGCTGGTAAGTTACCCTTTACGGGTGATTTATATTGGGGGTGCAACTCGGTCCGTTCAGGTTGAGGTCAACCCAAGACCAAAACGAAAATATTTGCAGTGGACCAAAACGAAAATATTTGCAGTCAACTCAAAGTGAACCAAATAGAAAACCAAACCGAATATAGAAATGTATGACTTTGGTTTAACCAAGCATTCAACTTAAAACCGAACTGATCTAATTTGGATTAGGGATTTTTGGACTGAAATTGAACCGAACATATAAAAAACCGGACCTAACTAAACTGAAGTCGGTTTGGTTTAGACGGTTCTCAAGTTTACCCGAACCGAGTTGACCCCTAGTTTACACTGATAAAATCTCTGCCAAATTTCAATGTTTGTTGTCTTACTTTTACAAGTGGTAGAGGCTTTGTAGCTGGTATAAAGGGCATTACTGACAATAAATGCTTTATAGTGCCAACAAAAGTTCACATCCAGTGGAGCCTCTACCTACACTCTTATACGGAGCTTTTCATAAGATTATGCCAAGTGTAATTAAAAATTTACATTATATAATTTCAGGTGGTTTTTTAACTATACATGGCATAATCCTATTGAGGCTTCAAATAAAAGTGCAGATAGAGGTTCCATATATAGGATCTCAATTGCAATTAAAGGTCAAGCATATCGTAAGATCCTTTTACCAGCAGGATCTCCCTCTTGTTGGTAGAAGTTCATCTTGCTAGCTCCAATTAAACTCACTAGCAGGGTGCATGTGCATTACTGTACGTATATAGAAAGAAAAGGGAGTGAACAATTCTGTAAGTGCTGAAGTTTTAAATGAATTGAGGTAGTTAGACTATTATACCCCTTTAATATATTAATCTTAACAATGATGTGAAAGGCCTTTTCGGAGAAGGCACACGTTATGGTGAAGGGGCTCGTCGTACATTATATATTGTTGAGAATCGTGCCATCAAAATAGTAAAAAGAAAAGGTAGAGAAGAAGAACACGCAGATTTAAGTGGTTTGGCGATGTGCCTACGATCACTGTGTACGGCAAAATTTCCACTAAATCCCATTGTTCACCGTACGTCCAACTCGTTCCTCAGCACGGGGAGGGACCTCGCCCCGTGGGCTCCGCGCTCCCCCTTGGACCTAGAATAGGAGCCATCGTTTCCAATATATATACTATAGATTTTATGTATAATCATATGTGTTACCCATATTTTGGAGAATAGTTCAGATAGGCAATCCGTATTCTTGTCATATGTTCCTCCATGATTGGTTAGTTGATGCATGGTCAGTATATATATTTGTGGAGCAGATTCGATCACAAGGAGACACGTTGGCGCAATTTTGGTGGGAACATATGACTGTTATTTTGCTTTATAATATTTAGTACCGAACGGGACAGTTAAGAGGATTATTAAAGAAAAGAGGCATATAGGCCGGCGAGGAATATAAACAAGTGTTGTTTACCAAAAGAAAATATAAACAAGTGTAGAGTCTTTCCTTGTCGTTTCTTTTTTCTAATTTTCTATTTTTAAAGTTTACTTGGAGTCTTTTATAATTTGAGAGCAGTTGAGGTCAAGATGCGAAAAGTGTTTATTTATTTTTTTTAAATGGAGAAATGCATAACTATTCTATTAATATCAAAGTCTTAATTACATAGGCGGTAAACTGCGGTTCACAACCTTTGGAGCCTCCATCTACACCCTTATTCGGAGCTTTTCATAAGATTTTGCCGAGTGTAATTAAAATTTTATAGTTATTTAATACACATGGCATGATTCTATGGAGGCTCAAAATAAAAATGTAGATAGAGGCTCCACATGATCTCAATTAGGCAAACTATTGAATGGAAAAAAGGGTTCGACATCTCTTACCTGCCACACGAGTGAAAAGAAGGTTTGACATCGATGTCCTATACATGTACCATAGATGCGGTTGTAGTTTTTTCAACAAGAAATATTTACAAAAAAAAAAAAAAATCCTAACTATTAGATGCTCCATGTGCCAGTATCTCTTCAGGTATGGAGACTAATGCAAGAGAAAAGTGCAGAAGTTGTTGTTAGGCTCATGTAGCAGAGGATGTGAAATTTTTTTCTTTTCTAGAAGATCATGTAAGTTAGTTACTTAGTCCAAGGAAACAATGTTGAAACCTATATAATATATTCGGCTTAAAATTCAACGACTTTAGACATTAAGTAATACAGATGTAACGTTCATGAACACTGGTGACTTAGGTTCCAAGTGGTGATTTACTTAGTTGAAATTTGAAATCATTAAAAATTGAATATAATTTTGAGGTATAAATTAAGGGAAGATCCGGTATGGTGGTTGAAAAACATAGTTTAGATTCTAAATCACCTAGAGGGGGGTGAATAGGTGAAACCGATTGCGAAAAAAAAAATATCTATCAATTAAAAACAAGTTCTTAATTAATAGGCATGCACAAGTCTGATTACCTAACAATCCATTACACAAAATTGCAAAATAAAGAAGAGATAACACAAGCAATTTTGGTGACGAAGGGAAAACTCTAAGAGAATTCTTAAAGAGAAAAACCCTCCGGGCGATAAGGTGCTACCTCTGAAAATCACTATAAGAAGAAGACTTACAAAAGTGGTTCAGACGACCCAAGACTGACTCTGACTCACAATGTAAATATCTAAAGAACTCTTCAGATTTACATCCTTGCAATGATCCAGAACTCTGAATATCTTCTCAGTGAAGTGCTAAACGAACTCGCTCAGCAACCGTAGGAACTCCCACGAGTAAACTCTCCAACCAGGAACTCCATGGTAGAAAAGGAAGAATAAGAAATGTTTTGATGGCTCAAAGAAGGAGAAGGAAGAGGAAGGAGATCTCTCTCTCTCTCACACGTTTTAGGGTTCTCTTAAAACGTCTTAGGTAGGTCTCACAATACCCTAGACACTCCTTAAATAGATTAGGAGAAGGTGGGAGAAGAAAAGGAAACAAATCAGAAAAGATCGGACTTCTAAAACTGAAGTTTGTTAATGAACGTTCAAACGCTCAGCGAACGCGACTCGAAAGTTCAACACAAAAACTTGTGAGACACGGGGAAAAAATCACCCTCCATCAACACACAGGGCTCATCTTGAAGTTTGGGAGAGTCGCCACCATTCAGAATTTTGAGGTGAGAATGGACACCAAAGGATCAAAAATAAGCAAAAAAAGAGACAAAAGAAACATTCTAGGAAAAAAATAACCCTACTTGAAAATCAAATCCAGAGATGGGTAAGGGGATTAGATTATGAACGGGGGGAAGGTGTTAGGCACCCCCATTCATCCACAAGAAGTGGTAGCCAAGTGTATGTTCATGCAAAAATAAGAAAGCTTGCTAAAATCATAGAAAACCTTAAAAAAGGACCAATGTATGATATTTTCACATGAAGATCTAAATGGATTCTAGATCCTCTCTTATGTCAATATCATTTCTGGAATATCACAAAAAGATGGAAATTAAAGCACAAGTTATTCAAAAACCAAGTTGAATCAAATCCGGAAAATTCGGTGAAAAGTAATGCCATTTGTCTTGAAATCATTCAAATACAATTTTAAATTGAACCAAACTAAATCCATTTGAAAGATTATAGTGAATAAGAGTCTCATGCAAAATTTTACTTCATTCCGATTAAAATCCTAGGAGTTATACTCCTTTAGAGTTGCTGTTGGGGATAATCGAAAAGTGATAAGTGGGCAACTTCGGAAAATTGTCTAGAAACATCCACTTCATAAAAATCCACGAAATTTGGTGTGATTGAAGTCTGTATGGCCATCTTTCAAAAGAAAAAAGCCTCATACAAAAATCCCTTCGGATGTGCCTTGGGTGGTCTCCCGAACAGGCCCCGAAGATCACAGATTTACCCAGAAAAGTGCCATTGAGCAGTTCTGAGTAAATCGGCTACCAATAATTCAAATGGAATCCAAAAATTATAAAACCAACTGGATTTGAAAATAGACTCATAAAGGAGTGCTCAGAAACAAAAAATCACTCGAATCGGACTTAAAACGAACACATGGCGCTCCGTCGAAATGACAAGTTCTGTATTTGAACCTGAACTGTCCACTCAACTTCGACAGAGGGTGTCAAAAATCCGCTAGATAGAAATTTATGAAATTTGGTAGACATAAATTAGACAGCCTCACCTTTCCCATGATTCTGGAATCGCTCCAAAATTCATCCGGACGATGAAGTTATGAGCGTCCGAAGTAAGGGTACAGGTGCTGTCCAGTTAGGCCCTTTTTGAGTAAAACCAATGCAAAATGTGATAAAGTGTGTGCCATTCGTGCAAGATGAACACAAATCTTTGAAAAGCCATTGGAAAACCTTCCAGAATTGATTGAGGTCATTTATTTGAGATTTATCACAATGAATGTAATAAACCCCAAATATGAGCCTATCCCACCAAAATAGTGCTATGTATGTGCGAGTGTAAAAAACCATACAAGATCAATAGAACAACATAGCATGCGTACATATTTATCAAAATAAGGTTCTAAAACAGCCTAGGGTTCCGTTCCATTATCGTTTCTCTCTGTTCTCTCTCCCCGTTAAACACGGTTCTTCAAGATAATCAAGAGTACTTTGAATATGAAACGGTTTACAATCAATCAAAAGGCCTTATGCTACATAGGTTCTAGCACTAGGGTCAATCCCCAGTCTCTTTTCTCCTAGATCCCGCCTTCACGTTTTACGGCTAGGGGGAGTCTCGAGATACTTTGAGCCGGGGAAGGATTTTCACACACATAGAAAGGCTTTATTCTACAGAAAGGTAGAAGAAGAGATCTAGATCTAGGAATGTAAAGACAGAAAATAAAGAGAGGTTTGAGGCTTACCTGGATTCTGGAAGCACTTCCGCAGCGGTTTCCTTCTTCTCTTGGAGTTCTTCTTTGCGAGAATTCAAAACAAGAGTTAATTGCCATTTGCTTAAGGAGGAGCCTCCTATTTATAGGCAAAGGCTAGGGTTAGGGTTTGTGAGAATGGTAGACACAACATAATGTCTATAGCCCACCAACCTTAACCCTAAGGCTGTTTCCGAGATTTCCCTTCATTTAATGAAGGACATGATGGTAAAAGTGAAAAACTCTCGGAAAACCCTAATTTTGAGCAAAACTAATGTATCCGGCATATCAGGCCGGATACACAAGTACCTTAATGTATCCGGCCTATGGTGCCGGATACACTGAGGTCTGCTTGTATCCGGCATGTTCCATCGAATACAAAGAAGAACACTTGTATCCGACCTGAGTTGCCGGATACAAGGAAAAAAGCCTTTTTTTTCGAATTTTAATACAGGCAATACTTATTTACATGTAATATCGTTTAAGTAAATGTCCTCGTATTTTTTAATCTCCATTTACTTAAGATATTACATGTAAATAAGCAAACACCCCCCCCCCCCCCCAATTTGAATCCATTAAAAATAGTTCCAGACCCAAATTCCAAGTGAATAAAAAGTCAACTTTCCAGTTCTAGGCAAAATTCCGATTTTTTAGGTCTGGAAAAAAGGTTCAATATGTTAAAACCAAGGTATTCATCAAGATTTAAAATCTCAAAAAATTCATTTATGCAATAACATTGCTAAAAACTTGATTACCGGGAAAAATTATCTTGAAATCTTGCTTTAAAAAATATTTCATTTTCTGGGGTCAAAAGTCAACAAAATTCAACCGGAAAAAGTTTGACTTTGCACAAAAGATAGAATTTGGGCCTTTTCCTTTATGGCTTTGGATTCAAATGGATTAAGTATCTCAAACCCAATGCAAAGAATTGAAAATTCCAATAAAATATTTCTCTCCTTCAAGATTTATCAAAAATCGCGCAATTTGGGGTGTCTACAAAACTCACTTTTCTTTTTCTCGTTCGAACGTTCAGCGAACGCTTCTCTCTGGTTTCTTTGAGTGTCACTAACAGTCGAACGTTCAGTGAACATTCAGCCCACGTTGCTCTCAGGTTTCTCTGTGTGTCACCAACGGTTGAACGTTCAGCTAACGTTGGTCGTAACTTTGTCAATTTGACTTCAATCAAAATCCCGTTTGGACCGTAATACCTATAACCTATCCCAAATACATTGACCATATTTAAAAGACCTTTTTGACACGGAATAAAGCCAAAACAAAATAATCCTTACAAACTCCCCCTTTGGCTATTCCGTGACAAAATTACCAAGACTTATTCTAATTGTTGTGAACCACCAAGCAACAATTTGAACAAGAAAAAAAAAGATAAAAAATTTGACATGACCTCCCCCTAAACCTATTAACCCCATACAATTTCACCTGTTCCTGAAACATCAAACAAAATGAACATACCAAGTGAAAAGCAAGGGTAATAGAAACAACTAAACAAAAGTAATAAAATGAGCTCAAAATTATCAAAGTACTAATTTCTCATTCATTTACTTTAAACTATTACATTTGGACATTCATGAACCACCAACAAAAATATTCAACACAATATACATTCATGATGAACAACAAACCGAAATATTAGCATCCATGTTCCATGTTCAATACATCCACCAAAATTAGTCTTATCATTCAAATTTAATATAATTACACATTTACAACTAAGACTTCTCCCCCTTTTTGTCACAACTAGACAAAGGGGTCAACCCACTAACTAGATGGCCCAGCACCATCACCTACTCCACTGCCACCACCTCCACTCGATCCTGGAGCCTCAGTAGCAGGATCTTCATCGTCTTCTTCATCATCCACTTGATTAAAGTACGCTTCCAATGCAGATTCGAGCTTTCCAAAAGACGACTGCAAATTTGATTGTTGAATCTCAAGCCGCTCAAACCGAAGAACCATGTCTTTATGGTGCCTCTGCAAATAAGAGAGAATCTCGGTATTTTGTTCTTTGAGGGACAGGAGTTCCTCATGCAAAGAAGCAGGAGACTGAGCCTCAGTTGGATCATCCGGATTTGGAGCCGGAGTAGACGACAAATGAGCACGACTTTGCTTAATAGTGGATTCGATGATAGGGTTTGAAGCCTTACACAATTCTAAGGAAGGAAAAGCAACATTCAAAGCACGAACAAGACGGGCAATTAAGCACCCGTAGGGAAGACCATATGACTTCTTGGAATTGAAGAAAATATCAAGGATTTTGGAGCAAATAACAGAAGGTAAATCAATAGTATGATGCTTCTTCAAAGCATAAAGAAACAAGCATTTATCAAAAGGGACAGAGGATTTATGGGCTACGGGAAACAAATTGTGACTTTGAATACGAAAAATCACAATGGTTTCAGCCGTAAAATATTTCACAGATAAGGCACCACCCCTAAAAACCCAATTTCCTCTTCCAAGATGAAGAAGAGTATCCACAACCTCATTTTGAAAATCAGGTGTAGGAGGAGGGTAAGGAAATTGAGGTTCCAGGACCCTAGGAAGACCAAACACCGAAGCAAGAACATCAGGTCCAACACGAAAAGGAGTTCCTCGAAGAAAAGTAGAGAATTCAGAATTTTCAAAATCAACATCATGGATGTTGGTGTAGAATTCTCTAACAAGCTCTATAGATGGAAGAACAAAATTTCCAAACATTGAATCCCAACCCCTATCTTTAAAGCAATCAGTAACCTCATCAGGAAGGGTAGAAAATTTAACCTCTCTCTCTAGGATGACAGACCTATCACAGAAAAAATCTTCAAAATTTTTACCAGCCCTCTTGTCTATATACAAGGACTCATCATACCTTGGTTTCTTATTGGAATTTTTGGTACCCAGAGATTTCTTCGTATGCATCTAGGAATAGAATTGAACAAAACAAAAACAAAAAAAATAAAAAACAACACAATAAGCACATGTTACAATAAGGTAACATGGAAGAACAAGGAATTAAACTATATGCTAAGAAGAAAAAATGCATGAGAAAAAAAATTTTTCAAACCAAGAAAATTCAAAAACGTTCGAGCAACGTTCGAACGTTCGGCGAACGTTGAAGAAAACGAACCCAGATTTGGGGATTTTCGATCAAATCATTAACTTCAACAAAAACGGCCAAATAATGACTTGAAATCAACAATAAAACAAGAATACAACATTTTAAAACTGATTTGAACAAAGATAAACCATAAACCACGAAGAAATCTAAGATTTAGCTTGAAAAACCCTAGAAAACCCTAGGCGATGATGAATACTGAGAGAAAAGAGAAAATAATTCACGAAAACTAAAAAAACTTACCTTGGATCACGATTGTAAAGCACGAATCGAAGAGAGAAGACACTGAAAATCGGAAGCCCTAAAATCGCCAGACGTTTGAACGAGTGTCGTTTCGAACGTTCAAAAAAAACTTAAGGTCTTTTTCACACGCGACCCTTTTAAAAAAAACAGATTTTTAATTGAACGTTCGAACGTTCGGCGAACACGGGGCGAACGTTAAACAAGGAATTTGTTTTGAAGGCAACGTTCGACACGCATTCGCTGAGCGTTTGATGAAACGACCAACGTTTGTTTAACGTTCGATAGGCCGTTCGAACGTTCATCAAAAGTTCAGAAAAATTTCCAGATTTCAGCAAGAAAACTCATCTCTTTTCAACCAAAAACACTCCAAACATACGTAAAAACATGCAAGACATACATACAACTATAAATCAAGTATAAACTCTTGAAAACTCAAATTTTGACATATTTTGAGAACCATTTTGCTCTAAAATTCAAATTTGAACAAATTTAACCTCAATACTCCCAAATAATTACACAACAACTCAACCAAATTTCTAATTGTGTTTGTGTGCATGTGCAAAGCCAAATACAACAAGTTTTGTCTATGTGAGAGCTTGGTGAAGAGGAGTTGGCCATTTATCAAGAAATCCAATATTACCCAAGTCTCTCTAAAAATTGAAAAGAGCCCTTTCATGACCTAAGCATCAAGATTTTGAAATTTTCTCCCCCTGTTTCTTACAATTCTTTTTGCACAAAGAGTAGTGTTCCTTAGAATATCTGAGTTTACATTTCTTTTTGAACTCAATATTGCTGGGGTTTACATTTCATCCAGAGTTCTTTTCATATAACTTTTTCTTTTTAAACAAGAGGGAGAAATCTCTTTGTAAACACAAGATCAAATGCTAGGGTCTTTTCAACTTAAGATAGACAAGAGTAAACTCAAGATTGCCTATCCACACAACACCGAAAATAAAAAATAGGCTTCCTCAATTGTATTTGGATGTGTATGTGATATACAAACCACAAATAGAGTTTAGCAAGATGATTGTGAGATTATTAGAAACTGTTGAAACCACATTTGAGAAATCATCTTTGAAGAGTTTGTAGGTTCTCAAAATATAACCAAAAGATATATATTTTCAAAACCTTATACTTATCCTATAGTTGACACATGTCAAGACAAGACCACATATAAAAACCGAAAAAAAAACCACAATACAAAAGAAAAAACAAATACAAAAGCAAAATACAAAATAACAAAAACAAATAAGCATGCTAAAGAAAAGAAAAAATGCATGAAACACCCTAAAGCATGCTACAAAGTCCTTCTTAATGAAGAGGACCAACACCAATAGCTTTCCTAAGAAACTCAAACCTAAGAGCATCTAAAGGTTTGGTAAAGAGGTCAGCTAATTGATTTTCAGATGGGATGTGTTCAAGAGATATCACATGATCTTCTACCAACTCTCGAATAAAATGATGTCGTATATCAATGTGCTTGGTTCGAGAGTGCTGAACAGGGTTTTTGGAAATGTTAATAGCACTTGTATTATCATAATACAAGACAATAGTTCCCTGTTCAATCCCATAATCACTCAACATTTGCTTCATCCAAAGCAATTGAGTGCAACCACTCCCAGCGGCTATATACTCCGCTTCAGCTGTGGACAAGGAAATAGAGTTTTGCTTCTTGCTCATCCATGCCACAAGATTGTTCCCAACATAGAAACAACCTCCAGTTGTGCTCTTCCTATCATCTGCATTTCCAGCCCAGTCGGCATCAGAATAGCCTGCTAGAATTGCAGAAGTGTCTCTAGAGAACCATATACCATGATCAACAGTACCGTTAACATATCGTATGACACGTTTGACGGCAGACAAGTGAGACTCTCTAGGATTTTCTTGGAACCTAGCACACACACCTACACTAAAGGCAATATCAGGCCTACTAGCTGTAAGATACAAGAGACTACCTATCATGCTTCTATAAAGAGTGTTATCTACACTCTTTCCAGATAAATCAGAATCAAGTTTCAAGGTAGTGCTCATAGGGGTTCTAGTGTGTTTCTTGCTGTCCAACCCAAATCTTTTCACAAGGTCTTTAGCATATTTAGATTGAGATATGAAAATCCCATCTGAAGATTGAGAAATCTGAAGACCTAAGAAAAAATTTAATTCACCAACCATACTCATCTCAAATTCATGTTGCATAGCTTTGGCAAAATTTAAAGCAAGAGAGTCAATTGGAGAACCAAAAACAATATCATCCACATAAATTTGAGCAACAGTGAAACTGCTCTTATCCTTTCTAATGAACAAGGTTCTATCAACTCCTCCTCCTGTGAACTTGTGATCTAAGAGATAAGCAGTAAGTCTCTCATACCAAGCTCTAGGGGCTTGTTTCAACCCATACAAGGCTTTCTTAAGCCTAAACACATGATGTGGGAACTTTGGATCTACAAACCCCTTGGGTTGTTCAACATATACTTCTTTATTAAGTATCCCATTAAGAAAAACACTTTTTACATCCATTTGATGCAATTTAAAACCCAAGTGGCAAGCTCCAGCAAGTAAAATCCTTATAGATTCAAGTCTAGCTACAGGGGCAAAAGTTTCATCAAAATCAATACCCTCAACTTGGGTATATCCTTGTGCAACCAACCTAGCCTTATTTTTCACTACAGTGCCTTGTTCATCTGACTTGTTCTTGAAAATCCATTTGGTTCCAATAACATTAAAATTTTCAAGTCTAGGAACAAGATACCACACATCATTCCTAATGAATTGATTTAATTCTTCATGCATGGCATTAATCCAGCACTCATCAGTAAGTGCTTCTTCTACCTTCTTAGGTTCAAGAGTTGAGACATAGGATGCAAATGACATCTGATTTAGGACTTTCCTACGAAGTCTCATCCCTTCATTCAAATCACCAATTAACAACTCTTTGGGATGATTTAACTTTACTCTAGAGGAAGGTTCTTTTGTAGGACTTGGAGTTGAAGAACGACCCTTTTCAGAAGTTGAAGAAGATGACTCAGGATTTTGACTTTCAACAGACAAGTCATTTTCCCCTACTTCTAGACTAGTCTCCCCCTCAACTTGAGACTTATCAACCCCTTCATCCACAACAACATTTATGGATTCCATGACAGTGTGTGTACGTAAGTTATACACACGGTAAGCCCTGCTATTCTTAGAGTAACCTAGGAAGATTCCTTCATCACTCTTGGCATCAAACTTAGCCAAATTCTCCCTATGTTTCAAAATAAAGCATTTACTTCCAAAAACACGAAAGTATTTGACAGTGGGCTTTTTACCATACCAAATTTCATAAGGAGTCTCAGTACTCCCAGGCCTCAAATACACCCTATTTATCACATGGCAAGCAGTGTTAATTGCTTCTCCCCAGAAATACATGGCCACACCCTTGGCATGTATCATAACTCTTGCCATCTCTTGAAGAACCCTGTTTTTCCTCTCTACTACTCCATTTTGCTGTGGAGTAATAGGAGCAGAGAACTCTGATGAATTCCCTCTTCTAGACAAAAATTTTCAAGGATTGAGTTCTCGAACTCTTTCCCATGGTCACTCCTCATCCTAACCAGACTCTTTTTCATTTGAAAGTCTTCGACACAAAGACTTAATCAACTCACTTGCTTCAGATTTTTCTCTTAATAGCTCAACCCAAGTAAATCTGGAGAAATCATCTACAATAACCAAAATGTACCTCCTACCACCAAGACTTTCAGTCCTAGAATGACCCATAAGGTCCATATGCAATAATTCAAGAGGTTTGTGGGTTAAACACTCAGTGATCTTTTTGTGACTAGATCTAGTTTGCTTTCCCAACTGATATGGCCCACACACATTTGGTTCTACTTTGGCAAGCTTAGGAAGATCTCTAACAAAATCATGCTTGGACAATTCATTCATGTTTTTAAAATTTAAGTGACCAAGCCTTTGATGCCACAATTCATGCATATCAACTTTGGAAGAGTTACACACAGCATTAGAATTAGGAAGCACACCATAATAATTATCCGGAGTTCTTTCTCCTTGAAGCACACACAAACCATTTGCATCAAACACAGAACACATATGTTTAGCAAATTTAACTTCTATGTTTGAGTCACACAATTGACTTATACTAATCAAGTTAGCTTTCAAGCCATCAACAAATAGTACTTCACTCAAAGTAGGCATACCAGAAATTTCAATAACACCCTTACCTACAATAGGAGCTTTGCTTCCATCACCAAAAGTAATAGTGCCACAAGAATAATCTTCAAAAGATTTAAACAAAGATTTATCACCACACATGTGACGAGAGCAAGCACTATCAAGATACCACATGAGACTATTTCTAGCCTTCAAAGCAACATGAACTACATGGCAAGTCAATTAACTTCTTTTAACCCAAATTTGCTTAGGCTCAGTGGTTTTCTTGGTCATTGAAGCTAATTGTTGACTTAATAGCTTTGTCTGATTTGAAAGTTCTTTCACTTGTTTAGACAAATTCTCTTGAGGTTTTCTAGGTGAGGATCTCCTAGAGCTTTGGTTCAAGTCCCAACAATTTGGTCTGATATGTCCAGAAATACCACAATAATGACAAGTAGGGATAAAATTCTGAGATTTGGAACTCTTGGTTGGAACACCCCTAGGTTTTGACCAATTAGACTTTTGACCATGATTTTTACCTTGGTTTGTCTTACCCTTGGAAGAATTGGACCTATTCTTTCCTTTGGTATTCACAACTTGGGTCTTAGAAGAAGATGGAGTATCATTTGAGACTTCCTTGTATCCTAAACCCCTTTTATCAGTTCCTAATTGACTCATCCTTAGCATATTGTCCAAATTTGCTGAACCTGCAGAAAACTTGTGGAGTTGAGTTTTAGTTCTTTCAAGCTCTTCCTTAAGAGACTTATTCTCAGATTCTAGGGATTCAATCTTCAACTTGTGTTCACCTAGACGAGAAGTAGACTCTTCAAATTTTGCTTGAAGATCTTCTTTCTTGTGCTCTACCTCATTTAGCCTTTTGAGATTTGACTTCAATTGTTTCTTAGCTTTCAAACACTCCCTAAACAATTTATCATAAGCACCTTGAATACTTTCCTCATCATCATCAGACTCATCATGAGAACCAATTGCATTCTCACTTGGTGGAAAGTCTTCATAATTGCTAGAGTCACCACTCCCAACAATAGAGGTGAAAGCCATGTAATTTTGACTTTCCTCTGTTTTGGAGTCCTCACTATCCCTATCAGATGCACTCTCATCAGAAAGAGTGGCATTCATGGCTTTCCCTTGAAGCTTCTTAAATGTGGGGCACTCCGACCTAATGTGACCAAAACCTTGACACTCATGACATCTGATTTGTTGGAGTTTTTGCAACCTAGAGTCCTTAGGATGTTTGGACTCCCTAGATTCAGATTTGATTCTAGACTTTTTATCTCTACCACTAGAACTCCCCTTGGATTTATACCTCTCATTTTCACTCCTTGGTTTCCTCCTTCTAAAGATTTTCTTAAAGTTCTTTACCAAAAGGGCAATATCTTCATCTCCCATGGATTCCTCACTAGAATCATTATAAGCCTTTTCTTTACTAGATTTGAGAGCTATAGACTTATTTTTCTTAGTAGGAGGCAGAGTGAGTTCATAGGTTTGAATTGATCCTATGAGATCTTCAACCCTAATACCATTGATATCCTTACTCTCTTCTATAGCAGTCACTTTGGGTCTATATTTTTCAGGAAGAGACCTAAGGATTTTTCTAACCACTCTATTAGGAGGAATTCTTTCACCAAGATTAAAACTAGAGTTCACTATATCACTTAGTTTAGCATAGAAGGAATCAAAAGGCTCATCATCTCCCATTTTTAGTTCTTCAAACCTAGTGATAAGCATTTGTAATTTTGAATTCTTCACAAGGACAGTTCCCTCATGAGTGGTTTGAAAATTTTCCCAAATTTCTTTACTGGTTTGACAAGTAGACACCCGTTTAAATTCATCAGCAGATATTGCACTAAACAGTGCATTGACACCCTTAGAGTTATAGTTAACATCAATTAACGCTTCTTTAGTATAGTTATCTGGATCTTTGGGTTTTGTCTCACCATCAATAATCACAGTTGGACGATTCCATCCTCTCTCAACACTTCCCCAAACTTTTTCATCTATAGCCTTCAGATAGGCTCTCATTCTAACTTTCCAGTAGGCATAATTGCTGCCATCAAAGAAGGGTGGGGCAGTGGAGGACTTGTCCATGACTAATAGAGTCAAGGATCTAGTTACCCGCTCCGATACCAATTGAAAAACACAGTTTAGACTCTAAATCACCTAGAGGGGGGGTGAATAGGTGAAACCGATTGCGGAAAAAAAAATATCTATCAATTAAAAACAAGTTCTTAATTAATAGGCATGCACAAGTCTGATTACCTAACAATCCATCACACAAAATTGCAAAATAAAGAAGAGACAACACAAGAAATTTTGGTGACGAAGGGAAAACTCTAAGAGAACTCTCAAAGAGAAAAACCCTCCGGGCGATAAGGTGCCACCTCTGAAAATCACTATAAGAAGAAGACTTACAAAAGTGGTTCAGATGACCCAAGACTGACTCTGACTCACAATGTAAATATCTGAAGAACTCTTCAGATTTGCATCCTTGCAACGATCCAGAACTCTGAATATCTTCTCAGTGAAGTGCCAAACGAACTCGCTCAGCAACCGTAGGAACTCCCACGAGCAAACTCTCCATCCAGGAACTCCATGGTAGAAAAGGAAGAATAAGAAAGGTTTTGATGGCTCAAAGAAGGAGAAGGAAAAGGAAGGAGATCTTTCTCTCTCTCACATGTTTTAGGGTTCTCTTAAAACGTCTTAGGTAGGTCTCACAATACCCTAGACACTCCTTAAATAGATTAGGAGAATGTGGGAGAAGAAAAGGAAACAAATCAGAAAAGATCGGATTTCTAAAACTGAAGTTTGTTAATGAATGTTCGAACGCTCAGCGAACGCGGCTCGAACGTTCAACACAAAAACTCACTTTTCTTCTTCTCGTTCGAACGTTCAGCGAACGCTTCTCTCTGGTTTCTTTGAGTGTCACTAACGGTCGAACGGTCAGCGAAAGTTTAGCCCACGCTGCTGTCGGGTTTCTCTGTGTGTCACCAACGGTCGAACGTTCAGCTAACGTTCAGCCCACGCTGCTCTCGGGTTTCTCTGTGTGTCACCAACGGTCGAACGTTCAGCTAACGTTCAGTGAACGTTGGTCGTAACTTTGTCAATTTGACTCCGATCAAAACCCCGTTTGGACCGTAATACCTATAACCTATCCCAAATACATTGACCATATTTAAAAGACCTTTTTGACACGGAATAAAGCCAAAACAAAATAATCCTTACAGTGGTCATAGATAGATATAATTAATCTTATGGTAGACTTCATCGAAGTTGTCATCCCTCTTCGATTTCTTTATTTGAAACTTGAAATCATTAAAAAAATAATAATTTTATGATATATAAATAAAGGGAAGAATCGGTATGATGGTTATAGATCAATATAATTAGTTTTATTTTACGCGTAATGGAAGTTGTGCCATCCCTTTTCAATGTACCGTTTTTTTTGGGGGTAGGAAAAAGGGAGGAAGGGTAATGATTGTCGTCAATTTCCTTGGAGAATTAGTCCGATCCTAAACACCATAACCCAACTTTGTTCTGAGTTTCTGGCTGTTGAAGTTTCTCATATCCTTAGAGAGGGTAATGGAGCTGCAGATTGGTTAGCAAATTTTTGTTTAGACAAGTTCTCTTGTTTTTGGCTGAGGTCCCCTCCCCTGGATCTTCACTGTATTTTGTTTGACAAGGCTCGTCATGTTGTAAGATTTAGACATATATAGTAATAAAGTTTCTATCAGTATCAGTGTGCCAACCCCCGGGCATTATTACAGTGGCTTCCTCCCTGTTCAATGTACCTACTTCAATCAAGCTTCCTCCAAATTTCGGTTTTTCTTCTAGGGAAAAATTAATAATGGGGAAAGGTGTCCTATCTTCTCACGAAAGCTTTAATTTGCTATTGTGATCAATTCATATTTTTCACATGGATGAATGATTGGTCAATACTCCATCTAATAAATGATCCTTTATGACGTGTGTGTACATATATATATATATATATATATATATAGTATATTGAGGTTCTGATGTCTTGGATTCTTGGGCTTGTCTTGCTTGCTGGGCTCTGGTGACTGGATTGAGCTTAGGAGGGATGGTTTGAAGTTTCCTTGGCATCTTGGCCCTGAAGGAATTCACGGGTTAAGAAGTCAGGAAGAGAATTATGTTCTCCTTTAATAAACTCAATATCAAAATAAAAAATACTTAAAATTGCTTGCCACCTGGCAAATATTTGTTTTGAAGCCAAATTCTTGACATCTTTTTGTAAAACACTTTTTGCTGCTTTGCAATCAACTCTTAAAAGAAATTTTTGATTGAGTAAATCTGATTGAAATTTTGAAATACATAAAACCATTGATAAAATTTCCTTCTTGATTGTAGAATAATTAGATTGAGTTGGATTCCAAGTTCCACTTGTAAATTTGACTAATTGTTCTTTATTGTCTATTTTTTGTTTGAGAATACCTCCGTACCCTATGTCTGATGCATCTATTTCAACTATCTTGAAAGCATCACTAGACGACCCTTGTTCTAAATCGGATTGATATTAAAGAGTCAAGGCGGCAGGGCCAGCCATGAATTGATCTTGAAGGATTGATTTGTCTAATTGATAATATCTTGTAAAGAAATTAGCAAACCGGCGGCTGAGCCGTCCGTCGTGAGCAGATCTGTGGAACCACAGCCGTAGCACCAACCACGAGATCTACTTGGCGTGTGTGCTAGCAAAGTGTGAGATTTAAAGAGATAATCTTGATATTTATTGAATCATACAAAAATACATAATATTCTTGGAAACTACGGTTACACTTGAAGATCTACAATTATACTTGAAAATACATACTATTGGAGAACAACTAAGACTTGACGAAAGGTAGAAGGTGAGATCAACTTGAATAAAGGATAAGAAACTAAAAGATTGGACTTACAAGGCTAAGGTGATCTTCTGGAACCTTGGTCTCGAAAGTAATTGATCTTGAACTTGAAATAAAGATGGGAGAAGATGGAAGAAGAAGATTGTTGCTTGAATGAGATGATGGAAGATTGAAGTAGAAGATCCCTAAGAATGAAGGGAGGAGTCTCCTTTTATAGACGAAGGAGGGCTTCGGACTCCAAAATAAGATTTGACATCCGAATAGTAAACTTGAATAGTGTCCCGCTACAGTGAACAGTGAAAATTGAACAGTGATTGTTACAGTGCTCCGCTACAGTGAACAGTGCTCTGCTACAGTGATTGCTACAGTAACTTTGACTTTTTCTACAGTAACTTTGACTTGATGATCTTCCCATATCTTGACATCTGTTAAGCTTGAACAATGAAGTCTTCAGGATCGTTTGGATCATAGTCGCCAACTGATTCTTCTGACTTTGTTTCAACTTCTTGAACTTGAGAATCAACTGCCAGGAGGGCTTCTTGAAGGAATTTTTTATATTGTTCTTTAGTCATTGCTCCTGCAAGACCTGCTTGAACTTGAGATTTGGTCATGAGAAATTGATCTTGTTCTGGTTTCTTGATTTGCTTTTGCTGCTGTTGAAGGGTCCTTTCTTGTCCGAGTAGCCATTGCTTGATGTGGGGGACTAATGTGTGGGTGATATCAAATTTATCCCACCATTTGGTCCTGAATTGTCTTGTTAGAACTGGAAATGGGCCTGAATCTTCAATTGCATAATCCCAACTGACGATCCAGGCAAGCTTGAAATGAAAAAAGAAATGGAAAAGGCATGGAAAATGGTTAAGATGGGGCTTGGTGTTCTTGTAAAGCTTGGCAAATAAGGAGAAACCTTGCTGGCTTTCTTCCGGGAGATTATCTGGAATGGGGCCAAAATGAGCCCACCAATGAAGGAACCAGGCTGGGATTGTTTCAACAATTTGATGCTTGAAAAATATGAGCCATGAGTGACTCGTAGGCCTAAGGTAAAATGTATTGTACCAGGCTGAGGTATAGTCCCAGTAATTGTAATATTGAGGTTCAAAGGCTTGAGAGAGTCTTCTAGGAGTGAGAGGATGGGTTCCCCAGGAAGACAGATTGTGTACTTGAAGAATTTGGCAGGTAGAATGGGTAACATAAGGCTCGGGTCCAGAGCCCGGATAATGCTTGATCAAAACAGATTTTGTATCAACTAAAATAAATTCATAAAATTTTTGAGTCTTGTTTGTAAAACCACATGGAAATTCTTGTTCATTTGAAGTATTGTGATTGTGGAAATAGTTTTGTGCACACTGATCTGGATCAGGGTGATAAAGTTCTTCTTCGATTGTAAAAACTTGTAAAGTACATCTTGGTTTTAACAAATAATTTGATTGGTTTGCTTAAAATGATTTTGCAGAAATTAAAGGTGCGGGACCAGGTTTGGTCGCCACAATTTGACTTGAAGCTGATGGCCTTGCCAATTGTTTGCCTTTGTTTCTCCTAACTACTTCTTTGAATGGCTGAGAATCCAAAGCTAATTCCTTGGATTGCTCTAATTGAAGTAATGGAATTCTCAAATCTTCTTCTTCTTGTTTTTCTGCATCAGCAGCCCATGTTTTTGCTTGGAATGGTGAGACTTGTCGGGTAGACGTATTGGCTCTTGTACTTGGATTGGAGGAAGGTTGAGCTTGGATAAATCCAACTAACCTTTGGGCTGGACTGGTTGATTGGGATGCATTTGGATCTTGGGCAAATTGGGCATAAGATTGAGGTGTAGTATATTGAGGTTCTGATGTCTTGGATTCTTGGGCTTGTCTTGCTTGCTGGGCTCTGGTGACTGGATTGAGCTTAGGAGGGATGGTTTGAAGTTTCCTTGGCATCTTGGCCCTGAAGGAATTCACGGGTTAAGAAGTCAGGAAGAGAATTATGTTCTCCTTTAATAAACTCAATATCAAAATAAAAAATACTTAAAATTGCTTGCCACCTGGCAAATATTTGTTTTGAAGCCAAATTCTTGACATCTTTTTGTAAAACACTTTTTGCTGCTTTGCAATCAACTCTTAAAAGAAATTTTTGATTGAGTAAATCTGATTGAAATTTTGAAATACATAAAACCATTGATAAAATTTCCTTCTTGATTGTAGAATAATTAGATTGAGTTGGATTCCAAGTTCCACTTGTAAATTTGACTAATTGTTCTTTATTGTATATTTTTTGTTTGAGAATACCTCCGTACCCTATGTCTGATGCATCTGTTTCAACTATCTTGAAAGCATCAGGATTGGGTAAAGTTAAACATGGCAAGTGTTTAACCTGTTTCTTAATTTTTTGAACAATTGCTGTATGTTCAGGGGTCCATGGTCCTGGGGTCTTTTTGAGTCTTTTCTCAGCAATTGAACGGATTGACTTAAATTGGGAAAGAAGTCTGTTACATAATTCAAACTTCCTAAGAATCTTTGCAATTGTTTTTTATCCTTGATTTCATCAGGAAAGTTGTCTCCGAATGAGAGGGATCTCTCAATGGGGAGAATTGTTCCTTGATGAATGATGTGACCTAAAAATTTAATTTTGGTTTGAAATAAAACAATTTTGGGTTTGGAGATCACCAATCCATTTTGTTTTATTATATTGTAAAATTGATTTAGATGTTTCCAATGTTGAGATATTGATGAGGAAAAGACTAAAACATCATCAATATAAATAATTGTAAATTTGTCATATGGATTAAATATGTCATTCATAATTTTTTGAAATTCTGAAGGAGCATTCTTGAGACCGAATGGCATCACATTCCATTCGTAATGTCCAAATGGAACTGTGAAGGCCGTTTTGTATCGATCTTGTTCAGCTATCTGGATTTGCCAAAATCCGGATTTCATATCGAATTTCGAAAAAACTCTTGCATTATGTAATCTTTGGATTAAATCCTGTTTATTGGGAATTGGATATCTTATCCATTGTAATGCATCATTTAATGGTTTGTAATTAATTACTAGTCTTGGAGTTCCTCTTTCGATTTCTGAATTCTTATTGACATAGAATGCAGAACAACTCCAAGGTGATTTGCTTGGTCTAATAATATTTTTTGTCAGTAAATCATTGATTTCTTGTTTACAATAATGTAACAGTTCTTGAGACATTTGAATTGGTCTAGCTTTAGTAGGGATTTTGTTTTCTTGAAAATCTGGAAAATATGGTAAAGAGACTGTATGTTTTTTCCTATGCCAGAAAGCATTAGGAATATCAGAACATACTTCTCTTTCTAATTTTTGTTTGAAATTATCTATTTGTTGAATTAAACTTGGATTGTTAAGTTGTTGTTCTATATTCTTATTTTCTATTTCTTCTTTGAGAAACATTATTTGTTTCTCTTTTCTTTGAATTAAATTTGCTTATGGAGATATTGATAATTGTTTTAAAATATTTATTTCTCTTATTGTTTGCCTAGTAATAAATCTGAAATTAATTGTTTTGTTTTCACATATTGTTTCTAAGCCATCATTTGTTACAGTAAATGGCTGGATCAATGCTAAGAAGGGAGTACCTAAAATGACTTGTTTACTAAGATCACTAATTAAAATAAATGGGGTTTTGAAGCAAATATTGTCATTACAGATGTGTACATTTGACAATTTGTAATTGATTTTCATACCAACTCCACTTGCTGTATGGAGTTTTTCTTTTGTTTTCTCAAAGTATTTTGAAGGTATTATACCTTCTTGAATACAATTGAGGTCTGCACCACTATCAACTAAGGCGATTATATCTAATTTGAATTCGTTATTGACAATTAGATTGATTCTAATTAACCATTTTCTAAAATTGATTTGTGAAATTAAATCTATAAATCTTTCTGGTTCATCTACATCTTCTGTTTCCTGAGAAGTAGATGCTCCATCATTCCTATTTTCATGAATTGTTTTCATTTGATTGAAAGTAAGTTGGTTTTGAATATTTACTTGTGCTTGTAGATTGTTTGTAATTGATTTTAATTCTTTCAATTCTAATTTAATTTGATTGATTTCATGTTTTAAATCTTGGACTGATATTTCCTCTTTTGGTTCTTTTTTGAATCTGTCAACAATTTCCTTGAAATTGTATGGATTTCTTGTCTTATCAGCGATTTGTTTTTCTAAATTATTTTTGTCAGGTTTATTGAGTGATTGTTTTAGTTTTTGTAAAATTAATTTTTTCTCTTCAGGATTCTGTATTTCATCAACTAAATCTAATAATATGTTTTGTTCTTTGGTTAATACAAAAAGACTTGGTTTATTGCAACATTTTCCTACACATGGTTTTGGTTTTTCACATTCTGATTCTGACTCAGAACTTGATTCTTCATCAGATTCCGAATCATAATCATCATCTTGAATTTGGTTGATTTGTTCTTCACTTGATGTTTCATAATTAGTATCTGATTGTTCTGAATCTGAATTGATTAAAAGAATTTTTTGTAATTGATCTTTTAATTCATTGGATATCTCTAATTCATTAATCTTTTGTTTTACTCTACACTTGTTTGCGAAATGTCCTACTTTTCCACATTTGTAGCAAGTCTTATCTTTGCTAAAATTTTTTCTAAATGGTTTTGAAGGTTTTCTTGATGAACTTGGCTTATCTTTTTCATCATTCTTTATTTCCTTTTTGTGATATTTATTGTATTTCCTAAATTTAGATTTGTGTGGTTTTGACTTGTATGTTTTGTGTGACTTGTAGTTTTTTCTTGATTTTGTTGAAGGTGTTTGAATTTTCTCGAAACCAAATTGTTCACAAAAGCTACCTAATTCTTTTCTTGTTGTTAGACTATCTTTCTTGAGTTTGTTTTTTAATTGGATTTCGGTACAGATTGCTAAGGCTTCGGAATTGATTGTGGAAATTAAATCTCCGTAAGTTAATCTATCATATGGAATTGAACCTTTAAATTGTTCAGCTAATTTGGACTTGATTTTTGCAGATAGAGCCTGAGGCAGTCCGGATAAGAACTTTTCTTTCCAGAAAGCTTGGCTGCAGTCTTCCTTAAGAAGGACTTTGCATAAGAACATATCTTTGTACCATTTGAAATCTTGTAATTTTCTACATCTAAGATTCAATAAAATCTTAGAAGAGTTGTCTTTTAATTTTGAAGGATTTCCGATGTACATTTTCATGATTGTATAAATTAAAGTTTCTACTGGATTGGGAATTTCTTGGTCATCTTCAGTTTTAATCGGTTCAAAATTTTCATCAATCTTAACAGAATTTAAAATATTGGCTCTTTCAATATTAGCGAGATAATTATCCCACCAATGTTTTAATTGGCCTGTAAACCCAGCTATCAAAGCTTGGGCAATTGCTTGTTCAGACACATTTTCTTGTTTGATTTTGTAAGCAGTGCTTACCATTGTCATGTGTTGTAATGTTTCGATGATTAAGTGCTCAGACTTGCCATCTATGTTCCATTCATAGATTGTATTGGGATGAAATGAGGCTTGAGTGAATTGATTTTTTTCCTCTACTTGCATTTCTGGAAAACTAGGTCTAGGGTAGTACTTCCTAGTGTTTTTCCAATTCATCTTGTTGATTTCTAAATCATTTGGTTTTTCTATCGTATCAATATGTCTTTGACTACTTGATCCTGGCCTAATCCTAAGAGGAGTTTGTGGTACAGGAACTTCTTGAGTTTCCGGAACTGTTGTACTATCGTATAAGAGGTCTCTAAGTCTCTTATCTATTTCTTGATCAAATTCTCTAATTTCTAATTGTTTATTTAATTCTTTTGGAATTTCTATTGGTTTGAAAATTGGAGTATTTTTTGATGACGAAGGAATAGTAACATCTTGTTTTTGAATAATTGATTCTATCCTATCAACTTGATTTCCTATTGTGTATAAACATTTGTTTGTAAAATTATTTTGTTCAATAATTTTGTTTATACCTTTGTTTGTAGCTTGGGCATCTTTATTGTTATCTCTAATCTTGTAAGGAGCAGCTACGATTTCCGTTTGTTTATTATTAAACTTGATTTGATCCTGGGGAGGATGTACAGAGGCTATTGATTTATCTTCTGTATTCTTCCAAATTGTTATTGGTTTTTCTAAGACTGTTAGATCTGAATAAAACCAGTCAAAGAAATATACGTTTTCTTGAACTAATTCTAAAAATCTATAATATTTTGATTGAATAAGGTCTCTTAATTTTTTATCATAATTTTTGAAGAATTGATCTCTATTTGATTTGTTGTTTGGAGAATAAAAATCTTTTCTAAGATAATCTTTGTCTATTGTAAATTGTTTTTCTATCATATCGCAACTAGGATGTGTTTGTGGATCTTGCATTTGAGAATAAGTTGGGGACAAGTTTTGTTCTTCAGATTCTTTATCTGTTTCGTCTGGTTCATTGGTTTTGTATGTTGGTTTAACTATGTTTGCTTGTGTCTTGATTCCTGATAAATTAATTGTAGAAGGAATTGAAGAACACGATTTTCTTGGACTTGTAAAGGATGGAACTCTACGACTTGATTGTCCTAATTCAAAGTTAGGATTTGTAAAGATTGGAATTCTGCTATCTAGGTTGCTTCGGCTAGACTGACCTAGATCTGGATTTCTAAAACTTAGTTTGGAAAATCTTATTTCTACACTACCATCATCATGTTGAACTATATTATCTAATTGGCTATTTTCTCTTTTGGGAGGAGTAACAACTGATTGAAAATTCCATTCTCTTGGAAAACTAACTTCATTCCACCTAATTGTTCTTGGAACAATAACATTTGAATCACAAGGGTTACTTTGAAGGAGAAGAGTTTCTCCTTTTGGGCTTGCAATTTTGACTAAAGGATTGGCCATTGTGGTCATGGCCTTATAATGGATTCTGTATATGATTGCAAAAGGGAGTGATCCCGGAAGCATATCATATCCTGTGGACTTGATATTCAGAACTAAAGATTGAAGGATACCTGGATCCGTAAGACTAATTGAGAAATCTGGGAAACAATTGAAATAAATCGGACCATTGTATAGGCTTGACTCTATTATTCCTAACAGAGAATCATTAAATTGATTGTGTCTACAGTCACGTAAACACAGTAATATTGCCGTATTTAGACCTTGTCTTTTATTTCAGAATAAATTCATAAATCTACTATCACATGTTACTAATTTTATGTTTTATAGTTGATTATATAACTACAAAGACAATGTATATAGAAGAAAAGAAAAGAATAGTGCATGTACATAATAAATACTCACTTAAATACATGTATGAGAGTGTGTAGATCTCAACTCAACTTCAGGCTTTTTGGGTTTTCGAGTTGTATGGCATGAACCCTATCCTAACCCAAACTCAACTTCAAGCTAGAAATGAAGCTCAACCCAATCCCAAACCCAAACTAAATGATCACGAAGACATACTTCCTCTTTAAGTAATTCATTAAAATTCTAATTTATTGAATATCAAATAGTGAATACTGTTCTTTCTCTCAGACTGCTGACATTTTATGTCTGAAAACGGCACATTTGCTGGCCTTACAGACTATGCGACTTGGGGTCAGACAGATTTTGAACAATAAACACTAGATAATAAACAATAAATTTTGAATCTAACTCCTTGCCCTCGGCAAAGAGATGAGTTTATTTTGATTCAAAGTTACCTAAAAAATTCAATCCTAATTGTACCAAAAACAATTCAGTGGAAAGAAGTTAAATTACAAAATGAATGGAGATTCAATCTGTCATTCCTCCACCAAAATGAGAGAATAAAAATCTAGAACAAATAAATTTTTGAACTAGAATAACAAAACTAAATCTAAAAATTTTAAATTTAAGTTCAACTAGTAGTCAAATACCATTTGGAATATATATATATACACACACACACACAAGCTTTAAATTTAATGTTGTGATGAATTCAATTTTTTCACATGGCTGAATGATTTGGTCAATACTCCATTTGATAGATGATCCTTTATGACGCATATATATCATATGTAAGACTCAATATTGCATGTATATATATTTTTTAAAACGTGTATGATGACGGCCTAAATTTTTGAATTTTTTTTTTTTTTGAAGTTTTATTGAAAGAAAAAAGTTATTGTGAAAAAATAAACTTATTTTAGTCTCAAACTTAATTAGTATGTGCATGACCTACTCCAATGCTCTAAAACGCAAATGTACATTAAGGTGTATCAACGTAGTATCATGACTTTACAATAGCATTCGAGCAATACAGACATGATGGATGACAATAATAATTCATCACATAATCTTGAAACTATTCATTAAATAAGCATTTCAGAGAGAAACATTTAATTAAAAAAACAAGAAATATTCATAATAAAGGAACATAATGAGTTAAAATTCTGCGTTAAAAAAAACAAGAAATATTCTGCATTAAAATTCATTTTGCTATGTGTTAACCAAACGGAATTAGAAAGCCTTAAAAATTAGTTTGCAAAATGAGTTCCAAGAACTCATTCTCAAAATGAATTCCTAATCCAGAATGAATGACAAACAAGGCCTTAAAATTTTACAACATAGCGAAAGGGAGAGGAATGGCCCTCGAGCTGTGTTTATGGCCTTCGGCACCAAGGGCGACGTCAATCCGATTGCTGTGATTTCTCAAACTCTTCCCTTCTACTTCTCCCCATTTTATGTTTGTTTCTATACCATTTTCTATTATCGATTGAATCTCTTGTTCACAAAAGGAAATTTACTGCAAGAGTCATTTCCGTTGCATCAAATCCATTAGTTCATCATGATAAGACCTTTACGAGTGAGAAAACACTGAATGTAGCGTCCTTATTAATATGACTGTTGGCATATTGCAATCAGTTTGTGATTGGATTCTATGGTTGACACTGACCAAACAGAATTTGCAAGAATTCGTTTCATAAGGTCTTAGCTCGTGAGGAATCAGATTTGATCACTTATTTCTGTTTGATTTTATACAATTTTGATGCAATTTCACCAAAATATTTTTTATTTGTTTTTTTTTTCTGAGGTTTTGGAAAACTGGTTTCTGTTTATGTGACTTGTAACTGAACTATGATTTTCAGGCCATTGCTTCAGCTTTTGCGTGTGACCAACAGCAGTATGACGTCATGTTCATAACTCATTTGGCTCATGAGGTTCGTTTTGGAAGGCTTTCCAAATGTCAAGACTTCTATACTAGTTTCCCTTTTTCCAATTTCATCACGACCTGTTCTTTCTGTTCATCATGATCCTGATATCTCAGGTTTTTATAGTAACTACCATCATATTAAAAATTGTGAATGTATTACGTAGCTTTGTTTTATTCATTTCACATTAATGCTCACATTCATAATTCTGTGCTTCATAAAATTTAGCAGTTGTTTTTACCTTATCAGGCTTGGTGGAGTTCTCATTTTCTGAGAATAAAAAGATTACTGTGAAAAAGCATAGGCAAGAATGCCTGGATACAATTGAGAGGATCTTTCGGGATGGCCTAAGCATGGATGGAGACTTTATTGCTATAAATTTCCTTGCACTGGTAATTTTTTCTTCAAACTTTGAGGGACAATGGATTCTTGAAAAATTGTGGAACTTGGTGCTACATCAACATTCCTTACTTGACCAAGGTCTTTGCATTATTACCTAGGAAGGTTGGAGCCTTGCAGAACTGTTTCGGATTCGTTGTATTGTTGCTGCTCCTTATGTCGTTCCTTATAGGTACTGTCAACTTTTTCCTTCCATATTTTTAATAATAAACTTACCAGAAAATGTATTATGGGCCACCTGTATGCCATATTGTCGAGCGCAAGGTTTATTGTTTTGGTCAAGGTTTACAGTTTCGGCGGCACGCCGCGGTGTGCCGCCGAAATTTCGGTTTTTATGCCCCCAGCGAAACGGTTTTTATGCCCCCAGCGATGCGTTTCGCTGGGGGAAATCGTTAATTTGTATCGTTGGCGAAACGGACCGAAATTTCGAGCGAAACGGGCGAAAAATGTAATTTTTTTAAAATTTTTTTTAGCGAAACGGAGCGGCGTGCCGTCGAAATTTCGCCGAAATCCAAAAAAACATAATTTTTTATTTTTTTTTTGCCCATTAAAAATTTTCCGGCGTTTCGGCGGCACGCCAAGGCCACCGAAACTTAAAACCTTGGTTTTGGTGCCCCTGGGTGTGCCGCTCAGTACATGAAATGAAATATCAAAATGTTGGAAAGTACAAAAATCTGAGTTTCTTTAGTTTTGGGTGAAAATTTGCTACCTTTCGCCTGTGCTGCTTGAAATTTCACTCAATTTCGTAAGTGTTTGTTTATTTGAAGAGAGGGTGCCCACATGAGTCACGGCATGCGTAGTATGCCTACGTGTACAGAAGCGTAGTATGCCTACGTGTACAGAAGCAGTAAAAGAACAAGATTGGTCAAGATGGAGGTGCACCCTTCTGAAGTAGTTATTCGGTTAAGCTCCAGCAAGTCAGCATTGTTAACCTAAATGAAGCAGGCTTTGTCAATACCAGATATATCATCCAGTTTGGAGGAGATAAAGTATCTGTACAGAATGATAAATTGTTTTATTCAAATAAAAAATAATTACTCAGTGAATAGCCTGAATAGTGAATAAGGGTTGCTTCATGAAGTAAGAAAAAAAGTTATTCAGGAAGTAACATAAAGAATAAACAAGGGTCAAAGAAGCCGAACCCTACATTTTCAACCTACATAACACAATACCATCGAGCACCAATTCAAATTGGACTATCTTTGTAGTTGATTGGCTTTGAATGAACTATGAACATATTTACTTGGATAAGCCAACTACATGTATGTGTAAGGATATGAAAATATATATAATTAAAAATAAAGGACATTTTGGATAATATAAGATAGTTATACAATTGTTAAGTTACTTAAGGGGAGATGAAAGTGAATATAATAAACCCACAATTAAGGTATCAACTATAATAGATGGTTATAAGCGTAAGTTAAGAGGAGATGGAAGTGAATATAATAAAATATGAGGGGTGGTTTAGGTATCAAATGTCAGCCAGAAAAAGGTGGGTTAGCTTTATATAATAATATAGATATACCAACAGAATTGTGCTTACAGGGAAAAAAAATACAGAATTCTTGAAGCTAGGTTGCACCCTAACTTCATATTACACCAACTTAACATAAAATTAGCAAAAAGAAATCCAGCTTAAACAATCTTTGGAGAACTGGTCATGATGGCAGAACATGGTATTATAGATTCACCAAGAACATGGCATAGCCCCTAACACAAGCTAACTCCTGGGTCATCCATGGAGGATGCTACAAAAACAAGTGCATGGATCGTCAGGTGAACTTTTAAACTTTGAAGAAGCTTTGAAGATGACAAGGAGATAAAAATATCACAGAATATCATTCCTTTGCACTTGTCATTTCCAAGAAACAACATATATACATATAAAATTATATATAATCTTAAAGTCATGTGTACTCTGAGGCAAAAAAAAAATGATCTCCATTCCATCAAGAAAAATTACACATGCCATGGAGACTTTCCATAATGGAGACTATAGAAGCATGAGAGCCCTTGGTTCCCAAAAGTGGCAAGTGCTTTGGTGCTTCTGCACGATCAAAATAAAATGCACCTGATACCAGTTTTTCTTTTGGCTGTAAAGCTAACCAAACAATCGTATCAGCACCTTCCTCGCTTGTCCTCAGCTTTCCTGATAATCTGGAAAGTAAACATAAGAATCAGATTGAGTTATATAAGAGAATAACAGGATTCAATATAGCATGAACGAATTCAGAAGAGAATTCCCTTACGATTTGTTAAAATCAGGCAAGCTTTTGGCAACACCTGGTGTTGCAGCCCAACCTGGGTGCATTGAATAGAATCCGACCCCTCTGTTACTGTATTTTTCAGCCCACTTTTCAGTTAATGCAACCTGAGGGGAGAAAAGGAAAAGAAAATGTCTATGTTAGACATGAAAGCTATCTATTTACATTTTATTTTCAATCCAAATCAAAGATTTTGATCTATTTCATAAATTTTCAAAAAATAAAAATAAAAAAAATATTTTTTTTTTTACAGATGCATATGCTGAGTCTTTCATCCCTGACACTAACATTATCTAGTGCTTCACCAACATTTATTGAACTATGCCAAATCCTCACCACAAGGATCCCAAACTGTTAAGAGTTGCAAGATGTCTTAAAGCATTTTAAATTAATGTTTAAGCTTTTGTAACTAATATATATAAAGCTAGACAGATAAATGGCATAGAACCAATGCTGTAAAAACAGGGCCAAAGAGTGATCCAGCAAGGGAGATGGATTGGTTCAGTTTGACTTCTGGATCAATCTAGGTTAAGTGACATGACAAATATTTGGAAAGAGGAAGAATAAGATGAGGAAGAGAGCTAGTTCAGCTCCACAGATCATCCTGGTCATAGCAGGTAAGCTGATCTTTACCTCATATTAACTAAAGTTTAAGTAAGCCCATTTTAAGGGTGGAATTCAGGTCAACCCTTTCAATCGTCTGGTCTGGTCCAGGCTTTAGAACACTTTTTTAATAAAAGAACCCTCTGCATAATATTAGTTTACTTACCTGAATTCGTTTGTTTCGAGAATACTGTTGTACCCCATCAAATTTTCCTTCACTAAACTGCACCAAAATAGCAAGGCCAGAAGTTAACACTTATTTAATACTAAGATCAAAGGATGACAAAGACAAATGACCAATCATTTACCAGTAGATCATTGGTCAGGGGAGCTAAGTACATTCCACCAGAAGAGACAGTAATGACTCGGGCATCAGGTGCTGCTTTCTCCAACAATGGCAACATCAACTCTGTCATAGCATATGTTCCCAATACATTTACCGCAAAATTCAACTCAAATCTGGCAAATATAATATGGGAAGAAAAATAAAAAGAAAAGAAAATGTATCAATTTTGCTGCCAAATTGAAAAGGGCATAAAATGGACAAACTCCAGCTTTGAATTTCACAAATACAAGGAAATAGAAGCAGTAAAAGAACAAGGTTGGTCAAGATGGAGATGCACCCTTCTGAAGTAGTTATTTGGTTATGCTCCAGCAAGCCAGCATTGTTAACCTAAATGAAGCAGGCTTTGTCAATACCAGATATCATCCAGTTTGGAGGAGATAAAGTATCCGTACAGAATGATAAATTGTTTTATTCAAATAAAAAATAAGTACTCAGTGAATAGCCCGAATAGTGAATAAGGGTTGCTTTAAAAAAAATAATTCAGTAAACAAGGGTCAAAGAAGCCGAACCCTACATGTTTCAACCTACGTAACACAAGACAATTGAGCACCAATTCAAATTGGACTATCTTTGTAGTTGATTGGCTTGGAATGAACTATGAACATATTTACTTGGATAAGCCAACATGTATACATAACAAGCTATTTGCAATGTTCTGTACTATTATTTGATATAAGCAACATACAGGTTCAGCGACATTCTATGCTGAATCCCTCACTGGACCACGAAATTAGTCCATAAATATGAAAAATATGTGTTTGAAGATACATGTAATCTGCATAGGACACACACACAAGAAGTAGCTGATAACTTATGATGCTGCACTCAGAACAGATGATTGTGTATGGCCACAAGGACTCTGAGGACATCAAAATACAACTGAGGAGATAGGTAACCAAAGGAATATACCATAAAACAATATTCTGACTATAGGTATAGTAAAAGGAGAAACCTTACCAAGACATGAACTGGCTGATTCTTGGAAGCAAATTTGGAAGCAAATGACTTGATCTCACTCACAGATGAAAGATCACATATCTGCAAGGTCGATTTAAATTAAAAAAAAAATCGAAGAACAAGTGCTATACAAAATCAATTCAAAACCTTAAAAAATATCAAATTTTGATCACAAAATCCTGAAGTGATCCTAGAACTCTAAAATGCTCGTGAAATAAGGTCCAAGAAGAGAGAGCTAATCAAAGATACCTCCAAGTATATATTCTGATTGCCTGTTTTTGACTGAATCTCAGAAAGAGCAGCTTCTCCTCTCTCCTTACTACGACATACCATGTATACAGTAGCTCCACTGTAAAATCATTAAACAGAATAAATTGATGCAGGGGAACTACTGAGTGAATATCAATTGACCTTAAAGTGATCAAGCGGAAAACATTATATGGTGCAAAAAAGCTGGTTTAACATGTAAGTGGAAAACATTATAGAATGACCGTGAAGCAAGACCCTCAGCAGTTGCATAGCCGACCCCGGAATTTGCTCCTGTAACAATGCAATTCTTCCCTTCTATTTTTGTTTCCATGTCTTCTGATTTGAATTTTTTTGAGTGTTCACTGGACAACATGGAAAATGTAAGCCACTCTATGATGAAGTGATGGTTTAATGAATCTAAACACGACCGTTCTGATCATTATGTGACATCATATAAGGAAACTTGCTACAGATATCTTTGTTCATCACATAATAATTATGCAAGAAAATTTAAGAGGAGAAGTAAACATCCGAAAACAGAAAAAGAAAAAAAAAGGGTAAGGATTTAGGAATAACTTTGAAATAAGATGAGAGATAAAAATAATTTTCAAGTTTAATACATATAAAATGTAGTTATAGCTGCTTTTTATCTTAACAATAAGGTACTAAATGGTTCATTAATTTGTTTGATTTGGACATGAATATATGCAAATCAGGGTGCTGAGAAATTGGATTCTAAACCTATAAATATAACCAACAAAAATAAAAAAAATGCATTATCAGTCAAAACAACAATTGAGTCTGACTCCAACATACCAAAAGAGAAAATAAAGATTGAAAAAAGGACTATTCTTCAACTTAAGCATCCTTCAAATCATAACTTCTCAATACAAATCTATATTTTGGAGTTTTATAGACATGTTCATGATATTATAATTGTAAACAAAACAAGAAACCATTGTAGAAAGGCGTAAAATCAATTATCCCTTACAAAAAGTAACATTTAATCATAAATCAAACAATACACTCAAAATTGAAGTATAAACACCCCAAAACTGAAGAGGGTCACAGGTATAATCAGAGACAAAGTAACCCAACTCACATGAACCCAGATTTTGCGAAATTCAGGTACCCATAAACAGCAAAACTGGCGGATCTCAATGTCTGTCAGATCATTCAAAAAACGACTCCAAATAAGCAGAAATTCAGAAAACTTGAACTCCATAAAACCCGAGAAACCAAATGAAGCAAGAGTGAGAAAGTTCGTTGAGGAAAATCAAACCGAGAACCTTGACAAGAAACATTGCCAGCGATCTTATAGAGAGATGTCTTCAGGAATCCGCAAAGTAGCTCTTTTTCAGGTAAGTGTTCGTTTGATTGAGTTCATTGACTTCATTCTATATGAAGAGAGGGTGCCCACGTGAGCCACGGCGTGCGTAGTATGCCTACGTGTACTGGTTAACGGCCTTTCGAGCGTCAAGAAGGGATCCGCATCATCTACAGCGGTAAGCTTCACAGCGTACATTACAGCGTCAAGCGTTCTTTGACGCGTGTACAGGCGATGACAGAAAACAAAAAACCATCCCGGGCGTTAAGCCTTATATTCTTTTTTTAAACATTGAAAAAAATAAAAAATCTCCAGAACGAAGATATCCTGTCATGACAAATTATTTTCAAATAGTGTTTTGGACAACTCAGCGTCAAACTATCTATTTTAATCGGATATGGTTCGGATTGACCCGATTCAAGAAAATTCGGTTTAAACCCAACAAGTGGGTTGATGGGTTGGGTTATGGTTTACTCTTTCCATGTTGTATTACTAAAATTATTAAAGGAAATATCAATTAAAAAAAATATGTTTGTTGCTCCAAAAATGGGCCGGTGTGGACACGTGTCTGTGGTGGTGATGTGTCTCTACGCGGGCGTGCCAGTATCGTTTGATACAATGATTTTCGAGTCGATTCCTGACCCCGGGCACCTGTTCCGAATCTGAACCGGGATCGGTTCAGTCGTACTGCAAGTCACCTGTAATAAAATCGGTCAGGCGATGGTATGAAGACTAGGGGTTCGGTCTTCGTTTCGGGTTCTTGTAAGTGTTTGAAAGCAAAAGCAACTAACGGCACACAAATCCTTTTATTATAAAATCGGCCAAATAGCCGAAAGCGACAACAGATAATCCTCAAAATGGAAACAAAAAGTACAAAAGAAAACCGACAGGGCTCGCAGGACCGGCCTATCCTGGTCTTATAGCCGTAATCGGGTATAAGCGCAGGAGGAAGGGGGCGGCTGCTTGCAAAGTCGATTCAGGGGGTTCACCTTGGATTGCTGCTTACCCGAAAATACACAAGTCACCTGGCGTGAACAGAGCGAGTCTCGGGACCGGCTGCTCGGGATTCTGTAAATACAGAACTGCGAGTCAGGGGCGGCCTCAACTTACTCTCCGGTGGCAGGATTCTGGTGTTAATCGGAGTAAAGAGGGGTCGAAGATGTCACTGCGACTGGAAGCAGTGAGAGAAGTCCTAGTTTATCCGTCTGTATTAGAGGGGATAAAGGATCACGGATGATCAAAATAATATAATAACCGGTTGCGGTTGTGTGGATTGTGTCCTTGAGTTCTTCGAATTGGTGCCTTTTATAGCCATTCCTTGACGGTTGCTCAACGTCCCATTCTTGCACGATCTTTGAGGAACCTCTTTCCCATGTCTGCAGGTCCGATTTACTTTGCCATAAAGTCTCTCAACAACCCACTTTTAGGAAGTTGAACCCACCTTATATAACCACTCCACATCTTTAGAAAGTGGGGGACCCCACTCTCCACATCTTTAGAGAATAACCACTCCACGTTCAATGAGCCGTAATCGGCCAAAAGGCATAATTGGTTAAATGCACCTTTTCATAAATAAAAGGCAACTAAACATACCTTTTATCAAATAAAAGTATCATGGGGTTGATCAAGCGTCCAGCAAATTTCCTCAAACCCAATAAAGTAGCACATGCCATGATAACTCCTTTAATGGCTTTAATGGCAAAATCAGTCACCATCATTTACCCAATAAACATATATATATTATACTTAGAGCCTTGTTTACTCCGATTTCACCGGGTTACGGCGGGTGTAAACATTGGTTTCACTTGACCCGTATGTGGTAGGACACAAATCGGTCAAAATATATACGTGACCTTAAAACACTACCACCGGGCTACGGTAGGTGTAAACATTTCGAACTGTATTCTTGGTTCTGTGTTCATGCTGACGTGGCCTAACCAACTATTCAAAGCCTACGTGCCTTGATGTCGTGGCCTAATTAAGCCACCTAGGCACCACGTGTCTTTCTCTTATTTGTCGGTTATATAGGGTGTAAACAATGTTAAAACATATGCTTTAAGGAACGTAAGAAGATGTTGAGCATTGATGTGACAATGAGGGATCAAATAGACCAAGTTGACATCAAGTTTTTTTTCTTCTTAATTCTTCACCTGTCCTTTTTTCATTTTTGCTTTTCTATTTTTTATTCAACAAGAAAAATGGAAAAAATCATCTTTCCCTTTCTTTCTTAAAAGGCATCACTTATTCCAGAGGATTAAAGAAATCTTAAAAGGTCTCAATTATTCCGGAGGATTAAAGAAGGTCGTAAAACAGTGAAGGAATATGGATGGGTGAAATTTCAAAGGGAAAATTATAAAAAAGGGTCAGTTTTTAAAAACATGGGTGAAATTTCAAAGGGAAAATTATAAAAAAGGGTCAGTTTTTAAAAACATTTATAAAAACAATCTACTAAAACGTTAAATTATATAAAAAAAAGGTCACTTTTTGTCCATAATTATAAAACAGTCCAACGAAATTAAATTATAAGATTATTTTTCAAAAATAATTAATTTTGAGGATCACCCCACTTAGAATACAAACTCATTTTACATGGGATGCAATCTTCTTACATGACTTATGAACGCATCTTACATGGAACACAAACACATTCTACGTGGGATACGAGCGCATCATACATGGACATAAGCATGTTTTGTCTATAACAAAATAACATTATTTTTGAAAAAAGACCCTTCAGGCCAATTATGTTTTAAAAGTGGTTCTTTTCTGTAATTTGACATCTTAATGGACTGTTTTATAAATATTTCTAAAAAGTGATCCTTTTCTAATTTTCTCAATTCCAAGTGAGGGTTAGTAGGTTTGGCTCGTAATGGTTAGGTTTTAGTAAGTGATAAACCGGGTGAGAATTTAGATGAACATGAACGACCTTAAATCATTTAAATATTAGTTTTAATGTGTCTTACATATTTTAATAATAAATATATTATTAATTTATGCATTTTATTTAAAAAAATCGTTTTTTTTTTTGGACATTTTATACCATAATCATGTCAAACCCGACTTGCCCCATCCCATGCGTAAATTAATAATATATATTTTTAAATAGAATGCATAAATTAATAATATACTTATTCATTAAAAATGTATTTTTAATGATATTTCCTTTAATGATTTTAGCAATACAACATGAAAAGAGTAAACCATAACCCAACCAATCAACCCATCCAATGCTTCAGCATGTCTTGTTGGGTTTCAACCGAATTTTCTTTAAATTAGGGAAATCGGACCCCATCCAATTAGAATAAATAGGATGACGTTGGCCTGTCCAAAGCACCGTTTGAAAATGATTTGTTATGGTAGAATGCTAACATACACCAGGCAACAACATCAGGGTCACATTTCAGTTGAGGTCTGTGATGGCCCAATCCCACCAATAACGATTGTCCATTTTGATCTACTAGCCTCACGGTTTTGCTCTTTATTTTTATCCCAAAATGCCTAGTTGCTCAAGAGAGTACCAAGAGTATATATGTGAATCTTCACCTCCTTCTCCCCCGAGCGATATGGGATTTCAGGATATCAAAATCGCTATACTTCCACTCATTTACGAGAGTGAGTATAGAAGATTTCAATTCAAAGCCTTCTCCATAAATAACTTCTTGTCTCACATGCGTGCGAAGATAATAATTACTCTCTTCTTCCATCTCAACGGTTTAGGTTTGCTTTTTGTGATAAAACTAACTTCGCTACATCGGTGAATAGTCTTGTCAATCTAGACTATCCGTTCGGCAGGAGCCTGTAAATCCATAATTCGATCTTCACTTCTTTGGTTTTATATTTTTTAAAAATTAAGCAGGTGTAAAATCAGAGAGAGAGAGTGAGAGAGAGACCATTTTTTAATCACCATGCATTTAACGAGGTTTCTTCTGGTTTGACTTTGTAGTTAAGTAATAAGCTTACATATTATCCAATTCATAAATTATCATTAAGATAGCTAACTTAATGATAGCAACAGAACGTGCTTTTTATTTTCTCAATAATATGCTTAGGTTCATGACAGAAGAGGACCCGAAAAAGAAAAAAAATGGAAAAAAAAGAAAAGGAACTACCAATAAAAAAAACAACAGCAAAATGATGTAGGAGCTACTTATTCTCATCCTTACAGACAAACCCTAGTTAAACCTATTCATTTCCAACATCTCGAAAGAAGCAGTTCTTTCATATTTCTAATCCAAAAAGGAAAAGCTAATAGCTTTCTTTTTTAGTTCCTTCCCATCTCAACATCCCTATCGGTATCAGGTTCCCTCGCTGCCGATCCTCTACTTATCGAACCACATCTTTTGAGCACCCAGATGACTAGGGGAAGAAATTGCCATAAGAACAGTAACCCCATCAAACTTATCCAGGCCATAGGCACATATGATATGACAACCCTGTTAAGATTCCCAATAGATTGTATCGTATAAGCGAAAACCACTGCAACAAGGGAGATAGAGATCCACATGATCACTGTTATTATTCGAAGTAGGACACTTCTTCGGTAAGCCTTCCCACTGATTACTAGTATGATTATGGTCAGAGATGATAGAAACCCTCCAGTGTCAAAGATCATAAAAGTCGGGTAGTTAAGATTAACTGAGTAAGTCACGTTTCCAATTTTGTAAAAGCCACATTCAGCATCAACAGGTTTGCAATCACTACCAGGTGGATTCAAACCTGCTTCGAAGGTAATTGTAGCAATCAGTATGGCCACCACGACTAGTGTGTTCACATTATGCCTCAGTCCTTTGATCTCCTTTTCCTTCTTTTTCCCTCGATTTTGCTGCAGTGTGGTTTGATGATGATCGTGTTCCGGCGTCGACGTCTGAGAACTTCTTGTGTTCAATTCTGACGCTCTTTTAACTCCGGCACGTTGAAGGATTTTGGAAATTTCATTTTCACCTTTTTTGGCGTTTAGATCCTTTAAAAGAACATCTAAGGCAGTGTGACAGTCAGAATTTATGGCATTTAGATCCACTGTAGTGCTGATAAGCAAGAACTTGATCATCTGCACAAGAAATATTCCCTTGTAATTAATTAAACTGAGGAATATAGTTGTATGAAGAAAAAACTATAAAAATAGAATAAGAAAGCTACCATATTACTTAAACTGTGTGCGTGTGTGTGTATATGTGTGTGTGTGTGTGTGCAGTCATGCATGTGCATCACTGCATCCCCTAGTAAAGGTTATTGGGAAAACTAAGTGTGCACATGACGTACCTATGCGCTTGGACTGCTATAGATGATTTCATCGTGTAAGTTCTAAAGAATAATTAATGTGAGTTTCTTTTACTACTATTTAAAAGCTTGTAAGTAACTCACCCAAGTTTAAAAAGTTGAGCTGCTGGTTAAGACATGGAAGGTTTGGAGTTTATCCCTAATTAAGAAAAAGGCTTTTCTATGATGATTTTTTTCTGTTAAGATCTGATTGTAACAGCTAGCTGTGGGAAGTTTAGATTATTAGCCTAATCAAAAAGAAAAAGAAAAAAAGAAGGAAAAATTAGCTAGGTATATCTGCCATTAAAGGATCCAAAACTCCATGCCTCGATCTCTCTTGCGAGGGTCGCCAGATGCAAGACAGTGTTGCCTTGATGGTCCCTTGAGTTGATAAGCAGTGGTTGGTGTTGGCCACTCACAAAGTCGGCGGCCAACACTGACTTCAGAGCTTGGAACTGATGATGCCTCACACATAGGTGCAGCAGCGTTTCTCCTTGATCCGTTACGGCCCAAAGCGACTCAGGATTCGCATGAAGTAACACGTTCATGACTTCAGGATTGCCTTTAATGGCAGCCATGTGAAGAGGAATTCTTCCCTCTTCATCCCGGAAAAGGCAAACGTTCTTACACTTCAAGAGCTCTTTCACCATCTCCAATTGATCTCTTGCCGACGCCAAGTGCAGAGGCGAGCATCCTTTTGAGTCCAATTCGTAAGCCGACATGGGATTACGAATTAGGATCTCCCTTGCAACGTCTACCTCTATGTCTGCATCTTCCTGAAGCAATTGAAGCAAGCTCTTCTCATCCCCTGAGCATGTTGCTTCATGAAGAAGCCCACTTTCCATTGCTAGCTTTTCCTGTACTCAAACCGCATCTCTATCAACTCATTTATTGAGGAGAAGGTTTGATTTTTTCAAATTTCTGACTAATAAAATATTTAGAGGAGAAGATCAATCTTAAAACTGCGACATCACAGGCAAACTTAGGCTGCGTTTGGCATTGCTTTTTTGCTTATTTAAGCAAAATCATGCTTTTTGAAGCAATAAGCATGGTTGGTTACTAGTTTTTGCTTCTCATGATAAAGCAAAATCAATCTAATTGCTTTTCTTGAGAAGCAAAATTCTTTTTGCTTCTCATTTTTTATTTTTTGCACTTTTGCTTGTTGTTACTAATCTAATACCAAGAACCTACTCTCACCACCATTGCCACTCACTACCATTACCAACCACCACTATAAAACCATCCACCACCCACCACCACCATCCATCCTTACTTCCCACCATGGGAACTTGATGTAGGCCGTGTGTGTAACGCCCCAGATCCGGGTTACGTGAAATGACCGTAACTCGTATCCGAGGGTTAACTAAAATTCACAGGATCCCAGCAGAGTATAAGAAACATGACATAAATGAACACAAAAAATTCAGTTTCAGATATGAAGGTCAGCTAAAGTTCCCAAACACCATCCAACCATGAAGTACAATAATCATAAGTGACTCACAATATCCAAAAAAAAACCAGACAACTACAAGTCTCTACTCAGCAAAATAGTCCTCCTCACGATACTCTGGATAGCCCGCCGGTATATCAACACCCCCGGTATCGTCCTCACCGAGATCTGAAAACAAAACAAACAATGAGATACGAATATCTCAGCAAGCAGCAATGCATGCACAAAATACAATTATACAATTTAAACCATGCATAAGTTGTAATCAATTAAGTTTACGGTTAGCCTCGATTAATCCGACAAAACTCAACAACCATACTCGATAAAAAGTCAAATTCGAGATAAAATATACATATATTGGGACTCGTGAAGTTTGTCTATTTTGTGTGGCTAAGCACTAGTGTTCCAAACAATCCAGTCGAAATACTGCAACAGCTCAAACAATCCAATTCATCGCCCTCATGGCGGAAATACTCGTGTGACCTCACCCTCATGGTGGAAAGGGAGTTGCTGCAGCACTTCCCTCATGGAAGGCCTCTCCATCATGGAGGAAATGCACTAAGGAACTCTAAACTTAATCCAAACAAAATGTACAAAATTCACTGACAACTCGACTGTGGATCCACACTAAGTCTCACCCTTATTACTTTGGCAAACTTATCAAATGATTTACAAATTTAGCATAAAGTCATGCTCGATGAAATCCAAGTCATTTACATATGTTAATGCCAAATTCAGTTCCAAAGAAACACTAAAGCCATCCAACAATAAAAGTTTACAGCAATTGGTACATACAGTGAAAATATTTTTCACTTAAACCAAAATGATAACCAATGAATATTCAAAGAAAAACACCTCCAATTTCTATTCAGGTCATAATAGAAACCAACTAAATTCGTTGGTATTAAAATCTGCCCCAGAAATTTCTGATACTCAACTCTTTATTAGCTTCAACAAAATTTCAGATTTGTTACTCCCTTTTCTAGTTAGTTCTAATATTAATAAGACTTTAATCAAAGACTTACCAAGAAATCATATTCAGAATGATACTCAGGTCATGCCATAATATTAGTTAATTCAATGAGTTTTAAAATCAGAACAAGAGTGTTTCCCAAAGGACTAATCCTCTTAGTTTTAAAAGTTCAGATTTGCTAATTACTTTCTAGTTGAGTCCAAGACCAATTAATCTCTCATCCTTATTGTCAAAAGAACTTCCATAAGTTACTAACAGTTCTAAAACTCCCACTTAATTTTTGAATAACTCATGTGAAGTAATTAGATAAGCTTGACACAAAAATAAACTTTAAAGAGTCTTCCCACTATGCTGCAGAAAATTTAGGACATGACTCTAGTATTTTATCTCCCAATGATTCTCCTAACCATAGCACTAAGTTGGATTTCCTAATATTCTACTGAACAAGGATGCTAATTAAGATTTAGATAAAACTATTTGAATAGGTGTTAGGAGCTGGAGACATAACTGTTTTAAAAAAAAAACCCAAACAGCTACACTTTGCTCTTTATCATCTCTTCCCCACATCTGAACCAAGCTTCATTCTCTTAAACATAACTAACCAGCTACCAATTCAGTCAATACACTTCCAGCACTTCACTTAGGATCTAAATAACCCATATAAACACTATCGAATTTAATCTAATAGATTTAATATATATTAGAGATCAAATAAGTTGGAACAGAAATTTAATACAAACACATTTGAATATAATCCAACTCATATCTGATTTAGTAGTTCAAGTAGCACATCACCTATGCCCAGATATGAATGCAGATTTAATATAAATCTGAACTCATTCGAGTTTAATTTATGGCTCAAATCTGAACTCTTATAAAATGAACTCATGAGGTCTAAACTCCTATAACCTGAACTCATAAAATTTGAACTTACAAAAATCTGAACTTATATAATTCTAAACTCATATAAACATGAATTCTGCTGCAGAAAATTAGGTCCATTTGCTACCATGTTTCTGAGTAAGTCTCTCAATCCAACTTTATCAATTTATCAACAATAGGTTTCTAATAACACTGGAAAATTTGAATGACCCTAAATTATCTTGTTTAAATAGCTAGGATTAGAACACCCAAGGCTCCTTTTATACTCATAGAACAAATCTGCCGCATCTGGTAGGAAACAAGGAAGATGCTAACCTAGCCATTTGCAGCACATCTATGCATCTGAATTTAATCCACCTCCTAACCAATGTCTTTCTTCTAAAGCACATCTAGCACCCTTCAATTCATTCAATTGATACTTCTGAACTTTCTATAATTTAATCTCATCAAGATTTATAAGACACATAGAACTAACACCCAAATCAGAAACAGAAAAACAGAAATTCCAAATACTTTAATAGACTTCAAGACCTATGAAATCTAATTCAGTTTTTCACTTTTCATGAACTGACCTAATGTATATCTTCCATTCCATTCCCAGCATTTTAATAATCATCTAAACAGTCTATTTACCTATGTTAGTATTTATTTGAAGCAAGAAACCTTCCACCAACCCATTAGCCGTCCATTACCATTCCAACAGAAATTTTTTCCAACAAGTTCATTTGTGACAAACATTCTAACCTCTTCAATTTTATTCAATCAAAAAAAAAATCTGAGATACTACTTGTAGCCTTGCAATAGGACTGAATTAAAATTACCCCAACTGAATAGATCAAACAGCCAATGCATTTTCCCATTCAACTAACTTATAACTTGCTGCAGATACACTTTCCCATTCAACAAAACTTGCTTATAAGTTGCTGCAGATACAAAAACTTTAGGACTGAAATTAAATCTCTCTAACTAAACACTTCTAACATGATAAGAAACATCATGATAACACAATTTACTCATTTCGAATTTAATTCAATTAGACTAAACTAAAACATGGTTCAGTCGCCCATTTTAGGTACAGAAAAAAACAGCATTTGTCTAACTCTATAAATGATCACAATTCATACAAAAACCATGATTAAAGAAGGTGCTACTTGCCTTATTTTTGCTGGCATGCAGACTTCAAATAACCAGCAATGAAACCCAGATGTTCCCCACGTTTATAACCACTTCAAAATCTGGAAATGACTGCAGAGAAATTTCAGATCTGAGATCTGCTCGTCCAGCTCATATTTCCTTGTGAGACTTGTTATAACCTAACCAGAAAATAGTTCTTACCTGATCTGGACGTCTGGAACACTCTACCCCTTGGACTTGCTGCAGAAAAATTTTTCCCAGAACTCCAAAAGCATCCTTGGTTCTCCACCTTCTGCTGCTCTCTCCCTTTTCTTTTTCTCCAGCAACAATGAAGCTCTAGAAGGCCCTTCCTTCTGCTGCTTCTCTTTTCTCCAGCCACAAGAACTCCAAGTGTTCTTTCTCCAGCAACCCTTGGAAGCTAAAGAGTCACCTCCAGCCTCTCATCGTGAACCCCTTGCATGTGCCCAACCTTTCAGCTCCCACTTAATGATCTGCTGTAGTGCTCCTCCACCCAACTTCCTACACTATGACACATTAACCTTTAGCTCCCTAATTAGTCATTAAACAAATACAACCTCCACTATGCAATTATTTTTAATAGGGTTCCCAAATTAATATTTCTTGACCATTGAATTTAAAATGTAACTCCACTTACCCTAGCTTATCCCATTTCAAATTTTTCTAAAATTCCCCAAATGCCCTTGCGAAACATCCACCTGAAATTCCACAAAAAAAAAAAAAAATTATTAAAATTTCTAAATATTTTCCTCCAATTAAAATTCTAAAATCTGGGTTTTACAGTGTGGGACCCGAAGTGTGGATTAATTTGTTATTTAGTAAAAATGGAATTCTTGTTTAACTTGTATTAGGTATTTGAGTAATATTAGGAGTCTTTAAGAGGTTTTAGAATTAGATTTTAACTTTTAATTGTTTACTATGAGTAGGAGTCCTAATTTTGGTAGGTTTTTATCTTATTTTAGTGTCTTTAGAAAGTCTATAAATAGGAGGTAAATGTTGTACATGAATTTACATTTTTTTTAAAGAACTACAAATTTTCTCTCTTTTATTCCTTGTGGATTCAAGGTGTACATTCATAAATTTTCTCGTCTTCTAGAACGATATTTAGACCTGTTGTCCATCAGAACGATATTTGATATTTTCTTCCTACCTTCCCTACGTTATAACCACTACTAAAACCACCGATCCACCCACCATTACACCTCATCCACCATCACTAGTACCACTTATCACCCACCGCTAGTATCACCACCATCCACCACCACTGCCCACCACCACCCATCAACCCCACCACTACAAATACCAATAACATTCCCACCACCACCCATCACCATCCACCTATACCACCAACACCTACCACCCCCATAGCCCCACCATGACCATCAACCATACACCCACCACCCCTACCACCATCATCACTACCACCCACTAGGACACCTCCACCACCACCATGACCATCACCACTCATCCACCACCATTACCTTCATCACTACTACCACCCACCATATATCCACTGCCGCCACTCACCTTTACCATAATAGTACATTTTGTCATAATATCAGCCAAGAAGCAATTTTTATGCTTTTGGTACCAAACATATTTTTTTGTTTTTTTCAACAAAAGTAAATGTAAACCAAACGGTTTTGCTTCATAAAAAGATCTTCATAGAAGCAAAAACAATTAGATTGCTTTTCTTGCTTTTTGAAGCAATAAGCAAAAAGCAATGCCAAACGTAGCCTTAAAATAGTAAGGAGAATAACAAACAACTCACTGTATGACTTTGTCAAGTGCCTAACCATTGCTCCAAAAGCCCCAAGGTATGTAGAGACTTCATTGGTTAAGCACTTAACATTTAGGATTGTAACATTCCACTACACTTCCGCAGCTAACATCCACGGCAGCCCACTCTATCGACACTGACCCAATATTTGCCCTCTCTCTTTTGGCGGCTTCCCTCACTTATCAGTATTCAATGACTTAGCATCATGCCCATACATAATACAAAGGCATTTTACTCCAGCCTATAAGTCTCCCCCTCCTATTTAGTCACCAAAATCGTTTTTGATTTTTAGTGATGCTTTTTAAAAATAATCATGATTCAGTCACCAAAGTCTTGGTAATTGAAATTAGTGATAATTTTTTGGAAATAATTGTGAATAAGTTTTGTTTTATTGTTCATAAAAGACTTTTTCCAAAAATGCCCTTAACATACTTGTAAAAAAGTTTGTTTGTTATCATGTTTCAATGAGATTAAGAAGTGTTTTGAGGGCATTTTTGAAAGAAGTCTTATGGTAATTCTTAATTATTCTTAAAAATATTACTAATTCTTAATTATTAGGAATTGGGTGACTGAATCAGGATTATTTTAAAAAGTAACACCAAAATCCAATATCCCCTTTATTTTCTTACTTTTACAAGCGGCAAAGGCTTGCATTACCGACAATAAATGCTTTAATACTTTTTTTTTGGGTAGTCAATAAATGCTTAATACTGCCAATAAAAGTTTATGCCAAGTGTAATTAAAAATAAACTCTTATATGGAGCTTTTCATAAGATTATGCCAAGGTAAATTAAAAATTTACAAGTTTTTTACTATACATGACATGATCTTATCGAGGCTTCAAGTAAAAGTGCAGATAGAGGTTCCACAGGATCTCACTTGCAATAAAAGGTCAAGTATGTAAGATCCTTGTACTGGTTGAATCCCCTCTCGCTAGTAAAAGTTCAAATTGAGGCAATTAGACTTGGGGCTATAAACATGTCGAATACGGTACGGATCTGCTAAGATCTGAATTCGATCCGATAAGAAAAACCGATATCCGAATTCGAACCGATTATCCAACAGATCTTTCACATCTAATACCGAATTTGAATCCGACCGATTATCCAATATCCGAATCTGATTACATTATATATGAAAAAATTAAGATTTTATAAACTTTAAGTTAGTTAATCAAATAAGGATGTATTAATTCAAATCTGTCTTTTATTAAAACCTTAAATCAATAAATATTATATGAAACCTTCATTCTTTCTATACTAATATATAAAAAGACTTAAAAAGGCCTAAAAAACATAACATATATATACAAACTAAACGGTCGGATCTTTATCGGGTCGAATATGTGTACTACCATATTCGAATCCGAATATAATCGGATCTTATTCGGATAATCGGATTTAAATTTAAGATTCATATTCGGATAATTGAGTCGGATTTGGATCTTTATCGGATCCATTGACAGTCCTAGTTAAACTATTTTACCCTTTTTATAAATGAATCTTAACAATGATGTGAAAGGGCTTTTTGGGGAAGGCGCACATTATGCCAAGCACGCTTCCCAATGGGCCGCCTAGCGCATTATATATAGTATAGGTTTTGTGTAATCATACGTGTTACCCATTTATTGGAGAGTGTAATTCAGATAGGCATCGTATTCTTATCACGTGTTCCTCCATGGTTGGTTAGTTGATGGTGAGTATATATATTAATGCATGGAGCAGATTCAATCACAAGGAGAGAAGTTGGCGCAATTTTGGAGGGAAAATATGATTGTTATTTTTCTTTATAATATTTAGTACTGAACACTGAACAGGGCATGTAAGATTGTAATTAAAGAAAAGATTATTATTTAGATTATTATTTTTCTTTATAATATTTAGTACCTAACAGGGCGACTAAGAGGATTATTAAAGAAAAGAGGTATGGTACGTATTTGGAGGCCGGCAAGGAATATAAACAAGTGTTGAGGTCGATTTCGTTGAAATTTGTGCTTCCTGGTCGATTCTTTTGTTTATTGAATGAAAATTTCAAAAATTCTTACTAGCTAGCATTCTTTTTCAGTTTTTTTTCTTCTATTTTTTTATTTTAAAGTTTACTTGGAGTCTTTCATAATTTGAGATCAAGGTGCGAAAAATCTTGTTACTTGCATTTCCCGTCATCTCATATATTGAGTTCGAAATCTCTCTGCAATTTTTTGTTGCATTGGTTCTTAGTTAATTAATAACGTTTTTCTTTTTGTAAATGCAAATGACAGCATCTCTCTCACACAACAGGAAACGATATACTACAAAATTACAGTGGATAGTATCCCCATGCATTGATAGCACATCCTGTGGAGCCTCTACCTACACCCTTATATGGAGCTTTTCATAAGATTATGCCAAGTGTAATTAAAAATTTACAATTTTACCATTCAGGTGGTTTTTTACTATACATGGCATGATCCTATTGAGGCTTCAAATAAAAGTGCAGATATATAAAGGTTCCATATATAGGATCTCAATTGCAATAAAAGGTCAATTATATCGCTTACAGGTAAGACCCTTTTACCAGCGGGATCTCCCTCTCGCCGACAGAAGTTCGTCTTGCCAGCTCCAATTAAACTCACTGGCATGGTGCACGTGTTACTGCATAAGAAAAAGGAGGAAACAGTTCTATAAGTGCTGAATGAATTGAAGCAGTTAGACTATTATACCCTTTTTATAAATGAATCTTAACAATGATGTGAAAGGGCATTTTGGGAAGGTGCATATTATGCCCGGCACGCTTCCCAAGGGGCCGCCTTGGGCATTATATATAGTATAGGTTTAATGTAATCATATATGTTACCTAGTTATTGGAGAGTGTAATTCAGATAGGCAATCGTATTCTTATCACGTGTTCCTCCATGGTTGGTTAGTTGATGGTGAGTATATATATCGGTTGAGCAGATTCAATCACAAGGAGTGATGTTGGCCAATTTTGGAGGGAAAAGATAATGATGATGATGATTATTATTATTATTATTATTGTAATTAAAAGGGAGGAAGAGGGCTACCAGTGTAGCTGACCCCCTGGGCGTGACCATAGTGGCTTCCTCCCACTACGGAATGTTTAGATTATTATTATTTTTTTATAATATTTAGTACCTAAAGGAGCAAATAAGAGGACTATTAAAGAAAAGAGGTATGATCCGTGCGGAGGCCGGCAAGGAATATAAACAAGTGTTGAGGTCGATTTCGTTGAAATTTGTGCTTCCTGGGGGGTTCTTTAATTTATTGAGTGAAAATTTCAAATTTTCTTACTAGCATTATTTTTCAGTTTTTTTTCTATTTTTTTTATTTTAAAGTTTACTTGGAGTCTTTCATAATTTGAGAGCAGTTGAGATAAAGCCCTGAATGTGCCAAAAATCTTGTCACTTGCATCTCCCGTCACCTCATACATTGAGGTCGAAATCTCTCTGCAATTTTTTGCTCCATTGGTTCTTTGTTATAATTAATAACATTTTTCTTTTTGTAAATGCAAGTCGTATTTCGTGAAAACCATGGATCCCTAGATGATTTATGGCAACATCTCTCTGACATGGCAAGAAACGATATACTAGAAAATTACAGAGGATGCTATCCCCATGCATTGATAGCACATCCTACGGAGCCTCTACCTACACTCTTATTTAGAGCTTTTTGTAAGTTATGTCAATTAGTGTAACTAAGAATTTACAATTATACCATTCAAGCAATTTTTTAATACACATGGCATGATCTTATAGAGGCTCCAAATAAAGTGCCGATAGAGGCTCCACACAATCTCAATCAGGCAAACTAATGATTGAAGAACAGGTTAATTTGACATCTCTTACCTACTACACGAGTGAAAAAAGGGTTTGACATCTCCTGTACATATATAGTGCATCTCTTCTATATCTATGGTATATCTCTATACATACATATAGATGCCGTTATAGTTTTTTCAACAAGAAATATTTATAAAAAGAAAATTTTTAACTATCAGATGTTTCATGTGCCAGCATCTCTTAGGGTACGAAGAATAATGCAAGAGAAAAGTGAAGAGGATGTGAAATTTTAGCCTTAAGAGGCTGACCAACTTGACACCTGTATAATATATTCAGTTTAAAATTCCACAACTTCAGAGATTTTGACGAGTACTATAGATGTAACGTTAAGCATCCATGATCACTAGTGACTTATGTTCCAGTTGGTGATTTATTTAGTTGGAACTTGAAATCATTAGAAATAGAATATAACTTCGAGGTATAAAAAAATAGAAGATCCGTTCTAATGATCATAGACAGATACAATTAATCTTATTGTAGACGTAATCGAAGTTGTCATCCCTCTTCGATTTTCTTATTTGAAACTTGAAATCATTAAAAAAAATAATGTTATTATATATAAATAACGGGAATATCTGGTCATAGATCAATATAATTAGTCTTATTCTACCCGTAATGGAAGTTATGCCATCCCTCTTCAATGTACCTACTTCAATCAAAGCTTCCTCCTAATTTCCTCCATTTCTATTTTACTTCTAGGGACAATTTAATAATGAGAAAGGTGTTCTATCCTCCCATGAAAGCTTTATAATTAATTTGCAATTGTGATGAATTCATATTTTTCACATGGATGAATGATTGGCCAATACTCCATCTAATATATATATATATATAGATACATACATACATACATATATACGTACATACATATATAAATATACACACACACAATCACACACGAAAGCTTTAATTTGCTGTTGTGATGAATTCATATTTTTCACATGGATGTATGATTTGGTCAATACTTTAAATATATATATATATAAGTATGTAATTCTCGATATTGCATGTATATAGTTTTTTTCGAAACATGCATAATGACGGCCTAAATAATTGAGGGAATGAGCAAAGTAAGGAGAGTTTATATCGAACTAATCATTATTCCTATTTAATCAAGTCTATATAACTTCATGTTCACCTAGTCATGCTTGATGAAAAGTGCATTGCAACATACACCAGTGAATTCACACAAGCATGTACCCTCAATTATGCATTCAAATAAATATAAGTAAATTAGATTAAGGATTTGAGGAGGTAATCATTATAATTGTTGCTTAAACTCAAATCTAGCTATTTTTTTTTTTTTTTTTTGAGTCAAGAACGTTGACTAAAGTGATCTAACTTGCATCTAAGATCAAATGCCTAAGTCCAACTTTACCCAGAACAAGGATTAGAATCTTAGGGGAATGTCTGTGTGTGTACAATGGGGTTTAGGATCCTTCAACCCATACGGTCCAGCAGCCCTTTGACTATTTTCTTTTCTGCGACGCACACTAATTCAGCAGTCGTACCAATGGTAAATCACAAATATCCTTTATTTATCATCGAAGTTTATAATACTTTGGAAACAATTCACATGGGTAACCCGCCAGGGCTGCTCAGTTGGTACGGGGAGAACTATGGGATGAACTGTAAACCCAAACGTCCAAGGTTTAGACCTCCTCCTTCTGGTGCTCTCTAACTTAAATGATGCATGGACTTTGAGGGTGGGTTCATGTATCCAGGGTTTTATTTCCCCTAAGGTAGAGCTGTAAATTTAGCCCAGACAGTCCAAAGCCCGCCCAACCCAACCCTGAATAAAAGCCCGAAGTGAGCATTGGATTTGGGTTTGGGTTTCATTTCTAACCCGAAGTTGAGTTTGGGTTGGGCTTGGGTTCAAGCTACACAACCCGAGAAGCCCGAAAAACCCAAAGTTAATGTTGACTTTATGTACACGCCCACATATACATATATGTATAAAACTCCATCAAATATATATATATATAAGTGAATATTTATTTGTATATATATGAATCATTGTTTTCTTTTCCTTTTGTATTGTCATTGTATTTATGCAATCAACTATTAAACATAAATTATTAACATGTGATATTAAGTTTATGAATTTTTGTCAAATAAATACTTTTATACTCACATACATATATGTTACAATGAATGTGATATTTGAGAACACATACTCTACAAGAAAGATTATGCAAAACCACAAATATAGTGAGCTAGTATTATATTTTAAAATTTTAAGGAAATAAATTAATTAAGTGTTTTTTTTTCTCAAATTCAAGGGACAAATCAAGAGGAATTTGTAATATTTGCGTTTATAACAAATAAACATAAAAGCATGTTGATAGACGATTTAATGAATGATATTCCAACATTTTGTAATTATAATAAAAATTGCAAAAAAAATTTAAAATCTTACATTTTGTTTGGGCCAACTCGAACCTAGCCTGAACTCAAACAATAATGTTTGGGTTGGGTTTGGGCTTAGTGAGTTTGGGTTAGGGCGAGTCAACGACGAGTTTGGGCTAGTAAATCCTATATTGGGTTGAGCCAGAACTCTCATAACCCGACCCAACCTGCCTTACTTACACCTCTACCCTAGGGTGGGTCCAATTAAGGCCTTGCCTAGCATAGTTTCCACTTTACTTAAAAAAAATCACATGGTTCATGCACAATATATCGGGAAAATTGGTTTTTATTGATGCTTTTTCAACATAATTTAGATTCAGTTAGCCAACTCTTGGTAATTAGTTTTTAGTGTTACTTTTTTTATATAATTGAGAATCGGTGTCATTTTACTATTCATTAAAAGTTTCTTCCGAAAATGCCCTCAAAGACTTGCAAACTTCACTTATAATAAAATGAGTGAAGATTTTCAAAGTCTTTTGAAGCGATTTTTAGAAGAGAAACAGTAAAAAAATACCGATTCTCAATTATTTTAAAAAAGTATCACTAAAAACCAATTACTAAGAATTGACTGTCAAATCTGAATTATTTTGGAAAAGCATCACTAAAAACCAATTTCCCCAATATATCTAATGCTCATTGCACTTAGGTATACCAACCAAAACGTTTTCTAAGGATATCCCCAATCTCGTATCAGCTTTATAGTAACCCACCAAGATTTCACATTACAAATTTATAACCAAGGTTTTAAGTTTCGGTGCCACTGGGCGTGCCACCCAGGGCACCGAACGGCATTTCGGCAGCGGCGCGCCGCCGAAACGCCGAAAAATTTTTAATGGGCAAAAAAAAATAAAAAAAATTTTTTTTTTGGATTTCGGCGAAATTTCGACAACACGCCACCCGTTTCACTAAAAAAATTTTAAAAATTTACATTTTCGCTCGAAATTTCGGTCCGTTTCGCCAACGATGCAAATTGACGATTTCCCCCAGCGAAACGCATCGCTGGGGGCATAAAAACCGAAATTTCGGCGGCACGCCCCGAAACTGTAAACCTTGTTTATAACCAATATTTGTTAAGTAACTCCACATCATTCTGCTCTAACGTGATTACAAATTTACTGAAAATAACATAGTGAAATTAAATCAAATTCTTATAAAATATCCATATCATAAACTTTCTTATCAAAATTTAAACAGTCAAATTTCTAAAAGCAATTCAATAAATTCATATGGCAATAGGAATTAAATTCCTTTTTGTTGAAAATATGAGAAATCACAATTAACCATTTTTAATTTATAATATTAAAACTTGATCAGAAAATTATAAAAATAATTAAATTTCTAGAATTTCAAACGTAAGTTTTCATCCTAATTCAACTAACATGCTAGATTTAAAACATTAAGGAATTTAAATTATAGATTTACATAAAAATATAAAGATAGTAATAAGTTTCTTTACATTACATGATTCACAACATTAGCTAGCATATGATTAATGGAAACTACTATCTTGTAAATACATTTCCCTCAAGCATTCTTTATAACTAATACAGCTTTCCAATCAATATAATACATTGCACAAAGTTTCAATCATGTTCATACTCGAGGCATGTGAGACATGGAAAATCAATTTAATGACTTCCTGATCGTCACACGGGATTGGTTAAAACAAAGAGTCGCCACCATTCTGTTTAGGTGTAAATGGGCACCAAAATCATCAAATAAGCACAAAAAGGCAAATTTAGGATAAAAATAACCCTATTTAAAAAACAACCAGAGATGGGTAAGGGGATTAGGTTATGAACAGGGGAAGGTGTTAGGCACCCCTATTCATCCACACATGGTGGTTGCCAGGTATTGTTCATGTTTTTCAAAGGAAAAAAGGCTTGCTAATCAAAACAAAAGTAAAAGAAAAATAAAAGAATGTATAGCTTTTTTCCATGTGAATGATCCAATTACTTCTGGATCCTCCTTATGAAAACAAGAGCCATTTACTTGGGCTTCATGATTGACTGAAATCAAGATAAAGAAAACAAATCTAGAGTCAAAACTTCAAAAATCTGGCTTCAATTTAAATTCTGGAAATCTAGAAAAAATATGATTTTTATAAAATATTGCAGAATTAAACTTGAACAGTTCAGGACAGAGATATAGCCCATATTTCACATTAGATCGAGAAATCAAAACAAAAAATACCCACGTTGATGAAAAACATCAAAAGGGGAGAACTTAGACCGTAGGGTCTTCTCTCAAAAAATGAAAAACAACTCAAGAACCACTTCATAAAACCCTAGAAGTTATTTTCAGGCTTCTGAATCCAGATCTATCATATAGATCATGATAGATCCAGGATCTTAGCCTAATATCACAAAAATCGAGAAAACAGTGCTGTAGGTGCAAAGATGTGAAAAATCCAAATTTTAGAAAAAGTGGGGATCTCATGCTATAAACATCATGGATTCATAGAATTCATTCAGATTCAAAATAAAACCATTAGAATATGAACAAGATATTCAACACAGCCATATCTTACAGATTATAGCACATGGGGGTCTACCCTACGGATCCACCTGTTCTCTTTTTCCCTAGCTCTCTCTTCACGTTTTACGGCTAGAGAGGATTCTTGAGGTACTTAGAGATAGGTTTGGTGATACAAACACAATCAAAGGCCTTATTTTATGAAAAAGAAAAGAACAGATTATGGGGTATTATTCTAGGGATCCACCTGTTCCCCTTTCCCCTAGCTCTCTCTTCACGTTTTACGGCTAGAGAGGAATCTTGAGATACTTGGAGGCAGGTTTAGGAATACAAGTATAAGAAGGCCTTATTCTACAGCAATGGAGAAGATCAGATTATTTCTAGAATTGAAGATAGAAAATAAAAGGGAAAAGGGACTTACATGGATTGAGCAAGCAGAGCAGCAGGGATTCCTCTCTTCACTTGGAGTTCTTCAGACTTCAAATTAATGGCCATTTGCTTGAGGAGAGGCCCTCTATTTATAGGCAAACCCAGGAGTATGGCTGGTCCAGAAGGATATACGATGATCCCCCAGATTGGATTGAAAATAAGGATAATGCCCATCCATGGCCAACAAGGATAAATAGGATAATTCGAATAAATGAATTCGCTTATCCAGAGAGATATTTGGATACAGATAAGGCTCAGAAATCGAGCAAAGATAAAATTCACACAAATCTCCTGCGCCCGTATATATATTGCGGGCAAGTGGTGCCCGCATTCTTAATACGAGCGATGCATGCCCGTATAAAAATTTCGGGCACGACCAACCCACATATACAATACAGGCACTGCCTGTAGACACCCCAAATTGCACAGTAAAAATAGTCAATAATCAGTAAAAATCACAATCTCTTTGGAAACCAGCACAAAATTTGAGAAAATGAGTTTTTTCCTTGTATCCGACAACTCAAGTCGGATACAAGCATATTTCTTCGTATCTGATGGAAAATGCCGGATACAAGTAGCCCTTAATGTATCCGACATCATATGCCGGATACATTAAAGCGCAAGTGTATCCGACCTGATATGTCGGATACATTAGTTTTGCTCAAAATTAGGGTTTTCCGAGAGCTTTCACCTTTTACCATCATATCCCTCATTAAATGAGTGGAAATCTCATAAATAGCCTTAGGGTTAAGGTTGGTGGGCTATAGACCCTATGTTGTGTCTACCACCTCACCAACCATAACCCTAGCCTTTGCCTATAAATAGGAGGCTCCTCCTTAAGCAAATGGCCAACAACTCTTGTCAAGAACTTTTACCAAGAAGAGCTCCGATTGAATAGGGAAACCGCTGCGAAACTGCTTCCAAAACCCAGGTAAGCCTCAAACCTATCTTTAATTTTCTGTTTTTTACATTCTAGATCTCTTCTTCTACCTTTCTGTAGAATAAGGCCTTTGATGTGTGTATGAAAACCCTTCCCCGGCTCAAAGTATCTCAAGACTCCGCCTAGCCGTAAAACGTGAAGGCGGGATCTAGGAGAAACGAGACTGGGGATTGATCCTAGTGCTCGAACCTTCATTTGAATAAGCCTTTTGAATCTATGTAAACCGTTCCATATTCAAAGTACCCCAAGATTACCTTGAAGAACCGTATTTAACGGGGATAAAGAACTAAGGGAAACGATAATGGAACGGAACCCTAGGTTGTTCTAGAACCCCTTTTTTATTGATCTAAATGCATGCTATAAGCCTTGTGATTCTATGAAAACCGTTTCATATTCAAAGTACCCCAAGATTATCTTGAAGAACCGTGTTTAACGGGGAGAGAGAACTAAGGGAAACGATAATGGAACGGAACCCTATGTTGTTTTTAGAACCCTTATTTGATTGATATGAATGCATGCTATCTTAGCTATGTTGTTGGAATGATTTTTTACACTTACACATACATAGCACGTGATTTTGGCAGGATAGGATCATATTTCGGATTTATTGCATTTATTGTGATAAATCTGAAGTAAATAGCCCCAAGCAATTCTGGAATGTCTTTAAATGATTTTCAAGTGATTTTGATCTATCTTGCACGGATCACACACCTCTTGTCACTGTTTTGAATTGATTTTCTCAAAAAATGGTTTAACTTGACAGCAACTATACCCCAACTTCGGACACTCATAACTTCATCGTCCAGATGAATTTTGGAGTGATTCTAGAACCATGGGAAAGGTGAGGCTGTCTAGTTTATGCCTACCAAATTTCATTAATTTCTATCAAGCGGATTTTTGACACCTCTCTGTCGAAGTTGATAGGTCAGTTCAGATCTGAATACGGAACTTGTCACTTCGACTGTGCGCCATGTGTTTGTTTTAAGTCCGATTCGAGTGATTTTTGTTTCTGAGTTTTCCTTTGGAAGCCTAGTTTCAAATCCAGTTGGTTTCATAATTTTTTGACTCCATTTGTATTGTTGGTAACAGATTTACTCAGAGCTGTCAACAGCACTTTTCTAGGTAAATATGTGATCTTCGGGGCCTGTTCGGGAGACCACCCAAGGCACATCCGAATGAATTTTTGTATGAGGCTAGTTTCATTTGAAATATAGCCATACAGACTTCACTCACACCAAATTTCATGAATTTATATGGAGCCGATTTTGCTAGGTGATTTTCCAAACTTGCCTACTTGCCACTTTTAATTATCTCTAGCAGAAATTTTAAAGGAGGCATAACTCCTAGGATTTCAACCGGATTCAATCGAAATTTTGCATGAGTCTCTTATTTATCATAATCTTTCAAATGGATTTGGTTTGATTGAATTTAAAATTGGATTTGAATGATTTCAAGACAAATGGCCTTATCTTTTACTGAATTTTCCGGATTTAACTCAACTTGGTTTTGTGCAACTTTTGCTTTGAATTTCCATTTATTGTTAATATCCCAGAAATGATATTGACATAAAAGAGGATCTGGAATCCATTTGGATCTTCATGTGAAGATATCATACATTTGTCCTTTTTCAAGGTTTTTTAATGATTTTTAGCAAGCTTTCTTACTTTTTTGCATGAACAAACACTTGGCAACCACCTTGTGTGGGTGAATGGGGGTGTCTAACACCTTCCCCTATTCATAATTTAATCCCCTTACCCATCTCTGGATTTGATTTTCAAGTAGGGTTATTTTTACTCTAAAATTTGCCTTTTAGCCCTTTTTTTGCTTATTTTGAATCTTTTGGTGTCCATTCACACCCAAAAATCTGAATGGTGGTGACTCTCCCATTTTACGTTGAGCCCGTGTGATGACGGAGGGGAAATCATCCCGGTGATCTTTTCCCATGTCTCACATGCCCATATGATGAAATTTTATACATTTTGACCTATTTTAAATCCCAATTACATATTTTCCATTATTTTCTCATTTTGTAGTGCAATTTGGGGTGTCTATAGGGCATTCCTTGCCCTTCAACATATCATTCATTTTGTTTGTACTAGGGGACTCCATGCAGTAGCAAATTACAAAAGACTAATTTATAAATGTTTTTGCGTGACCCACTTAGAAAAGCACTCCACCTTAAAAAGTAAGAGTTCAAATTGTATGTCATTTCATTCGTTTAATTATGCTGACGTGACATAACTGTAAAATGGAAAAAAGCAGGAGCGTTTTGTGCATGGAATGTTAAGCTCGAATCTTGTCTCCTTGCTTTATATTATATATTAGTGCAGATACACTAGGCACCTCCTACCCTCAAATCATCAACTCCATACATTAGACACTCCCTGCCCTCAAATTATATCCATTCCTTTCATAAATTCATAGTTATATGACTAGCATATAAAAAATCAAAATAATTGCAATTATAATGGGCATAACTAGAATTCATGACATAATAGTGAAACTTCTAAAATATATTTTACAGCAAATAAAGCTATCTTAACATCCATACATAAATCTTGATAATTTTTGTAATATCTATATCTATACTATATATAATGTGAGGCGCCCCATTGGGAAGTGTGACAAGCAAAATGTGGGACTTTCCAAAAGAACCCTCACACATCATTGTGAATATTTATTAATAAAAGGGTACAATAGTCAAAATTGTCTCAATTTTTTAAGAACTTAGTTGCAAAACCATTTCCTCTGTCGTCTACCTCTTTCTTCATATGTCGGTACTGCACGTGCACCCGACTAGTAATATATAAACACATTTGGAATTTTTATTCATACTAGACAAACAAACCACCAAGTATCTCATGCCCAAAATTATCATTTATGTTAAGACATACACGTTGCCCAGACTTTCTTTTTCTTTTTTAATTTCAAAATTCATAACCCTAATGAACACAAATTATATCTCACAAGAGCATGAAAGTGAAAATAGTTCCAGTATTGACATGATAAATAAAACTAACAAACAACTAAAATGAGAGACACGGGAAGGGTTACCGTTGCTTTACGAGGCATTTAATGGTTTGAGTAACCTTCAGGTCCTACTCTAACCCTTAGGTCCTTTTCCACCATGAGCTCACACTAAAGGGTCGTGGCAAATCCCCCCTTTTGCAGTGTGTGATTCCACAGGCGATTGTGATATCTGAGTGGTGTTTGTGTTCCTAAGTTGGTGTTAGCTGAGTCTTGCATTCCTCAACCTTCCCTATTCTATCTTATGGAAGATCTCTCAAAGAGCCTGAGAAATCTATTCATTCCTCCGAGACCCGACACAGTTTTCAAGCTTTCTAAGGAACTTAAAAATAGAGTCGAATCATCCTAGGAAAACTTGATTCTCTGCGAAATATGTGGTGAAAACATGCTGTTAACCTCTTTCAAGAATCACCTGGGGAGAATATGGAAAAATATTGAGCTACTAAAAGTAATCAAGGTGGTGCCCAAGAGATTTCTAGTTGCTTTTGGAAAGGGTGAAGCCAAAGAAAGAATATTGCAAAATCAGCCGTGGATTATCAATTCTTCCATGGTTCTCATGGAGAGCATAAAAGAAGAGGAAGGTGCTACAGATTTCTGCTTCACCTCCATCTCTATTTGGGTCCACATTCAGAACCTCCCCCGGAAGTATCATGACGAGAAGGTGATCCTGGAACTCCTAAACACCTTTGGGGATGGCATTGAAGTGGAAAAGCAGAATGATGTCTCGGAAGGTAATGTTGTTGCAGCTAGGGTCCGTCGTCCTTTAAAAAACCCCCCATCCCTCCTAGAATCCTATTTGAGGTGAAACCAAGAAATATTTTGTGGCTTGAGTTTAAGTTTGAAAATCTGCCTGAATTTTGCTATTCGTGTGGATTAATTGGCCATAATTTGATGAACTGCCCCAACCCTTTTATCAATGAGTGTGTTGGCAAGGAGAGTTGTGATTAGAGAAAATACAGTTCCTGCATCTCCATTCCAATGTCCCAGCGGCAAAACCCTCTATTCTCTCCACAGCCTAAGAAGATGAGCATTGCACCTGATTCGATAAAGAGGCGGGTTGACTAGGTGAACCGTGTTACCCCTCCTCCAACGAATCCAAGTCGGTTGATCAAGATAAGACAGGTGTGAGACGTGAGTGGACATCTGTCGGCGATGACAATGCTAGTCGTATCAACCCTCATAACTTTCCAAACGATTTTGCTTTTGGTACTCAAGAGTCGTCTAACGGCAATATTGTTGGGCCTTCCAACGGTAATATTGAGATCCTGAATGATGGACCCGGGATTTGGGGCCCAAACGGCAATATTGTTGGGCCTTCCAACGGTAATATTGAGATCCTGAATGATGGACCCGAGATTTGGGGCCCAAATTTGTTAGTTTCCAATTTCTTCAGATTTGGAGCCCAAAAAGACAAGACTGATCCTTTGATCACTCTAAGAACGTCCCCTCACCTTACCATAAGTGATATGACCCAAGACAAGAGCCCAGCCCACATGAGTCTATCCCCCAAGATCCAAGACACGAGCCATGCCCATATGAGCCCAGCCTATACAAACACACCTCACTTGAACCTATCCCACATGAGTCTAGCCCATATGAATCTGCCCCTCATGACCCAAAACAAGAGCCCATCCGACAAGAACCTACCCCACCCACATGACCCTAGACATGAGCCCACCCAACGCGAGCCCATCTCAAAGGAACTCATCCCATATCAACAAGGCTCTAAATCGTAGGAATAGGACTAAAACCCAATCACTTGATCACAATCTGGAGGTTGCTGTGGAATTGTCTAACACGCAGAGGGGAGAGGTTTTCCTAAACCTAGTCAAGAAAAAAAGAAAGTCTTCGGTGTTGATATCTGAAGTGGAGGAGTCTAATCCTTCGTTGTATTTCTGTCGGGATTTCTGTGGTGGGGAAGCCCATCTCACCTCAAAGAAATGAAGATGTTAGTCTGGAACTGCCGAGGGCTTGGGAAACCCTCAGCTAGACTTCACTTGCGTAATCTTTTACGGTTGAATAAACCCAACATTGTACTTCTTTCTGAAACTCTTATGTCTGATAGCAGTTCTGAGAAAAAAATGAAACTGGGATTTCCAAAATTTTGGTGGATGCCTGTAGACACCCCAAAATTGCACGATTTTTTATAAATCTTAAAGGAGAGAAAGATTTTATTGGAATTTTCAATTCTTAGCATTGGATTTGAGATCCTTAACCCATTTGAATCCAAAACCACAAAGGAAAAGGCTCGAATTCAATCTTTTGTGCAAAGTCAAACTTTTTCCGGTTGAATTTTGTTGACTTTTGACCCCAGAAAATGAAATATTTTTTTAAAGCAAGATTTCAAGATAATTTTTCCCGATAATCAGGTTTTTAGCAATGTTATTGCATAAATGAATTTTTTGAGATTTTAAATCTTGACAAATACCTTGGTATTAACAGGTTGAACCTTTTTACCAGACCTGAAAAACCGGAATTTAGCCTTGAACTGGAAAGTTGACTTTTATTCACTTGGAATTTGGGTCTTAAACTATTTTTAATGATATTCAAATAGGGGGTGTTTGCTTATTTACATGTAATATCTTAAATAAATGGAGATTAAAAAATGCGAGGACATTTACTTAAATGATATTACATGTAAATAAGTATTGCCTGTGCAGGTAAAGGTCAGTGCCATGCAGAAGCTGTGCAGAGAGTCATTTTTCTTTGTATCCGACATAAACGTTCAGATAAGAGCTTTTTCCTATGTATCCGATAATAGTTGTCGGATACAAATTATTTTGTTTTTATCTGACAGATAATGTCGGATACAAACGTTTTTGTTGGTATCCAACCTGAGTTGCTGGATACTAATGTTTTGCTGCAAAATTTGAAAATTCCGAGAGTTTTCACTTTTTTTACTGTTTTACCTCTGTTTAAGAGGTGGGAATTCCCGAATATAGCCTTAGGGTTAAGTGGGAGGATTCTAGACACATCCTTGTGTCTACCATTAGGGCACCCCTTGCCCTAGCCTTTGCCTATAAATAGGAGGCTTTAAATGGCCAGAAGATTGGAGATTGAAGAGCTCCGAGTGAAGAAGGGAACCTCTGCCGCATTGCTCCCAGGAATCTAGGTAAGCCTTAAACCCTTTTACTTTTCTGTTTTTAAATTCTAGGGTTAGTTTCTTCATCTCCCTTTCTTTAGAGTAAGGCCTGAGTGTGATTGAAACCCCATTCATGCCTCAAATTACCTCATGACTATCTCTAGCCGTAAAATGTGAAGAGAAAGCTAGGGGAAACGAGAATGGGAATGGAACCCTAGTTATAGAACCCTCATTTGATTGATATACTTTGAATGCTACATGTTGTGATGTGTTGATGAATCTTATGTGTTTTGTTTCGTTTTCTGGAGAGAATACTAAGGTCCATGCTCTTTATAGCATTGGATCTCCATTCCCCCTTAAAACATGATTTTTTTACACACGCACACATATCACTTGTTTTGTTGAAATAGGCTTGTATTTTGGATCTATTGTGTTCATTGTGATAGATCTGAGATAAATGGCCTTAGATTAATCTTTTGATGATCCTTGAATGGATGTCAAGCAATCCTACCCTTGAGAGGAGGTTTTCATAACCTAATCTCTCAAGTTGGGATTTTCATTCCAATACGGGTACATCCGATTCATATTCTTCAATCCATAGGATTCATGAATCGAATCTTTACCCTAGATGTTTCTTAAGTGTTTTCCCACTGATTTAATGGATTTCAAGTAATCCCCCCCTTTGAGAGGAGGCTTTCATAACCTAATCTCTCAAATAGGGATTTTTGTCTCAATACGGGAATATTCGGTTCATTCTCTTAGGCTCCGTTTGTTTCGATGTAAAATCTAATGCAGAAAATGTTTTCAAGGGAAAATAGAGGTTTCAAGTGTTTGTTTCCATGTAAAATATGATATGCTGTAAAACAGTTTTCCTAAAATATATCTATTTTCCGGAAAACGACTTACCATTCGAAATCCGGTATGTCATTTTCCGGAAAATGGGTTGCGCATTTGCATTCGATATCGATCACTATTTTTTTTTTAAAGGACACTCGATAACAGACGACCCTCAATGGCGATGCTGTAAAGTTCAATCCCTTCTACGAGGAAAAACTCGCCATTGCAACCTCTCATCAAAACTTTGGTATACTTGGCAATGGCCGTCTCTACGTCCTTGACCTCACTCCCGCCAGCCCCATCATCGAGCTCTATGCTTTTGACACTGCCAACAGAATCTACGACTGTGGTAGTCCATCTCCATCTATCACCATCGATGTAAGGTAACAACGGTTTAGAAGAGGGAGTCGCGAGATGGAGATGCACCAGTTGCCTCCTCTAAAAATGCTTCACCCTGGTTCGAATTTTATCTCTAAATCAACTGCTCTGGCGACCACTGCAAGATCACCACTATAAACTTGAGGTGTTTGTCACTGATCTAACTAACCACCTTTACGGAAACTTGAGAGAAGTAAAATACAATTCAATTTTTGAATTGCCATTTTCAACCCAAAACTACAAATCAAGTGCCAAAAAAAAATTTCGGACCAAACCCATCCCGTTAAACTTTGATACTACTCTCGCCAACGAGAAGCCGGATTGTAGTACGTATCGATGTCGTTGCCGAAGACGGTAACCAAACCCATCCCCATTATAACCACTCGCTTTTTGGGGTCCATCTCACACTTCGGTGCTGAAGCTATTATGGTTGAGGTGAACAGAGATGAACAAGATCTTCTTCCTTGTGGGTGATGATGGCGGGACGGTCTACAAGGGTTAAGAAATAACCAAGGGCACGAGAGAGAGTGATGCTTTGAGGTGATCCGAGAGAGATTGGAAATCCATTTGGGGTTTGTGGAAGAGAAGCCCCTTCTGACGTAATAGAGGGTGAATAATGACGATTTCTACTGCTTTGCAAGTTTCCGTCCTTTTTCTTTGTTATTTTCATCAAAACCAAACAGAAAGAAAATGTAAGATTTTCCTAATCAACTTTATTTTCTAATGTCTTTCCAAACAATTGAAAATTTTTATTTTCTTGAAAACAATTTCCAATGTAAATGTTTTCCTTTTGGAAAACATTTTACATGGAAACAAACGGAGCCTTAATCAATGAGATTGATGAACCGATTCCTTACCCTAAATCGTTCTTGGACATTTCTTAATATTTTCCAAAGAATACAAGCAAGTTCATTTTTGAGTAGAGAAGACCTTATGGTCTAGTCTCTTTGTTTTGGGCATTCTTGCCTTATTTTGGGGATTTTGGTATTATCTCTCCAATCAATGAGAGTTTGAAGCCATATTCGTCTCCTACATCTTTCTGGAGGTTTTCCAACATTTTTCAAATGATTTTAGTTCGGATTATATTGATCATGTGCACACACTCACTGTTTTAGGTTGAATTTTACCAAAATGTTTCAAATCAAGACAGCGCCTGTACCTAGTCTTAGAACACTCATAACTTCATCATCCGAATGAATTTTTGAGTGATTCTAAAGACATGTGAAAGGTGGGATTATCTAGTTTTAGTCTGTAAAATTTCAGCAATTTCTATGCAGTGGATTTTTTATACCACTTGATCAAAGTTGGCAAGACAGTTCAGGCCAGATTGCTGAACCTATCACTTTGACTGAGCATCGTTTGCTCGTTTTAAGTCTGATTTAAGTGGTTTTGATTTCTAGGTTTTCCTTTGCGAGTGTACTTTCAAATCCAATTAGATTCAAGACTTTTCGATTTCATTTGTGTCTTGTGTGTTTGATTGACTCAAAACTGCTCAATAGCAGAATTCTTGGTTAATCTATGATCCTCTAAGCATGTTCGGGAGGTCACACAAGTCACAATCGAATGGAGTTTTGAGGGAGGCCTATTTTATGTGAAAGATGGCACCTCATACTTCATTCATGCAAGTTTTCAAAAGATTTATATAGAGCCAATCTCCACAAATAGGTTTTCAAAGTTGCCCATTTGTCACTTTTGTCAACTTATAACAGCAGATTTCCAACAAGCATATCTCTTATGTTTTTAGTCGGATTTTATTGAAAATTTACCTGAGTCTTCTATTTATCATAACCTTTCAAATGGCTTTGGTTTGATTCAATTTGAATTTGATTTGAATGATTGATGGTCGGATGGCTCCATCCTTTACGGAATTTTCCAGATTTGCCTTAACTTGCTTGTATTCAAGTTTTATTTTGATTTTCATTAATTGGGAATGTTCTAGAAGTGATGCATCCACATAGAATGTCCAGAATTTATTGTACCATTCAGGTGGAGGAATCATACATATGTAGATTTCTTTTCAAGCCTTTTTTTTATTAGCAAGCATTTGGTGAACATGAACAATATTTGGCAACCACCTTGTGTGGATGAATAGGGGTGCCTAACACCTTCCCCTATTCACAATCTAATCCCCTTACCCATCTCTGGTTTCTTTTTATTTTTTATTGTATTGTTATTTTACTATAATTTTTGCCTTTGAATTGTATTTTTATTGTTTTGATGCTCATTCACACCTAAAAAGAATGGTGGCGACTCCTCCCTCTTTTATTGAGCCCGTGTGATGATAGGAAGTCGTTAGGTTGATTTTCCATGTCTCACAATGCCTGCTCATGACAGAGCAGAAAGTTTTTGGATCCTCTGGGATCTCTCTTGCCAGATTAATATTGAATGGGTGCTTCCATGGTGTATCCATATGGGGGTTAAACTGAAATCTGGTGAGAATTTTGAGATGTCTTTCGTTCATGCAAGTTCAGCTCTCCATATCCAAGGTGGTCAATGGAACACTCTCAGAAGCTTTGCCAACAAAAGCCTTCAACCTTGGTGTACAGTTGGAGATTTCAATGTGGTTATGTACAACCACGAGAAGCGTGGTGGAAATCTCGTTCAGGTGCGTAAAGTTGATTTATTCAAGAAGTTTATTAACGATTGCAATTTATTGGAGCTTCCTGGTAAGGGTATGAAATATACTTGGTGTAATGGGAGAATGGGTTATGGGAGAATTATGGAAAAATTAGAATGGGCCTTATGTAGCACAGATTGGTGCAACCTATTTCCTAATTCTGTTTTGTGGTAGGACCCTATTGTGGGGTCCGACCATGCACCTCTTTGTCTGAACTTGAATACTAGGGGTGTGAAAAGGCATAGAATCTTTAGGTTTGAAAAGTTTTGGATAGATGAACCTCTCTATCAAGAAACAATTTCTGAGTCCTAGTACTCAAATAGAGGCAACCTGCAAAACAAACTCTCAAGGCTTAGAGGTAGTCTCTCCAAATGGAGTAAGGACACTGTTGGAGATATAAACAAGAGAGTGGAAGAATTGTATGGGAAACTTAAAGGGATTCAGGAACAACCTGAATCTCATGAAAATCCCAAGACCATTAAACTTGAAGGAAAGGCTCGAAAGGACTACATTGATGCTCTGAGAGCTCAAGAATGCCTATGGCTACAAAGGTCTAGGATTAAGTGACTTAGGGAGGGTGATTTGAACACGAAGTTTTTTCATATATCTGCCACCCATAGGAGACAGGTTAACAAGATCATTTCCTTTCGGGATGACTACAATGAGGAGATAGATGACCCCCTCCAGATAAAGAAAGCTGTCACTAACTATTTTGGAGATATTTATTTGGCTGATGGGACTAAGAGAGATTTTTCTCTTCTTGACCAGATTACTCCCTGTGTTACCTGTAGACACCTCAAATTGCACTACAAAATGAGAAAATAATGAAAACATGTAATAGGGATTTAAAACAAGCCAAAAATGCATAAAATTCAATAATTTAGGCAGTGCCCGTATTATATCTGCGGGCTGGCCTCATCCCAAAAATTTATACGGGCACGTAGCGCCCGTAATTCAAATACGGACATCACTTGCCCATAATACATTTACGAGCGCATTAGATTTGTGCGAATTTTATCCTTGCTCAATTTCTAAGCCTTATCTTCATTCCAATATATCTTTAGATGAGCGAATTTATTTATTTATTCGTTCGAAATATCCTTGTTGGCCATGGATGGGCATTATCCCTATTTTTAACCCAATCTGGTGGGATCCTGGTATATCCTTCTGGACCAGCCATACCCCTGTGTTTGCCTATAAATAGAGGACTTCTCCTCAAGCAAAAGGCCACGAAAATTTGAAGTCCAAGGAGCTCCAAGAGAAGAGAGGAACCCCTGCTGCTCTGCTTGCTCAATCCAGGTAAGTCCCTTTTCCCTTTTTATTTTCTATCTTCAATTCTAGAAGTAATAGGATCTTCTCCATTGCTGTAGAATAAGGCCTTCTTTTATTCTGTATTCCTAAACTTGTCTCTAAGTACCTCAAGAGTCTCTCTAGCCGTAAAACGTGAAGAGAGAGCTAGGGGAAAGGGGAACAGGTGGATCCCTAGAATAGAACCCATTATCTGTTTTTTTCCTTTTTCTAGAATAAAGCCTTTGATTGTGTTTGTATACCCAAACCTATCTCTAAGTACTTCAAGAATCCTCTCTAGCTGTAAAACGTGAAGAGAGAGCTAGGGGAAAAGAGAACGGGTGGATCCGTAGGGTAGACCCCTATGTGCTCTAATCTGTGAGATGTGGTTGCTTTGAATATCCTGATCATGTTTTAATGGTTTTTATGTTGAATGTGATTGAATGTGATTGAATCTGAATGAATCATATGAATCCATGATGTTTATAGCATGAAATCCCCACTTTTTTCTAAAATTGAGATTTTCACCACTTTTGCACCTACAGCACTGTTTTCGTGATTTTTGTGATATTAGGCTAAGATCCTAGATCTATAATGATCAGTATGATAGATCTGGATTCAGAAGCCTGAAAATAACTTCTAGGGTTTCATGATGTGGTTTTTGAGTCCTTTTTCATTATTGAGAGAAGACCCTACGGTCTAAGTTCTCCCATTTTGATGTTCTTCATCAACGTGGGTATTTTTGGTCTTGATTTCTTGATTTAATGTGAAATATGGGCTATATCTATGTCCTGGACTGTTCAAGTTCAATTCTGCAATATTTTATAAAAATCATATTTTTCTAGATTTCCAGAATTTAACTTGAAGCCAGATTTTTGAAGTTTTCACTTTATTTTGGTTTTATTTGATTTTATCTCAATTTTATTTTAATCATGAAACCCTAGGAATGGTATGATCATATTTGAAAGTTCTGGATCAATCAGGCTATTCGTATGAAAAAAAACCATACACTTTTGTCTTTTTGTGATTTTGGTGATTTTTGTAGCAAACCCTTTTTTCCTTTGAAAAACATGAACAATACCTGGCAACCATCTTGTGTGGATGAATAGGGGTGCCTAACACCTTCCCCTGTTCATAACCTAATCCCCTTACCTATCTCTGGTTGTTTCTTTAATAGGGTTATTTTTACCCTAAATTTGCCTTTTTGTGCTTATTTGATATTTTGGTGTCCATTCACACCTAAACAGAATGGTGACGACTCTGTGTTTTTAACCAATCCTGTGTGATGATTTAGGAAGTCATTGAATTGATTTTTCCCATGTCTCACATTACCAATCTTGAAAATAAGCAATTGTTAAGACCTATCTCCGAGAGTGAGATCTGGGAAACAGTGAATAAACTGGGGGCTTTGAAGAGCCCTAGACCTGATGGGTTCCAGGGCATTTTTTACAAAACCTTTTGGGATACTGTTAGAGACGATGTCTGTCTTACTGTTAAAATTTTTTTTGATAATGGTACTTTGGATAGTAAGATGAACTCTACCTACATCGTTCTTATCCCGAAGGTTTATAATCCTAGGAGATTAAGTGAATATAGACCAATAAGCCTTTGTAATTACTGTTACAAAATCATTGCGAGGCTGTTGGTGGACAGAATGAGACCTATAATGGACAAATTAATATATCCCCATCAATGTGCTTTTGTTCCTGGGAGAACTATTCATGAAAATATTTTTGCTACCCAGGAAATGTACCATACAATTAAAGGGAAAAAAAGAAAAAGTAGACAGGGGTTATTTGCTATCAAATTGGATTTGGCTAAAGCCTATGACAGGCTTGATTGGAAATTCATAGAAAAAACATTACATGCTTTTGGTTTCTCTAATGTTTTTTGTGATAGAATCATGACATGCATTTCTTCTGTGTATTATAGTGTGTTAATAAATGGCAAACCATGTGGCCATATCTTGCCTTCAAGGGGAATTAGACAAGGGGACCCTTTGTCCCCTTACATTTTTATTATGACCCAGCAAATCTTGTCCTTTACCCTTGCTAGAGTTGAGCAAGAGGGGTTTCTTTTTGGAATTAAGGCTACCAGAATGGCTGAGCCCATAAGCCATTTGCTTTTTGCTGATGATCTTTTATTGTTTGGTAAAGCCAATGAAACAAATGTGAGAAATTTCTATTCGATTCTAAATCGTTTTTGTGAGATAGCTGGTCATAAGATAAACGTGGGCAAATCTGAATTGTATTTCAGCCTTTGTGTTAAAGGTTGGGAAAAAGGTGATCTTGCTATGATTTTTGGAATTAAACCTTCCAAGAATCCTAGTAAATACTTGGGATTACCTACTTTCTTGAATGCCCCAAAAGTTAACCATCTCAAAGAGTTTATAGACAAGATCAACAGAAGACTAATGGGCTGGAAGGCCAAATTACTCACCCAAGCTGGGAGAGTATCTCTTATAAATTCTGTCCTTTTAAGCTCTGCTCAGTATTTCATGGGGTGCATGAGAATCCCAAGAATAGTGGTTGAAAAAATTGACAAGGAGGCCCGTAGTTTCTTCTGGTATCAACCCAATAAGGACAGAACCTTTCATACTCTCAGCTAGGAGAAGATATGCTTGCCAAAAAGAAGATGAGGCCTCAATATCAGAAATAGCTCAAGTTTCAATAGAGCTATGTTCACTAAGGCAGCTTGGGCTCTTGCAACAGAGGAAAATAAGCTATGGACAAGATTAATGAAAGCAAAGTATTTTCCTAATGATAGCTTCTTCCAAGCAAAGTGCAACAACAGGGCTTCTTGGCTGTGGAAGCACCTTATGAAAAGCAAAGATACATTCCAAGTGGGCAGAAAATGGAGCATAGCAACTGGCCAAAGCATTGATATCAAAGATACATCCTGGATAGATGATGTGGATCAAGACATGTATAATGAGGGGCTGTGAGACACGGGAAAAATCACCGGGATGATTTCCCCTCCGTCAACACACGGGTTCAACGTAAAAATGGGAGAGTCGCCACCATTCAGATTTTTGGAGGTGTGAATGGACACCAAAAGATTCGAAAATAATAAAAAAGGGTTAAAATGCAAATTCTAGAGTAAAAATAACTCTACTTAAAAATCAAATCCAGAGATGGGTAAGGGGATTAGATTATGAACGGGGGAAGGTGTTAGGAACCCCCATTCACCCACACAAGGTGGTTGCCAAGTGTTTGTTCATGCAAAAAAAGTAAGAAAGCTTGCTAAAAATCATTAAAAACCTTGAAAAAGGACAAATGTATGATATCTTCACATGAAGATCCAAATGGATTCCAAATCCTCTTTTATGTCAATATCATTTCTGGAATATCAACAATAAATGGAAATCAAAACAAAGATTGTACAAAACCAAATTGAGTTAAATCCAAGAAATTCGGTAAAGCAAGAACCATTTGTCTTGAAATCATTCAAATCTAACTTAAATTAACTCAAATCAAATCCATTTGAAAGATTATGATAGATATAAGACTCACGCAAAATTTCAATCCATTCCGGTTAAAATCCTAGGAGTTATGCCTCCTTTGAAGTTGCTGCTGGAGATGATTAAAAGTGGCAAGTAGGCAAGTTTGGAAAATCACCTAGTAACATCGGCTCCATATAAATTCATGAAATTTGGTGTGAGTGAAGTCTGTATGGCCATCTTTCAAATGAAACTAGCCTCATACAAAAATTCATTCGGATGTGCCTTGGGTGATCTCCCGAACAGGCCCCGAAGATCACAGATTTACCCAAAAAAGTGCTGTTGAACAGCTTTGAGTAAATCTGTTGCTCACGATACAAATGGAGTCAACAAAATTATGGAACCAACTGGATTTAAAACTAGACTTCCATAGTAAAACTCAGAAACTAGAATCACTCGAATCGGACTTAAAACGAACACATTGCACTCAGTCGAAGTGACAAGTTCTGTATTCAGATCAGAACTAACCTATCAACTTCGACAGAGAGGTGTCAAATATCCGCTTGATAGAAATTAATGAAATTTGATAGGCATAAACTAGACAGCCTCACCTTTCCCATGGTTCTGAAATCACTCCAAAATTCATCCGGACGATGAAGTTATGAGTGTCCGAAGTTGGGGTACAGTTGCTGTCAAGTTAAGCCATTTTTGAAAAAAACCAACTCCAAATAGTGATAAAGTGTGCGTGATCCGTGCAAGATTAATCAAAATCATTTAAAGGCATTCCAGAATTGCTTGGGGCTATTTATTTCAGATTTATCACAATAAATGCAATAAATCCGAAATATGAGCCTATCCCGCCAAAATCACGTGCCATGTATGTGTAGGTGTAAAAATCATTCCAACAATATAGCAAAGATAGCATGCATTCATATCAATCAAAATAGGGTTCTAAAACAACCTAGGGTTCCGTTCCATTATCGTTTCCCTTAGTTCTCTCTCCTCGTTAAACATGGTTCTTCAAGATAATCTTGGGGTACTTTGAATATGGAAGGGTTTTCAAAGAATCACAAGGCTCATAGCATGCATTTAGATCAATAAAAAATAGTTCTAGAACAACCTAGGGTTCCGTTCCATTATCGTTTCCCTTAGTTCTCTCTCTTCGTTAAACACGGTTCTTCAAGATAATCTTGGGGTACTTTGAATATGAAACGGTTTTCAAAGATTCAAAAGGCTTATTCAAAAGAGGTTCTAGTACTAGGATCAATCCCCAGTCTCGTTTCTCCTAGATCCTGCCTTCACGTTTTACGGCTAGGGGGAGTCTTGAGATACTTTGAGCCGGGGAAGGGTTTTCATACACACATCAAGGCCTTATTCTACAGAAAGGTAGAAGAAGAGATCTAGATCTAGAATGTAAAAAAACAAAAATTAAAAGGAGGTTTGAGGCTTACCTGGGTTCTGGAAGCACTTCCGCAGTGGTTTCCCTCTTGGCAAAAGTTTTTGGCAAGAATTGTTGGCAAGAGAGTTAATGGCCATTTGCTTAAAGAGGAGCCTCCTATTTATAAGCAAAGGTTAGGGTTAAGGTTGGTGAGGTGGTAGACACAACATAAGGTCTATAGCCCACCAACCTTAACCCTAAGGCTATTTCCGAGATTTCCCTTCATTTAATGAAGGATATGATGGTAAAAAGTGAAATCTCTCGGAAAACCCTAATTTTGAGCAAAACTTATGTATCCGACATATCAGGTCGGATACACAAGTGCCTTAATGTATCCAGCATATGATGCCGGATACACTAGATTCTGTTTGTATCTGGCATATTCCATTGGATACGAAGAAAGACACTTGTATCCGACCTGAGTTGTCGGATACAAGGAAAAAACTCCTTTTCTCCAATTTTGTGCTGGTTTCCAAGGAAATAGTGATTTTTACTGATTATTGATCATTTTTACTGTGCAATTTGGGATGTCTACAGGGGCAGATTTCAAATATCAGAACAGTAGCTGATTTGATCAACCAGCAAGATAGAACCTGGAAAGAGGACAAGATCCAAGAAATTTGGACACAACAAGTTGCAAACCAGATCATGAATACCCCCATCAACAAGTTCACAAGTAAGGACAGGCTCATTTGGAAAGGTAATGCTTCAGGTAAATATACGGTAGCTTCTTCTTATAGACTCTTAACTGATTTGGGAGATGGGGACATGGAGGAAAAAATGTGGTTAAAAATCTGGAAGATACCGTGTCCTCAAAAGGTTAGACACTTCCTTTGGAAACTTGTTCAAAATGGGAATACTACGAATGAGCTCATGCATAGTAGGTTGGGTACACCATTGGAATTGTGTGTTTTATGCAATATTGAACATGAGTCTAACTTTCACTTATTTGGCAGGTGTGACTTTACTAGGGCTGTTTGGTTTGGTTGTATGGGTGGTAGGATGCTTGTTGCAGATCAGATCCAAATTTGCAAAACAATGGGTGTTCGAATACATAATGAGAATGGATAAAGAGGACAACCAAGAGGGGTCTCTATCTGCTGTATGGGCCAATCTTTGTTGGGCTGTGTGGAATGTTAGAAACAAGGTAATCTTTGAAGGCATACAACCGAATATAACTCACACTAGATCTGTTTTCTTTGCTCTACAGAGAGATTCAGAGTGTATCAAATCCAAAAATAAAGGTGCTGCAAAGAAGAAGAAGGAAGAAATCTACATCAAATGAGAAAGGCCTAAGGAGATGTGACCCAAGGATGTTGCGGCTAGAGGGAGTCCTGGCAAAGCTGCTTTGGGAGCAGTGGTGCGAGACTCAGATGGAAAACTTATCGGAGCTATTGCACACAAGATTGGGATTACAAATGCGGTTGCAGCGGAGGCCCACGCCTTATTGGAAGGGATGAAATTGGCTCTATCTTTAGATTGTAAACAATTGGTCATTAAGAGTGATTCAGAAATAATTGTGAATTGTTCGTTGAATAGAATTAATACTCCATGGAAAATTCAGCATCCAATGGAGGAAGCAAAGCATCTGAAGGGCCTGTTCCTACAAGTGTAGATTCCAAAGATTTTTAGAGAGGCAAATAGGGGTACTGACCAACTTGCAAATCATGCATTAGATGAATTTCCTTGTTTCTGGTTAAGGAATGTTCCTGGAAAAATTAAAGAATGTTGTATGGATGACTTTTATGGGCGTTTTATGCCCCGTATTGTTCCTAGTTAAGTTTAATAAATTCTCTTTTTGATTTCATAAAATAAAAAAAAAAAGCTACCTTACACTTAAAAAATGAAAAAAAAATTCAAACTATTTGATACTCCACGTGGCAGAATCTGAATCTCTTGAGGAGAAAAGTGCCAGATATCAAACCAAAATTTAGGGGTTGGACATATGGGCAAAAGACGCTAAAACGACTATGGCCAATGAGTGTTCGAGGTCGGCCATGGAGACACAGAGCGAAAGGGAGAGGAACGGCCCTCGAGCTGTGTTTATGGCCTTCGGCACCAAGGGCGACGTCAATCCGATTGCTGTGATTTCTTAAACACTTCCCTTCTACTTCTCCCCATTTTATGTTTGTTTCTATAACATTTTCTATTATCCATTGAATCTCTTGTTCACAAAAGGAAATTTACTGCAAGAGTCATTTCCGTTGCATCAAATCCATTAGTTCATCATGATAAGACCGTTACGAGTGAGGAAACACTGAATGTAGTTTCCTTATTAATATGACTATTGGCATATTGCAATCAGTTTGTGATTGGATTCTATGGTTGACACTGACCAAACAGAATTTGCAAGAATTCGTTTCATAAGGTCTTAGCTCGTGAGGAATCGGATTTTATCACTTGGATTTCTGTTTGATTTTATACAATTTTGATCCAATTTCACCAAAATCTCTTTTATTTGTTTTTTTTCTTTTTCTGGGGTTTTGGAGAACTGGTTTCTGTTTATGTGACTTGTAACTGAACTATAATTTTCAGGCCATTGCTTCAGCTTTTGCGTGTGACCAACAGCAGTATGACGTCATGTTCATAACTCATTCAGCTCATGAGGTTTGTTTTGGAAGGCTTTCCAAATGTCAAGACTTCGAAACTAATTCTTATGGCATGATCATTCTGTTCATGTGTTATTCATAGTTGAAGACGTTGTCATGAGAAGTTTGTAAATGAAATCCACTCAGTAAAGTTTCTTGTTGTGTGGCAATCTTCTTAGGAATACTTTTGGTTTGTGAATTATGTCTGAATCCTGATTTTTTACTTTGTCTAAATAGAGTCCTTTTAGTTCTATTTTTTTTAATACTTGTTCCACTACAAATTAGATTGCTTTAGTTTTGAATGGCATACTATATAAAAACACTAGCTCCGATTGCTGCAGGAAGGCTCTCACTTTATATTAATATTATGTAAATGAATTGAAATTATCCACAAATATTGTTGGTAATTTTGCAGAGCCTAAGGGAACATTTGGCTGCAAAGAAAGTTTCCTTTTTTCCAATTTCATCGCCACCCGTTCTTTCTGTTCATCATGATCCTGATATCTCAGGTTTTTATAGTTATCTACCATCATATTAAAAATTGTGAATGTATTGCATAGCTTTGTTTTATTCATTTCACATTAATGCTCACATTCATAATTCTGTGCTTCACGAAATTTAACAGTGATTTTTATCTCATCAGGCTTGGTGGAGTTCTCATTTTCTGAGCATAAAAAGATTATTGTGAAAAAACATAGGCAAGAATGCCTGGATACAATTGAGAGGATCTTTGGGGATGGCCTAAGCACGAGTGGAGACTTTATTGTGATAAATTTCTTTGCACTGGTAATTTTTCTTTCAAACTTTCAGGGAAAATGGGTTTCTTGAACAATTTTGGAACTTGGTGCTACATCAATACTCCTTTCTTGACCAAGTTCTTTGCATTATTATCTAGGAAGGTTGGAGCCTTGCAGAATTGTTTCGGATTCGTTGTATTGTTGCTGCTCCTTATGTTGTTCCTTATAGGTACTGTAAACTTTTTCTTTCTCGTATTTTTTTATAATAAATTTACCAGAAAATATATTATGGGCCACTTGTATACCATATTTTCATGGTCAAGGTTTACCGTTTTGGTGCCATTGTGCTTGTCGCCGAGGGCATGAAACGAACTTTTGACGGCATGCCGCCAAAATGTCGGAAAGTTCAAAAACACAAAAAAATGAGTTTCTTTGGTTTTGGGTAAAATTTCACTCCCTTTCGTCCGTGCCGCTTGAAATGTTTTTCAATTTAGACAAAATTTCATGTGTTCTGCCTATTTAAATGGGGAAAAAATAATTTTTTTTAAAAACAAGTAGTGTTTTGCTCGTTTTTCTCGACATTTCGTTTCATTTCGCCTATGCCACTCAAAATTTCGCTTGATTTGTATGGAGCAGAATAACCCCATGAAACATGCTGCAGGGGCTATCTGGAGCAAAATTTCCACTTGACACTGAAACTGTAAACAATAGTCATGGTCAAAGAGATTTTCATGTGGCAGATCTTAATTTGGTGATGTTTTGACTTTCACTTAGTCAAGTCCAGCCTAAACCTTTGAGTGCTTTATTCCCCAAAACCATTCATACATGATTCATGCACAATATAAGATTTCCTTTAACTCCCACCAGGCAAATTGTCCATAAACTTCTTCAGAGCATCCAAGTTATTGGTCCAACTAGTTGGTTCTATCTGTCATCTTGACATATCCAGTACCATTAGATTGCCACTCTGAGCTTTTACACATACTTTTCATTATAATGGAGAGCTGTTATACAGCCTTTATTATTATTTTCCTTTGTTTCAAGGTTTTTTCTGTCATAGAATGCCCTGCCAATCCTTGATCAGTCCTGTAATCACTCATTACGGTGATTTCTTTTGGAGAGTTACTGCTTCAATATTGCAATAATACTGCAAGATCTTTAAGACCTTGGGGATTTAACTAACTTTTGCTTTGCCTGCTAAACTAGGGCAACAGCCTCATTTATTCATAGTTGCATGCACAAGAGGATACGCTGAGCTAAATAAATTTTTTTATCCTTTCTTTTTATATACATTTAAGTATTTATGTGGAACAAGAAAAAATGGCAGCTCTTTCTCTCGAAGTCCTTTCTTTGGGTCTCGATTTATGGAATTTGTCCATGGATAACAAGTTTGTGAAGTTTCTGCTCTACCAGGCTGTTTCCATATTTTGTCTTGTGCCATATTTGCTGAGAATTCTGTTAGTGATTTCTGTATTTTTGCAGCGATAGTATATGCTACATTCAGAATCAAAGCATTGTCTTTTCTTCTGAGTTTGAAATTTCTTGAGCAACCTCCCTCCTAACTATATTCCAAACTTGTGATCAAAACATCTTGGATTGTTGATATTCATCAGATAAAGTACTTTATTTCTTGTGGTAAATAAATTGGGTATTTCCAGGGGACAGTTTTGTGTATTTTTATGTACATACTTCAGTACATGTATGTAATATCATTTTCGTGTTGAGGACTCTTAAATTAAATTGTATCTGTGACATTTAATTTTGATTCACAGTGCTCCTTCATCATTTGAACGTAGGTTCAGAAAAGATCTTCCTTTTTTGTATCAATGTCTTCGAGAAGCTCCTCTTGACAAGGTATACAGTGTCTACTTTTGGGATGAAGGAATGATAATCATGATACAAGATATCATGTCCTGCTATAACACTTGATTCACAATTGCACTCTGTTTGGATCTGGAGAATAATGAAAAAATTTTTTCTATCATTTCCATCAAGTTGATTGTTCAGAAAAAATGCAAGGATAAAAATAATGGAGAAAAAATACACCCAAATTTCCTTTTTGGAGCAAGTTTATCCTGAAAATTAAAGATATTTTGAGAGAAGAAAGAGAAAATAACACTTTAGGGTACCCCTAGAGTCCTCATCCTTCCATTTCTTCTTCTCCCATATCCTTCCCAGGCCACCAGCCTACCGCTGCTAGTGCTGCTGCCACTACTGCATCCGCCATTCCTCCACCTCCACCATGTATGCCACTCCTCTAACTACCACCATTTTGCCTCATTTTTCACTGCAATATAGGTTTCCCAATTGTGCAAAGAGAGAAAAGGGTGTACTGACCCTTGTTTTATGTTATTTTGTGGAATTTGTGGGAAGAGAGTAATTGGAAGATCTTTGAGAATAGAAATCCAATCAAGAGTATTATTTATTCAGTGATGTTTATGGTGACATCTTGGGTGTGTATCTCACCTCACTTTGGACAACTATCAATCTTTAATATGTGGGAATTGGCCCACAAGATATTTTCTTCTTCTTGTAAGTAACATTGCAGATCCTTGTTGAATAAACCCTACACTAAGACCATGAAACTAAACTTCGATGGTTGCTTATTGGGGAATCTTGGACTCTGGTAGTGGTGGCATTTTTGTGCATCCTTTTTGCATCATTACCCATGATTTTTTAGGGCCTGTCTGGAAGGAGAATCCTGTTTGGGATGATGCATTTGCATTATTCACTGGATTATAGAAGGGAGAACTATTGGGTTTGAGATGTGGCATTTCATCTTCTTTTAAAAAAAATAAATTAATAAAAAAATCTATTGGGTTTGAGATTTTGGAGGGGGAAGGTGACTCTTCTTTCATCATCGCTGTGGTTTTAAGTTCTGCTTCCTCTTGGAGGCTTGCAAACTGAATTCTTTGGCATAAGTATTGACTAAGAAGCTGAAAATCACGTTCTTTTGTATGCCTGGTTCAAGCAATAATCTGGTGGACAGGATTGCAAGCATGTGGTCCGGAGGGAGTCTATATCTCTCTGGGGCCCCATTCTAGAAATGATGTATGAGATTGATATGATACAAGTGTATGGGAATATTGGTTATTTTTATTTTTATCCTCTTCCTTGTTTTTCACTTTTATTTGGCCCCATCATCTTGGCTATCCGTTCAATGTATCTGGGACTGATTGGATATTCGTTCTACTCTATTCTTCCTTTAAGAGTTAAAAGAAAAAAAAAATTTTGAGTGCTTACCTTGAGAAATTGTTTTTCTGATGAAACTTGATCTCTCCTTTGATTTCCTCATCTCAAACAAACAGCAGTACATATTGCTTTTTTAAGCATTTTTATTCATTTATTTTGTCTTTTTCTTCTTTGTTTTCTCTCATTTTTTCTCTCTATTTAGAATTCATCTCCCAAAACTTTGATATATCTGGAAGGATGCGAGTTAAAGCATTTGGAATCAATTTCTTACCTTTATGTGCAAGTAGGTCTGCTGGAAAGATGTTATGCATTGGATGTGGCCACTTTTCACAGAAGATTGGGGTTCATGGAGAAGTGACAGCTTGAATCTAAGTCCTTGCCCTTTCACAGTATGTGAATTTGACCCGGGATTCACTGGTTTTTATAATATATGTATGGATACAACCCAATTATTAATTTGACATACTACCTCACTAGGATTCTGTTCCAGTAATTTCATGGTACCTTTTTTTTTTGGGCTTTTGTTATTGTTGCTTTTAACTCATCAGGTTCTTTCCTTATTGATACAGGACCCAGTAACAGGTCTTCCCACATTGCATGAATGGTCTTCATCTCCTTTGTTGATGTAAGATTTGAATTTCATTTTTAAGGAGGTTATTTGATCGAAAAATGCCTCCAAACAGGTGCTCTTATTGTTTTATTTTTCAATTAGCGTAGCAGCTCAATCCTCTGTCCTTAAGCACCCTATGATTGCTTATATACCATTGTTCGACCTTCATATATGTCTTTCTAAGATCCATATCCTGTCACAACTCCAAAGTTTGGAACATGTTACAATATCACATCAGAGACATGTGAGACACAGTTCTTCGTTTGATAGTTGTGATTTTAGACTCTTCTTGGCATGAAATTTGTCTCAGCATGTGTTTCACAAAAGCATGGACACTGAAAGACATCTATTTTTATTTGTTTCCATAATGTACATACACATGGATGTGTGGTTTATTATTTTTGTTCTTTATGTTATACATTTTATTTGGAAAACATTGTTATTTTTTGCATCTCTAATGTTTCCATAGCTTGAATATAAGGGCAATTTTATATTAATTTATTAGTAATTTTCATCCAAAAAATTAAAAATAAAAATAACATAAGGTTAATTGATCATCATCTGGATATGTGCATTGTATTGCTTATATGCGGTTATGGGTTGACTCTCCTTGGGTCCTTATTATTTTAAAAGTTAAATTTAGGACAATTTCTGGTGATTTGGCCTTCTTCTTGTACTGATTCTGCCGCATTTTAGCTGTTGCTACTGCAGCAACTTTTGTTCTTCTCACTTGTTTAGGCGATGTACATGTAACATGCTTCTAGTTGAAATGTCCTTTACTTATGTGTAACTTTATCATGTATATATATTTCAGCTAGAGGCACCTAATAATGTCAGTGTCTGGATATATTATTCTCTTGATGTGGTTTGACAACATGATTATATGACTGCCACCTATAACTTCGATGTGAAAATATTATTTCCTAATTTTATAACACAGTTTTCCCCTGGACAGGTATGGATTTAGCAAAGAAGTTGTTGAATATCCTGGTATGCTGATTTTCATTTTTTTTTTTGTTTTTTGTTTTTGACCCCCAATTTGATATTTCCTTGTTGCCTTAGTAATGCTCTTTTCCATCTATGCTTATGCTGACCAAATCAGAATATATGGGGAAACTTCGTAATGAGATCTTGAGAAACACGCTTGCATAGATTTTGAAAACTAGATAAGGTATGACCCCAAATTGTTTCACTTAATTTGGAGTGATGTAGTTTGTAAATCTTATAAAAATTGTGGTTTAGGGTTCACATGGCTGAATTTATTGCCTTTTATGTAAATATTAGTCAAGATTTACTGGTGGATATGGTTTTGTGGAAAAGAGTGATTGATGGAAAATTTTGTTGTGAAATGGATGGTTGTGGAATTTTAGGGTGGGGTCTGGTAGATGTGTTATCTGGTTTTTATGGTGTTGATAAAGTGAGCCTTCTCAAACAATGAAGTTTGGGGAGAGCAGCTGGAGGTATATTCTTTTGGGAGAACTAGTGGTGTGAGATGGGTAGGCTTGTGACTATTATCCAATTTTCTCTCGTCTATTTCTAGTTTAGAGCCCTATAAATTATTTACTTGAGGAATGGGTAGACAGTTGTTTGGGTGCCTCATTTACCTAAGAGATTATCTTCTAGAGGAATGGAATGGTGTGGGGTCTTCTTGCAATACTGGAGTAAGCTAGAATTTCTGAAGACAAGGATAGGGAGTTCAGAAGTTTCTTCTGCCATAACTTTTTTAAATAAGATTGTATCATGTAATCTCTTGGTGGAACTCTTACTAGAAAATGCTACAGGATTAGTGTCCTGCCAGTTTCAGATTGTATTATCTGTATGATTAGGAATTCTAAATTTTATCAAGATATATTTTCTGATTCTTTTCTCCTCTAACATGAACATGATGGCAGGTTACTGGCCATCAAATATTCGAGTGTGTGGCTTCTGGTTTCTTCCGATAGAATGGCAGTTTTCATGTAGTGAGTGCAGAGAAATCTCAGCTCTCATTTCTTCAGGCCATCTGAATATGAAGTATGAAATGTGTTTGAGACATGCTGACTTACAGTTCTTTATGAAGGCTTCTACATCAAACTTACCTGTTTTCATTGGGTTAAGTTCTATTGGAAGGTAAGTTTTGTTCTCTCTTTTCTAACTTTAACTGCCTTGTCATATTATGCCTAATTTTGGAAATGATACGGGATGATGGTGAGTGTGTTGATACTCCAAGGTATTTTGTTACATGGTAGACATAAATGGAAAACTTGCTATTTGGTAAAGAAACTTCAAACAGATGATGATCATAGAACAGATTTCAAAATAACACCATTGCCTGAGACCGTCAACATTTCTCTTATCGCAACCTCATTATTACCAAATTGCTTTTCTGTTTCTTGGTAGGAAAATAGATTTCAGTTTACAGTGTGCTGGATAATCTTTTGATTACAGAAGTAGAGAAGCAATTTGAAGGAGAAGTTTGAAGTCGCTTTTTTAGTTTAAAAATGTTTATCAGTAAAATTAACTGCATTTGCAAATTTTTTCCTCGTCTTAGGAAAGGAGAACTTTCACATATTTTACATATTGTTGTTGCCTTTTTGCCAACAAGGTGAATGTTGAACACAAAAGTACGTACTTAGGCTTTGATTATCTCATATTTATAAGCATCTTCAAAATCTGTATCATGGGAAGATGTAAGATAGGCAACTTGTGGCTACTAAACTCAATCAGAAACAAACCATTCTCCCACTCAGATGAGAATTCATCATACCCAATCACATGAAATTATGCTAAGACTGAATACAGATGTTATGAGGTCTGAAAGATAGCTTTTTTCTTCATTCGAGGAACATTGTTCACCTTCTCCTCAAATATTCATATACTGCACTCCTAAATTACCCAATGTACAGCAAAATGGGTAAGTGTTACGGAAGCAGCCACTGTTAATTCTTATTTGTAATGTCCCATTTACAAGTAAGGTATAGAGATTGCATTGCTTAGCAATAGCGATTCCACTTTGAAAATGACGACAATGACAAAAAACCTATCCCAACTAGTTTGGTTTGGCAACACCAATCTTGTTCTTTCTTCATACAAGTTTCTGAAAACAAAATGCCTCAACTCTAATATAAAGTGCAATATGGTAATAGATGGTTGACTGGTTCTGTATCACATCTGCATAGGAAGCACCGTAGGTATTGTCCAATTTCCAATGTAAGATGATAAACTGCTAAAATCTTGTTATGAACTGCAATACAAAGGAGAAAATCCACTTTTTAGGAGACTTGAGCACTCCAAGTTAGCTTCACGGGGGCTAAAAGGTAGTTCACTCTCAAACATATACTGATAAAATGATTTTATTGAGAGGTTGCCATTTCTGCTCTCATATTATCTATCTGGACTTGTGGATAGGCTGAATAGGATGTATGTAATCTCACTCCTGTCTATTCTACTCTGATGTCAAGTGATCACTCATCTGTACTTCCTCATTTTGTGCCTATTTCTATGGAGGAAGATAAAAAGAAAGGTCAATTCTCTTCCCCTCCCCTCCAAATGCCACTCCACCCCCACCCACCCACATGCCTGCGCATACAAAAGAAAAAAAAAAGATGAAATGGTAAATTTCTTCCAAGAAGTGGTTTGTTTTGGAAAACTCTAAAGTTTTTATTATTATTTTTTAGATACTGGGACATTTTTCTAATTTGAAAAGTTTCCTTTGTGGTAAGAGGACTCAAGATTACTTTTCTAATTTCCAAGGACATGAATATCCTTATAACTTTACAAGAAATAAAATTTTGGGGGAAAAACTCTCTTTTTGACCTTACTTTCATCATTTTCAAGTATCCAGAAATATTAAAAAAGAATTTCTGGTTCTCACCAGCTGTGTTTTCCTGGTGGTACATTTTGTTTTTACTATTAGAGGAATGACATGGAAAATACAAACTATTCATTGGAAAGGACAATCTGAGTAGGCTATGTGAACAACTCTTCGTCTCTTCCAACCGAATAGGCCTTAAGTGGTCCTCCTGTTTAAGGCTTTTGTCATGTGTAATACCAACCATAAGAAATTGTTAGTTCTTTTTGCAGGTTTTGGAAGAAAAATATTTAAAATAAGGTGCTGATTTTGTGCCACATGTGAGACTTGTAGGGCTAAAACTTGGTATTTGAAGAGAGGTTATAGTAATAAAGACAAGGGGTGTCTTGCTAACCAGATTTCTAAAATCGCAGTAATTTAATCAAAGATATATTTGGCCAAATCAAGGCTGTCAGTATGAGATATCAGCGTGGCAACCCAATATAAAGTAATCAATCTGTTGCAGTTTGGTTTGAATGGAAAGCCTTCAATAATTTTAGGGATCGTTTGGTAGGGTTTCTGGATTTTGGATTGTGGTAGAATCCAAATCTACAGTCCACTTAAGCTGTTTGGTAGGGATTTTAAAAGTTGAATTTTCAAATCAGTTTTTATAATCATGCCAAAAACCAGAATCCATATTTTGTAGGCTTCTATGGATTTTGACGCTTAATAGAATAAAACTCAAAATCCGGATTTTTACGAATTTGGGAATGAGCCCAATACTTGCGACCTGTCTTCTCATTCCTTGTTCGGTCTTCCTCAAGCTTTTCTCCTCCATTGCACAAAAACCAGTATTCTCTCTCTTATTTCTCTCACTCTCTCTTTCTCCCTCTCCCTTTCTTGCTCTCTCACTCCCTCTCTCCCTTTATTGCTTTCTTACCCTCTTCTCTCATGACATTTTTTTTCGTCTCTGCCTCTTCACTGCTCCCTCTTGAAACCCTCAACAATAATCCAACATCCCTCTTCTGTCATGACATTTCTTTTCCTCTCTCCCTCTTCACTGCTCCCTCTTGAAACCCTCAACAACAATCCAACATCCATGATTTGTAAACTGTTGGGAGGGCACAAGGTATCATATCCCTCTTAGGTAGGGTTCAGGAACTAGAGTGACTGCCTTGAGCTTGGGGCACAAGAAAGGATTGGAACACTTGACAAGCCAGGAGAACCGAATAAGCAACTCGATGGCCTTTAGAATGTCAACTGATAGCAACTTAGGGCTGGTGGTAGCAAGGTTTAATCCATGAATGTGGCACAGAGGATGGAAGGGCATGGTATCAATTGGAACTGCACCGGCTTGGCTCTTCTTGTGCTTGGATTTTTGTCCAGCCAAAAGCCAAGGGGGCTTGGAATGTTAATAACATGTTGAAGTCTCTCACTTGCTTTTTTTCTTGTTGTTGCCGTCAACAGGGATTGTTTGTGTTGTTTCTGGTGATTGGCAATTTGAAAGAAAACAGCTTAAAACTATGAATTTGTCTAGAAAATCATGGACATTGAATGCTTGTTAAAATGTTTGAATCACTTTACTTTTCCAAGTTCATTCTTTTTGCTTCAGTTTTTGTGTCATATGTACTTGCTTTCATGTGATTCTGCTCATTAGACATGAAAGCATAGGTGTTCTCATACCAAGTATACAATCTACTCTAAATTCGACCAAACGCAATTCTGGATTTTGGTTGCTAAAATCAAATTTTAAGATCAAAGTATCCAAACAAGATTCTAGATTTTAAAAATTAGCATTAAGAATCTAGTTTTTCAAAATCCAAATTATAATCCTTAATCTAGAATCCACAAGCCCTACCAAACACCCCCTTAGAGTCCACGCCTTTCTACTTGACCTAGTTAACCTAGTGATCAGACTTAACCAACTTCTTACTAGGGTTGGTGCATAGTCCACGATAACAACAACAGAAAAAGGAAAAGAAAAATGCTTTACCCAAATTGGTAGGTTCAGTAACATGGATACTATTCCACAATCCAATTCAAAAATATACTCTTACTACACTACAGAATCATGCCCAAAAACAATTCCATTGAACCTCAAATCCCCAGAATGTGAGATCTGAATACTAATTCCAACTCTCTATTTGAATTTCTTTGCCTCTCTTCATCTTCTTTCTCAAGCCGCTTCCGCACCTGGGAAGTTTGTGCCCGTGTTTGACACATTTTATTTGTCTTTTTCTTTTTCACTAAACGGTTTCAGCTTAAGGGAATATTTTTAATGTGAGTGTATGTATCTGTGTACATGTAATTGTTAGACGTATGATGGGCTTTAACTGTTACTGCTCTTTTCATTTATTTGCTGGACCTGAATACCAGTCTTATCTGCAGCATGGGCTTTTTGAGGAACTCTCAAGCATTTCTTCGAGTACTGCAAGCTGTTTTGGAGATCACAACTTACAGATTTATCCTTTTCTCAGCTGGGTATGAACCTTTAGATGCTGCCATCCAAGTGATTGCTACTGAGACTTCATGTGTTAATAAGATGCCATGTAGTGACGATGGAATCCTCCTCTTCCATGACCGTCTCTTCTGCTTTTCAGGGTGAGCATTTCTTGAAATACTTTATGACTTTGGTTTTTGAGGGAAGGGGATTTGAAATGTTGAAGAATCATCATTATCTGAGCAAATAATGTTGGGTGTTGCTATTGTTTTTAATCAGTGAAGTGAGATACATTTATTATGTTCTGTAGAATTTACATGTAAATACTATACTCTTTGTATGTGGGTTGCATACCTTCTTGTTTTTTTTTTCTGAAGAAACAGCTGAAAACAATCTTAGACCCCAGCAAACAAGTACCATTCGCAGTCTTTTGATTAAGTAGTTCCCAAGATTGTGGAGATGACACAATTTCTGAATCTACAGAAACCCTGTCCTCCCTTTCACCCATATGAAAATAAAAAAAATCAAAAGACTGCGAAAGGTACTTGTCAAAATAATCTTCAGGTCACAATCTGGCTGTGAAGGTTTACTCTTCCCACAATGATGAGAATAGCCATCATTGGAGGTGGGGGAGATTTTAACCATTGTCTTTTCATCAATGCAAGCAACTGCTTTCCTCTCGGAGACTTGCTCACTTTCTCAAATCTATGAGATCCCGGCATAGTATAAATATTGCCTTCCTCATCTGACTAGATTCCTTAATTAAGGTGAATAGGCTCACCAAAAGAGGAGTTACTACTTTCATTTTCATAATCAGCATATAGGATTTAGTCTTATTGGGCAATAAGGGATCTTGAATCTTCGGGAATCCTAATAAATTGTGTTATTTTGCATCTTTATGATGTTATGGTAGATTCCCTCCCATTATTTTGGCAATCCTTGGTAGAGTTTATTCATGATTTCGTGCCGAACCCAGTAAACAAACAAATAGGTGGTCTTTCCGGAAATATTAAACAAAATTTTTCCCCTCGCATCTCAGTCACTTTTACTTTTTCGTTATTTCGTAATTCCCAAGGTATGATACTTTATATGTGTATGTATATGCGCTATATAGTATACATATTACATGTACATATTTATGATTTATGAGTCAATTAATTCCCCACCAAAATGAAAACAGCATGGCTACCTATATGCAAAATGAGTGTCTACTATGCTCGTTAATTTTATGAGACTAACCCGGACTTGATCTACCATATAAACTACTTCTGAGCATAGATGAGTCAATTAATTCCCCACCAAAGTGCAAACAGCATGGCTACCTATATGCAAAATGAGTGTCTAATTTGATTGTTAATTTTATGATACTAACCAGACTTGATCTACTGTATAAACTAATTCTGAGCATAGATGCAATTGGAAACATAACAATGATTCCTGCATCATATTGATTCATAAATATTTTTCACGTAAGTGAGTTGACAGAATGGCATCTGTTCTATGAAGTAGGCTCTCTGGAGTTGTACTTGTTATAGCTTCTGGACCACTTCTTTTGATCTGCTGGATTCCATCTTAATCTAGGTTGAATGTGATTGATCAATCCCATTATCAATGATCACTGGTTTTTACAAGTTTTTGCTGCATATGTTTTTGATGACTTTTGTTTATAGATATTGACACTTCCTTCTCATATTTAGTTCCATACCATACAACTGGCTATTTCCAAGATGTGCAGCTGCAATCCATCATGGGGGTAGGTGAGGGCTTTGTTCCAATATTTTCTCTGCCTATTTGACTTTCTTTTCAACACTTTGGATCTCTGCATTAAAATAATGTGCCTTCTTTAAATTAATATTTTTTGTCTAATTGTGTAACAGTGGATCCACTGCTGCAGCATTACATGCAGGAATCCCACAGGTTGGTCATTGTAGCAAACGTTGGTGCTTCTAAATATTAGTACTTCTTTGCTGCACTTGTTATAAAATGCTGTTTACTAATAATTCTTCCTGGCAGATTTTATGCCCATTTATGCTAGACCAGTTCTATTGGGCAGAAAGAATGTTCTGGCTTGGGGTTGCACCTGAACCACTACAGAGGAATCAGTTGCTTCCAGATAAAGATGATGACATGATCATCAGGCAAGCTGCAAATGTGCTATCAAGTGCAATAGAATCTTCTTTAACTCCCAAAACAAAAGCTTGTGCTGCCAAGATTGCTGAGATAATTGCTTCAGAGGTATTCTTTTATCGAAGAATTTGTGTAGTTGTTGGTAGTTTGAGTGCAACTTGGAACTACTTTATCAATTAATTAATTTATTCATGCATTCATTTATGAAGTCGTTCTTTATTTGGTTACGACCCCGTCTGGCGTACATTCATAACTGTTGCACTTTAGCCAAGTTAAAGACTTACCCAATGTCAGATTTATGCATTGAAGTGTTTTCTTCTCGCCTTCTGAATGTACTGGGGGTTGTTCAGGAGAAAGAAAAATAATAATAAAGAAGAAAAGTGGTTATTCAGGCCCATGCTGTACAATCTGATTCTCTACAGAATCCTCATATTTGTGCATATTTTCAAAACCATGCACAATCTGAAAGTTCTGGAGGCATTAACTGGTTAAATCTTCCATTTTTTTTCCCTTTTTTTAATTGTTTGGATAGGAGCACATCTAACACTCTAATATTGTTAATGACTCATTAGGTAGCTGATCCTATCTTTCAAAAATGATTGCAAAATGCATGAGTTTGTTAATGGCATGCCCTTTGCACACGCTACATTGGGAGTACCATATGTCAATCTAAATGTTGCTCAACGATAAATACTTTTCTTCTTGTTATTATTATTTTTTTCCCCTTTTATGCCCATTTTAACTTAAATTTCACAAACTTTATAAATCCATGGTAAAAACTTCTACTAATTTCCAGGATGGAGTTGGAGAAGCGGTGAAGATTCTCAAGGAAGAGATGCTTTATTCAGCTAAAACTAGAACTGGAACATGACATGTTTTGCAAGCCAGCTCTGTTGTCTGCAACAACTGTTCCGTGTTTTGCATGTCATGCACCCGCCTGAGTACATTCCTGGGCATAACTATTCAAGAGATGCCAAGAATTGTCATTTGCACAGTTTATCGGTAAGATATAATGTCCCTGAATGTTTGCTTTGCCCAAAATAACTTCTCTGCAATCTATATGCAAAAAGTCATCTGCCCAAGTAATTTATTTTTCTCTCAAGTATAATCCACAATTTCCATGTTTTACGAACATCACAAGGTTGTAACCAAAGAGTTGATAACAATTCAAGAGAAGATATTTATAAGGCAACAATACAGCTTGCCTTCTGGTGAACCTTATTAGGCGCCTTGGGATCAATGTCCACCTTTGGAAGCTTTCATGTTCCTGACAGTGAAGCTTATCTCAAACAGGCAGCAGTATCATGTTGGATGCTGTTCGGAACGCCTTAATCAGACAGAGGTAATGTCATTATTAAAAGGCTAGGGTTTCGAATCCCAGTGAAGATACGAGCAGGAATAGGCAAAGTCTGGAAGACCAAATTAAATCATTTGGCGAGGAGGCCAACCATGTCACTTCAAAGAAATGAAAACTATGAAGGTCCCGGTTTCTTCCATTGCAAATATTGCTTTTACAAATCATGAACACGTATTTTGAAGGTGTAAGCTGTGCCATACCATATTCAAAGCCACTTTGTTTGGGGCCCTTTGTGCCGTTTTGATGGAATTTTGTTGATGTGTCGTGTACATGCCTCATTAAGAAAAAAAAATTTAAAATACAAGAAAATTAAAATAAATTGTAAAAATTAGAAAAGAAAAAATAATGTACTTAATACTCTTGCAAGCTTGTATGACCTATTTAGAAAATTTTTTTTTTTAATTTCTTATAATTTCCATATTTTTGTAGTGATATTTCAAAATCCTCAAGGATATTCTTGGAACTTGTTATAAAGACCTTTTTATATGGTAAGTATAAACTTGTCATTTATGAAAAGTTCAAATATTTGAACTTAGAATATGAGGCAAATTTAGAATATTTATAATGAAAAATGTGTTACCAAATATTCAAATCCAACTTCTCCCAATTCATTCTTACACGAGGCTATGGTTTTCAAAAGGCATGTACGAAATTAAAAATGGACGGCACAAACAGAATATATCGCCCATGCCTCCCATTTTTGCTTTGAAATTTCTCCCATTCTCTACTCATGAAATGAGAGGCACATTCTACCCGTGCTGCCCATTTTTTAACCGAAACTGTGATTCATAATCCAAGTGATTTCTTTGCCGCTTTGTATCGTCGTGGGCAAAATTGTGTTCCTTGGTGAAGTGCATTACTGAAACAATTTCCTTTACAGCAATGAATACAAACTTCCATGTACATGGCGTGAATATCACAAGAAATTCCATATTTACACCAAAAAATAATTTAAAAAAAAAAGATTCTTATTGCCAAACAATTGATCCAATCAAATGAATGAATGGGGAAAAGCAACAGCATTTAAAAGCCAATTTCCTCTTCTGCTTTAGCGTTCACATGGTTGTTCCATTTGAAGGCTTCCGGTCATGGGCCCTACATTGCCAGAGTAAGATTTTAAGAGAGATAGATCTTGACATGCAATATTGAAACTAGAGCTGCATAATTCTAGCTTGTGCACCATTGTGCAGAATGTGAGAACCCTTTTTTCCCCTTTCTGAACTGCAGAGTATGAGATTGTGGCTTCTAATAAATAAAAAGATGATTCAAGCTTCACAATCTCAATATTGCTTGTGACCATCAACTTCAATCTAGTTTTCTAGCAAAGTGTCCCAACATAATCATGAAGATGATGGTATGAATTCAAGCTTATATATGTGTGTATCAGGAATCTCCCTAACATGTGATTACTCATACTTCTATTATGACAACTGATACTGGAAAGGCAATATTAAAAAGATTTTTTGCCACCCAGCAAGCTAAATGTCACACAAGAAATGACTAGCTATTATTTATACCCTACAGAATGTGAATAGGAAACAATGTCTGTCAGTTCTGCTATTTAAACATGATGGATGATACCTACCTCTCCATGTCTTAAATGGCTCATCTTGATATATCAAGCTCCATATCTCCTATTAATTCCTCATCTTCTAGTTCTGCATCCGTTAACGTGAGTGCTCGCTGTAGCTTCCTATGAGACAACACCTCAACCTCAGCCATGTAAACTGCGGTCACTGGTCGATGATCGGAAAGCATTTGTTCGGTCCTTTTATAATTTAGCAGCCTCATTCCCTTCCCAAATGAAAGTATGCGATCGCACCTAAAGGATAATCCTGTGTTAAAAGCACCTTCCACATAGCATATTTAAATCTCAAAATAAGAACATGAATCATTATTTCTGTGTCCAGACGGAGAAAAAGGGCAACGATTGATTTTCTAATTCATTTTTTTGAATAAGCCTAAAATAAGGACATATCTTATCCAAAGTATATGGAACTTAAGGAATCGTTTACTGAGTTCATTATCTTTCATCTCACATTCATGTGCTAATTCCATCAAATATTTCCAAAAATCAGGATGTCTTTTAGCGGAGTGCTCCTGAACGTTTTCTTGTAATCATGTTAACAAGATGTTTCCAGCATAACATATCGATACTGTGACAGACTCAATGTTACCCTTTCAATGTTGCTACGCATACCATTGAGATAGGAGGTTGTTGGATCAGGATTGTTGCTCAAGAAGATCTAGAAGATTTTGAAATTGCACATAGCAGAGATCTCAGCAGTCCACTCGTGCTGCTCATGGTGCTCCAGGTGACCGTGCTGGAACATCTATTCTTTCCTGAATAATTACAAATATGACAAAACTATATAGTTTTGTTCCTACAGACTACTTTAGAAGGTTAGTAAATATTAAGTATAGATATACTAGTTATATTTGGTTATTTGGTACCCGTGGTAGAATCAATAAGCTCTTAATACTTAGAAGCGCTATTTAGGTTGCAAGTGAGGAATGCATGTTGTCTATCTAGAAAAGAAAGAACTTACTACACAATTATACAAAAACTTAACTAGCAGATATAATAGATTGTGAGATTTTGGATATAATTAATATCCGTTGAGATAGTGATACAATTAAATTTTAAGTAAACTTATAATTACTTCCATTGAGATGAATATGACAAAATGTTATCAGGAAGAAATATAATAAAAGGAAAACAATGATAACAATTGAGCCAAACATTTCCAAGTCATAATGAGATACGCTTTTGCCGTAGATATATCAAAACAAGGAATTATTTCAGACAAAAAAGAAAAGATACAACACAAAAACCTTTGAAAAAAAATAATAATAATAACAATAATAAACAGCTCTATTTGTTGTATGAATCATTACCTTCATTAACATGTTCGTTAAATGAAATGAGGAATGGAAAAAGAAAAATAAGAAGCAACAAAATGGGAAATCAATCAGTTTTAAACAAGTAAACCTGTTCATGTAGATGCATACCATGCTGGAGTTCTCCTCCCAGATTTTGGGTCCTCTCCACAATACTTCTCTGAGTTAAATTCATATTTGTAAGTTGGTGGAAAATTTAAAATACCTTCTGACCATCCGTCAAATGTACGGCCCTTCTTCAGCTCCCGTACAAGCTATCATAATCAACCAAAAGAATAACATTACCAAAGTTTTCAACCAATAAACTAAATTTATCATACCAAAAAGGAAACTTTTGAACCACAACATAATACTAAATTCTTACAATTTTTTTTTGGTAGGATTTATTTTTTCAACAGTCTGTAATCCTTCAAAATGGTTACCATTGTTGGTTCAAACCCAGACATGTCAAAGATTTTTCACACTTTCCATTCAATTCAAGAATGTTGTGTGACACATTGGAGAGACATATGTAATCATATACAACTTAACTTCCATAAAAATTTAAAGTTAGTCACACAACTTATCATTGGGTAACAAAGAAAGAAATTCAGGAATATCTCACTCGCCTTTCCTGTAAAATTTACAAGATTCTTTTTTGCTTATCCCCAATTTATGACTCTAGTTAAATCTTGAAAATTGCAATACAGAGTCAGCCATTCATCGGAAGTGCAACAAGCATCATAATTTAGATTAGCAGCACTAAAAATTTATAAGCAATCTTCAATGCAAAAAATTATTTATAACATAAAATGGAACAAGAGATGTATGAGTTGTTAGAGCCATCTAATTGCATCAAATTAATTTCTTAAGTTTCAAACACTACAATGATACGAAAGTCAAAATCAATATAAATACGCCAACAGTTTTATGTTAAATTCTAAGTCAATAATGAAGCAGATTAGTTGTTTCTATCAGTCTAACAATTTTAGTAAGCTTATATAAGGGAAGAAACATACCCATCAAACATAGGAAGACAAATTTGGATTGATTTAGAGGATTATCACTTTATCAACCCAACATCTATCTGGTGTTCTCTTTTTATCCAATGAAATTTACATGACATCACCATCGTATATTATATTTCTTAAATTTGACTTTTCCTAAGTTGTCTACATCAAATTTTGTTGATACCACATTCCAGGTAAGGACATTCCCTTCTATGTTTCTTCTGTATATCAGTGACAGTAACAGAATCAATTGTAGATGTCTTGTGTGGATAGACCAGGGACCCTTTTGGGAAGCAAGGGAGTCTTCATGAAGTATCTACCCTTATGTACTTTGCTAAAACCTTAGATAAGATTGCAATTGAATATTTTTTAATGGAAGCACTTACCTGCCGTATTGTCATGAGAGCAGAGTGTTGAGAAATTGCACTGAGTGTCCCATCAATTTCAAGTGGAAAAAAGGAACAACCATGTACATAACGGTGCTTCTCTGATTATCCAGTGGGGCAGGGAATTAATTCTCAAGTTTAGATAGAGAATCTCTTTCCCTATCTTTGTAAATTATTTGGTAAATTGTTCCAGAATTAAAACCCTTGTTAGACACAACCACATGTGACAGCTTATTTGAAGAACCCAACTGTCCAAACGTACATCCAAAATTAATGAACCCCGGATTCGCAGTTCCAGTCAAAAAAAATATTTTCCACATGGAAGAAAGGCCTTTCCAAAAATCCTACATCTTTTTTTGCATATAACTTCAAAAATATTAGAAAGTTCAACACCTACAGTTACATGTGAAATTTAGGCATTATTAGTGCTTATATGGGTTATTAAAAGAACAAACAAGGCTTATGTGGATCAAAGTATTATCCATGCCATGCAAAGGATCTTTTGTCAGGTTTATGGTCATGGCCTGGTGAAGCAGGCTGCTATATTTTTTGTTTAACAAATTACAAGAATCAATTTATGGTGCTTTGATATTTAAAAATGAGACAAATGCCTCAGAAAAGACTCTACATTTAATGGTATGTGTTCAGGATCACCCATTTCATGCCCAGCTTTTAACTGATAGAACTCAAGCTGATGAATATAATAATGGATCTACAAATCCATATCAGCCTTGAAATGCCCATTACCGAGTTAACTTGGTGATGCCGATTGTGTCGGCCAATGCCAAGTCATTGACCCAACAAAATATAAGAAACTAGTAAAGCTACTATTGCCAAAATTTTTATTTGAAAATTATAAATACCCACACTTAAAAAATTCCCAATGGAAATATCAGGTATGTGCAATATAAGCTTTTCCTTTGATCCATCAGATTTGTGCAATGTAAGCTTCGATTTGGGTCATGAATGTCACCAAATAAAAGAGAAGCTTAAAATCAACAGGGGATAGAGTTTTCTTGAATTTTGACGGGAATTCCAAGTTACATAATGGCAGGTTCAGGTTGTCAAAAACCTAACCTATTTACATCCTAAAGATAACTGCTGAAGCTGACTCATTCTTTGGTATCATAGTGCAAAATCAATCCAATGAGGAACTACAGATACAAGTTTTGGGGAATCACCAGATTGATCTCAGATTTAGCATAATGTGGTTTAGCATAATGCATTACAATAGTTACTTGAGTCCACCCTTTTTAAGATTGAATGTTGGGTGACATTGCTTAATACACAAATATTTGACTGAAATTACAATTAGTGCCCACCCAACATTTTTTTATTGGGCATCAGTGCCAATTTTTCATGGAGGTTTTTCTCTCAATATTCATGTTCAGTTTTAGGGATAAATAGAAAAAAAAAATGGAGAAAGATAGCAGACAAATGAAAACAATTTTTTCAGAAAAGATTCATACATTGGAGACAAGGGAAAACAAAACCCAGTAATATATATTCAGACATCAAGAGAATTTGTCATAAAGAAGATATTTCTACTTTGATCAATTAAAATCATACATATAAGCAATCTGTACATGTTTTCACTTTAAGACATTTCATCCCCGGGATTGTATATTGATGGTCATCTTTGGAACTATAGAAAATATAGCAAATGATAGGGAGTGACTGGTAAAGCAAAGCTCCTATTAGTGGACACACAAGCTGTAGCCACATATCCATTGTGTCCGTGAGCCTAAAAGTGACCCACATAGCACCAAAACAAGTATGCAAAGAGAGGTATCTCTGTGCAGTAAAAATAACTTGAACGTCTATAACCATACTTATTTGGCAGTTCAAACTCAATGCTAGAAGACACAGAAAATTCATTTGGATCAACTACTCAAAAAATAACAATTAAAACAAAAAATAAAAGTTAGGATAATTTACCTGGTCTTTCTCAACCAAGTTGGACCATTCCTTTCTAGAGATCAGCTCTCGGACTTTCTCATATGATAAGTTGATACGATAATTCAGATCTCCAAACCAGATAATTCTTCTGCAAAGAAAATTGTGAGAAACCAATTCAAGATCACTACAAGAAAAAAGATGTGGTTGCTAAAAAAATTACGGAAAAGAGAGTTGAAGACTAATTGAGATGACAGGTTCTATGTCACAGTAGTAACTTGATTATATTTGAGTAGGACATGCACATGGTACTCCTACAAAAGCTAGGATGCTTTTCTTGCATGTAGAATTGAAGCAGAAGCAGGAGCTCAGCCCAAACCTGCAATTAATTTATGTTGGATTCTGGTATCATAAGACATCGGTGCTTTATATCATATCAATACTTTTTTTTGATCGGTAATTTATGTTGGATATGATATGATATTATAATTATATCATATCAATACTTGCTTAACCAATAATGTACAGAGGTCTGACCATGGAGGCTCTTGTGTTACAGGATTCTAGTTAATAATATAGTCTCCTTTTTCTGTAGTTCTAGACTTGTTAAGATTAGATTAAAATCTCTTTTTGTTATCTTTAGCCTGATTGACCCTCATTTTTAATTGTAATTTTCCAATATACCTTACAGGGATCTTTAATTTGGTCTAAGGGAGCTTGCACGATGGAAATTACATTTGATGTTTTAATTTTGCCATCATTCAAGATAGCTTGCTGCCCGTGATTGGAATATATTGTTACAAGAATTATTTTCCATCCCATATTCTTGATAACTTTGCTTCTTCCAGCAAACTCTTTGTTCGAACTTTAAGACAGGAAGTTTCAATAGATATCAGTAAGAATTTGATCAGGTAAACGCTACCTGGTTCTGATGTTTGTCAAAAGTGCTCAAGGCCTCAGCTAAATCAAGGATATTTTCAGGTTTTACAACTAGACTTGTTTCTCATTTTTCAAGGAGCTTTTCAAGCACAACTTCTAGATGGGTAGTGGTTTCAGGTTTCCAGTTTATCCTTGAAGAACTAATACTCTTGCGAGGCTAAGAAACAAGTTAAAAGAAATTCTAAACAGGATGTCCCAACTTTAGTTAGGTTTGGGCTCTGTTTGGTTTTGTTTTTTGAAAATGACTTTTTATTTTGGAAGCAAGAAAGTAGTTCTTAAAGGCAAATGAGCGTTTGGCTAGAAACCATTGAACTACTTTCTTCTTTTTAGTTGACACGAGAAGCAATTTATTTTACTTAATTACGAAAAAGCATCATGGCAAAAGTGAAAAAAATTGCTTTTTGTATCTTTTAAAAATTTATAAAATCAACATATTTTGAAGAGAGGAGACATGATCGTACCTAAAGATATTTGTGATCAACGATTATTCCAGATACGGATGAACTTGGCCCATTAGGCTTGACGAGTCCAACTTCATTTAAACCGGGTTAGGCTCAATTATCAAGACCTATGAGATTGTTTGGTTTAGTTTTATAATAAGGGCCGAGCTTGGACTTGAGTGTTAGGCTAAAAAAACCAGGTCAAGGCAAGCCTGAGAATGCATAAGGGGTTAATACTAAATGCTAATTGCTAAAGCCCGCTTCATCTTGGTCTATAACCATCCCTATACATAGTAGAGTTTAGCCTAATAAGGTTCATCTAAGTTACATTTGATGATAAAAGCAAAATTTAGGCAAAAAAAATTATATAAAACTAACTAGTAGCAATTGGATTCAACAATCAAACCATCTCAACATTAATTGGAAGAAAAATTATGTGACCCTTGTTATCTATTTCATCACCATTATGCAGAGAGGAATCTTAAACATTGTATATTCATGTGACCCTTGTTGCATTCATGTCCATTGAGCGAGATATGCACGCATGAACATTTTAACAACAGTAACTACTTCGTGGTTTCTGATGGTTAGCTTCATATAGCAATATTGATGCCCACAATGGTGTACAGAGTTCTTAGTATGGTATGTGGCATCCGCCATTACTAAAATTCTACAGAAAATGATGTTGACCGAAAAGACACGTGATCAAAAGTATGATATAAATATTCCCTGCTTTTGATCAGTTTCAAATTTCTTTTCCCGTATTTGCAATACCAAAAAATCAACCCAGTAAAAATAAAATTAAAAAAAGAAAACCAGAAAAGAAATTTGTTTTACATACTCATGGTCGTGAATAGTCTTGGGAAATGCAACACCAGAAACAGGAATAAATTGTGTCCTCCGTTGTATTTCTTGAACATCAGCATTTCTTTTAAGTTCATCCCCCTCTTTTTCACCAGATGTCAGATGAGTGCATATGAAACAAAAGAGTGTCTGATATATAGACATACTGACAGAAATTGATCCCTGAAATATTAAAAAAGATTGTCAATGACATTTAAACAAGAAATACAGGATAATAATTGATTAATGTATAATAACACACTATCTCGCACGGATTTATCCGGTTTAATAACATAATACGAAACATGGATGATATTGCAATTCCCAGGCCCTCAATCCTCCTATTTTTATTAATGAAAGTATAAATGACTAAAATTTGGTAAAGCCCTACTTGAAAATGACATACCAAAGTCAATATCTGCTAAATACACACCCACCTCCATCCCCCGATTAACAGAAAACCCAAAGCTGGAGGATGAATGCCACCCACTCCCATTTCCGAGAGATCATCTGAAACTGATTGAACCAAAATGGTTTGGTGATTATATGAATATATCAGCTAATTAGTCTTTAAAACTCACAAATAAGTAGAGATCTCCTCAATCACTTGTCATTTTCATGAATAAAATAACAGTTTACTTTCAACGCGTTGTTTCCTTTCATCAGTGACTGGCTTGCCAGCTATGCATATGCTAGATTGTTTATCCGTCTTATCAACCTTATATCTCATCCCTTGTGTTAGAATTTTCAATGAGTTTGGCTCAGAAGCAATATGATCAATTCATGATATTCAGCATCTGTGCTGGTTATAACCACAAAATTTTGTTACCCATTTCTCCAAGTCAACAAATTTCCTGGTTACAGTAGGATAAGTAGATAGCTACTGATTATTTTGCAATTACGAGAGAAGGTCCAAGGCATGTCCAATAACTCTTATATTGTACCCTACAAAAAAGAAGGTCCTCCATCAATTCTCAAATAGCATCTTTCAATGGTTGTCAAGGGCAGCATCTCCAATCAAAAAATTCTGATTTACAAAGATATCCCACCACACCTTAGCTTCACTTCAACATGTCTACCCTAGAAAGATTTTACAGAATTGACACATACTTGAAATGTGCTGAGTATATCTTGAGAATTTGGAAAAAGAAACAAAAGAAAAGATACGCTCCAAAAGCAGAAAATAAGATCGCCAACCATGGACAAATTAAAAAAAAATTCAAAATCCATTTACTCTGGACATATAAATTATCAATCAAAATGAATAATAATGCTTTAAAAATTTAGAAAGAGAATTAACAACTAAATTGTTTTCTTTTTTTCGTTCTTCTCCTTCTTCATATTTTTTGGTCTCAAAATTGTAAGAAATTCTTCTTATGTAATAGACCTTGTTCTTCTGCCTCTTTTCTTTATTCCCTGCCAAGAAAGTAAGGTTTTGAACCAAGCCAATTACTGCACAAACTATCAAAGTAAATATAAGGCCTATGAGTATACATATGTAAATCTTCAAGAGTGTCATTGGCCATAAATTTTCTCCATTCTATCCAACTTCAATGACAGATCCTCCTTTATAATCAGTAATTCTCCCGTTACAATGGCCAGTATACTTTTCTTCTTGAGTTTCTGTTATTTCATACTCTTATGCATGTAACATGGTCCAATCCAAGCAGAACCTTTCATTCAACAGACTAGAAAACTCAGCACCAGTATTCAAGAATCAAGAATCTATAGTGCTATGGAGACTGCTTCAAGTTGCAGAGGTTTATATTTAGCAAACATATCTGATGTACCTAGTGCCACTTTTAAATATTGATTTCAGTGTTTTCCTTAGGTGGTGTGTGGCAACAATTTACTCTCCAAGTCCCACATCAAGTTAACAATTTACAGTCGCAAATAAATGAAGACTGCATTTTCTTCACATTCAAGTTAAGATTAAGTTGTGGTATGAATACAGTTTCAAGTTGTCTGATTTTATTCTCATCAGTAAATTTATATTGAATACCTATTGTGATCTTTATCCAAGTGGCCTAAAACAAGTTTTTACTCTCACGTTGATGAAGACAACATTTTCTAATTCATGCCAATGCATCTTTTCTTGTTGCATTAGAAGTGACACAGTAAAACAAGTGGTGAAGCATCAGAACAGGGAGCCTCCTATTATTCTTACAAAATGCAATGACATGCAGCAGCATCCAAATTAGTTAATTTGTACTTCATAAAAATAACAATATATTACATCATATTAGATCACAAACAACTCAATTATATGCCTGATATTAGCATGACACCATGCAGCCAGTAACAATCAAATTAAATAACCACTCCTAAAAACAATACAGCTAATGATGATTATAATATCAACATGAAGTATGAGTCACAAAAAATGCAAGGAGAAAAGCTAGGGAATGGATCAGACCTTGTTACCAATATAGCCCATAACACCAACACCAACAGTAGATACCCTCAAGTTTTGGATATGCTTTCGCAAGCTTCTATGAACCCAAATAGTAAGGAAAATCCCAACCATTTGCTTGCTTACTATCCTTACAAAGGCTGGTTTTCTCTTCTGCTTCATGACCGATTCCAGGTCAAACTCTGCGAGCAAAGGTATCTCTGATGATGCACTATGATTATCATTCATGGATGACTTGAAAGAGGCATATTTACTGAGAGACTTGGATGCTCTGAAAGATCTAACAGATCTCAAGGACTTCGGTATCTCTACTGCATGCTGAGATAGTAAGTCTAATGGTGGTTCTGGCCAGTTCAGGCCAATCCTTTCTGATAAACTAAGTGTTTTAGTTAATTTGCATCTCCCCGGGGTGATAAATGCTTCTTTGGAATTTATGAAATCGTTTCCAAGTATGGTATTTCCATCCCTAACTTCATTGCTTTTGGATTCTTCAATCAATGGATGGACTTCATCCCCACTATCACTATCAGTTTCGGACAATAGTTCATCTTCTATATCTAGCAAATCATCTGATGGTTTGAACCTTGATGGAGAAGGTGGGTCACTGTAACATTTACAATTATTCTTCTTTATTTGAATTCTGTTTAGTGTTTCACGAATGTTATGCTCCCACCTTGGAACTGGACAGCTATCCTCAGCACCAAAAATATTTCCAGCATTTAATGGAACAATCTCCTGAAAACTGAAAAGACAAACATTTGTCGCAAAGCTACAGTCAGATTCCCATGTATGTACATTCATAGAACCTATAGTTCATATAAAGGATATATTAGAGGGTGAAATAAATAAATTAAAAAAAATGAAATTAATGCCTAAAATGTACTAGATGAAGGAAGAATTCATAAAACAAAAACAAATTAAAATGAGTTGGAATCCTATAATAAAATGAATCATTTAGGGAAAAATAGTCATGCATGGGGACAACGCTGATAGGTTAAAAAAAAAAAGGATGGTCTCAAAAGAAACAATAGAATGAAGAATTTTTCAAAAAGTTGCTCTGGGAATCACTTACCCAAGCACGTAAATGTCAGCAGGTTCAGTTACATCTAGCCAATCCCTCATATCTACATCATCAGGTGGCATTCTTCCTGCAACATTCCATGTCCCAACACACACCCTAGAAACACCAAAAACTGCAGAATCAAGGAACTTAATAACCTAAAAATGGTTTTTCTTGTCCGCCCTAAGATATTTCATATGCTGTAGATCATCAACTCTGTGGAGTCATGTTATACTGTCAAAATACATGAGGCAGTATAAGCATACCTGATTTCTTTGTTATTTATGTATTGAGCTCTAAAGGTCTCTGATTTCCGTCTTCTTGACTTTGGAAGGGTGTCTACAGCCCCACATATTAAGGCCAATAAACCAACTATATGGAAAATTTTCATGGGAAAACAAAACTTAAAGTTGGGAATCATAGGGAGTAAGGAAAGCAACAAAATGATGATGATGATGGCAGACCACTCCAGGAATGGCTTCGGCAAGTACTAGGGAAAATCCCTTGAGACCTTGCTTTGAAAGTTTAAGCACATGAGATCATGAACAAAAACACACTTTTTTGTTTCATTTCTAACATGTTATTATTATGCATACTGCATCAACAGTTTCCAAAGCCTTCAAGGCTTTCACATTAAAAGATGGTCCTTCTAATTGAAGGGATATGGAGCTTATGACCTTTCTTTCTTGTATTTTCTGTGCATTTTTCATTTAAAATTATGTATAGCATAAAGGAATGCAAGGTTTAACCTACTTTATAAAGACTTGGTCATCAATTATAGTGCTGTTATGTGTCTAGGCGTCAGATTCATTAAATTCACATATCCTAGAATGTATGAACCTAATGAAGAAGGTTCATGTATAATTTTGAGCAATAAATGACAATATAAAGTCCTTACAAAGATGCAAGCCATATAGATTCATTATTTACATCCGATAAACACATGAGCAGAACAAACACAGTTTTATTGGATGCACATATGTTCATGTACACATCTATTTACATCCTTACCCAAGATATTGATTGCCACTCCTAAAATTTCCATCAAAGTATTTTAGGACATTCTAGACCCTAGAAAGATTCATGAAAAATGATCAATCAATAAAACTATATAATTACATTTGGTTTATAGAGTCTAATCTAACATATTTTTAATAGTACTAATGAAGAGGGAAAAGACAACTAATCTATAATTGCTTAATATAAATAATTATTAAAAAGTAAATTACATGATTTACAATACCAATTAACAAGTTCTGGAGTCTTGTGCTTGAGAAAACTTGCAACTATATTATACGTTTGCCGACTGTTAGTATCTGACAATTAGAATTTCAAATGAATTTACTGCACTTTGGAAGAATTCATTTTCTAATTCAATAAATTTATCCATTGGCTGATAAAATGGTTCTTAAGGATTTATTGTGTTCATTGGGTTCCTCGATTGGATACTAAAAGAAAGGAAGATTTCAAATTATTCCCCATGTTAAGAAATTTATTTAACATGGTTATTCTTATGATTTTAAACTACAGAGAGAATCGAGCTTTCAATTTGTCAACAAAACATTATTTTTACACAAAAAAACCATTCATGGAAATCCAAAAACCATTCAGCAATTTACTTGCGGATTCTTTTATAGAAGAAGAAAGAATGGGATCAAAATGGATCAACCCTCCATTCGCAGTCAAAAGAACAAGCATGTTTAACTAAACAATGCATGTTATCAAATCCCAAAAACAAACCAATTTTCTGATACTGTTAAATACGAAATCAAAAGGCCGCAAAGAACTACAGACAGTACCATTCAACGCAAACTGAGCTCCCTCCCCACAATTGTCCCTACATCTTTCTCGTGCCCAGAAATCAAATTCTGTAAATTGCCATATGATGAGAATTATACAGCATATAGAATGAAAGAAACTCGTTTTATGCAAACATATTAACAGAAAAATAAAAATCAAACCCTAAATATCAAAATAAGAAAAATAAATTCTGGATTTTATTTATTGCTCGTTTTCACCTTCGTGGTCAAAATTGCAGTCTCTATCACTGTCATCCGTATCAGCGCTGAAATCCGACTCCTTAGAACTAATATTAAGCCATTTCCTCAGAACAATTCTTGGCCAGAAGAGCTGTAGACACGAGCAACCGGAACAAAAGATTTCAAACCAAGACCTCTGCAAGTTCCCCAAATTAACAATAAAGAAGAAGCAAGATCGCCAAACGAAATGCAAATTAATTGGGTCTAAAATTCCCAAAGAAAAAATAAGAACCCAGATTAAATAGAACAACAAATAATACATCAGCATGTTGTTTTCCGCGGTGCTTCATTTCTGCAGTAACAATAACCCAAAGAAAACGGACATAGTACAATCACAATCCCAGTTCTCTATCTCTCTGCCTCTGAAGATCACGCAAACAGTAAACAATTGAAGCAAGGAGAGAAATTGTTTGCAGTAACTATAAACCACGTCAAATAACGGCGATGGTTGAAAGTTGCGCAACACTCCAAAAAGGATGGGAAATCGAATCTTCCCAAAAAGATTGAGCTCTTTTGCGAGTTAACCGCCCTTCAAATAAACAAATGAGTGAAGACATGACAATGTCAAAGTTTGAATTAAAAAAAGGGTTTTATTTAAATTGTTTTATTTAAACAGCGAAGGAAAAAGCAAACATGTCGAAAATAATAATTACAGATTACCCCTTAGGTTTCAGACCACCACTTTCGTTTTCGAAATACTAATTTACTAATAAAGTAATAAGAGAAAAATATATATATTGGCATCTTTGCCTAAATAGAAAAGATGGTTGTGGGTTGTGGAATCCATGCTTCAGCCATGTTGCGGGGGTTGAATGCGCTAGATGCTGTCACGTGTAGCATCCCACGGATGCTATTCAATTCACATTTTCCTATGAAACAATATTTTCGTAGGAAAATGTGAAATGAACAGCATCTATGTTGAGAAAGCCACATGGAGGACAATCGATGTAAGGAAAATTCTTTTTGACAGAATCAAGGACACTTGAAATTAACTGGAGACTTTGACTGGAAGACTTGCTAGTCCAACGGTGAATGATGTATACTTAAATGAAGTTGAAATGTATACACCCTTCACTGTTGGATCAGTAAATCTTCTAGCGATCGGCTTCGGCTGATATGCCCACATCGAAGAATGACTAGGACTTTACCAACTAGTGGACGAAGACCACACGGCATATAAAGAAGAAAGAGACATTTTGTTGGACCCACTATCTCCCCTCCCTAGCCGTCGCGATGTTGGACTTTGACCGGTCCAATGCAGACAAACAAAGAAAGGTTGCATTACAAAGTTTTTAGAGCTAAGTTATTACTATCTTTTCAAATAGTAGATTGCATTTGCCTCTCTTCTGGTTTCTAACTATAAAATAAGTAATATCCCTTGTTCGAGATATAAAATTAACAGAGAAAAAAGAAGTAATTTAACCATTTTTCTTTCATTGATTTTCATTAATATTAAAAAAATTTCATTAAAATTTTAAAAATAATTTTTATTAAAATAAAAAATTAAAATTTTTAATTTAGCCAAAGCTATTATTTACACTATTTTATTATGTTAATATGTAGTGAAAGAGCAACTAATTTGACCTTGCTTTTTCATTCATAAATATTTGAAAATTAAATCGGTTGGACCGGCTAAGATTGGTTGGACCACATCCCAGTCGGGTATTAAAATATTGTGATTTTTCACATCCAAATCTCCAATACACGTGAAAGAATTAGATATTTAACACTATTTAGAATATAGGTATTATATAAAAGGATTCACTTATATTTAGAGCATCCATACAATTATGCCATGTGTACTAAAAGAAAACAAAGATGTAAACCCTTTGAGTGGTTTAAATGTAATTTTCTTTAAGTACACTTGGCAGAATCCTCGCAATGGCATCCCTGACTTGGTCCATGATGTGCCCAGCCCAATCAAAAAAATTCCAACTAAAACACAATCTTGGGCCTCCAATTGGACCCAGTCCAACCTAGTCCATCCAACTCTCAGGCTACACCATGAGGATCAGTACCTCAAACAAAATCCTTCGGAAAGTCAGGATTACTGTGTGATTATTTGTTTTTCTGAAGAACATATATCTTTTTGAAAAATCAAAAATGAAACTAAATGGGAAAGATGGTTGGGTTAAGCTGTTCTCTTAAATGGATTGGGCTTGTATTAGCCATTGCCAACCCATTTAATTAAAGGGGTTTTTCATCCATACCATACATTATATATGCATATATATTTTTTGTATTTAATATTTGTATTTATACCACTCCATTTAGCATCTTCGTTGCACCTGTACCCCTAACGTTAAATTCTGTTAACTTTTATGGTTTATGTTTAGTAAATGACTAAAGTAACCTTCTATAAAATAAAAATATTTTGCATTTATCTTCCTATATTATCTTATATTTTTATTTATACTAGTGTATTATCATATCTATTGCATTTATACCTTTAGTTATTGATATTAATTTTGCTCAATTGATAATTATTCATCGAAACTTAGCCTAGCCATATAGTCAGTTTACTGCTTAGTAATTTTTTATCTTATAAAACGTTATTTTAGTCATTTAATAGAATTAAACTACAAAAGTAAAAGAATTCAACGTTGGGGGTACAACTACAACAATTATACTAAATGAAGGAGTATAAATACAAATATTAAAAACAAAAGGATATAGATGCAAATATATTATAATGGAGGGGTATGGATGGGTTTACCTAACTCCGCCCAAGCCCAACAAGACACATAGCAAATTAGCAACTAGGAAAAAAAAATATTTTTTAATGTGGTCATAAAAGGGTGTTTATGAATATAATATACCTACAACTACAATTTTGACTCAGCTCCTTTCTTAAATTAAATTATTAAAATAAGTGTAACGTTTGGTGGTGTCGTTCAAAGCTTTTTAAAAATTCAAGAGATACAGAGAGAGGGAGAGAGGGCAGGGAGCTAGGACCAGACCAAGGCCAGTGAAGGAGAAGTCTTTGGGGGCCATAGCTCATCAAAGTTGACCTAACAAAGAGACGCGTTTATGTTTTATAGCTTATCTTTGTTTTCATCCCTTCTTCTCTTTGGATTTTCTTGTTTACAAAGAATTTGACCCACGCACGCCATGGTTTTTCCAGTACACAAAACGGTTAAGGTTCGAATGTTCTAGAAGCTTCTTTAGTGGGTCCTAACTAGCCTTTTTTATTTTATATTAATTTTCTGTAGTTTTTTTCTTTTAATGTTTCCACTGCCTGGAGATATTGTATCTTATTAACAAATTCAGATAATCAGTTTTGATTCGTGAGTACTTAATTAAGGACATAAACGACCTATTTTATAATGTTATATGGAGAGTAACACATGTAAGAAAAGAAAATTAATTAGATTGAAGAAATCTAGTTGAGTACAACAACAATTAGTCTAATCTCAGTTAAAAAAAGATTTTAAAATAGTTTAAGATCGCCAACATGAATCCTATTCTTTCATCCTATTAAAGTATCTAATCAAAGTAGTTGACAGAGATTCATTCAAATTTAAATCTGCAAGTCTAAAACAGAGTTGACAGAAATACAATCAAATCTGAAACTTCTTCTCCTAAGATTTCTCAGATCTTTTGACCTTTTCAAATCCTTTCTGTAACAACTAAGTTGACGAGTGTCCTACTTGTGCTCAATTCTGTTATATTGTAACACTACAAATACTAATGAGATTCTTTGAGTTTGGTATTGAATGCCAAACCATTTCAATCTTCTGTTTCTACACTATTCTTTGGTTTTGTAGAAACAGAAGATTGAAATGGTTTGGCATTCAATACCAAACTCTAAGAATCTCATTAGTATTTGTAGTGTTACAGTATAGCTAGTGCCATAGATTTGTACTCTGCCTCAGTACTAGAGCTAGAAACTACATTTTGCTTCTTTGCACTCCAAGAGATTAAATTCTTGCCTAGAAAAATACCATATCCACTAGTACTTTTACAATCATCGGAATATCATGATTTTGGTATACAGGTCCCATCGATTACTATGTTTCTAAGTGCAAAGTGATTTCATTAAACCATCACACTTTTAATTTAGCTAGTGGGCGGCACATACATACTGCACATGGATATAAGTTATTAATTGGATATATAAGTCAATATAGCAAAAAGGTAAAGGCTCTTTGGGTAGCAAATCTCAGTATGTAGGTGTTACTTATTAATTGGGATATAGAAGTCAATATAGGAAAAAGGAAGGGGCTTTTTGTATAACAAATCTCGGTCGAGAATCTGCTGAATTCCCTTAATTAGCTTTATAATAATATAGATTTATACTAAGGAACGTATATACATGCATTACTATATAAGTCTTTTAAGCTTTGTTAAAGGTTTTTTTTTTTAACTAACTAAAAAGGCCGGCTAGATTCTTAGGAATATTTTCAAGGATTAGCTTAAATATAGTAGCATGTATTTAATAAATTTCTCACAATAGTGTGAACGTAAAATGTACTTCCAACTAATTAACAAGAAAATTATGGAATTGCACAATTTGAATTTAGGAAATCTACCAAATTTAGAGGCATTGTTAATTTATTTGACATTATGTATCCATTTTAAAAGAATGAAACACAAAAGTCTTCCCAACATTAAATTCGCTCTTATCTTTAACAAATATTAAATAGGCATTAATTAAACAAGAAACTATGGGTTTTTCTTTTATTAAAAATTATTATTTTTTGTTCCCTGTTTCATTTGTTTACTTTATATATGTATAATAAATTAAGTTTCCAAACATCAAATTCACTCTTTGTAGACACCCCTAATTGCACCCCAATATAAGAGATTAACCAAGAAGGGCTCCAAAGGTCTTACTTGAGCCTTGACATGTGTCAAACTTTCAAAAACAATCAAAATCAGTGCCAACCGCACTGTGTATGCGGTTTTTATAATCTCGGTTTCAACCGCTCTGTATGTGCAGTTTCAACCGCACAAACAGCACGGTTCAGGTCCTTGCTTGTTGCGCTGGCGGCCACGTGGCTTCGCGAAGCTTCGGCCGTTAAGCCGCGTGGACAGCAATCAATTAAAGCATAACTGAATTGAACCACCCTGTATATGCGGTTTGGTCAAATTTGTGCATAAACCGCACTTTAAGTGGCGGTTCTGTAGAAACCGCACTGAGTATACGGTTTTGGCTGTTTCGAGGCTTTGCGAAATGGCTCGATCTCTGAGCCTTATTTACGCATATTACCTCTCTCTCAAGGACCTAAACTCCCCATTTCACCCTCCGAAACTTGCTGAATTACTCCAATTCAAACCTTGGAGGAGAATTGGAATAATCTAGAAGGCCTTTTTGGCCTACCCTTGGGACTCTTCTACTCTTGACTTGGCCTATAAATAGAGGGGTCCTCTTCTTGCAAATGGCTGACAATCTGAAGCTTAGAAGCTCTGCAAGAAGAAGGAGAACCTCTGCTGGATTGGCTACTCAACTGCTCAAGCTACTAAGGTAAGGCCTATTTGATTTATTGCTTCCTCTTTACATTCTAGCAATCTCTCATCTTCTACCTTTCTGTAGTGTAAGGCTTTGATGTTGTTTGTAGCCCCAAACCCCTTCTAAAGTACCTGGGAATCCTCTCTAGCCGTAAAACATGAAGAGAGAGCCTGGGGAAAAGGAAGGTGGAATGGATCCTCTAGGTTTAGAACCCTCAAATGATGAAAAGCATGCTATATGGTTATTTTGAGCCCTTGAATGCTTCTCTGATCATTTTTGTATTTGGAGAAGATGTGAATCCATGCTCTCAACAGCCATGGATTCCAACTTTCTCATAGAAATGTGATTTTCCACATCTTTGCACCCACTTTTCACTATTTTCATCAAATAGGCTAGATCTTGGATTTCCATGTAAATATGGAAAATCTGAGATCATTGACCTTAGAATGAGTTTTTAGAAGTTCATGAGTTGTTTTTCATGATTTTAAATTGTTTTGGTCGAATCCACTTGCACACATACACTGATTTTGGCTTCTTATTCAAAGTTCTTCAAAAACAGGACAGATCTGTGGCCTGTCTTGGAAGACTCATAGCTTCATCCTCCGGATGAATTTTTGAGTGATTCCAAAGACATGTGATAGATTGGAAAGTCTATTTAATATCTGGAAATTTTCATCCACTTCCATGTAGCCAATTTTTGACACCATCTCTTCAAAGTTTGTAAGACAGTTCAGCCCAGATTGCTGAACTTGCCACTTTGATGGTGCACTATTTGCTCAGTTTTAATCCGTTTCCTATGATTCCAGTTTCTGAGTTTTCTTTGAGAAGTCTACTTTCATTTCCAATTGATTTCAGCAGATTTCAATCTGTTTTGTGCCTTGGGTGCTCAGTTGACTCAGAAGTGCTCGCTGGCATAGTCTAGAGCTCATCTGTGGTCTTTTAGGCCTGTTCAAGAGAGCACACAAGTCACATCCGGATAGAGATTGGTGTGAGGTCTTTTTCTTTGGAAAGATGGCACTACATACTTCCTCCATACCAATTTTCATGTTTTTTTATTGAGCCAAACTCCACGAATAGAGCTTTGAAAATGCCTACTTAACACTTTTTCTGAGTTATAACAGCAGATTTCATATGTGGATTTCTCTCTCGTTTTGGATCGGATTGAGCTGAATTTTCTACTATATACTCTACTATATACCAGTTTTCCAATGGCTTTGGTTTCATTTGATTTGGATTTGAATTGGGGAAGTTATGGTTTATCAAAGCTTTCAAGTTCTTTTGACCTATTTTCTCCAGATTTGCCTTAGCTGGATTTTCTTCATTTTTTACCTTGATTTCACTTCACTCATGAGGTTTTAGAAGTGATGAATCCACAAAGAGAGCCTAAGTTCATTAGACTTCTCATGTGGAATGATCACATACATGGTGCTTGTGGTAAGCATCCTTTTGCCCATTTTGTTAGAAAAATGATTCTAAAGTATAAGCAAGCATGTGGTAACCGTCTTAGACGGATGAGTGGGGGTGCCTAACACCTTCCTCCGCTCATAAATAATTCCCCGTACCCAATCTCTGGATTTTCCTTGTATTAGAGCTACTTTGGCTCTATTTGACATCTATGAACCCTTTGGTGTCCATTCACACCTTAAAATGGATGGTGGCGACTCTTTACATTTTATCGATCCCCGCGTGACGATAATCGGAAGTCATCCGTGATGACGAATCCATGTCTCACACTCTTATCCTAACAAATATTAAATTGGTATAAAATAATATAAAATATTTCTACATAAAGTGACATTAATCATCACGTGGGGGAAAGAGTGTTATGATCAATTTTGTCCTCGTGTATAACAAATATAGTCAAGTTGCTTCAGACTATTAACACTTCATTTTCACCATGCACTCTATTTCGTCACAAGAAATTCAATCCTCCATCTGCCTTAGAAGCTATTGAAAAAATGTAGATAACCCTCAAATCCTCAGTTCTTAAATTAAGCTCCATCTCCCCAACTGTAAACATGTTTACCTTCCTCGGCAAGTGATCGATTTTGGACACAAAATTAAGGTGAGTATTGTGTACAAGTCAATTCAAATACTATTAAGTTTTGAATGTTGAGTTAACTCAGCATTAAACACCACCTGTTTCGTCGTCCCTGTACTTTTGTTGAGGGGTCAGGAAGCCCTTCTCTGACTCAATAAGTGCATTTAAGTTAAAAACCTCTAAAATGTTAAAATTATTTTTATAACTTTACAATATCTTTTATAAAATCACAATGCAAAGAAGTAGTTTTCGGCAAACCGCAGCTCTTTGGCCCTTTCCAATATTCTCACTTCCCAACGGTCGCCTAACTCTCCATTACTCTCTCTCTCTCTCTCTCTCTCTCTTACAAATTGCGCCTATAACATTAGTATCCAAGCAGGTCGCTTTATGAAGAGTACTGGAAAGCTGTAAAGCTTCAAGCCTTCAATGCCATGTATCTCTCTCTCCATCTCTCTATATCCCTCTCTCTCTAAACTTCAAGTATAAAAATACACCATTCCACCCCTTCAAAACATGTACTGAAATCCTTCTGCAACACACCCACCACCCACTCTTCTTCTCGTCATTCCTCTTTAATTTACAGCCTTAAAAGAACCAAATCAGACATGAAACTTCTCTCCAATATCCAAGTCCTTCAGGCCTCCTTTGCAGCACTCTTAACCTTCACCCTCCTCATTCACACCCTCTTATCCGGCACCCCCATATCCCACCTCCTCCACCTCCTCTTCACCAACCCCACCCTCTCTCTATCCTGCGCATGGTGCCTACTCATCTCCTTCGTCTTCTACATCTCCACTCGTCCCCACCCAGTCCTCCTCCTTGATCACGCCTGCTTTAAACCCGACTTCGATCGCAAGTGCGCCTACGAAATATGCGAGTACTTCGTGCGCCGCAGTCGACGCTTCAACACAGCCAGCGAGGAGTTCATGCGTGGAATCTATCTCAAGTCAGGCTTGGGAGACGAAACCTACGCGCCACCGTTCATCTTTCAGACTGATTACGAGGCCAAGCTAGAGTCCGCCGTGATAGAAGCCAGAGAAGGGATGCTCTCGTCTGTTGATTTGCTTCTCTCGAAGATCCAGATCGACCCATGTTTGATCGACATCGTGATCGTCACCTGTGGAAGCTTCACACCCATTCCTTCTCTATCTTCTCTCTTGGTGAATCATTACAAGCTCAGACCAGACGTCAAGACCTTCAATCTTACTGGTATGGGTTGCAGTTCGGGCGTCATGTCCATTGACATGGCTGCTAAGCTGTTACGCCTGAGCAGGCGACCCCAGTACGCTCTCATCGTCGCCACAGAGAGCATCAGCTTGAACTGGTACTTCGGCGACTACCGTCCCATGCTGGTCACTAACTGTATCTTTCGTGTCGGCTGTGCTGCAATGATGTTGACGAACGATCCGAGTCGTCGCCGGGTCGCGAAGATGGAACTCGTCACCTCGCTCAGAACTCACCACGGGGCCGACGATCGATCTTATCGTGCCGCGTTCCAGGAAGAAGACGAAGAGGGGAATCCTGGGGTTTCGCTTACCAAGGATTTAATCCGAGTCGCGGGTGTTTCCCTGAGAAAGCACCTCACGTTGCTTGCACCTCGGGTTCTTCCACTGAGTCAAATCGTTTCTTATGTGTACTCGGTCTTGTTGTCTAAGCTGTCGCGAGGTGAGTTGAAGCCAAATGTGCCCGACTTCACCACTGCATTTGAGCATCTGTGCATCCACACTGGTGGGAAGGCAGTGATCGAACAGGTTGCAAAGCTGTTGCGACTCAGTAATCATGTGACTGAGCCGGCTCGGATGACTTTGCACCGGTTCGGAAACACTTCAAGCAGTCTTGTGTTCTATGAATTGGCTTACTTTGAGGCTAAAGAGAGAGTGAAGAAAGGTGATAGGATATGGATGCTGGCGTTTGGGACTGGGTTTAAGGTGTGCAGTCTTGTGTGGAGATCTCTTCAAGATTCATGCAACGATCCTGGTAATCCATGGAGTGATTGTATCCATAGATACCCTTTAAAAGCTTGGTAAGGTAGCAGAAGAAAAAAAAAAGAGTATAAATCATAAATAAATAATTGAAAACTGAAAGGATTGAGAAGGAAGAAACTAATTAAGGGGTTGGAACCAAAAAAAAAAAAAAGGAAGATTGTGGAAAAGAAGGTTTAAAAACTAATAATTAAACCTTTGAAAAGCTTTTTCTTCTTCTTTTCTTTTAATTGTATTTATATAATCCTCCATTTCTTCAAAGTAGGAAGGGACATGAAGCAATGGGATTATTATTGTTATTATTATTATTATTGTGATTTGGTATCAAATCTTGAATGGTTTTCTTACTTAATTTGTACTTGTACTGGTATTGATCATCTGTTCTGGGGCATTTTGAATTTAAATGTTGGAGAAGAAGTGTTTTGCAAAGGTGGCAAAAGAGGGACGGTTTGTGTTCAGGAAAAGCTTCGATGAATAGCTTTACTTTCCTTCTTTAATTCAAGCACAAGTCCTATGTGATGCCGTTCGACCCGTTCAGAAGGTGTCAAGAAGTTATGGCTTTTGGTGGCCGGTCCCACTTAATTGCTTAATCGATCTGGTTAATCCTATTTATTTATTTATTTATATATATATATATACGCCCCGTTGACCTGTTAATTAGAAGTATTGATTGAGATTAGGGCAATCCAATTGCAGAAGCTCCTGCAATTAATACTTTGCAAGCGCGGTTGTTGCCTCTGATACTCTTGTTTTAATGGCGGTTTCGCCATTAGTTAGAATGTCATTTCAGGCCTTGCTGTACCCACGTTTCGTAAATATCTGTATCACTGTTGGTGGGTTTTATGAGTTCCTTTCCTTCGTGATTTACGAGGTTAGTGGGGCTTAGAATGTCAAAACCATGCAGAATCACTAGTTAATTAGCGTAGAATTACTTTCTTCTCAGATCAACTGGGGTGCCCCTCAATTACAATTAGAACTAGGCACTTAATAGAGTTGGGGTGATGGATTGATCATATTAATGTTAAACAACTGTTAAACCTAAAAGTTTAAACGGTTATGATCATATTAATGTTAAACAACTGTTGAACCTAAAAGTTTAAGCTCCACGTGCAACTTCATACGGGAAACATACGTGGACAGGACACACACATGGTATGAACATCCTAGATACAAATAAATTAAATGTCAAGGCCAACTCACCCCATGACTTGAAATACAAGACCTTACGCTCCAATGTCATGTTAAACAACCGTTGCACCTAAAAACTTAAACTGATAGGTGTGATGCCCAACAATATATATAAGAGGGCCCAAATATGATATTTCAACAATCATTCCATTAATTTGCAATAAAGAGCTTGCAATGAATAGTGTTCTTGTGCCCCCACATGGATCCTTTTCTTTTCAGTTGTTGGTTGGTCACAAATAGGTGGGGTTTGCAAGGTTGTTATTCATTGCTATGTAATAATATTTTTAGAATCTCAGAAAGAGTGATTCAGAAGATTCCTGTAGAAAAGATACAAGTTTTTTATATTTTATATTTTTTGCTTTTGGTATTTATATACTGCAGATTAAATCATGGCACAAATGAAATAGAATCATAAATTCCATGGCGACAACTTGGTCTTTCATTTTAATAAATATAAAGAGAGAGAGACAGACATGCAATTGGCTGGCTTTGTCTGCACTTACAAGAGTCTGATCTTTATTGTGTAACTCAAAATTATTTGTGGCTGATACGGGACATGAGCGACCAACTGTATACTATTTTGGGTACGCACTTCGTCATGGACCACCTCTGCAACAATGGGGGGACCTTAGCTAGTCTTTGATGCACTGCATATATGCCTTTAATTAAGGGCGCGAGGAGGGGAATTCAAGTTCCAAACTACTTGAAAATGTGAGCCGTCCTTGTACCAAAACTGCCATTAATGGCCATCTGTATCATCTATAGCAAAGATACCCTCTAGAGCTTACGCGGAGACACATAGTGGCGTAGTTAGGATCTTCATTTAGAGGGATCAGACACAAAATAGAAGATAAAATGATTGAAATTAAAAGATAGTGGGCAAATTAAAAATCTTATAAGGACAAAATGGTATATACAAGTACACTAAGTAATTTTTTGTAATGGTGGGCAGTTAAAGTTGTATGGAGTTGGGAGGATGTATACAAGGGGAATTAACTTTTAGTGATACTTTTTAAAAATAATTAAAATTCAATCAGCAAAAGTTTTGAGTTTTAATTCTTAAAAACCTTTATCAAAATAATTAGATTTTTTAATGACATTTTCTTGTTATAACCAAATTCTTCCAAGAGTGCCCTTATAACACTCACTCACATGACTTGTACAAGCAATAAAATGGTTTGTACGAGCCAATAAAATGGCTTGTACCTTCTATTAACATTGTGTAATAATTTGTACAAGCCATTTTATTGACTTATATAAGCCATTTGAATGCGTGAACATGACTTGTACAATTAATAAAATAGTTTGTACCTTCTATTAACATTGTGTACTAACTTGTTCAAGCCATTTTATTGGCTTTGACTTATATAAGCCATTTGAATGCGTGAACATGACTTGTACAAGTAATAAAATGGTTTGTACGTACCTTCTATTAACATTGTGTACTAACTTGTTCAAGCCATTTTATTGGCTTGTATAAATCATTTGAGTGCGTGACATAAGGGCATTCTTAGAATAGTTGGTTTGTAATAATGAAATGATATTAAAAATTAATTATTTTGATGAAGATTTCTTAAAAGTTAAAAGTCAAAACTTTACTGACTAAATTTTAATTATTTTCAAAAATATCACTAAAAATTAATTTTCTCATGTAAATACATGGGACGATAGAATATTCACTTGATTCGTCCTACACCTATGGGCGCTTCTTTGGTGTGCGGCCGTACAGGGCAGTGTTTAAAAACCCAGAAAGGGCTGGTAACTCGGAAGCTCATCAGTTTGAGTAATTACGAGTAACTAGGCCGAGTTACCAGCCTTGTTGTTATATAAATAAAGGAATATTTTAAGAGATAAGTGAAAAATATATTGTAATTTAATGAGTTTTTATCTAAAACCTGGTTAATCGAAGAGAAACTTGTTTAAATTTTGTGATTTATTCTATAGAACTATATAGTGAAAATTACTTGGTTTTTAGGGCAAGTAAACTCGCAGCATAACATGTCCGAGTAACTAGGGCGAATATTCCAAGTTACTCGCTGGTTTTTAAATAGTGATACAAGGTATCTTTGCTATAGATGATACAATCCATCTATATCCCAAGCCAAGTTATAGTATGAGGATCTATGTGTCAAGTGGAAACAATGTAGAAATAAATACCTAATAATATCATTTACAAATACAAAGGGGGGCTGTAAGTAATGGTCAATGGACATTCTTCAATTTGAAAGTAAATGGCAAATTTGATTGCTTTACGATGTAATTAAACAATGCATGGCTTTCATGCAAGGTACTACTCGCCTTTAAAAACTATCAAAAAGAAGAATAAATCTAGCTTTCTAAATAGCGCAATGCTTGTTTCATATATTGAATGAGCACCACCAGATTTTTGTGCTCAATGAATGAGCAAGAAAGAAAATAATTAACCTTTTTGGAATTTTTTGGGATTTTGGATTCCTTTATCCTTTTTATATTCACACTTCAAATTTGTTTACACCCGCCATAGTTCAGCAAATGAGGAAAAGCCACGTGGCATCTACATGGGTTACTTCCACTAGTAAAGACACGTAAGCAGGCACATGTAGCAGGAAAACCATACGTGTGAGAAATGACGTCATCATCAACACAAGGCTAACAACTAAGACTACCTTAACAAATAACGAAAATAAGGAAGTTATTTGTTGGGATCGTGGCAAGCGGTTGTTTTACCGGAATGAAGTGCGAAAGGTTGATAACTTCCAAACCGATATGAAGATCATGCAAACATGGGACGGTAAGCAACCGTCAGAGCTCAACTATAAAAGACATAGTTTTGTGAATGGCTCAAGGACAACATCCACTCAACCGCAACCGGTTACTATGATTATAATCCGATCATCCGTGATCACTATCCAGTCTCCTACACTCACCTTATAGCAAAAAGGGATAATTTAGGACTTCTCTCACTGCTTCCTATCGCAGTGACATTCCAAGTTATTGTTTATTTCGATTGAAGTGGAGACCCTGACACTGACAAGGTCGAGGCCGCCCCTCTTTCCGTACTCCAATTACGGCTACAAGGTTACGAACAGCCGATACCGAAGTTATCTTTGGTCAAGTCAGGTGATTAACAGAACATCGGCTAAATAGTATTCCTGGGTGAATCTCCGAATCAGCTTTACTAACAGACGCCCCTATATCCCTACCTTATACTCCGATTAAGACTATAAGGCCAGGGGAGGCCGGTACTGCTAGCATTGATGATTTTCATTTGTTTTATTTCTTTTGAGTTATTTGGAGGCTTGTTGTAATCGATGGTTGCGTCTTTGGTGACCGATATCTGAATATAGTACTTTGTTATTACTATCTATCATTTTCAAACACGAATAAGAATCTAAGTGAAGACCAAACCCCTAATTTTCATTCTTTCGCCAACCATTTTATTACAGGTGACTTGCAATACAGTTAGATCGACTCCAGTTTAGATCCGGAACAGGTGTCCGGGGTCAGAATCCGACATGAATCTGGTATTGATAGATATTGGCACGCCCGCATACAGACACATCACCGGAGTCGATCTAACTGTATTGAGCCCTTAAGTACCGGGGTCAAAAAGAAGAATAAAACTTAATTTTTTGTAGTGACCCTTAATTACCACCACGTGTTGAGCCCGGAGAAATTTGGGAGGAACAAAATTAGAATTAGAAAAAAAAAAAGGACTGAGTTTCATTGACGATATCCTGCCGATTGGTTCACTCATGACCCAGCAAGTAGAAATGTGGTCCACCAGATTGGGTCGCACCACTTTAGAACTCAACCAGACCAACCTGTGAGACATGGGAAAAAATCACCGGAGTGATCGTCCCTCCGTCAACACACGGGCTCAACGCAAAAATTGGGAGAGTCGCCACCATTCATAATTTTGGGGTGAGAATGGACACCAAAAGATCAAAAATAGGCAAAAATAGCCAAAAGACAAATTCTAGGATAAAAATAATCCTACTTGGAAATCAAATCCAGAGATGGGTAAGGGGATTAGATTATGAACGGGGGAAGGTGTTAGGCACCCCCATTCATCCACACGAAGTGGTTGCCAAGTGTATATTCATGCTAAAAAGAAAATAAGAAGCTTGCTAAAAATCATGAAAAAGCCTTGAAAAAGGAACAATGTATGATATTTTCACATGAAGATCCAAATGGATTTTAGATCTTCTCTTATGTCAATATCACTTCTGGAGTATTTCAAAAGATGGAAATCAAAGTAAAAGTGGCCAAAACCAAGTTAAGGCAAATCCGGGAATTTTGGTACAAAGTAAGGTCCTTTGTCTTGAAATCATTCAAATCCAATTTCAAATTGATTCAAACCAACTCTATTTGAAAGATTATGATAAATAAGAAACTCATGCAAAATCTCAAGTTAATCCGATAAAAATCCTAGGAGTTATACTCCTTTGAAGTTGCTGTTGGGGATTTTTAAAAGTGGTAAGTGGGCAAATTTGGAAAATTGTCTAGAAAAATCCACTACATAGAAATCCGTGAAATTTGGTGTGATTGAAGTCTATATGGCCATCTTTCCAGAGAAACTAGCCTCATACAAAAATCCCTTCGGATGTGCCTTGGGTGGTCTCCCGAACAGGCCCCGAAGATCACAGATTTACCCAGAAAAATGCAAATGAGCAGTTCTGAGTAAATCGGCTACCAATAATTCAAATGGAATCCAAAAATTATGAAACCAACTGGATTTGAAAATATACTCATAAAGGAGTACTCAGAAACAAAAATCACTCGAATCGGACTTAAAACGAACACATGGCGGTCCGTCGAAGTGACAAGTTCTGTACTTGGACCTGAACTGTCCACTCAACTTCGACAGAGAGGTGTCAAAAATCGGCTAGATAGAAAATCATGAAATTTGGTGGACATAAACTAGACAGCCTCACCTTTCCCATGGTTCTGGAATCGCCCCAAAATTCATCCGGATGATGAAGTTACGGACGTCCGAAGTAGGGGTACAGGTGCTGTCAAGCTAAGCCATTTTTGAGTAAAAACCAAATCCGAAAATTGATAAAAAATGAAATTCGTGTAAGATGAACACAAATACTTCAAAATCATCCGAAAGGCATTCCAGAATTGATTGAGGCCATTTATTTGAGATTTATCACAATAAATGCAATAAACCCCAAATATGAGCCTATCCCGCCAAAATAGTGATATGTGTGCAAAAGTGAAGAAAACCTAGCAATATCCATACACATGCATATAGATTCAATAAAATAGGTTCTAGCATAGCCTAGGGTTCCGTTCCATTATCGTTTCCCTCTGTTCTCTTTAAGATAATCAAGGGTACTTTGAATATGGAACGGTTTACAATCAATCAAAAAGGCCTTATGCTACATAGGTTCTAGCACTAGGGTCAATCCCCAGTCTCGTTTCTCCTAGATCCGCCTTCACGTTTTACGGCTAGGGGAGTCTTGAGATACTTTGAGCCAGGGAAGGATTTCCACACATACAAACAAGGCTTTACACTACAGAAAGGTAGAAGAAGAGATCTAGATCTAGGAATGTAAAGACAGAAAATAAAAATAAAAGTTGAGGCTTACCTGAGTGCTGGAGGCGATTCCACAGCGGTTTTCTTCTTCTCTTGGAGTTCTTCTTTGCGAGAATTCAAAACAAGAGTTGTGTCCCTTTTGCTCAAGGAGGAGGCTCCTATTTATAGGCAAGGGCTAAGGTCATTGGTAGACACAACTTAATGTCTAGAACCCCTCAACCTAAACCCTAAGGTTATTTCCGCGATTTCCCCTCATTTAATGAGGGACATGACGGTAAAAGTGAAAAGCTCTCGGAAAACCCTAATTTTGAGCAAACTTAAGGTATCCGGTATATCAGACCGGATAACAAAGGGCCTTAAGGTATCCGGTACATGGTACCGGATACGCTAAGGCCCACACGTATCCGGTATGACTATCCGGACACGGGGAGGAGCACTTGCATCCGGATTGAGTATCCGGATACAGGCAAAAATTTATTTTCTTCAAATTCTGTGCTGGCTTTCCAGGAGATAATGATTTTTGATGATTGTTTGTGCAATTTGGGGTGTCTACACAACCTTACCAATATTAGAAACAGTGTTTAATCCACTCTCATTACCATCTTTGGGTTTGGAAAACTAATCCCCACATGAAATATTATTTTTTATGTTACTTTTGGATAGGACATGTTATTCTTGCAGTTATAGGCCCTAGAAAACCATGAATCATGCAACACCTTTCTATGGCAAATGTTGGCGTCAGGTACACCGCAAAATCCCTGACAAGCATAAAATTAATTACTCCGTAGTGGATTTCCTTCACGTGTAGTTTATCATCTTCAACAAATAACATAAATTTCTGTTTCTCTTTTTGTTTGGACATTTAATCCGTGTTGATACAGACTCTCTGTCGAAACTTATCCCTATTCTTCAAGTGGTTTCATGTAGCTTTGGCTACATGTCTAACCTTATATAAAAACTACAATCTGTATGATGGTGCATCTACTTCCCCTACATCTATGCATCTTCTAGCTTATCCTTCACATATAGAAGCACTTTTGTTTCAACTCTGGAGGCTTCGGCCATTCTTGCTGTAATGATTTTTGTTATGAATGAAATGGTATAGTTGTCTTTTTACCAAAAAAAAGAGATCTTGGAATCAGGAAGAGAGAGTGAAAATCCATATGTGTTGGCTTGTAACTTGAGCAATCTCTCAAGCAATGTAACCTTGACGCCTAATAGGTCAAAACCTGGCCAAGAATAAAACCGTGAGGCCTCATAGGTCAAAACGGACAATATCATTAGAGTACTACCATAGTAGCACCAAGGACTGAGAATAGGGATGGCAACAGGGTTGATTCAAGGCGGGTTTTGGTGAACCCGAACACCTATAAGAGTTTAGCCAATACCAAACTCTAACCCATTCCTATCAAGTTGGTAAAGTGGCGGGGCGGGTCTGCCACGGTTAGTGTATAAAATGTAAAAAAAAATGTTTTTTCAAAATAGAATATATACATATAAATAAAATAATATTTAAAATATATAAAAAATAATATTTTAATATATGAATGTTAGGTTCGAGGCGAGGTACGATTTTAGGCATACCAAACCCTAACCACCAGGGACGGAAGAGATTACCCATTTAACCTACTCCTCAATTGCCATCCCTAACCGAGTTTGGTATTGGGAAATCGCAGTCGCGAAATCAATGAACCAGTTTTCCTGTCCCCAGTTTTTTAACGAGAAATGGGTCACCCAGTCCCATGATGTCTCACATCACGAAAGACATGTATCGCAGTGGCTTAAAAGCATTCATGAATAAAATCTTATAAAAAATGAATGAGCTAGCTAGTAATATTCACAAAGTTAACCGTAATTTTAAATCCCAGCTAATCTTGCCGGTGCAGAGAGAGAGAGAGAGAGAACGTTATCTTTATCAAAGTCATGAAAGTAGTTGAAGGATAATTAGAGGTGGTTGGCATATATATAAAAATATCCAAACTTATTCAGTTGGGCCAACATGAGAGTCTTTTGTAGCTTACTTGAAAAGTTAAAAGAGCCATGTACGTAGTAGGAAGTTAAGTAAGTTTGATCAGAGAATCAGACAGAAATTAATGAACCATGCATGCATACACTTGAACTGAGTCTGCAGTGAAAGTCAAAGCTTAAACTCCATCCCTTGTCAAGCATCCAATGGATAACAACTGGAACCAAAACAGTACTAGGTGTGGTTGGATAACAACAGGAACCAAAACATGTCATTGTGGTCATGGAAGTGGTTGGGGTTTCAACATGTCTTCATCATCTTTGTAATCTTCATATAATTCAGAGATTGTGAGTTGATCATGAACTCTCATTGAGGCCATGGAAGTGGTTGTAGATGAGCTCAAAATAATTGAGGGGTCCTTTAATTTCTTGTTAGACTTGGTATTATAGATCTCCATGTTACTGTCATGTGCATCCTAAGCTGGGTTAAAAAGGGTTCAAGCTCAGGCTAGCTGACATCTCAAGGCTTTATTGCTAGAGCAAGAGGGGGTCCTCTAATTCAAGTTCCAAACTAATTGAAAATGTGATCCGGCCTTGTACCAAAACTGCCATTAATGGCCATCTGTATCTTTGTATCATCTATTGCAAAGATACCCTGTACAGCCTTACACCAAGACACACAGCGGGATACCTAGGATTTTCATCTAGAGGGGCCGAGTAGACACAAAATAGAAGATGAATGGTTGAGATTAAGAGGACAGTGGGCAAATTAAAAATTTTGGAGGGGCAAAATGGAATATATACAAGTACATTAGTAATTTTTTTGTAATCTTAGGATGGGCAACTAAATTGTATGTAAGTCCGGGGATGAAATCGTCTGCCGCCTTAATGTGCAGCATCCGTGGGATGCTACCACATGGAGCTGCCCACAGATGCTGTGCATCCACATTTCCCAATGCATTTCACTGGGGAAATGTGGATGCTGCACAGTCTGCCGCACATTAAGGCGGCAGACGATTTCAACCTGTAACTCCGCCCTTGCATATGTCTGGGGCCCATAGAATATTCACTCACTAGACCCTATAGCTATATCCGCGTCTTGGTGCGAGGCTGTACAAGGTATCTTTGCTGTAGATGATACAACCAAATTATGGTATGAGGATCTATGTAGTAAAGTGGAAACAATGTAGAAATAAAGACCTTCTAATAATATCATTCTCCTTAATTTCATTTACAAATACAAAAGGGGTTGCAAGTAATGGTCAATGGAAATTCTTTAATTAGAAAGTAAATGGCAAATTTGATTGCTTTAAGATGTAAAAAATGCATGGCCGGCTTTCATGAAAGGTACTACTCTACTGCCTTAAAAAACTATCAATGAGAAGAAAAAATCTAGCTTCCTAGATAGCGCAATGCAGTGTTCATATATAGAATGAGCACCACCAGCTTTTTGTGCTCAATCAATGAGCAAGAAAGAAAATGATTAACCTTTTTGGGATTTTGGAGTCCTTTATCCTTTTTATCTTAAATAAAAAAATAGCCTGAGTTTCATAGAAAACATCCTGCACTGATTGGTTCGCTCATGACCCTGCAAGTGGAAATTAATGTGGTGGCTCCACCATTTTAGAACTCAAAACCAGACCAACCCTACCAAGCAGAGAAAATGTTTAATCCACCCTCATGGTTTTTACCATCTTTGGACTTTGGGTTTGGAAAACCAATCCCCGCATGAAATATTAATTTTTTTTATGTTACTTTTGGATAGGACAAGTTATTCTTGCAGTTATGGACCCTACAATCATGAATCATGCAATAACTTTCTATGGCAAATGTTGGTGGCAGGGCACGGAGAAAAATCCCTGACAGACATAAAATTAAGTACTCCATCAGTGGGTTTCCTTCACGTGTAGCTTATCATCTTCAACTAATAACATTAACTTCTGTTTATTATGATGTGTACATAAATCATTTGTGATATCTTGGGATGGTGAGGAGAAAGTGAAAGTTCATATATGTAGGGTTGTAACTTGATCTCTCAATCAACGTGACCTTTTGGAATAAAACCTGACCAAGAATAAAATCGTGAGCCCTCGTGGGCCAAAACGGACAATATTATTACAGTACTACCATACATAGTAGCATCAAGGACTGAGAATAGGCATGGCAACAGGGTTGATTCAAGGCAGGTTCTAGTGAACTTGAACCCACCCCCAGTGGCAGAACCAGGACTCCAAACCTGAGGGGGCAAAAAAAAATTTCAATGAACACTTATACATAAAATATAGAAATTTCATGAAGATAGAGGGGCAAACCAGAAATTTTAGGGGGGGCAAAACCTGAATTTCAATTAAAAAATATACACTTTTAATTAAAAAATAAAAATTTAGGGGGGGCAATTGCCCCCCCAAGCAAAGCCTGGTTCCGCCACTGCCCACCCCTATAAAAGTTTAGCCAATACCGAACTCTAATCCGTCCCTATCAGGTTGGTAAAGTGGCGGGGCGAGTCTGCCACAGTTGGTGTATAAAATGTAAAAAAATGTTTTTAAAAAAATATGTAATAATGTTTAATATATATATAATAATAATAATATTTTAATATATGAAGGTTAGGTTTGAGGGAGGTATGATTTTAAGCATACCAAACCCTGACCATTAGGAGCCAGCAAGACAGATTACCCGTTTAGCACGCTCAATTGCCATCCCTAACCGAGAACCTATAGTACTTGAGAAATCGCAGTCGCCAAATCAATGAACCATTTTTCCTGTCCCCAGTTTTTTAACGAGAAATGGGTCAGCCAGTCCCGTGATGTCTCACACACGAAAGACATGTATGGCAGTGGCTTAAAAGCATTGAATAAGATCTTATAAAAAATGAATGAGCTAGCTAGTAATATTCACAAAGTTAACCCTAATTTTAAATCCCAGCTAATCTTGCCGGTGCAGAGAGAGAGAGAACCGTTTATCTTTATCAAAGTCATGAAAGTGGTTGAAGGATAATTAGAGGTGGTTGGCATATATATAAAAATATCCAAACTTATTCAGTTGGGCCAACATGAGAGTCTTTTGAAGCTTACTTGAAAAGTTAAAAGAGCCATGTAAGTAGCAGGAAGTTAAGTAAGTTTGATCAGAGAATAAGACAGAAATTAATGAACCATGCATGCATACACCTGAACTGAGTCTGTGAAAGTCAGATCTTAAAACTCCCATCCCTTGTCAAGCATCCAATCGATAACAACAGGAACCAAAACAGTACTAGGTGTGGTTGGATATCAACAGGAACCAAAACATGTCATTGAGGTCATGGAAGTGGTTGTAGATGAGCTCAAAACGGTGGAGTGGTCCTTTAATTTCTTCTTAGACTTGGAATTATATATAGATCTCCATGCATGTTACTGTCGTGGATTCTAGGTGAAGTGATTGGTCGCAACTGCATCAGTACTTTTTTTTTGGTAAACAACTGCATCAGTACTTGGTGTCATCTACCTGGATTTCACGCATTAATGATACCAAACTGGTGGGTGGGTTTTCACGGATAATCCAGAACAATCCCAAGAATACGCGTGTTTTACCCATAATAAAATGACACTATTTTTTATTTTTATTTTTTAAAGTAACCCTTCAGGTCAATTATGTTTGCAAAGTAATCCTTTTCTGTAATTCGACATCTTAGTGAACTGCTTTATAAGTATTTTTAAAAATGACCCTTGCCCTTGCACTAAAGCTTCCTCTTGGTGAGGATCCTCACTGCAATTAATGAATGTTGTAGGGTTGTTGCAACATCTCTCTCTCCACCAATTTTTTTCGGTGTGAATAAAAGCATTTTGTTTGCTTTTGAAAGTGGGAAACAATTCATGCATGATAAAGCTATATAAACTTGCTTGAGTCAAAAGGCCAAAATTTTCTAGTTCTGGATTGCAGATGTGATGCAAATCCATGGTTCGTGACTGCTACGTGATGCATCGGTTGTTGATGCTGTCGTTCCATCGATCTTAAAATGCCCAATATAATTAATGAGAATATTAAATACTATTAAGGGACTGTTTCAGATTACATTGAAAACACCTCTTGATGATAATTAATGAACTGGGTATTAATGGAGATTTCTCGCCCATAAGAATGACCTCCCATTGGCATTCTTTTTTTACTTTTGCTTTTTTACTTATTTTTAAGCAATAAGTATGCTTACCTGCACACTGATCACCATCAATACATCACAATACCCCCCTCACAATCACCCTGGTCACCACACACCCGCACACCCACATCCACAATTGCCCACCATCACTACAACCATCACCCACCGCACCCCCACTACCCACCACCATTGCAACAACACCACGCCCATCACCACCACCACACCACAACCCCCACGCCAACCCTTACAAGCACTTAATGACCCACCACCACCACTCATCTCCACTACCCATCATACTCACAACCACCCTCTCCCCCACCCACCAACTCATATAAAGATCAAGCTTTCGTCGTTTAGATATAATAAAATTTTTATTGTAGTCCAATAGATTTAACAAAGCAACAAAATTGCACCATCCCATATAAAGATATACAAGAGATATTAACCTAGTAGCAAAGAATTTTACTGTCATTTTTTTTATTTTGAAAGTAAAATCAAAAGAAATGTAGCCAAAATGTTAATTAAAAGCAAAAAATTATTGAATCTAGACCAATTGAGTTTGTCAACATTGAAATGGTGGGCAAATGTAATAAGTACATTAAATGGAGGAGTGCAAATGCAAATGTTGAACAATATATGTGTAGGGCTTGCTTAATTAGTTTATTTATATATTATATTCATATCATTCATAAGCATAAAATAACATTATTGAATATCATAATTTTGATTTTTGTGGTTCTTTTTAGTTTTGTATCCGCCCAATTAATAAGCTTCATAGTGGTCCAATTACATTATTGGACTGAGCCAAGCTTGAATGAAGTGTGCCTAAGCCTGATAAATGTTACAAAGCCTAAGGAAAGCCTTAGACCACAAAAACTCAAAACAAATCTTAGCCTTACAAAACAAGCCCAAGATCTGTTAGAAAACCTCCATTCGCTTCAACTCTAGGTGATTGCAAAAGTTCCGTATTGTATGGAGAGGATATTACGGTCACATAAAAATAAACAACATAAGCTAGTTAATTTTGATGTAAGGGTATGTGCACAGTCCTATATCTATACTATATATAATGGGAATAGGCCCCTTGGAAAGCGTAACAAACAAAATGTACCGCTTTCCAAAATAGCTCTTACACACTTATTGAGGAGATTTATTAATTAAGGGTAGAACGGTCAAAACTGTCTCAAATTTTTTAAAAAGTTTTGCATCCCTTGGGAAGCGTGCCAACAACTATGCATGACTTCCCCAAAAGCCCTTACTTTTTCATTGTTAAGGCATAATTAATATAGAGTTAAAATAGTCAAAACTCTACTTATTTATTCAAAATCTGAGGAGTTGCAAAACTATTCTCTCCATCCCTACATGCAATACCACACGTGCACTCTGCTAGTGGTTATAATAAAAGCAAAGTATGATAGATATAAATAGAAAAAACAAGATACAAAAGGCCAAATAAAAAAGGGGGAAAAAGTTATAAAATTGGTCCGTAATGGTTTGTGTGCCCAAAGCAAATTAAGTTCACCCAATATTATCAACATGACCAAATATATATATATATATATGTTTTCCTTTTCCTTGTGGTGGCCTGGGTAGGTTTTTTTTTTTTTTTTTTGTGGCCTGGGTAGGTTGATGTGGTTAAAGGAGATAAGGAGGGTTCAAACCCAAGTCCCTCTCGAATAGAAATTCCTTTCAATGTGACCAACCTGGTCAATCTTGGGCTGGCCCTAGTTTCTTTAGACCCAAGAGGAGTCTGGGTCTAGCCTCAATTAGGCCCACCCAAACTCAAGGACGATATGTATCTACAATAAAACTGAAAGTAGTAATTGTCTCACAACAGCTATCTTTAGTTGTATTAAGTTGTCTTAAATTCAAGCTTTAAAGACTTAAAAAACGGCTACACAACACAATGCAACTAATGAAATACCCACAGAAATTCCCTATAAATTCCTTCCCCCCCTCTTAACACCCCATCCCCTCCATTCTCACTAACCCTTTTGGAGGTTACACGGTGAGAAAGAACATGAAGCTTTGTCTGTTGATCATGGCACTGGCACTTACCACCACAATGGCTCAGGTTGAGCCACCAGTCACAAGCCCACCTGGTGTTGAACCCGCCGATATCTCGATACGAACCTTGCAGTGTTGGGGTTACATCGGTCAGAAAACGGCCGTAACAAATATAACCAACTGGTTCTGGAGGAACAGCAGCACAATACATTGGAACATCTGTGAAGGCATCAACAACCTTGCACCTCAATGTTGGCCAGACATGTTCCTGTTCAACCTCAACACCACAAGACGACCACCCCTTAATAGGATCCAAGAACTTAAGACATACTGTCTCTCTCATGGTGTCCCACCTGCCTCATAAGGCTTCTTGTGGTTCTGATGAGTGATAATAGGAATAAAGCTCAAGTAAAGTGTGTTCTTTTTGGTTAAGGACATAATCCCATGATAGAAATAAAGGTCTGAATTTGGTTGGTTTTAGCTTCTTTTAGTTTTCAAATTCTGACTTCTAAATGGCAGTTTGGTTGGAACTTGGAACATGGTTTAGTACATGTTTGCTGTTAATTATAAGATGAAAAAATTATCTTACTTGTAAATTTGCCTCACAGAGAACAAAAAATCTCATTCCAAAAATCCATTCAGTTTTGATTTGGTGACAAGTGGCATTTTGATACATGCCAAGTCCGGATTTTTATTTTTAAATTTTTTTTGGACTCTTACAATCTTGCCCAACCAAGCCCCAAAAGACAATTTTTCATGAACCCTTGATGATTGTTTGGTGCCTTGTGTCGGAATTCGACTGGGTCCAGGACTCCAGGTTGAGGTTCTCTCTATCAAATGTTTGTTTATTGTTAGTGGTGGTTGGGAGCTTGATGAGTTTAATTAAAATTTTGAAGCAAAAACAGGATAAGGTTAAGGTCTTATCCCAACGACGCAGGGTTGTCTTGAAGGATCAATACCTATCTTCAGTTGGAATAACTCCCTACACCATCTTTACACATTTTAGTTTAGTTTATTCTTTTGAAGATTGGTATGCTCATCAAATAACAAATAGGGAAAATTATGGGAATGGGTTGCTTTTCGCTGATATTTATAAAAACACGCAATTAAGATGTCGAATTGTAGAAAAAGACCACTTTTTAAAAATAATTAACTTGAAGGGTCACTTCTCAAAAATAATTAAAAAAAATAGTGTCATTTTATTATAACCACACCACGATTGAGTTCATGTATGATGCACTCGCATCCACGTAAAACACGCTCATGTCCCATGTAATAAGCTTTAGTCATATATATAATGAGTTTGTGTTCCAAGAAAATGATCCTCAAATTTAATTATTTTTTAAAAGTGATCCTATAATTTAATTTTGACAAACATTTTTATAAATATGGGATCTCAGTGGCCCTTTTCTGTAATTTGGGATCTTAGTGGCATGTTTTTATAAATATTTACGAAAAGTGACCATTTTTCCTAACAAATAAGCTTTACCAATATTGTATTTTACAAGGAAACAAACACTTGGACAACCCCATTTTACACCGAAAACATTTTCCGCATTAGATTTGGAGCCTAATACACAAGAAAACAAAACCAAACGGTCCAAACTAAATGAGTTTGTTTAGTATAAAACGAAACCAAACCAAAACCAATTAATACAAACCCAAAATGGTTTGAGTCAGTTTATCCCACCCTTGGTGATTTTACCTCAAAACAAACCGAACATAATACACGCGAAAACAAACCAATCCAAAACCAATTAATACAAACCCAAAATGATTTGATTCAGTTTATCCCACCCTTGGCTGGTGGTCTGAATTAAATATATATATAATTGGCTCGGTTCAGTTCGGTTTGACTTCAGATTTATGTAGAGCATAAAATCGAACCCAATTAAGGACGACCCAAAACTGAACCTAATAGGTTTGGCGCGGTTCACCTTATCAGTTTTATGCAAAACGTTGCCATCCCTGACCACCACCCACCCGATATGGATAAGACGCTTAAGAGCAGTACCCACTAGACCAGATCCCACAATTTGGGGGAATAACATATAAAAAAACATTATTCTGCCGTCCAATTGGTACGCCCAATTATTAGCCTTTTGTCGTGTTTTAGCTGTTGACACTTGACACATGACACATGAGCCATGACAAAGTTACTAGGCAGAGAGAGAGAGATATAGAGAGAGAGAGATGTCATAGGCAAAGGAGAGAGATTATCTACAGTAGCATTAACAACTAAGCTGAAGCATGAACATGCTTTTTCCATATGTACAGCTGCCATATATTTACAATAAAGAATTTGCTTATGTATGGATCACCTTCTTCCATCTCCTGATCTATCCTTCTTCCCAGGAGTTCAACTGCAAGGGCAATCTGCAGAAGCAGTTAACAAAACTTATTCATGCCCATACCTGAGAACCATGAAGATGCTGGTCACTGTCTGAATCACTCAAAGCATCCTCCTCCTTTTACTTCCTGTCATGGTGATTCCTTTCCCTTTGAATTCTCCTCCTTAAGTCTTAAACTCCTTGTTAACTTCAACCCCTACAGAAGCTGATCCTCTTAGATTTAATCTAATCCCAACTGAAGTAACTTTGGCAAGGTAATCTTTTAAAATCTTGCTTTTTGTTTTTTTTCATTTTTTCTTCAACAAAAACAGGGTAGGTACTTCAAACAGAAAAAGAGCATCTTGGCAAGGGCCAATCTGACAATGAACAGCTCACACTGCACTTCAGCCGCTCTGCAGAGATGATAGCCACTGTTCCATATACTTCTTGCTCTCTGCACATCAACCCCAATAACAGTTAACAACAAATTTATGGTTCTGTAAACCATTAATAGAATGCTAAGTGCACAAATCATTTAAGACAGCAAGAAAATATTCAACAGAAATAACTGAAATGGGTTAGAGCTCTCCAAACCAGAGTAGTAAGAGGTCCTATGCTCTAATTTTTATCTAATCTCATGTCCTATACAGGAATTTAGGTTTATTTTCGTCACAAAATTATGATTGAACACAACCGTAAAGGAGAAGAACAGAAGGATATTACAGTGCATTTTGTCTGAGGATAGATTATGCAAAAACCACTATCGCGGGGCTCACAGAGAGAAATGACAGCACAAGCCATTGTCATTCCAGCAGGAGATTGGAATTTTATTAACGAATTTTAGATAGGTTAAGGGAGCAAATGCATCAAAGCAGCTTATATAAATCAATTGAAAGAAGCGATCAAGTATTACATATAAACTAGAAGCTCCATGGCTTCAATTCACCATTGATTATCCTGATTCAAGAACATGTATCTTATTCCAGAACACCAAATGGAAATAGAAAGTGGAAATAAAGATACAACACACTGTAAGCATATGAATCAATCACAGGAATTGAAGGATCTTTTCACAGAGAACAAAGGCCTTCTGTAACGACAAAGAAAATATTCCAAAGATCCAAGTTTTGAAGAGCATCCACAATTCATTTAACCCTTCTCAAAATTAACAACTTTGAAAAGATGACTGACAAATAATGAAAGATTAAAACCAGATAATATTAAATTGAGAAAGAAAACCTAGTAAGAGTGGGAACAGGATCCTTGATCAACATTCTAGAACTGCAAGATTGATGTTTTAGAATAATCAGAGAGAAAAAAAATCTCTCTGATCTAAGACCAAGATCCTTGATCAACAAATAAAAACAGTAGAACTGCTAGAATTGCCAAATCTTGGTGAAAATATTGGTGAAACAAAATTTTCATTTTATATATAAGCCACCATCTTTGACTAACAAACCAAAACAGGAGCACTGCAGGTCTTGATAGTCCTACCATAAAGTGGACAACATGTTGTCATCAGATAACTAGATAACCTTAGCTAAACCCAAACGCTGAGATCTATTTGAACCTGGTGTATTGAGTTTTATCATTCAAAGAAAAACAAAACATTAAAAGCATGAAACTGTGTCAAATAAGATCTGAACACCACTGGAAAGATCCACCAAATTTACAGAATAATCATGGTTTGATCATATCAATTGAAAATTTAAAAATTACAGCTCTAGGGGCAAGAAGTAGTCGAAAAGGAGTATTGAAAACTGAAAAGCAAAAAAAAAATTAGAAGTAAGATGCAAAGAGGAGCTCTTACCAGCAGAATACTCATTTGGGAGGTTCCCAAGGGCACTCAAAAGCTGGTTTTTTGAATTCTCCCTCAGCTCCTTATGACCATCTCTATAGCATGGAACCAGAACTGCAAAGCTGTTCTCTGTTTCATCATCACCCTGGAAATCAGGAGCATGAGGCTCCGACCACCCAATTGACCAATCCGAATCATCTGATTCGGACCCCGACAAACATCCACCATCCGATGGTACCAAAACAATATCATATTCTCCATCAAATCTCCGTTCTTCCCGGCTTTGCCATTTCTTCTTAATCCTCCTAGATGAGGAGGCCATCTTGCCCCCTTTAACTGAAGTGAATTTCACATTATCTGGTTCACGGAAACCCAAACCCAAATCCGACGAAGAATTTAAGGAAGACCCAATGGAAGCCGTGGGTTCTTTATCCTTTCCACCCCACAACCACCAAGAAATACGAGCAAATGCTACAGCCATTTCCCAAGAAAAAGATTGAACCTAAATGGTGGCAGCAGATGTGAAAATTGGCAAAGCTTTGGAGTGGTATATGATTTTATTGAAGGAAGACTCCACCAACAACAATTTGTAGGAAAAAGGCAGGCAATTTCAGTCTATCTGGGGCAAAATAATTGAAACCCGAAAGATATAGAAGGCCAGTAGTTCCTGCCTGCTGCAGCAACCGCTAGATTAGGAAATGATCAATGGAGATAAACAAATAAATAAGGAAGGGAATAAATTCAAGCTAAGAATAGATAAGATTGCTATGAAGAACTAAGATAACTGTTTAATCTCAAACATAAGCAGCCACAAAAACCATAACTTGAAGCCCAAAGAAGGTAAATAATCACAGAAGACTATCAGGGAATGTTAAGATTTCTTCAGAAACATCATAATTTACCAAAAAGATCTCCACCTAAAACCAGAAAATCTAGATTATTATTAAGACTAAAAGTAACCCTTCGTTCTTAAAGAGGCGATGACGGGTTTAGCATTAAGAGTTGTTCTTATCTTAATAAGCAAAAATCCAAACCTCTTGACTGCAAATGAAGGAAAAAAATTAAGGAAAAGAAAAAAACTTACACCCAAGTTGAGAAAAAGCGAAACCTAACACGAAACCCAAATACCGAGACCTAAACCAATCAAACCAAACACGGAAGTTCTTTCAACGTATTTTACAAAAAAAAAATCTAAGCAAGACCTTCTCTCCTTTCTCTAAGATACACGAATTAACCGAATTCCAACCAAATTCATCACACACAATTCAGATAATTAATGAAAGTCCAGAACAAGAGACAAATAAATTTCAATTTCCCCTCTTCCTCAATTATCAAGATTAAATCGATCAAATAACTTTTTAAATCGTTCTAATCAAGATCTCACCAACCCTAGTTCTTGTCTTTTCTTCCAAAATTCGAATCAGAAAGTAAAAAAAAAAAGAGAAGAAAACGAATTAATCTCTCAAATTTAGATCCATAGTCCAGATTACCAGACCTTCGTTAAAACAAACCAGTGATTTCCACCTTCAAAAGATCCCAAAAAATTATAATAAAATCAATAACGAATCGCTGATTCAGACCAGAACCCCAGTCGTCCAATGATCTCTCTCTGCCCGAGAAATCAAGTTGAAAGCTCGTTGGCTTTTTCCAGTTATAGGCTCCCATTTTTTGATTTAGCGGCGCGATCGAAGGGCGCACATCTTCGAGTGTCCGATGCCGCTTGATCGTTATAAGCTCCTCCAATCATTGAAGAAAGATGGAAAACATGAAATATCTGCCACGTCGGAATTTAAGCGGCAATCGTTGGTTGCGTGTAAATTCGGTACGCAAAAAGGCCAAAGGAATTTTAAATTTTTTTGCCACGTGGCAAAAAGGCTATAGTTAATTTGATGTATGGTGGAGTGCACGCACCCTCGTTCTTATAAAATACAATCTGCATGGCCCATTGAGATGGGTGTGACGTGGTTCAATTAGGTTTGGATTGATATTAAGACAATACCTAACCAAGTTCGTTAAACATCAAACTAAAAGCGGAAATGAAAAACCTGAAGGTGAGATCAATCCAATCAAATTTCAGATTTGATCAGTTTGGATCATGTTAATTAGTTTAACTTATAAAATTTTTTTTTAAATTGTATTGTATTTAGTTAAATTTTTAATATTAAATAAAGAGTAGTTGATTGGCAACATTTAATTTCTCACTAGCCGGGTGCAAATGCAGGACTACATGTATTAAGAAAGAGGTACAAGGGGGAAGACCAGTTTTGTAACTGATTACTAAGTTTTTTAAAAAATCGAGGTAGTTTTGACCACTGTACCCTTTTATTAATAAATCTTTACAATGATGTATAAGGTCTGTTTTGGAAACTTGCAATGTTTGTTGGCGTGATTCCCAAGAGGACACCTCAAATTATATATAGTATAGATTATACCCCTTAAAAGTTTAAAATACTTTAATGTCTCTTAACTACCCATTGCACTTACGTATCTATCTATACTATATATAATGGGAATTTTTCCCTTGGAGGACATGCCAAAAAATTTATTTTTCCTAAAATAATAATCTCATAGTTATGGTACATTCCCATAAAGGGTATTTGTGTTTTTTACTTTTCAAAAAATACTCTTTAGTTATTTCTTTGTCCCAAATAATTATTTATATCGAATTTTTTAATTACCTACGTGTCACCCACCAGTTTCTTGAAAATGTCCCAAAAAGATTTTAAAAACTATTACATCCCTTTAACAACTACTAAGCTAATTCCTGGTATGTGGGCATCAAATAGTGTTTTCATGTATGTGACACAAAATGTATTATGTATCATATATGGGTATACATTAGATCCTTTGTATCATAAATTATGCATAAAAAAATATGAATACCCACAAATGTGAATTTTCTTTTGTTTTCCATCAATTTGATTGATATATTGTGTATGAAAGTTCTCTCAAAAGAAAAACATTAAAGAAGATCCATAACCAAATTTATTTAATAATATTGAAACTTATCTCTAATATGATGATTAGATACTGTTTGAGTCCAAGACTCCCAATTGCTTCAAAGATTCTTCAACCCACACAAAACTGTTTGGGATTCTTCAATTCCCTCTTTCTTTTCCAAAAAAGGGGTTAGGAAAAAATATTCCATGGGACATGTGATATGACAGCAATGGTCCAAAGTTGAGATTAGATTTAGCCAAGTGTCAGTTAAGATGAGTTAAATGGCAAATTAATGTAATACTTTGGTTTATTACGTGGAGAAGGACATTTGTCTAGTCTTGTTCAATCATGCTCCAGCTTTTTTATGGCTCTCATTTACTCTTTCTCTCTCTCTAGGGATTTTTTTTGTTGGTAAGGCTCTCTCTCTCTCTCTAGGCTAGAAATGTCCCACTTGATGATCAGGGAATACCATTTTTCCTTTTTCTTTTTTTCTTTTTTGATAGTTTAACTTCACTGTCTATGTTTGTGTGTCAATTGTCTATCAGCACCATCTAATTAACATTAATTTATACTAACCATCAACCCCATCTAGAACACCCTTTTAACTGTCTGATGACCCATAACCTAATACAATCTCCCTTTCAAGTCTTTGATCAAGTTGATCAAAAGGCCCATTAACCATGGACAAAAGAATTGTTTGATGATCTGATCAAGTTGATTTCTGATGAAGAAGACCACTACAAGTACCAACCCACAAGCTGTGATGAGCAAGGCAAAGTGGGAACCCAAAAGGGATATCACAATCAAAGATACCCACTTGTCAAAAGGGCCTTGAATCAATCACAGGAGACACCCCAGAAAGTGATATATTGCCCCACTTGCACTGACCTTCGTCCTCTACTTGGGGCACTTCCATGTGCTTTCCTAGCAGAAGAAAAGAGACTTTTGTTTCTTTGATCTCCTCTGCATCAAACTTTTTTCTTCTTTTTTTCCAACTAAAAGGGGCCGCAAACATGGACCCTGTCTCAGATTTGCTAAAAACCAAAACGTTATTCTCTTGATTGTGAGCATTAATAACAATGGCAAGTTGGGCGTATGATGTCGGAACACATTTGGCCACACATTGTTGCTTCATTTTCACCAATCACTTTCAACATTTGGTGCACATTTGTCACTATTTAATCAGCATAAGTTAGAATATTAAGGCTTTCTTTATATGTGGTCAATTTATTTTTACAATGACATTTAGAATTTATTAGCTTTTTTTTTAGGGTAAATTACACTTACCTCCCTTGAGGTATGCTATAATTACACTTACCTCCCTTGAGGTTTCTGAAATAACACTTTCCCCCCTTGAAATTTGTGTATGGGTCACAATAACACTTTTCATCGAAGTTTTCGTCAAAATAGTAGTGATAATTAGTAAAATAATTTGAACTGGACAAGATTACCCCTTCATAAAGATGAGAACAAAAATTTTAATGACCTAAGGCATAACTATCATTTAACTTAAATGGGGGTAAACTTGTCCAGTTAAAATTATTTTACTAACTATCACTACTGTTTTGACGGAAACTTTAATGAAAAGTGTTATTGTGACCCATACACAAATCTCAAAGGAGGAAAGTGTTATTTCAGAAACCTTAAGGGAGGTAAGTGTAATTATAGCATACCTCAAGGGAGGTAAGTGTAATTTACCCTTTTTTTTATTGCCACTAGCATGGTGCACGTGCAATACTGCACGTCGTAGGAGGCAGCAGTTGCTTAACCAATGTTGACATATTGCCACTAGCATGGTACAAGTTTCTCATTTATTTATTTTTTGTACATTTATGTTAGAACCACAAGACTTAAATAGCAAAGCGTGTACAATGTTGACAACATGGACACAAGCCGCCAATGCTGACTGGCTCAACGGTGCGTCGAAGTTCTTCTTTCTTTGGCTGAGACTGACTGGTTGGCGTGCGGAAATTGAGATCACAAACAAAACTTTCCAAGTCATTTGTTTGAAGAAGACAGGTCTTTCTTTATTCTTCTCTTCACAGTTTAATACTTGCGTCTCAGTAGACCTAGTCACTCTTCTTTCCTTCCAAATAGAAGCAATGACAGAAGAGTTCTAGTTGGATTCGTTTAGTGTTTTTTTTTTATGTTTTAAGCAGCCAACAAGAGCTTGTTATGTGTAATATTTTGTAAGTAAATGAGTAGGTACGGTTTCCTGTTAGTTGACGAAAAGGAAATGCCACTACTTTTAAGATGACAAGAAATGGCATTCTTCACATGATTGCAGTTGCTGCCAAATCTGCTGAGCTACAATTCCACCCATTTTGTGAAAGCCATAGCTGAACAAATCGCTATCCAAGGTCACAAACATTTACATTTGCTCTCATCAATTTTAGAAGATTTTATTAGGGGTTCTGACCCTTTTATGATACCGAGCCAATCCAAACAAATAAAGAAAAAAATAGATTCAACGAGCAAAAAGAGAGAGAGGGATTCGAACCCTCGATAGTTCTTTGTTCAGAACTATACCAGTTTTCAAGACCAGAGCTATCAACCACTCGGCCATCTCTCCAAAAGACAATCTCTATTTTATTTTTATTCCCCCAATAGAACATGGCCATATGAGTTGATACCATCACTATCTGTAGAAACATTCCTGGTATCAATCTATATTTCAATCTCTCTCTGTATATGCATATATAGATGAATGCATGATCTAGCATGCCCGTTTGTAACACCAGATCCCTATAGCAACGATATTGTCCCCTGCGATCCCCTGTTTTGCTCTTGGATTTTATCCCGAAAAAGTGAATCATAAGCCTTTATATATATATACTTTCAACTTCTCCTCCCTAAACAATTGGGATCCAGGATTTCACAGTTCACCCTTAAGGGCTGCACGTCCCTATGTAGTAGCCAGCCTGCCCAGTAACTTGAACCCACCCACATGCACCAACCAATGTCTAGGTTCTACATTTCTGGCCGGGGTCTAGCTCTCATACCATTTCTATAGTGTTCTAAAAGCCCTGAAACGTATGAAGACTTACTTGGTTAAGATCTTCATCTTCAGGATGATAACAGATGTCCACTTGAGGAAGCCTCTGGGCCCTTCAGAGTTTGGGATCATCAGATCGTAGCGATTTGCTAAGGTGGTTTGAACGTGAATGAGGTTAAAGCATATGATTATTGCGTTCCGTTTTGTATTAAGATAACTCCGGCAGATGCATTAACAAAGGTAAAAAACACATGAGCACCAACAGACCTGTGACCTCCACAGACATTTTTAACTTTCAGCTACGCTATAGAGCAATTGCACCTCCAAAAAGCCAATCAAAGATAAACTTGGTAAAGCCATACCTTCATGCCTGCAGTAGATATATCTCCCGTGTGAGTTTGCCACAATTATCAGCTCCATCCAAAACGAACTACCCTTCAAAAATAAACCTAGACAACAGAAAAGGAAGCATACTCCTAGTATGTGATGGGTAATAATAATAAAAAGTAAGACAAAAGCTTAATTGACAGAGTTTGTCAGAAGTTTACTATATATATACACTACAATGCAGTGAAAAATTCTACATTCATGGAGTAACGATTTCCAGAAGAAGGATTAAGCAACAAAAGGATAAATATCTCTTGCATCTCTAAAAGGCCGAAGCTTGATGGATTTTGCTAAAACTCAGAATGCTAGCAAGTGCCACTTTTAGTTGAACTGGCAATTAATGTACAATGAAAAAGTTCCCCGTGCTTTCTCAGCTGCTCTACAAGATTAAAATATTTATAGTGCAACTGCAAACCCAACAAAAAGGCAAATCAAACCATAAAGATAAATCATCTGCTTAAACAATCACATTATGCTAGAATTTTTGTTCCTGTTGTTGATCTAGGAATCATTTTAGCACTAAATTTCACAAATCTGACATAAAAAAGAATCTCATAAATCTGCCTCCTAGAAAGAAATGAGGATTCCTCATGTAGACTAAAGTAAGAAAAAGAGTCTGCACGTGAGATGAACAAAATACATCATCTAAGGTAGCTGAATTTATAATTCATGACGGTGGTGGTTGTGTGGTGTTGGTGATGATAATGATGGTGGTGCTGTGGTGGTGATGTGGTGATAATAGTGATGACGGTGTTGCCGTGGTGGTGGTGCTGCTGGTTGTATAGTGGTGTCCATCATGGTTTTGTTTGTAGTAGTATTTGAAGCCCTTAACAAATTTGACTAAACAAAGACGAAATTACAAAAATGCCATTAAAAAAAATAGAAAACGATTTTGTCTCTAAAAGATGAAATCTTCAGATGATGTTTTTGGATTACCTTTTTTATTTTTAAAAAAAAATTAGAAAACCGTATCTACAAACACAATTTTTGGGTTTCTGTTTTCGAAAACTGTTTTTAAAAGCATCACCAAACAGCATCATACATGGTGCAACAGTATAAACCATTCCCAGTTTGAGATCAATTCACCAACTGTGGAGTTAAAATGAGTGGTTCAACATGATAAAGAATCCTCTATTAGGGGACAGTCAACAAACTGTATGTTTAATATGAGAGCATTTTATAGAGCAAGTTATTACAACTATGACTTCATTCAACGTAGTCTAAATCAAAATATAACTTTTTAAAAAATATATATATATACCTGCTATACAAGAGTGAGGGTGAAACCTGATAACCCATCTATGACAAGATATTCTGCCACTTTCTGATGATTGAACTCCTTGAGTCAACAAACTGTAAGTCCCTTGCCAATAGAAAGCGGGATTACTAAGCTCCAGATTGTTGATCATTATTTTTTTTATGTAAATCAGATTGAACAAAATGTGATATATCCATTTTCTTGTTGCATGTCTTACCCCACATGATCTGAATGAAAATTAAGAATCCCAATCTACAGGAAGAATTTACTGCTGAAGCCTCAGCCTACTGAAGAACACTAAGAAATGATACTCAGGAGCCCAATACACAAATCCAACTACAGGTCCTCCCCTGATGTGCTGCATGTAGTAGACCATGATCAGTTAATCATTCTTAGTAGGAGTATAAAGAAACATAACGCAAATTTTCTCAAACCACATAATGGATGCAGCAAAAATTGACAGCATAAATAATAAGACAATTTGAACCTTCCCATCAAGAATTACGAGTTCGCCATCAACCCATCGAGGATTCCTGAAACCTGGTTCAGCAAGCCTCCCTTGTCCTCTATATCGAGCAACCTGAGATAACAGGTAGCTGATAAGTAAATTCTCTAACAAGAAGAAAGATAGGAAAGGGAGGATAACGAGAGGAGAGGGAGAGGGACAGAGTCAGGAGGAGGAGAAATGCATATTAGGTTCAAAACAATAGTTCTTCACAAGCCAACATGATACCACTCCAAATTCCTCAGGGATTATCCCTTTATGAGGCAGCTGATTCCTTTTGCCAACTTTTGCACGGAATGCAACCTGTAGAAACCAGCATACACTTGATCACGGTCCAATGATAATAAAACAGAAATAAAGATAACATCAGGACCAATGACACGAAAGCACCAAGTCATATTAAATATGACCGAAATTTGATCTAGAAATAGCTCACGAGCCAAAAGGTAATAAAGAAGGGTCAAAATACCTTCTGGATAAGGTAAAATGTGCAAAAGATACTTTATGAGGAGCTATCATCCGTATTTCTCTAAAGTCTAGTCTAAATCACAAATATATTCAACCTACAGAGAACTAAAAGGAAAACCAGAAACGTTGCTGAACCTTCACAACCTATGTTCTCTAGACATAAATCACAAGTTTTGGTTCTGGATGAGTTTATAAAGCATAAAAAATATAATAACCATGACAAGCCCGACGCAGTGGGAGATATTCTTACAGTCCATATATACTAAGAAATAAATTCAGTCATTTAATTTCATGTAAAAAAATATTTACAAGCATATTCAATGAATAGTATCTACGAAAAAGCAAGCAGAGGAGAAACAGCAGAAGCAGATGGTACAAAAGCTTCTCAATAAACATATGACCGAACAAATTTTTTTTTTCTTTTTTTTGGAAGTAGTCCCTATGGGACAGACATGGATACAAGTTGGGCATCAGAAATTGAACGTTTTGTAAATATTGTCCCTTTTACATAGATAAATTAAGACATAAGCCTTCAGCCTTCTTACAAAAATAGCAGAAACGTACATTTAAAACCCAGACTTTATGACTGCAAAATATGGCTGTTCAAATGACGAAAGGACTCATGATCTGACCCTTGGTTATTTTGGATTAGGTGTTGTGAATACTGAATTGCTGAAAGATACAACTGTGTGTGAGAGAGAGAGAGAAACAGATAGAGCGCACTAAACAAGGTAAACAGCACCCAAAACAAGGAAAACATATCATAGGTTTCTTAAAACAGAGAGAGAGAGCACTAAACAATTTCATCTATTCTGAAAGATTATCTTCAGGTTTTGTTCTGTCAGATTGAGACCAACCATCAGTCCCCTAAAAGGGACACCAATTTCAACCCGCCCAAGGTTCCCTAAAGACTTAGATCCCTGTACGAAAATTTTGATGTCAACTATCTTTATTTCTTTTATAAGCAGATATCAGAAACAAATCTTAGGGTCCTTAAAGTGGGATCTCACACCAGCCAATTTGTCCTCATAACCATATCTCGCATTCTTTTTTTCATTTCCCCAGTGGATTTCATTAGTTGGGCACAGCATCCATAGATATTTATTCAAAATATATTTTAAAAATAAAAACCTTTCAGTGGCCTTCAAAAGTACACAAAATTTCCTATTAAAAACCTCAATATTTGAGCAATTTATGAGGATTGTAAAGTGAAAGTCGTGCTAAAGCAGAGCCTCAAAATGGTGGACTGGCAGCAAACCTAATCTTCGAAAAAGTGACCTCCCAAACTCAAACGTGCATTTTCACATTTGAAGCCCAAGTTTTCATTTTTACCACAATACCAAGTCAAGCAATTTGTATGATGCATCATTTCCATTTTCAAGAATAAAAGTAAAAGAGTATTTGACATGCTCTCTTTTTGGAGTGAAATTAGGGAAAAAATCCATCGAAAACCGTGCTTTCCTCTCTCTCTGTCACGTTTCTTTGGATCCCATTCCACATAAGTGCAGGAAATCATGCCTGTTCATTGAAGGGAGTTTAAATCCAATGCATAAGAAAAAAAAAATTTTTTTGCTATGAGGCATCTTATCAAGTTCTCTTATCATCCAGAAATTTATACATCACTTTCTTATTTAGTTTCTTGTCATCTGATCATAGTAAGCTCCAAGATGATGAAATTACAAAGGATAACAATGCATGTTAATGACTAACAATACTGAGTACCATCAATTCAATATGACATCATGATCACGTCCATGCACTAAATTAACACAAAATCATTGAAGTATAGCCTTCTCATATATTTTCTACGTCGCAGTATGTGTTCCTTTTGGCATGTCAACTCCATGAGTATATTCAGTTGCTAGTCTGATATCTTTCCTTTTCCCCATCTTTGAAATAATAGCCAATCACCACCTATAAGCAGGAAATTCTACTAGATATAGATATTATAAATAGCCATAATGAATGAATAATCTGTATATGGACCAAATTATACGAGTAAACACAAAACTAAACCTATTAAGCGATAACTGGGAATCATCAGACAGGATTAATGAAATGTGATGCCAACACAAATGGTAGAAGGGCAAAACAATAATAATATTAAGTGAAAATCAGGAGATTCCAAAGAATAGCCATTTCCATTATCTCATTTCTTAGATAAATTTTCCATAAACAGACTAGAGAGGAACATTAATAACATGCAAAAGAATTTTAACCAGATGCTTAAGTGGAGATGCCTAAAATGTTAGATGATCAATGTATTAGAATCAAGCTAAAGGCGTATTTAATAAGACAACACAGGAAAAAGAAATACATACACAAATATTGCTAATACGAAGACGTGTGGAATGAATAAGAAAGATGAGGCAAGGAATGAAAAACTTCAAGTGTGTCTAGAAACAGACACAATAGGAGATAAGAAAAGGAAAGGTAAGTTAAGATGGTTAGGATATGTGAACAAATACCTGGCCAGCTGGTATATATGGATCTCCAGTTAGTTTTAAAGCCTCCACATATTCATAAAATTCAAGGTCTGCTTTCTCCTGCATCACACCATTGTCCTGCCACTGACCAAATTTGTGTCTCAAATGAATGACTTCAGACGTGTAGAGTCCATGTGCTCCAATATATAGGCCTGTTATAAAACGAGACTTGCTGGATAAATACAGTTTATATTATCTGAAAAACATAATTAACAATGATGTAAATCTGGGATTTAAATGAATAACAAAGCAGATATATAGCTGTGATATCAAATATGTTTAATAATTTAGATAATAACAAGTTCAGGAATAGTAACAGTAGTAGTAAAAAAATATATAACAAAATCACCATTGAGAGGATCTACAGATGTTGGTATCTCAATGCGATTGAACACTGTTGATCCAGACAAAGGATAACGGTTTTGAGTCTGGTTAAGAGTAAGGTTAATTAGTTCTCCAACATCTTTAAGCACCTGCAAGGTTCAAATATAGCACAATTATCAACTTGGTGACCTTCATCGATACTTCCTCTCAATGGCTCGAAATTAGACATAGAACCAGGTCCCTAGAACAAAAGGTAGACCCGTTAAAAGGTAAAAACCAACCTTCATCGGTATCTTCTCTTTACTAATGATGGATTTAGCAAGATCAGACATAACATGTTCCAAACTACGTTGCCCTTGAAGTTTAGTGTTTCCATCTTGCAAAGCATTTCCTTTACCACCAGCATCCTGCTTCCTCTCATTCTCCCCTAAAGAAAAGGAAAATGAGAAGCGGCTCTTTTTCTCAACCCTAGCCGGCATTCGAAGCAAGTCTTTAGGAGGCATATTTCTGGAAAGTTTATGTACTAGACCACCAACAACAACTTTAACTGCAATTTCCTTTCGCTCGTCATCATCAGGAACTCCATCATCAGCATCCATTTCAATCTCATCTTGCTCTTGGTCACTCGCAGCTTTAACTTCATCTTCTGTCTCTGAGCTTTCTGCCTCTTTTTCTTCATCTTCTTCATCCATGATCTGCTCAATCACCTTAGAGATGAGATCCCTATCTACCTTTCCTGGTATTGTCACTTTCAAGACCTTGACCTTGACACCAGGAATCATATCTTGCAAGACATTCTGAAAACCAGATAATCCTTCAGCTTCATCATTATCCTCATCATTATCTTCACTGTCTTCTGTTTCTCCCATACTCGTAGTAGATAAATCATTATTTCCATCGATTAAGTTGGTGGTAGCACTAGATGACTTGGAAATTTTGGTTGACTTGTCTCCCAAAATTCCCCCATCCCGTTTCAAGTACACAGCCTGAAAAGTATGCAATTCCCTCAGAGAAAGAAAGAAAGAGATGGACGTAAAGAAATGAAAACTATTATATACAATTACAAAAACATAAGTTCACAAAAAAAAATAATTATAGAAACAGGAAAAACTGCAAAAAACTAAATTTTATACAGACACACCCACTCAATCCAATATAAGAAAAATATCAAAGTTAACTTTCTGTAACATAAGAACATTAAATTGAAAAATCAATAGACTGAAGGTGGGGAAGGAAAGCATCGCTTCACTTGCATATACTCGCCAACGCCAGATAGAAGCCCAAATACAAAGATATTTACTAAAATCAGACAGCAGAGTAAATAAAATCTGCAGAGACTATACCATATACAGCCTCCCTCACCCTTCCCTATAGCCATCCACTCCAGAAACTAAGTCAACAAAATATATTAAAAAAAAAAAAGCCAATGCATCCACTTCATTTTTTTTTTTTTTTTGCTTAATTTAATTGATAATTGAATAGGGCAAAGGGAAAACAGATTCAGTGTCTCCAAAACTATTTTTCTATAAATGAACTGAAAAATTTCAGTATATTAATTATATTGTTAAACAGGCTTCAAAACATAAACAGAATCGGAAACAAAATACTTAAAAATCCCAAGACAATCGAAATAAGGACTAAATGAAGTTATCCAAAATCAAATGTTATCAAATCCGCCTGCTATGCCCTGAAATATTAATGTAGATCTTTTGATGAACAATTTTAAGACATATCTTTGTTTTCTAACCTAATTTCTTGGGTCCCAAAAGAAAAGGAAATTTGATTGATGACAACTGAAAAAGAAAGCAATCTGAGTACACAAAGAGGGAAAAAAAAGGAATAAGGATATAACCAGTACATAAAGAGTTAACAACAGCTTAATGCAAACATTCCATTCAGCCAATCAAAATTGAGATCCTCACATCACAATCCATTATATTCTAGCAAGACTGGAGACCAAAGGAACTTCAAGCTCACAGAGTAAACAGTTGTTTGAATTATGGAAAAATAATAGGAAAAACAGGTCCTCATTTTCAGTTTAAGCATTAGAATATATATTCAAAACAGAACTTAAAAGGAACAATAACTTTATGTGACATATGGTCCATATTAGCTATCTAACCCATTATCCTGCTTTTTCTCACATAAAAAAGGAAATCTAACAAGCATAAAACCATCGGCAAGTCACCATTCAAAGCCTCATTATTTTCTCAGTAGATAGAAGAGGGGCCTATGCGTAGGTAAGTTAGGTATTTATTTTGTACTTTTTCAGTACTCAAATATTTTGCAGAAGAGGCTTACAAGAACAAATGAACAAATATGGTGTTCATTTTAGCTAAAGAATTTGCATCCCTCTAGGCTTTCTCCTCTCGTAGGACGTCACAAATTCAAAGCCTTTGGTCATGTAAACCTTGCAGAGACCCATTACCAATCATCCCTGTAGCAACATTGGTTCAAATGTTGCAATATAACCAAGTATCACATATCATTATCAGGAAAATAGAAGATTACGATGATAATGAAGGGGAAAAAAGGATTTGCAAGTTGTTGGGAGGAGAGGGGAGGGAGAGAAAGAGAAAGAGGCTAACACAGGTTCCATAAGTTGACATGCACGCTTGAACAATGTCATAGTTTCAATTCCATCTCACTTAAAAATATGTAAGCTAACAGAGCTCACAATGTTAGCAGTCATTTAGGCTGCGTTTAGAACCATGGATTTGGGAAGAAAAGAAAACACAACAACAAAGTAAAAGAAAAGAAACGATATATATTTCCTTTCAAATGTTTGTTGTGCAAGATGGGAATTGAGAGATATAAAGAAAATTGAGGTGAATCTCTCTCTCTCTCTCTCTCTCTTCAAAATCTCTACTTTTTGGGACATAAAGGTTTTGATCCCCAAAGAGAATTTTTTTTAAAAATTTCTTCCAAAATCCATATCCGTAGTTCCTACCAAGCAAGAGAAAGTTCTTTCCCTATATTTTCTTTTCTTTTCTTTCAAATCAAAGGTTCCAAACACAGCCATTGAGCAAAAGCTTCAAATTTGAATCCTAAATATTTCTTTTAAACAAAAAATCACAAAAACTTCAAGGACAAACTTCAGATAACTATAAATACCTACTAATGAACTTTCCATTTATTTACAGACACTAGATACGAAATTATTATAAGAAGCTTTGATATATTTAGGAAAAATAATACTCATAATAAAATAAAAAAAGTCATTTCACATCATTTTTAACTATAACTAATGTGAATAGCAAAACTCCACTCAATGCAGTTTGAAGATCAAAGGAAAATTACCTGCTGTTTGTATTCCCCTTTGCCATTCATGGTAAGGAAAATCTCGAAAAGGGGAACGCCAGCTGTAGCAGTCGACGTAGCGAGCTGTCTGAGAAAGGTATTAGTAAACAAAAGGCCTTAAGAATCAAAACAAACAGACCATAGAATAAACATTCATAGGTCAAGGAGCCACTCAGTAAGATTAAAAGAATAACCAAATATTAACCACATGACAGGTGCTTTCCGGGTTGACGCTACAGTTGGATGAAGTCTGCTTCCTCCTAATCACAAAAGTTACCATCATCTCTATGCTTACAATTGTGTATAGGGAATGTGGCTTTGGGGAGAACAAGGGTGCTAGATATCCACTGAGAAATTGAAACAAGAGGGAAAAAAAATAAAAGAAAAAAAAAATGAAAGCCTCAACTTCAAGTGAAATGAGAAAAAAAAAGAGACACTTGTGAATAGAGCTGGCAACGGGTTGGGTTCGAGTCGGGTCAGGTCATAATCGGGTTGGACTAAATTAAGGCGTATTGGAAAACCCCCAACCCAAACCCAACCCGCCAATAAACGGGTTCAACCCGCCAACCCGTTTATTATTATTTTTATTTTTTATTTTTCAAAAAATATTATTAAAATAGGGTTGGGGGTTAATTGGATCAGGTTCGGGTCGGGTTTTGGGGTTAATTGCATCGAAACATGACACTTTTGCCATCTTTTTTTAAATTGGGTTACCCGTCAGGTTGGCAGGTCATAATCGGGTTGACCCAATTACTGACCCAACCCGCACCCGACCCGATTAATAAACGGGTCAACCCAACCTGTTTATAATCTGGTTTAACGGGTTGACCCGTCGGGTCGGGTGGCATTTTGCCGACTCTACTTGTGAATTCATATAGCAACAAGATTAGTCAGGAAATTTTAACCAATGTTTTCTGTTTTGGTGTCGCTGGGCAATTTACCCAATGACGGAAATGAAATTTCAGCGCAATTACATGGGAAAATCTGAAAATGCGAAAAATCAGTGCTTTTTTTTGGATTTGGGCAAAATTTCAAGTTTTTTGCCTATTTAAATGGTAAAAAAAATAGCTTCCCCCCCCCCCCCCCCCACACCCACCTGTTTTGATCAACATTTTACTCCATTTCACCCATTTTGTTGGAAATTTCTCTCAATTTATAACGGAGCGAAATACCGCATGAAAAGTCCCGTAGTGGGTATTTGGAGCGAAACTGTAAACACTGGTTTTCACTTTTACCTTGACTACACAGTGTACCATCCTTGTCCTCGCAATTCTAGCAACCGCATTCATCATTATGTTAACAAAAACCTAATAGCCTAATAAAAAGGAAAAATCTATTTTCATAATAGGAACAGGTACTAAAAGGAAACATAAACACACTGATCATAAAACAAAAAGGTACCACATCCCAGGAAAAACCCATATTTATCAAAAATGATGAATTAGATTCACGTCTATCAGATACTATTTGACAAGTATAAATCCGTACGATAAAAATTGCTACAAATATACTGGAAAACAGTATACGAAAAAGTTTTTCAGGTTGTAAATCAAGCTCAAACATTTTTAAGGGACTTGCACCAAAAGCACACAAGAATCTTTTTCCACTAATTTTCAATAATAGTTTCAACTACAAACTTTACCATTATAGAGTACAGCATATGCCAAAGGAATTGCAAGTTAATATTGAGTGCACACATAAAGCTGACACACTTTTCAAACAAGGAAAATCAGTCATTAATCCATAAAAAGTGAATACTGGCCCACCAATAGTCTAGAACTAGACAATTGAATTGGATCCTACATCTTAAGATCCTGTCATGTAACATGATTCTTTGAATAAAAGAATTTGAAGTACAAATGAAAGCATGCAAGGTGACCTCACCGGGGACTATAACTTCTTGCTACATATCTCCCATGCTCTGCGCTTATACGAATGATCAGACCATAAGGATCATTAGAATCTTCTGAAATGCCAGCCCACCATCCAACCTGAAAGCCACATCCCAAAAGCATGCATAAAAAGCAAGTAAATTTATACTGTTTCTGTTTGGAATAAATAATGAAACATGCATTACAAACTCAGATCACTATCCCAGTTCATCCAAGAATATTGACATTAACAAGTTGACAACCAGGTAAACATAAACAAACAAACAAACAAACAAGAAGAGGTAAATCACAGTGCATCAGTAAAAAAGAATGACATTTTTTTGTTTAAAACTGCCCCACCAAGCCAAGTTGTCAAAGTTGGCATACATAGGTGAGGAAGAACAAATTTCAATAGAATCATGAGTTTGACACCTGCATGCATGTTGTCCTTGAACATCATCTCATATCAACTCACCAGGCCAGCACCAGCATGATCTCGAATAAAAGCAGCATCCATGTAACGCTCTTCCTCTATGGCTTTCTGCAGTTGCAAAACAATTTAGCTACAACTATGCTTGTCCGGGAAATGAGAGGTACAAGACAAGTTTTTTACATTGAGAAGAGAAATGACTCTGCCCACAGTATCCTTTGATGATGCAGCTGCAATCGCTACTTTGAGCCTAGCAGCATCTTCATACTCCTCTCTACTTACAGCATACCCTAACTGTGACTGTTGCCCAATAAATGTCAGAAAAGACAGAATTGCTTAGCAACAAAAGTCAAGAAATGCATGTATAGCAAAAAGAAAAAGTTGAGTCTTATCAAAATAGTTCTTAAGAATTCTACTTTTAAAAATAAATTAAGACATGCAGACAATTAAAGAAAGGGAACCTAGACATTCAAATACATTTCCACAGAGAATGAGGTTACAGGATGTCATACAGTGAAAACAACAAAAAAACCTACAAGCTACACATCTGCCCAATCATGTCACCATGTAGTCTCTCCAAATATCTGTTTATAAAATTATACCATATAAGAAAAATATATCAAGAAGACAAGAATAGAGAAAGTCAAATGAGCTTGATACATAGCTTGGATTGTTTAATTGAAATTTCCTTGTCCTAATTAACCAAAAATGTTATTGATCAAAGAGAAATACTACATTATAGAAGGACCCAAATGCTGAATTGCAAACTCAATAAGCTTCATTAGAATAACAATCTCAGGGGAGGTATTTAGAATCACTACAGCCTATATTCCCATTATTTGCACTTCTATATTTGAAATCCTCATAGAACTGTCTACGAGAAGAATTGCTGGCGATCAATAAAAGGTTCAATAATGGATTAGTAAGCTATTCAGATTTCCCATTTCCAATTTGCTATACAGATTTTGTGTGAATGTGATTATTTTATGCATACATATAGCCTACAAGAAGATCTCCACTGGGGCATTTAAGTATGCTATGGGCCTGCAGGTAAGTCTACTTCATATCTCTTCCTATAATTCCTTCATTATCAACAACCCAGGTAAGACTACTGATACATAATCAATTTATGGTTTGGAATTTCAAAAGAAATCTGAGAAGGAAATCAATATCTGACTTCAATGGGAAGCAAGGTTAAAATTTCCTTCAAACAAGATATCCAATTCCAGGATTTCTGATGGTGCTGGTTTCAGTTCAAGCCCACTCTTCACTGAAGGAGCCTGGTTAGGCTAGTGAGAGGAGAGAAAGGAGAGATCTAGTTGGGCTGACTTTAGATTTATGAAATCTGTCTGATTCCTCAAAGAGAATATTATAAAAATGGAATAAGTAAGACCAGCTGTTTGATTCCTTATGATAGTTTGAATATTAGATATTGAGAAGGCTTAAGATAAAGTCATGACTGGTGTTATGGCTGTCATTCTTAAGTAAAAGGGATTTAGGATCAATTGCATAACTAGATAACGGTTGCCTTAGAAATGACTCTTCACCTAGATAACAGTTGCCTTAAAAAAACCATTTTCAGTCGTTTTTTCTTTCTAAAGATCTAACTTGATCCCACTTTACGACAAATATTTTTCACATATATAACTTATGAGTTGTCTGCCAAGGTTATCCTCAATGCAATCAATCATGCAAATTTCTTTTGCAACATGCTTATGTCATAACGAAGTCATAATTCCAATATTCCGTGTCACTGAATACCAAGTATCAATAATCACTCTTAATACTCAAAAAAACTAAAGATGCACTTCCACGAGTACACAGAAATGAAAAATACCGCTCAATTGCATCAGAATAGCAATGATCAAAGTGACATGTTTTTTTTTTTTTATGGAGAATCACATTAGTATTCGAAATTGAAATACCTTCAGAATCGAAACGATCAGCTCCTGTTCTTCAACGTCCTTGAAATGCTTCCTCCACCGATTCCAGTCCCAATCCTCAACCTCCTTCTCTCTCTCCTTCTCCGCCACATCGATACTTGAACAATTTCTCGACCGATTCCAGTATGAGTTTAGGTACTCTTCAATCTTTTCGAATGCGTTTTTCACGATTCCATGCAACACGGTATCCCATCTTCCATTGGTGAAACCTTCAGGCGAGGACGGAGAATCTGGTTGGCTCTGGCAACGGCAAATCAGAGACTCGTACATTCTATGAGCGTACAAGGGGGAGTTCAGATATTGGGCCGAGGATTTCTTTAATGGCGGAGAGTATCTAGAGAATGACGCAGGCAATGATTTAGGGTTTCTACTGAAACAGAGTTTCTGAGGATTCGGATCTGAGTAGGCGGACGGAGAAGGAAAACTAGGAGCCGAAATCGAAGCCATGAGTGAACGAGCGAGCGAGAGAGACCGAGCTCAAGCGAGAGAGAGAGAGAGTATAAAGGGATTAGCTACTGCGTGGCTGATATTGAAATTGAGAGGAGAAAGTTGACAGAAAGGAAAGAGAATGGCAAAGAGGAGACCGAATAACAGCCCACCGGTTTGTTACGGAGGCTAATTCGAACCTTATCCAGGTTATCCTCCTCAACTAGCTCGCACCGCGATGAACTCTCGGGCTTCCAATTGTCCTTTTTCCTTGTTTTGTTTGTTCCTTTTCGGCTTTTAATTGTCGATTTTATTTTTTCTTTTTCTTGTTTTTCTCTGAAACATTATAAGTTGCAGTAATATTTTTCAAAATAATTAAGATTCAGTCATTAAGTTATGAGTTTTGACAAAAAACCTTTATCGAAGAAGCTAAATTTTAGTGATATTTTTATTGTAACGTCCTTCCAAGAATGCCTTTGAATCAAATGGCTTGTATAAGTCAATAATTACTTATACAAGTCATTTGATTTGTATAAAGGCATTCTTGGAAGAAAGGGGTCTGTAATAGTAAAATGTAGAGTTGTAAATCTAGCCCGGACCGCCCAAAACCCGCCCAATCCAAATAAATGCTTAAAATGAGCATTGAGTTTGGGTTTGGGTTTGGGTTTGGATTGGGTTTCATTTCTAATCCAAAGTTGAGTTTGGGTTTGGGTTGGGTTCAAACTATACAACCCGAAGAGTCCAAAGTTAATGTTGATTTTATATACACGCTCTCATATAGATATATGTATAAAACTCCACCAAATATATATATATATATATAGGTGAATATTTATTTGTATGTATATGTATCATTGTTTTCTTTTCCTTTTATATTGTTATTGTATTTATGCAATCAACTATTAAACATAAATTTATTGACATATGATAATAATTTTATGAATTTTTGTCAAATAAATAATTTTATGCTCACATACATATATATATGTTACAATGAATGTGATATTTTGGAACACATACTCTACAAGAAAGATTGTGCAAAACCACAAATATAGTGAGCTAGTATTATATTTTAAAATCTTTAAAGAAATAAATTAATTAAGTGTTTTTTTCCCAAATTCAAGGGGCAAATCAGGAGGGATTTGTGACAAACAAATTCTTACAATCAGGAGGAATTTATAACAAACAAACATAAAAGCATGTTGATAGACAATTTAATGAATGATATTCCAACATTTTGTAATTATAACAAAATTGAAAAAAAAATTCAAAATCTTACACTTTGTTTGAGTCAGCCCGAACTCAAACAATAATGTTGGATTTGGATTTAGTGAGTTTGAGTTAGGGCAGGTCAACGACGATTTTGAGCTAGTAAATCCTAGATTGGGTTGAGTTCGAACTCTTATAACTCAACCCAGCCCGCCCTACTTACACCTCTAGTAAAATGTTACTAAAATTTAATTATTTGATAAAAGTTTCCTAAAAGTTAAAACCCAAAAGTTTATTGACTGAATTTAAATATATCACTAAAAATTAATTTTCCTGCCCAGTTACGCTTACCCTCCTTCTGTTTATAACATCTATGTATACTGAAAAGAAATCGTATGCAATTTTGTATCGATTCGCATCTCCTGCACCCCATGCTATATACACTCCCCACGTTCACCCGGCACCCCAGCTTCAATTTTTTGGGGCCCCCACACATTCATGTGTAGGGGTGTATATAGCATAGGCTCTAAACGATGTCCATTGATTTTTGACCAGTCACTACAATGGTTGTGAGATGCTGCCATATGGAACATCTCATGGCTTGTGTTTTTCAAGTGGGACCTGCACAAAACAATGAAGAACAGAAGTTATAAGATGCTCCACATGCCAACAATATAACACTACAGTAGATGTTAGCCGACATAAACCATCCCACACCTCCCTTCTATTTTGTTGTTTATTTGATATCCCTTCCTTTTGTACAAATATTTCAGTATTTAAATATGTTTTTGAGTTTACCCTCCTTTTAAGTACAAAAGGTATAATATGTTGATACTTTTTATAATAAAAATATTTTTTTAAGGTTTAAAAGTCTTAATAATCAATTTAAGAATGATGGGTGATTTTACTATTTAAAATTTTTATGATTCCAAATAAAGAAATAGATTAGGGATAAAAATTCAAATTATATTTTATAAGTCTGACAAGGAAGATAAGAACCATTTCAGAAACCTCAGGAAAGATATGTGCAGTTGTTAGAAAGCATAAGAGAGATAAGTGTAATTTACTCTTTTCCATAATGTATGGTCTTAGAAAAATGCTGCCACATGGAATAAACTCTTATCTAACGAATGCTCCACGTCACAACATCTCTTTCAAAGTGGGGATGAAATCATCGACAATTCTTCACTGAATTGCAGACTACTATTTGAGTGGGATACTTCCACATGGAGCATCCCATAGCTTGTGTTTTTCATTTTTTTATAAGTTTTATTACTTGGGGCCCACTTAGAAAAATATTAGTCATGGAATGTTCCATGTGAAAGCATCCCACCCCAACAGCAGTCTGCAATTCAGGCAAAAATTGGGCACAATTTTGTCCACTCAAAGTGAAATGGAGAATATATTTCAAAGGATATGAAACCTCGTGCTACCTGCAATAAATACCTCTCCATTCCATGGGCCTTAAAGTATGATGTTTAGTGATAGTTTGCATTCTCCAGCAATCTACTACCATAAACGAGAGTGGGGAGGGAGCAGGGCAGCAATGACCATGACTCCAACAAGGGCAGCAATGACCATGACTCCAACAATCACCTCTTTATGATCAAATATTGGTACACACAAAAAACAAAATAATATTAAATGAAACAATGAAAAAATAAAATAAAGAAATAAAAATATTTCTTAAAATCATCATCACTGAAAAAATAATAAAGAAGGAAAAATGCTAAGAAAAACTAAATAAGAATGGAAACACATACTCCTTAAAGTATGCGAGAAATAGTAAAACTACCTATATAAAATTATTAACTAGTTGATTCACCCGTACTAAGCATGGGAAGATATATTTTACTAAATAATGTAAAATATATATATATATAACTTTCTTTAAATTTATGAGTAGGAAATTTTGACCGTATATATTTTAAACCAATCTCTATCTCTATCTCTATCTCTACTACTTAAAAAGCACGAAGAGGTTTAAGTGTTTGGGCACATTTGCTTACCCAAAGTGCCCTCCACCATTTTGCATTTTGCTTCGGTGAATCCTTTTTACTTGTTTAAATTCAATTCAAACAAACAGTAAGAAACTTGTTCCCCAAGCCACTTTTTACTTGTTCCCCAAGCAACTCCTCTTCCATACTTGCTCCCAAACAACTTTTTATTAGAAATCTTCTCCCCTTTCTTCTCTCTCCCTCATCCTCAAGTCTCTTTTCTTTTTTCCGTTCTTGCAGATTCCACACAGCAGACACTGTTGCTGAAGAACAGGCGGCATCCGGACCAATGTTTTAGCATCAATGTTTTTTTTGATTTCTGAGTTTGCATTTTTAGGTTCCTATTTACTTCTTTTTCTTCAGAATTAACCCATTAGATATTTGCATGCATCGAGTTCTCAACCATTGGCAAACCTGCGACCTTAAACAACTTCTCCTCTCTAACAAGAGGACGTTGTTCAAAGCTCTAGCACTTCTGAATTAGCAATAGCAGAATGGACGAAAATTGATGTTGGGGAAAGATGGATGAAGTTGACTATTATAAGGAATTTGACTATTTAGTAGCCTATTTGGCAGAAATCTTTAACAGAAATACCAAGAGGAATTTGACTAAAAATTATTCGTAGACTATTTGGTAGGGTAATAAAAAACTGATTTGAAGATAAATATCAAGTATAAATATGCTTTATGGTTTGTGCATCCGAAGTTTCCATTCGATTGTGCTTCGCCTTCTCCAATTCGTCCTCCACTCTTTTCAGCTTTGCTCTAAGTTCTGTCACTTTGTCCTCTGCTTCCTGGAGCTGTGCTCAAGCTCCTCAATCCTTCTTTGTTGACTCAATGATGTTACGTCTGCTTCACTAATCTGTCAAGATGACAGCACCAGTAAACACAATACAGAATATTTACAATTTTTCAACCCCTAAAAATAACCTTATTTCAGGACATGTTTTTAGTTGCTCGTAATTCAAAATAATTCCACTTCCATAGGCTGAAGTTCAATTAAACTAAAAAACCTTCTTATAAGAGAAACATGACAGCCTTTCCTCCTCCTTCTACCTCTAACTGGTAAGGGTTCTGATAAGGGTTTCTATGAGTTGTTTTGACGTTTCCGATTCTCTATTCTGTTCTTTGTTCCGATTTCTCTTCTGCTGAATCTGCTTTCTGTTTTGGTTCGAAGGAAGGACTGACTACAGATGACGTTTACTTTCAACACCATTGTCACAGCTAACCTGGAAAATTCGAATCTTTTATAGTGGTGGCTCTTTCCCCTTCATGGCGAATCTAACTGGGAAGAAGAGTATGCATGTTGTTTAATATAAGGGCAATGGAGGTCGGGCGACCGGCTTTAAGGTATGTTCACAAATTTTTTATTTATTTATTTTGTGTATCTGTTTTCTTTGGTTAGGAGTGATTTATGGGTGCTAGATTCATTATTGTGTTTTTGTATATTGTATATAGGTTTCTCATTTGTGACTGCATTTCATGCGGTGATGTGGGTTTTCTTAATTTTGATTGTTATTTCTTTACGTGTCTATAATTCTGCACAACCCGAAATCACTGGTATCTCTTACGGGTGGTCTCGAATCATCAGGGAGGTGCATGCAAATCGATTTGAGAAGTTCGAAATTGGACTCTCACCTGCTATTGCTACTTTGTAAGTCTCGCTTTCACTCTCTCAATATCTGTTTCTCCCACCTGCCATTGTGCAAAGCATGATTGAACTCTCAGTCTCCGATTTAATAATAAATTGGTTTCGGGAATTTTATTTTTATTAAATTTTTAATATTTATACACCAATTATAAAGGATTCCAAGATTTTTGCTCCAAACAATGTGGGGTTGCCTTGAATATGATCCCGCATAATAATTTTGAACAAAAATACCAATGCTCAGGTTATTTTGCATAACAACTCATAATTAAACATAAAGCACACAACACGATTCAGACTTAACCTTTACTATACCAACACTATTGTTCTATATATCTCTACTACTAAAAAAGCACGAAGGGCATTAAGTGTTTGTCCATCGGTACCTTCCTGGACCGATGATTGAAGTCTGGTTTGAGCATCTAAAAATTGCACCAAAAGCTCACCTAAATTTTTTCTTTTCTGTTATTGTTGTTATATTTTGTTTTTTTTTATAATACTAACAGTACAATTTTTATGTTTGTTGATGAAAAGGGATTCCTGGATTTTCTCCATGTTCTTCCAAGTCGAAAGAAACCATTTCCAATCCTCAATGATGTCATTGGAATCATCAAGCCTTGCAGGTGAGAAAATGGGCTCAATTTTAAATCAAGATTTGGATTAAATTGGTTTTCCCTCTTACATGTAAACGTGTATTCTCAACACAATATGTTTCTAATGTTTTTGGATTTTTTTTTTCATGCAACGACCGTTCTTCTAGGCCCTCCAAGTTCTAGAAAGACTACATTGCTATTGGCATTGGCTGGAAAGCTCGATTCCGATATAAAAGTAAGGAAAAATGAGTTCTTTTTGTAAATCTTTAGTGGGGTTGAATTGTTATTCACTATTTTCTACTTTGGTGAGCTATATCATCTTCCAATTGTAAACTGATATGAATGCTTCTGAGACTATAGTTTTCGGGATCAGTAACTTACAATGGCCATGGAATGGATGAGTTTGTCCCTCAGAAGACACCAACTTATATCAGTTAAAATGATCTTCACATAGGAGAAATTACAGTCAAAGAAATATTGACGTCCTATTACAGTGCTTCTTCCAATGCTTAGGAGACTTGCAAGGTACTGTTCCATCTTATACAGAAACTTGGTGGTACAATTTGATATTTCTTAATTGAATAACGAGAAAGATTATGTTTGCAATGCTTGGTTTCGTTTGGTTTTTGATGTAACACGATTTTCTACTATTCTCTCTTCATTGGTTAGTTGTCGATTCTCTGAGTTATGCTTTGTTGATTTGGAAAGTTGCTACTCTCATCTATACATCTTTATTATCCGTTGATGTCTCCTCTGACATAATAGCTATTTTGTGCGACAAGGATTAAGGCGAATGATTTTCCATATTATTGAAGTGTCAAAATTTCCTTTAGTTTCCAAAAGTACCCCATAGCTTTTAGAGGTCAAAATTTGAAGTGATTTTTTGAGCAACAAAATGCACACGCTGGCTTCTTTTTTAACCTTAGTATGCTTGGTTCTATTCGTTTCCTTTTTTTCCTTGGCGTCTTTATTCTCTTATTTTATCCCCTCATCTTTGGGATCTTAGCATGCTTTTGGATCATTCTCCATGGTTATGAAAAATATCCTTTAGTTTATAACATGTACTTCTCTACAAAGGTCCAAATTTGATGCGTATTCTATGAGAATGCGTCTTCTGTCCGTTTAAAGAAATCATTGTGATTCCATTGTCAGGTTTATTTTTATTTTTTTAGCTCACATAGCATTTATCAGTTTCTTATTTTGATTTCTGTTTTTGTCTAGAGAGAGTAAAAGATTGTGTGTGTGTGTTTGGTGGTGAGGATGGGGCCTATTCATAAATTCAGTCGGCATATTTCCTGCTAATATTTGGATGAACCAATAGAACTCTGCCCTGACAATTTATTTGGGGTTGATTTTTGGATTGATTAAGTTGGTAGATAAAATATTAGATAAAGAAAGGCATTCTGTTGAGGTACTTTTTTAAAACATATTAGACAAGAGCTAGAACGTGGAGGATAAAGAGTAATAAATTGAGGCACATTTCTCTTTTCCTGCATATTTATTGTGAATGACTCATGAATTTGAGTATCGTTGCCACTATCTTCAACATCATCTATGTGATATACATGAGATCGACTGCGTGAATTCTCTCTCCATTTTATTTCATATTAGATCATCAGATTTAAAAAGAAGCTTTTTTTACTAACCTCTTTCATGGCTTTGTCAAGTTTTTGTTATGCTTTTAGGAGTCTTCAATTTGTATAAAAGGATGCCTTCTAACAGCACTACTTTTGCCAGCCAAGCTTTGGCTTTTGATCAGTGAAAATGTCTGGGTTTCACAGCTCTGTTTTAAACTCTTCATGGAACAAATTCATTTCATGTTCATTTTAATTTTATTCTATAAATTTACATAATTTTTTGTTGAAAAGGACTGTTATCCATCCAATCTAAAAATAATTCAATAATGAGCACTTACAGACTCATTGGAAGTCTGTATACAAAATATTTTTCTACCCTTGCCATAACCTCTAATTTTATCCCACTTTGGTTATCTAATCTAATTCATGGTTCATTGTAGCTGAGGAGTGTTGAATTGAAATTAAGTTCTAGGAGGTGCCTGCGAATTTATTCTAGAAGTGCGAAATTGGGCTCTTTCAGTCTCAGTTTCTCTATAACTTAAAATTTTTTTTAATATTAGGGCATTTGTTAATCTAATGTGGTTTTTTTGTTTTTTTTCTTAATATCTAATATTAGTTACTTAATATAAAAAAAATGTTCCCCACTAAACATATAAAATAATTTGTTTAGCGAATAAACATATATTATGGAATGTATATTAATATTATATTTAAAAATTATGTTAAATAACATAGGAAACATATGAAAATGAGATAAAAAAAAATTAAAGAAACATAGGTTTTAAGATGAAGATATTAGAACAAGTTTACGGTAAGGCTTACACTAATAAGAAGCTTTATCTCTTTTTTTTTTTCTCACAACCATCAACAGCTACAGATGGGGTATTCTATATTTCATTTGGGTTTAACATGGTCTTTTTGGCAACTAGAAGTGTTATTTTCCAAATTACCGAATTGATATTTTTGTCTTTCAAGTCATAGTTATTTGGCTGCTTAGTTCTCATCAGGATGTCTTTTTCTTTTTTGGCATGTATATATGGACATCAATTTTTACATGCACTCATTTCCACGGTCATGCCTATATAAATGCCTGAGCACTTCTTTTTCATTTGTTGCAAGCTGATTCATCTTTAGCTTTGTCTTCAGATGATAAGGATTGTAATGATTATTGTGTTTTGGCTTTATTCCGTGTCAAAAAGGTCTTTTAAATATGGTCAATGTATTTAGGATAGGTTATAGGTGTTACGGTCCAAACGGGGTTTTGATCGGTGTCAAATTGAAAATGTTACGACCAACGTTCGCTGAACGTTCGCCGAACGTTCGACTGGTGGTGACACACAGAGGAACCCGAGAGCAGCGTGAGCTGAACATTCGCTGAACGTTCGACCGGTGACGACACACAGAGAAACCCGAGAGCAGCGTGAGCTGAGCGTTAGCTGAACGTTCGACCGGTGACGACACACAGAGAAACCCGAGAGCAGCGTGAGCTGAACGTTCGCTGAACGCTCGACCGGTGGTGTTTCTCAAAGAATCTGGAGAGCAGCGTTCGCTGAGCGTTAGATGTCCGTTCGACCGATGAAGTTCCACAGAGAAACCCGAGAGCAGCGTTCGCTCTCGTTTTCTGTCCGTTCGAACGAGAAGAAGAAAAGTGAGTTTTATATCGAACGTTCGAGCCGCGTTCGCTAAACGTTCGAACGTTCGTGAACAAATTTCTTTTATAGAAATCCGATCTTTTCTGATTTGTTTCCTTTTCGTTCCTTTCCTTCTCCTAACCTATTTAAGGAGTGTCTAGCCTATTGTGAGGGTTACCCAATACGTTTTTGAGAACCCTAAAAACGTGTGCAAGAGAGAGAGATCTTCTTCCTCTTTCCTCTTCTTCTTTGAGCCATCAAAACCAGTCTTCTTTTTTCTTTTCTACCTTGGAGTTCCGGGTTGAAGAGTTTGCTCGTGGGAGTTCCTACGGTTGCTGAGCGAGTTCATTCGGCACTTCACTAAGGAGATATTCAGAGTTCTGAATCGTTGCAAGGATGCAAATCTGAAGAGTTCTTCAAATATTTACATTGTGAGTCAGAGTCATTGTTGGGTCGTCTGAACCACTATTGTAAGTCTTCTTCTTATAGTGATTTTCAAAGGTGGCACCTCGTAGCCCGGAGGGTTTTTCTCTTTGAGAGTTCTCTTAGAGTTTTCCCTTCGTCACCAAATTGCTTGTGTTGTCTCTTCTCTACTTTGCAATTGTGTGTGATGAATTGATATTTGTTCAGACTTGTGCATGCCTATTAATTAAGAACTTGTTTTTAATTGATAGATTTTTTATTCCGCAATCGGTTTCACCTATTCACCCCCCTCTAGGTGATTTAGAGTCTAAACTGTGTTTTTCAATTGGTATCAGAGCGGGTAACCAGATCCTTGACTCTGTTAGTCATGGACAAGTCCTCCACTGCCCCACCCTTCTTTGATGGCAGCAATTATGCCTACTGGAAAGTTAGAATGAGAACCTATCTGAAGGCTATAGATGAAAAAGTTTGGGGAAGTGTTGAGACAGGATGGAATCCTCCAACTGTGATTATAGATGGTGAGACAAAACCCAAAGACCCAGATAGCTATACTAGAGAAGAGTTAATTGATGTTAACTACAACTCTAAAGGTGTCAATGCACTTTTTAGTGCAATCTCTGCTGATGAATTCAAACGGGTGTCTACTTGTCAAACCAGCAAAGAAATTTGGGAAATTTTCCAAACCACTCATGAGGGAACTGTCCTTGTGAAAAACTCAAAATTACAAATGCTTATCACTAGGTTTGAAGAACTAAAAATGGGAGAGGATGAATCCTTTGATTCCTTCTATGCTAAACTAAGTGATATAGTGAACTCTAGTTTTAATCTTGGTGAAAGAATTCCTCCTAATAGAGTGGTTAGAAAAATCCTTAGGTCTCTTCCTGAAAAATATAGACCCAAAGTGACTGCTATAGAAGAAAGTAAGGATATTAATGGTATTAGGGTTGAAGATCTCATAGGATCAATTCAAACCTATGAACTCACTCTGCCTCCTACTAAGAAAAATAAGTCTATAGCTCTCAAATCTAGTAAAGAAAAGGCTTATAATGATTCTAGTGAGGAATCCATGGGAGATGAAGATATTGCCATTTTGGTAAAGAACTTTAGGAAAATGTTTAGAAGGAGGAAACCAAGGAGTGAAAATGAGAGGTATAATAAATCCAAGGGGAGTTCTAGTGGTAGATATCAAAAGCCAAGAATCAAATCTGAATCTAGGGAGTCCAAACATCCTAAGGACTCTAGGTTGCAAAAACTTCAACAAATCAGATGTCATGAGTGTCAGGGTTTTGGTCATATTAGGTCGGAGTGTCCCACATTTAAGAAGCTTCAAGGGAAAGCCATGAATGCCACTCTTTCTGATGAGAGTGCATCTGATAGGGATAGTGAGGACTCCAAAACAGAGGAAAGTCAAAACTACATGGCTTTCACCTCTATTGTTGGGAGTGGTGACTCTAGCAACTATGAAGACTTTCCACCAAGTGAGAATGCAATTGGTTCTCATGATGAGTCTGATGATGATGAGGAAAGCATTCAAGATGCTTATGATAAATTGTTTAGGGAATGCTTAAAAGCAAAGAAACAATTAAAATCCAATCTCAAAAGGCTAAATGAGGTAGAGCACAAGAAAGAAGATCTTCAAGCAAAATTTGAAGAGTCTACTTCTCGTCTAGGTGAACACATGTTGAAGATTGAATCCCTAGAATCTAAGAATAAGTCTCTTAAGGAAGAGCTTGAAAGAACTAAAATTCAACTCCAGAAGTTTTCTATAGGTTCAGCAATTGTGGACAATATGCTAGGGATGAGTCAATTAGGAACTGATAAAAGTGGTTTAGGATACAAGGAAGTCTCAAATGATACTCCATCTTCTTCTAAGACCCAAGTTGTGAATACCAAAGGAAAGAATAGGTCCAATCCTTCCAAGGGTAAGACAAACCAAGGTAGAAATCGTGGTCAAAAGTCTAATTGGTCAAAACCTAGGGGTGTTCCAACCAAGAGTTCCCAATCTCAGAATTTTATTCCTATTTGTCATTATTGTGGTATTTCTGGACATATCAGACCAAATTGTTGGGATTTGAACCAAAACTCTAGGAGATCCTCACCTAGAAAACCTCAAGAGAATTTGTCTAAACAAGTGAAAGAACTTTCAAATCAAACAAAGCTCTTAAGTCAACAATTAGCTTCAATGACCAAGAAAACCACTAAGCCTAAGCAAATCTGGGTTAAAAGAAGTGAATTAACTTGTCATGTAGTTCATGTTGCTTTGAAGGCTAGAAATAGTCTTATGTGGTATCTTGATAGTGCTTGCTCTCGTCACATGTGTGGTGACAAATCTTTGTTTAAATCTTTTGAGGATTATTCTTGTGGCACTGTTACTTTTGGTGATGGAAGCAAAGCACCTATTGTAGGTAAGGGTGTTATTGAAATTTCTGGTATGCCTACTTTGAGTGAAGTACTATTTGTTGATGGCTTGAAAGCTAACTTGATTAGTATAAGTCAATTGTGTGACTCAAACATGGAAGTTAAATTTGCTAAACATATGTGCTCTGTGTTTGATGCAAATGGTGTGTGTGTGCTTCAAGGAGAAAGAACTCCGGATAATTGTTATGGTGTGATTCCTAATTCTAATGCTGTGTGTAACTCTTCCAAAGTTGATATGCATGAATTGTGGCATCAAAGACTTGGTCACTTGAATTTTAAAAACATGAATGAATTGTCCAAGCATGATTTTGTTAGAGATCTGCCTAAGCTTGCCAAAGTAGAACCAAATGTGTGTGGGCCATGTCAGTTGGGAAAACAAACTAGATCTAGTCACAAAAAGATCACTGAGTGTTTAACCCACAAACCTCTTGAATTGTTGCATATGGATCTTATGGGTCCCTCTAGGACTGAAAGTCTTGGTGGTAGGAGGTACATTTTGGTTATTGTTGATGATTTCTCCAGATTTACTTGGATTGAGCTATTAAGAGAAAAATCTGAAGCAAGTGAGTTGATTAAGTCTTTGTGTCGAAGACTCTCAAATGAAAAAAGAGTCTAAGGTTGTTAGAATGAGGAGTGACCATGGGAAAGAGTTTGAGAACTCAATCCTTGAAAACTATTGTCTTGAAGAGGGAATTCATCGTGAGTTTTCTGCTCCTATTACTCCACAGCAAAATGGAGTAGTTGAGAGGAAAAACAGGGTTCTTCAAGAGATGGCAAGAGTCATGATACATGCCAAGGGTGTGGCCATGTATTTCTGGGGAGAAGCTATTAACACAGCTTGCCATGTGATAAATAGGGTGTATTTAAGGCCTGGGAGTACTGAGACTCCTTATGAAATTTGGTATGGTAAAAAGCCCACTGTAAAATACTTTCGTGTTTTTGGAAGTAAATGTTTTATTTTGAGAGATAGGGAGAATTTGGCTAAGTTTGATACCAAGAGTGATGAAGGAATCTTCCTAGGTTACTCTAAGAATAGCAGGGCTTACCGTGTGTATAACTTACGTACACACACTGTCATGGAATCCATAAATGTGGTTGTGGATGAAGGGATTGAGAAGTCTCAAGTTGAGGGGGAGACTAGTCTAGAAGTAGGGGAAAATGACTTGTCTGTTGAAAGTCAAAATCCAGAGTCATCTTCTTCAACTTCTGAAGAGGGTCCTTCTTTAACTCCAGGTCCTACAAAAGAACCTTCCTCTAGAGTGAAATTGAATCATCCCAAAGAGTTGTTGATTGGTGATTTGAATAAAGGGATGAGACTTCGTAGGAAAGTCCTAAATCAGATGTCATTTGCATCCTATGTCTCAACTTTTGAACCTAAGAAGGTAGAAGAAGCACTTACTGATGAGTGTTGGACTAATGCCATGCATGAAGAATTAAATCAATTCATTAGGAATGATGTGTGGTATCTTGTTCCTAGACCTGAAAATTATAATGTTATTGGAACCAAATGGATTTTCAAGAACAAGTCAAATGAACATGGCACTGTAGTGAGAAATAAGGCTAGGTTGGTTGCACAAGGATATACTCAAGTTGAGGGTATTGATTTTGATGAAACATTTGCCCCTGTAGCTAGACTTGAATCTATAAGAATTTTACTTGCTGTAGCTTGCCACTTGGGTTTTAAATTGCATCAAATGGATGTAAAAAGTGCTTTTCTGAATGGGATACTTAATGAAGAAGTATATGTTGAACAACCTAAGGGGTTTGTAGATCCAAAGTTCCCACATCATGTGTTTAGGCTTAAGAAAGCCTTGTATGGGTTGAAACAAGCTCCTAGAGCTTGATATGAGAGACTTACTGCTTATCTCTTAGATCACAAGTTCACAAGAGGAGGAGTTGATAGAACCTTGTTCATTAGAAAGGATAAGAGCAGTTTCACTGTTGCTCAAATTTATGTGGATGACATTGTTTTTGGTTCTCCAATTGACTCTCTTGCTTTAAGTTTTGCCAAAGCTATGCAACATGAATTTGAGATAAGTATGGTTGGAGAATTGAATTTTTTCTTAGGTCTCCAGATTTCTCAATCTATAGATGGGATTTTCATATCTCAATCTAAGTATGCTAAAGACCTTGTGAAAAGATTTGGGTTGGACAGCAAGAAACACACTAGAACCCCTATGAGCACTACCTTGAAACTTGATTCTGACTTAACTGGAAAGAGTGTAGATAACACTCTTTATAGAAGCATGATAGGTAGTCTTTTGTATCTTACAGCTAGTAGGCCTGATATTGCCTTTAGTGTAGGTGTGTGTGCTAGGTTCCAAGCAAATCCTAGAGAGTCCCACTTGTCTGCCGTCAAACGTGTCATACGATATGTTAACGGTACTGTTGATCATGGTATATGGTTCTCTAGAGACACTTCTGCAATTCTAGCAGGCTATTCTGATGCCGACTGGGCTGGAAATGCAGATGATAGGAAGAGCACAACTGGAGGTTGTTTTTATGTTGGGAACAATCTTGTGGCTTGGATGAGCAAGAAGCAAAACTCTATATCCTTGTCTACAGCTAAAGCGGAGTATATAGCCGCTGGGAGTGGTTGCACTCAATTGCTTTGGATGAAGCAAATGTTGAGTGATTATGAAATTGAACAGGGAACTATTGTCTTGTATTGTGATAATACAAGTGCTATTAATATTTCCAAAAACCCTGTTCAGCACTCTCGAACCAAGCACATTGATATACGACATCATTTTATTCGAGAGTTGGTAGAAGATCATGTGATATCTCTTGAACACATCCCATCTGAAAATCAATTAGCTGACCTCTTTACCAAACCTTTAGATGCTCTTAGGTTTGAGTTTCTTAAGAAAGCTATTGGTGTTGGTCCTCTTCATTAAGAAGGACTTTGTAGCATGCTTTAGGGTGTCTCATGCATATTTCTTTTCTTTAGCATGCTTATTTGTTTTTGATATTTTGTATTTTGTTTTTGTATTTGTTTTCTTTCGTATTTTTTTCTGTTTTTGTATGAGTTCTTGTCTTGACATGTGTCATCTATAGGCTAAGTATAAGGTTTTGAAAATATATATCTTTTGATTATCTTTTGAGAACCTAAAAACTCTTCAAAGATGATTTGTCAAATGTGGTTTCAACAGTTTCTAATAATCTCACAATCATCTTGCTAAACTCTATTTGTGGGTTATATATCACATACACATCCAAATACAATTGAGGAAGCTTATTTTTTATTTTCGGTGTTGTGTGGATAGGCAATCCTGAGTTTACTCTTGTCTATCTTAAGTTGAAAAGACCCTAGCATTTGATCTTGTGTTTACAAAGAGATTTCTCCCTCTTGTTTAAAAAGAAAAAGTTATATGAAAAGAACTCTGGGATGAAATGTAAACCCCAGCAAAATTGAGTTCAAAAAGAAAGAGAATCACAAGGAATATAACCATGGCATAAACTGTAAACTCAGATATTCTAATGAACACTACTCTTTGTGCAAAAAGAATTGTAAGAAACAGGGGGAGAAAATTTCAAAATCTTGAGGCTTAGGTCATGAAAGGGCTCTTTTCAATGTTGTGAGAGACTTGGGTAATATTGGATTTCTTGATAAATGGTCAACTCCTCTTCACCAAGCTCTCATATAGGCAAAACTTGTTGTATTTGGTTTTGCACATGCACACAAACACAATTGGAAATTTGGTTGAGTTGTTGTGTAAATATTTGGGAGTTTTGAAGTTAAATTTGTTCAAATCTGATTTTTAGAGTAAAATGGTTCTCAAAATATGTCAAAATTTGAATTTTCAAGAGTTTATACTTGATTTATAGGTGTATGTATGTCTTGCATGTTTTTACATATGTTTGGAGTGTTTGTGGTTGAAAAGAGATGAGTTTTCTTGCTGAAATCTGGAAATTTTTCTGAACTTTTGATGAACGTTCGAACGGCCTATCGAACGTTGAACAAACGTTGGTCGTTTCCTCAAACGTTCAGCGAACGCTTGTCGAACGTTGCCTTCAAAACAAATCATGTGTTTAACGTTCACCCCGTGTTCGCCGAACGTTCGAACGTTCATTTAAAAATCGGTTTTTAAAAAGGTCGCGTGCGAAAAGGCATTAGGTTTTTTTTGGAGCGTTCGAAACGTTAGTCGTTCAAACGTCTGGCGATTTTAGGGCTTCTGATTTTCAGTGCCATCTCTCTTCGATTCGTGCTTTCCAATTGTGATCCAAGGTTAGTTTTTTAGTTTTCGTTAATTATTTTCTCTTTTCTCTCACTGTTCATCATTTTCTAGGGTTTTCTAGGGTTTTTTGCGTGAAATCCTTGATTTCTTCGTGGTTTATGGTTTATCCTTGTTCAAATCAGTTTTAAAAGGTTGTATTCTTGTTTTATTGTTGATTTCGAGTCATTATTTGGCATTTTTTGTTGAAGTTGACGATTTCAGTAAAAATCCCCAAATCTAGGTTCGTGTGTCTTCAACGTTTGCCAAACGTTCGAACGATGATCGAACGTTTGAATTTTTTTTTGCTTTGAAACATTGTTTTCTCTCATGCATTTTTTTTTCTTAGCATATAGTTTCATTCCTTGTTATTCCATGTTACCTTATTCTAACATGTGCTTATTGTGTTGTTTTTTTTATTGTTTTTTTCTTTGTTCTATTCCTTCCCAGATGCCTAGGAAGAAATCTCTGGGTACCAAAACTTCCAATAAGAAACCTAGGTATGATGAGTCCTTGTTTATAGACAAGAAAGCTGGTAAAAACTTTGAAGAGTATTTCTGTGATAGGTCTGTCATCCTAGAAAGAGAGGTTAAGTTTACTACCCTTCCTGATGAGGTTACGGATTGCTTTAAAGATAGGGGTTGGGATTCAATGTTTGGAAATTTTGTCCTTCCGTCTGTAGAGCTTGTTAGAGAATTCTACTCCAACATCCATGATGTTGATTTTGAAAATTCAGAATTCTCTACTTTTCTTCGTGGTACTCCTTTCCGTGTTGGCCCTGATGTTCTTGCCACAGTGTTTGGTCTTCCTAGGGTCCCGGAACCTCAGTTTCCTTACCCTCCTCCCACACCTGATTTTCAAAATGAGGTTGTGGATACTCTTCTTCATCTTGGAAGAGGAAATTGGGTTTTTCGGGGTGGTGCCTTATCTGTGAAATATTTTACGGCTGAAACCATTGTGACTTTTCGTATTCAAAGTCACAATTTGTTTCCCGTAACCCATAAATCATCTGTCCCTTTTGATAAATGCTTGTTTTTATATGCTTTGAAGAAGAAACATTCCATTGACTTGCCTTCGGTTATTTGCTCCAAAATCCTTGATATCTTCTTCAATTCCAAGAAGACGTATGGTCTTCCTTACGGGTGCTTAATTGCCCGTCTTATTCGTGCCTTGAATGTTGTTTTTCCCCCCTTAGAGCTGTGTAAGGCTTCAAACCCTATCACTGAATCCACTCTTAAGCAGAGTCGTGCCCATTTGTCTTCCACTCCGGCTCCAAATCCGGATGATCCTGCTGAGGCACACCCTCCAGCTTCTTTGCATGAGGAACTAGTGTCCCTCAGAGCGCAAAATACCGAGATTCTATCTTATTTGCAGAGGCACCATAAAGACATGGTTCTTCGGTTTGAGCGGCTTGAGCTTCAACAATCCACTTTGCAAGCGTCGTTTGGCAAACTCGAGTCTGCCTTGGAAGATTATTTCACTCAAGTGGATGATACAGAAGAAGTTCCTGCTACTGAGGCTCCGGGTACGAGTGGAGGTGGTGGCAGTGGCGTGGGTGATGGTGCTGGGCCATCTCATTCTTAGTGTATTCCCTTTGTCTTCCTGTGACAAAAAGGGGGAGAAGTGTAGTCTTAGTTTTCTGTGGTTGTTGAATGGGAGCTGTTGAAGTTGTATAAACTTGGATGTTGATATCTTTATGTGTTGTTCATCATGAATATATTTTGATGTATTTTGTGTTGAATATTATGGTTGGTTGTTCATGAATGTTCCAATGTACAAAGCTCAAAGAAAATGAATGAGAAAGTTGTTTTTTGTGTAAATTTTGAGCTCATTCAATTATTTCTGGTTAGTTGTTCTATTACCCTTGCTTTTCACTTGGTATTTTCAATTTTTGATGTTTCAGGTACAGGTGAATAAATTTGGGGTTAATAGATTTAGGGGGAGGTCATGTCCAATTTTTTTTATTTCTTCTTGTTCAAATTGTTGCTTGGTGGTTCACAACAATTCAAATAAGTCTTGTTAATTTTGTCACGGAATAGCCAAAGGGGGAGTTTGTAAGGATTATTGTGTTTTGGCTTTATTCCGTGTCAAAAAGGTCTTTTAAATATGGTCAATGTATTTAGGATAGGTTATAGGTGTTACGGTCCAAACGGGGTTTTGATCGGTGTCAAATTGAAAATGTTACGACCAACGTTCGCTGAACGTTCGCCGAACGTTCGACCGGTGGTGACACACAGAGGAACTCGAGAGCAACGTTCGCTGAACGTTCGACCGGTGACGACACACAGAGAAACCCGAGAGCAGCGTGAGCTGAGCGTTCGCTGAACGTTCGACCGGTGACGACACACAGAGAAACCCGAGAGCAGCGTGAGCTGAACGTTCGCTGAATGTTCGACCGGTGGTGTTTCTCAGAGAATCTGAAGAGCAGCGTTCGCTGAGCGTTAGATGTCCGTTCGACCGATGAAGTTCCACAGAGAAACCCGAGAGCAGCGTTCACCTCTCGTTTTCTGTCCGTTCGAACGAGAAGAAGAAAAGTGAGTTTTATATCGAACGTTCGAACCGCGTTCGCTAAACGTTCGAACGTTCGTGAACAAATTTCTTTTATAGAAATCCGATCTTTTCTGATTTGTTTCCTTTTCGTTCCTTTCCTTCTCCTAACCTATTTAAGGAGTGTCTAGCCTATTGTGAGGGTTACCCAATACGTTTTTGAGAACCCTAAAAACGTGTGCAAGAGAGAGAGATCTTCTTCCTCTTTCCTCTTCTTCTTTGAGCCATCAAAACCAGTCTTCTTCTTTCTTTTCTACCTTGGAGTTCCGGGTTGAAGAGTTTGCTCGTGGGAGTTCCTACGGTTGCTGAGCGAGTTCGTTCGGCACTTCACTAAGGAGATATTCAGAGTTCTGAATCGTTGCAAGGATGCAAATCTGAAGAGTTCTTCAAATATTTACATTGTGAGTCAGAGTCATTGTTGGGTCGTCTGAACCACTATTGTAAGTCTTCTTATAGTGATTTTCAAAGGTGGCACCTCGTAGCCCGGAGGGTTTTTCTCTTTGAGAGTTCTCTTAGAGTTTTCCCTTCGTCACCAAATTGCTTGTGTTGTCTCTTCTCTACTTTGCAATTGTGTGTGATGAATTGATATTTGTTCAGACTTGTGCATGCCTATTAATTAAGAACTTGTTTTTAATTGATAGATTTTTTATTCCGCAATCGGTTTCACCTATTCACCCCCCTCTAGGTGATTTAGAGTCTAAACTGTGTTTTTCAAGTATAACCCTACATACATTAGATTCCTTGTATCAAATGCAGCCGCTGGGTCTATCATTGGAAAAGGTGGCTCAACCATTGAAGATTTTCAGTTACAATCAAGAGCACGAATTCAATTGTCACGTAATAATGAATTTTTTTCTAAGAACATCAGATAGGATAATCATTATGTTTGTTGTGTACTCTACAAATTTGTTGTGGCCGCTTCTAGATTTATGTTTGTTTTTTATTGCATATGAAATATATTTTTGGTTATTCCTCTTGGATAATAAGAATCTTTTGTCGTTCAACCCCCTTCAGGATTTCATCAGGCCCATATGGCTGTAGCCATTCAAATGATGGCAGCTAGGGCATAGCATTCATTTTCTTTCATCATCCTATGTTCTTAACATTCACGTGTTGGATTCTTAGTTTGTTTTTCTCTTTGTCATGTAGTTTAAAAACTCCCTTGGCGACTACTTGATTATAGCCATTTCGATTTATGTTTTAAAATTTAATGTGTGTTTTAAATTCCTTGAAAATAAATTAGGATATTGTCATTGCAATCGCAATCCCTGGAGTAACTACTTCAATTATAATTAGACTAGGGAGCTACACGCGCTACGCGTGTAGAAAACGTGGCCCACTTTGATAAACAACCCAAGGTAGTTAGTTTAAAATAGTAGGGGATTGTTTTGTTTGGGAAAGGCAATATTTGGAAAAAGAAAAGGGGGGCCAAAATCTAGAGGGAATATTCCCCCTCTTTTTCTTTATTAATAATATAGATATATTATATTGGTACATAGGCCAACCACGTGCGAAGCACGTGGAGGGCAAAACTAATAATATAAAAAAGTACAAAAACATAGAGAGAGGTCATAAGAAAAAGTGTACTTTTTTAATAAGAAAAAAATATTTTTTTGTTCAATATAAAAATTTTGACAATATACTTGTGTTGGACGAAATATTGATTTGGCTAATAATTGAGAATGAGAATACAAATATTTAATTTAAATTATGGGTTACATTTTGATAATTAGAAATTAATGACATTTCATTAAAATAATCGAGAATCAGTCTCTCTTAAAAATAACGAAAAATTCAAATATTATCTATTTTTAAAAAATTATTGATTACAAATAAATTATTTTGACGTGGGACCCAAAAGGGCCATTTGAGAAAAAGGGCTTGTCCATGTAGAGGAGAGAGAGTATAGGGTTTCACACAAATAAATTAGTTAAAGATGTATTTTAATTAAGTTTAAGATAACGAAAAATCCAAATATTATCTATTTTTAAAATTTATTGATTGTAAATAAATTATTTTGATGTGGAGCCCAAAAGAGCCATTGGGAAAAGGGGGGCTTAATTGTCCACATGAAGGAGAGAGTTTTATTAAATTATTTTGACATGGGTCCAAAAGGCCATTGGAGAGAGAGAGAGAGAGAGGGGGGGGCGGGGTCGGGGGGCTTGTCCACGTGGAAGAGAGAGAGTACGAGGTTCGAAGACTCTGCTTATATATATATGATTCGATAAAGTCAAATATAAATAGTAAAAAATAAAGAAATATACAAAATTACAGAAAACAACATTAATTTTCTATGATAAAATAAATAACTTTGGCTATTAGAGAAAAAGTAAGGACAAAATATTGAAATTGTTTCAAAAAATATCAATAAACATAAGATAATATGAAAATAACAAAAGATATAAAACAAATTAAAGAACAAAAATACTTATTAAGAACAACATCAAATGTAAGATACCCTAAAGAAAGAAAATTGACGCACAAAGGCAGAAAAATGACACATGACAAAAGCAAAAAAAAAGGTCAATATAAAGCTTTAGACCAAATAAGAATAATAAACATACTAAAGTAGACTTAAAGGGGGATGTGAACTAAATATCCCAAAAAAAACCAGGATCATAATAAACAAGGTATGATAGTTAAAAGGAAAAATTTTAAATAAGATTTATGAAAAAAAGTATAAAATAAAATAGATATCAAGAAATTAAGCAAAGGAAATCAAATAAAAAACGAACATGGAATATGAAAATACGAAAACTGGCGCAAAAATAGATCACTGAAACTTAGCGCAAATCCAATCATATCAATTATAGAGATGAAAATAAACAATAAAAAGCAATGGGGAACGAATCACTGGACTTTTGTGGCCAGGATTGAGGTCTTCTTTCTTCAAAGTTCAAGTGAATATATCGTCCCACTATGAAAACAATGTTCATGAATAAAATCAAGTGTGGTAAAATCTGTTCCAGTCATACTTTATAAAACAATCATTTGTTTTTAAATATTTTTAATATTATGAATAATTTTTAATTATTTAAAAACGTAACTTAATCTATATCAAAAGCTATCACTTGTTTATGAACAAATAGAAAAAAGATACAAATATATGCAAAAATGAGAAATAAAAATCCTTAAAGAAATAAAACCTAGAAGGAAAAAAACAAATAAGAATCAAATCAAATAAAAAATAAAATTAATTCAGGCTGAAGTTTAAATTAAAGAAGAATTAAAAAAAAACTTACCAAAAAGAATAAAACAATATAAATAAAATCTAAAATGAAACTATATAATGATAATCAATAATAATAATAATAAAAGGCAAAAAATATTAAATAGCAATAAAATAAATAAAAATAATTAAACTACCCAAAAAAAAGTACGAAGAAATTTAGTAAATGAAATCTCTTGAAAAAACATAAAAAAGTTAAGACAGGTAAAATACTAGATGATCAACAAGAAAATTATCTCCATAATAAGATGTGCAGAGATGGCAAAGAATAAAAAACCATGACTACAAAATGCAAAGAAATAAAAGGAAATCGATTTAAGAAAATAAACGGAAAAAAAAAACCAAATAAAAACATACAGATATAGTACCACCTCATCACGAAAAAGGATACCAATTTTCTATAATTCAGCAAAAAGCTTAAATTATTTCAGTTAACTAGAAAGGCCCTCTCCCATTGACAGAGCCTCTGGGTGACCATGTGGTCCTTTACTGGATTATCCAATTCAAGTTCAGTATGGTTTAATTTTTGTTTCTACTTTGGTTTGGTTCAGCTTTCAATTTTGTTTAACATAATTCATTTTGCCTTTGTTTGACGCAAAAAATAACTAAATAAATAAATCAACCCCACTCGCCCCCCCCCAAACCGGGTTAATGGTCTTAACTTTTCACCTCTCTCCACCTTCTCCCTTTAACTTTGACCTGTGTTATACAGAATCAACTTGCAAGCCTCTAAAAGTAAATCCACTCCAACTCTATAAGCACTTCCTAATTTCTTATAGAATTTGTAGTTGTACAAAAACTCTCCATTATTTCTCTTTCATCATAAAAAGTACAAACAAAGCCTTAAAGATTTAATAATTTGTTACTCATCATAAAACTGGAGTTTTTCATTATCTTCAAATCAAAACCTTCAGGATTTGAGAAAAAATTATCAGAAGATCTTCACTTTCAGTTTACTTTTCCTTTATAAAGTAATTGTGCCTTTCCATTGTCATTACACCCTACTCGTACCAGCTCAACAAACAATCTTGACCTCCAATACTTTTGAACTCCGCATTGGCTAGTACAATTGTTCTTCTTAAATATACAATTTAAATCTTCAAATTCAACAAACTTTTTAAGCCAATCCTTGGAACTGCCAAACATTGGAGATTATCTTGATTTTTTCCCAACTTTTTTGGACTCCATGTTTGTTAGTTCAACTTGTTGTGCCTGTAGTTTCCAACTTAAATCTTCAAATAAAGCAAACCATGTAAAAAGCCTTCTACTGCATCTCCTCCAGGTTTCACTTGAATAACTTCAATAAGATTTTATTATACATTTTCAACAAACATTTCAAATACACATAACATCATGACTCAAGTACGAAATGAATTACCTTTGGAATCTTGTAAACAGGTCCCATCCTAGTTTAACTTTGAAATCTCAAATGGGAATTAACCTACTTTGAGATTTATACCTTGAACACAACTTTATATATTTCAAGATGATTAAAGAGTTGGAACTGAAAAATAATCTAAAATTTTATGAGCGATAGGAGAGTTAATGAATAGTGGGGAAAGGAATGAGAAAAGCTTAAATAGATGTGAGGAAGCAAGACAGGTATAAAGATAGGCAAAGAGGCTGAATTCAGAAAGGAGAAAACTAGAGAAACTTGCTTTGATGATACTTGAGAAACAGAGTTTTAGAATCTCCCTTGGGTCAAGATGGTGAGTCAGGAGAATCAAATGGAAAAAAAAAACAGAGATGGAACTGAAGGCAGGAGGTAGTGAATGTGTGACTGAAATATTGGAAGTGTGGAACTAGCATGAATAAAGGGAGGGGAGGAGGTGGCCAAAGAAAGTATATATAGAAGCATCCTATGTTAGCAAACTAATAACCATTCACATTATATGATCAATTTTCTCTATGACCTTGACTGGGCCCAGCTGCAACAAAAATACTTTTGAACACCAGAAGCCATGATAAAGTATCATAGGGAAAGCTTGTTGTTCAGATGCTGGTTAAAAAAAAAGGGAATCAGGCGATCAAACATATGTCACTTATCATTCTATTCGAATACAAAAAGAAGTGTCCAATTAATTGTAATGAGTAATTAAAAAAAAGGGAGAATGGAATATTAGTGTTAAGTTTGCTACCTAGAGACGTTCTAAACAATTAGACAAAGGCTACCATACATGGTAAGTTTTCCTACAAGTAACAAAAAAGAAATGGAAAATAACCTATGAACCAGAATATAGCTGAAACTAAAAATAAACACACTGGTCTTAGCTTTAGCCATCTTGGATAGGGTAGACCATGGCATGGTCCATTAAGAGTTTACACATGTTCAGGCTCACTCATCTAACTGGAATCCTATGGTTGGCTTACCTGGGTCATAGAACACTATGTTATTGAGCCAATTCAGGCCCAAAGCTATAATAACCATAAATTCAAATCCAAGCCTTTAAATGAAAAAGAAACAAATATGACTAAATAAGATTATATTTTTGGAAAATTCCAGCAACCAATTGGCTTTGTGGAAGCTACAAGTTTGGGTTCCATTTGATATATACTGTGCAGAAATGCATGTATATTAACCTTACATAACCACAACTAACATGGGTTTAAATTAGTTATCCCAACCCAGGTCCAGCTTGTTAGGCTAAAAAGGCTACCTTGGACCCTGTATTTTGCTTAAAGCTTGCCTAATTAAGCCACAGTCACACCATATCTAGCTACACTCATACTCGAGCAAACCAAGCTAGCAGGATTCACTAATATCCCCATTAGAACATTGTTTAATCAAATAACTCAATCCCTTCCTACCGAGCTTTTCTCTCATTTTTATAAGCATTGATAGTGAAATAGAGTATATGCTTGACATAATATTTAGTGTGTATGTGTGTCTGTGTGCTGAATGGAAGGTTTAACCTTTTTAACAATTTGGCATAAACAAAATACTTGTAAAGAAAAACGAGAAGAAATAGTTGTGTAAGAACAAAATCATAAAAAGACAAATCTAAATAAGAAGAAAGTGCAACCAGGTAAAAAAACTTAAAACCTAATGAAATTACAACATTAAGAAATCATTTAATGAAATCAAAAAAAAATATTATCAACAAAAATAAGAGAATATGGAAATAAAAAATTGAACATAGAATGACACAAGATATAAAACAAAATAGGAAGCCTAGCAAGGAATAAAGAGAAAATTTTGTTATAGAGAACAGACACGACCATCACTCATCTCCAATGTATAACTCCTTTTCTTTAATTACACACAATCATCCATATATTTTTCCACGGCTCCCGTCTTTCTTGAAAACAAGAATTTGGAATTCAGTGAGCCCTCCTTCTCTCTATGTCTCAGGCACAAATACAAACTTCTCCCTTCCTTCTTAGAGACATGAAATTGTGTCTGGTTTAAGCAACTCAAGTTGAACCCATGCGCCATAAATGTATCAATGGAATCTATTTAATTTTAAGCACAAAACCAATTGGAACCATTTATTTTGACACATTTCCAGTCGCAGTTTCAAAAAACTAAAAACAAAATTAGTTCAGTTTGGTTTAGAGATTAGAATTTGGTTAAACCAACCTGAACCAAATCAATCCAGGTATTACAATACACCTAACGCTCCCGCTACGAAGCATATTTGCAGCCACAAGTCTCATTAACAAATTTTTTAGTAGTCTCAAGAGTGCCTTGAATAAGACTTTTAGTCATGAAATCTTTCTTTGATGAACTCTCAGATATTTCAGTTTAGTAACATTTTGCTTGCAATACATACAATACTATAGAAAGGAACAGCCTTTACAACAACACCATGGAATAAATGAAGAACCAAACAAGTAACAAGGTGCCCATAACATGCTAATTTACGGTTTGAAGTTCATCCTTTTCAAAACCAATCAACAGCTTTGCTTTTGATAACACCATCAATTCCTCTGAACCAAGCCCTTCCCAGCTCATGGCATTCCATTGACTGTTGGACTACCATTCCGGCTGAAACTCATTCTGGTAAGCACAAAACCTAAGTTCCAAAGAAATCAAAGATGGTCTTGTGTTGTGCAACACAAAAAAAAAATCTTATGGTAGGATATTGTTTAGAGATATGAATGATTACAACAGGCTCATCCTCCGCAAAAAACTTGTAGAGCTCCAATTTACTCCTCTTGAAAGAAAGGATGGAACAGAAACTATGATGACTGTAACAATAATGGACTATCAATTTGAGTGGGAATGTGCATATCAATTCTGGAAGTAAAACAAAAGCTATATAACTACATTGGGGTGGAAGAGAATCGTAAAATCATTACAGGATAAGAGTTGAAGATGAAATTGCCTTTACAGACTCCTTTGTAGCCACAGGGATATAGGCACCATATTATGAGTTTTAGGAAAATTGGATTTGGGTGTTTAATGTGGATGTTAAAATTGAAGATGATGAGGATGATAGTGAGAATGATGGAAAGAGACCTCATGGAAGCAATAATAATTATCTTCAGGTAGCTAAAAATAAAATTATTAGGGCCTTGAAATTAAGAGAATGGCTTAGTCACTCAAAATGATTTAGAATTGATTGATCTTATTTTTCTATTATTTATAAAGTTATTATTGGATTTCTTTGGCTATTATTGTTTCAAAGTTCAAACATGATGAAGGAGAAATTTAAGGAACAAAGAAATCATCAAGGACTTCATGTCGCTATGTGTAGCAGAAATCATTAAGACTCACTCATCTAATTGGAATTTTTTGTTGGGCTTTACCAGCCCATAGAACCCCCCTGTTATTGGGTAAATTCAGTCCCAAGAGTAAAAAATGCCAAACTATAATAACCCATAAAATTTAAATCCAAGCCTGTAAACAAAAAAGAAACGCATCTAAGCAAATAAAGATATGTTTTAAAAGGATTCCAGCATCCAATTGGCTTTGTAGAAGCTATAGGTCTAGGTCCCATTTGATATATATTGTACACAACACACACACAACACGTATATTAACCTTACATAACCAAAATTAACAGGGGTTTAATTTGTTTGAACCCACCGTAGCCCAAGTCAAGCTTGTTAGGATATAAAAGAAAAACTACATTGGTTCACATATTCAGCTTAAGATTTGCCTTATTAATCCCCTGTAACAATAATATCTAACTACCCTCAAAAGAAGTCCATGGTACCTAGCCCGATGAACATCCACATTTTCACCACTCTTTCATCAAATAACTCAATCACTTCCTACCGAGCCTCTCTCTCATTTTGCCAATAAACATTGATGGTGAAATACAACATATGCTTGAGGAGGGTCGGATGTGCACAGCCTACCCCGCAAGCAAAGAGGTTGCTTCCTATGACTAGAACCCACGACCTATATATATATATATGCAAAATATTAGGTTTGATCTTCTAGTTTGCTTGTGAGTAGGCAAATCTAGCTAGCTGGCCTCATCAATAATCCTACAAAAAAGGGACTCAAATTTCGCAGATGCACTAATGCAACAAACAGGATTTGCAAATTTCACCAAGAGCTACCTCAGGAATGCCTTATTCTCTAGTTCTAAATTGGATCATTCTACTTTTTCTCTCGATCTTCTTATGGTTTCAATAATGGGGTTCCCCAATTCCACCATTCCCTTCATTCTAATGGGAAATGTCTTAAACAGGTTTTTTGGGAAAGCAAAAGAATGTACTTGATTAAAGTATTCAATCTTGGATCAGACAACGCATTCACATGAAAATTGTTGTTTGTGGATCATAAAATCGTTTCAATCAAGGCAGTAAAAGAGAAGATCCTGTTAGCAAAGTATTTATAATAAAATGATCTTAGCTGGTGTTGGGTTTAAAAGTTGATTTGAGTAAAAGTTGCATTACAAGCATCCACGTAAACCTTAATTTGATAGGGTCCTCCCGTAAAACTTTGGATTCCAGAATCAATAGGTTTCCTTTAATGGACCAATGCCACCTCCTGCACAGCTTGTTTCTGGCAGCTGGGAGCATTCATGGAATAAATGGATTGAAATTGATATGGAGGGGACTTGCACCTCTACAGAGCATCCTTGCACTCCCCTAGTCAATCTGCAAGCTTGTATGATTCCCCAATTCATTATGTAAGGACTTTTAAACAGAGGAAAGAGTAAAAAAGCATAATTGGGAGAAATTAAGTGAGGATTGCTAGGAGAAAAACAAGGAATAGGACATAGGAGACAAAAGTTTAGAATTTAGAAATTATGCATTCAGTGACAGAAAGCAAATATTTAGTCCCCCAAAACTAATAGCTCTAGCATATGTGGGACAACCACAAAAGAATATTTTCATTAACCTCAAGTGTTACCCCTCGTATCCAACTTAAAATAGAGGATATATCCCATATTAGCACTTATTGTGGAACATGGTTTACTGGTCCAGATCAGGATCGCCTAGTCCCGGTCCGGGACAGGTTCTTTAATAGGGAAGGTTGGGGTCAACAATTGGAATTTTGCAGGAAGTCCAATCACTGAATAAATAAATAAAAAAGAAAAGAAATGTAAGAGAGAGAAAGAGAGAAGGGGGAGAGGAGAGAGGGAGACAATCTACTGAATAAAAGAGAGAGAGAGAGAGGGTCAATTGGACATTGGATTTTTGCAGGCTTTGCACAAGTCCATAAACATGATCACTCATGTTTATGGATTGAGAAAGCCCCTGTTTTCCTAAACGAGATTGTCTATAGGGACTTTATTGGTGGGTCAAATGTAAGAATTGTCAAATAATATATCAAGATGCACTTTTCATACCAAAAAAAAAAAAAAGGCTTTGCACAAGTCCAATCGATTGAATAAGAGAGAGAAAGAAAGAAGGGGAGAAGAGAGAGAGGGGGTGCGTTTTTTTTTGTCAACTCCGTACGCCGGTTCGATCTGGTTTGTACCGGAAACCGGACCAGACCAGACCGGTCCAGTACCCTGTCCCGGTACATTAAACCTTGTTGTGGAATCACATCCATTGGTTTAACTTTTTGATGCAAAACAAGGTGTCAAACGTATCTTTCAAACAGTTTTTAACCTAGAATGCACCACTCCAATGGGATCCAAGAATTCCCTGACATGAGGTCCAGCAAACAAGGAACAAAACCCAAGAGATACATTTTCTTGCCCTAAGCTTATCAAGAATTGGAAGCAATTACTGGCTCTTGAACAGACTTATATTGGCACCAAACTGCTTTCTCAACCTTGTTGCCCTCAGACTACCTGTCAGTGCAAAGTAAGTCAAGATAGATGACTTTCCTTCACCATCTTTAGGTGGCCTGCAGTAAAATGTGCCAGTTCATAAGGATCTAAGACTTGGATGATATTGCCTGCCTAACATCACAAACCTCTTTGCTCAACTGAAATGGGTCTTCAAGGAACCTTTTTATATGATCTTGACCCTCATTTTAAAAAGGAATTTCACCGAAAAGTCATTTCCCTCCTGCATTTGCAGCACACCTGATCCTGTTCAATGCTCTTTTCCTTCCTGCTAGATCTTGAAATCAATAATTTTCTTTAAGAAACATGATTTCATGTGAACTACTGCCTTCCACAAGATCAATACAACAAAGATACTTTGATGGAGATAGGCGAGCAAAAGGAGGGGCATCAAAAAATTTAATATCCAGAAACATCAAGACAAAAATGATTTTGGTTGGGACAAGTTGATATTTGCTTTCCCTTCAGGAAGTAAAGCCCTGAGCATTTAAATCATTGCTGCAAATTCTGCCATTTGTTAATAAATATCATATCTATCAAGCAGTAAACGAAAATTTTGGTAAGAAAATTAGAACTGAAAAACATGGAAAAATCTCACAATAAAAAGGTGAAAAAAAAATCAAATGAAAAACATCAAAGAAAAAACTAACATCCCATAAGGGTTAAAAAAAAAGGAGAATATATGAAACAAAAAAGAGTTAAAACAAGAAAAGAAATACAAATTCATTAATGAAGGCATAACATAAAAAAAGGAACCAAAAATTGTATAAAAAACTAGTTCGATCGACCAAAACATTAATTATTTATAATGTAACTATTGAAGATTGTGAAAAAAAAAACCCTTTTGAACAATTTGTCGTAAATAAATACTTTTATCCAGAAAAATGAGCAGAGAAAGTTATAGAAGAATAAAATCAAACAAAGCGAATTCCAATTAAAAAAAGGAATCCACAGGTAAATCCTTAAACGTGATAAACTCAATGAAAATTTCCCTAACAACCCTAGAAGCCCAAATAAATTATAATCGAAATTATAAATCAACACAAATATATAACGATAGCAACCACATTAAAGTACGGAAAAATATTTTAACTATGCATATAAACAAATATTGAGAAACTGACTAATGAAATCACATAGACAAAAAATGTAAAGTTTTCGAATCATTCGCGAAAAGATAATAGGAACATGATAAAATTAAGTCATAAAAAGCATTGTAACTAAAAAGTATCCAAATATTCAAAAACTAGTTAAGATCTTCACCAGGCAGAAAACACCATTAAAAAAAACCCAGAAGAAAAAGAGAAACAAGAGTAAAATAATTCATAACCACATGAAGCATGCATAGACTATTATAACAATAAAATACGAATAAATATCAATAAACCAATTTAATGAAATCCATAACAATTCAATAACAACAGAAAAGTACCAAATCATAGAAAACGACAGTAATTTCTTATGCTTCAAGAAACAATCTCAAATTATAGGAAAAATTAATATAACACACTTAAAATTTAATAGAAACGTCAATGAACTTAAAATAATATGGGAGGAACGAGTAAAATTCGAATGACAAAAGAAAAGAAGATTAAAGAAAAAAAGGCTTGTTGAGATCTTCACGATAAATTAAATAACATATAACAGAAAATAATTAAAATAAGCAAATAAAAATGAAATCATATATAAAAATAAGAAATAAACAAAACAAATGAAACAAATTAAGAGAAAGAGCAGTCAATAAAAAGAGTTTAAAAAAGAAATCAAGATAAAAATAAAAAACAGAAGAATTTCAATCATAACAGATAAGGGAATAAAGTAGAATTGTCAAAATATATATATATATATATAGATATACAGTGAAACTCAATAAGTGAAATCGATTGAAAAAATAAATAAAAGAATTAAAAGAAATTTAGCATATGGCAAAAACAAAACAAGATCAATAAAGACATAATTAAGAAAGATAGCAAAATCATGGCAACCTAAAGTACACAAGAAAAATAATTAAACTAGAAAATACAAATAAACATCAAAAAATCTAATTAATGAAATTCTAGAAATAATAAATCACAAAAAAAAATTTATATGTTTTTTAACGTTCAACACAAACCTTACATCATTAGAGAAAAAGGTCAAAAGAACAAATTAGAGAAATAGAAGTTAGCAAGAAAAGATACCAAAAAACAAGAAAATGATGAAAAAAAAAAAGGAAGAAGAAGAAGAGAACATTGCCAAAACATGTAAAATTGAATGAGAACAAATATAAAATAAGACGAGAGGAAAAAGGTATCCTTTGTTGACATCTTCAACATAAGAAAATACTTCAAAAATAAAATCCAAAGGAAAAAAGGCAAATAAGAATCAAATAGCTTATTAATACTCCAAAATTAAACAATAAGAAAAAAATAAATATTAAGAAATCAATTGAAAAAATATATAAAAAAAATGAAATAATACTAACAACATAAAGATATTAAATCATATAAAAGGTCAATAAGTTTCTAAGATCAATGATAAAATAAATCAAAATTGAATGAGAAGCATATCAAAAGCATAAAAGAGAAAAAAATATACTTGTTAAAACCATCAACTATACACCATAAATAATATATCTTTAAAAAAGAATAATCGGACCAAAAAGGCAATTAAGAATCAAAATTTCATAAGGCAGTAAGAATAAAAAATGCAAACTCAAAATTTAAAAGGGGTAACTATCATCGAAATGAGATCCCAATAAAATATAAAAAAATTCCTAAAACCATTAAACATAATTTATGAATAAAAACAGAAAAATGCCCCAAAACTGGAAAAATAAACAAAAATTAAAAACTACAAATAAATATCATGAAATTTAAATAATGAAATCAATTAGAAGAGCAAAAAGAGGAAGTAAAATATGTAAGGACTAAACAATCTTGAGATAATAAAAAGTGGAAAATTGAAAAACCAAATTATGAAATACAAAAATGTTAACACTAGAGAGCAATAAAAACAAAAACAAAAAACACTGAAGAAATGTAAGAAAATTAAAATATGAAAAACTGATTACCACTAAATTACTCACAAAACAATGAAACCATAAATTTTGGAGATCAACATTTCAAATTAAGTGGACCAGGACTAATGATAGCTCAGTTTTGCAGGTTCTTAACTCCAGACAAACAAGGGACCAGGACTGCCTCAAGGTCGCAGACCTGATAGATCAAAATAGTAGGTGCTGGAGATTGGACAAGATCAAGGAGATGTGGTCGGAGCAGGTAGCAGAATCAATAAGCTTGATACCCATAAGTAAGTATGCTACTAAGGATAAGCTAATTTGGAAAGGCACGGCATCAGGTATGTTTTCGGTCTCTTCTACATATAAGCTCATGAGTAATGTTGTCAGTACAAGGTCTGAAGAATTAGATTGGCTTAAAGTCTGGCACCTTCCTTGCCCCCAGAAGATAAGGTTTTTTCTATGGAAAACTATGCACGAAGGGAACCTAACCAATGACATTGTCCAAAGGAGGTTAGGAGTGCCAACTGAATTATGCCCCCTTTGTGGAAGTGAACAGGAATCTCATTTGCACCTTTTCTTCAAATGTGATCTTCTAAGAGCCTTGTGGTTCGGAAGGATGGGGGGGAGAATTAGTGAAATTCTGCATATCAACAGCTGTAAGGAGTGGGTTTTTCAACATCTGTGGAAAATGGTGGGAAATAACAACCTTGATGACCAATTACTGTGGGCCAGTTGGGCAAACCTATGCTGGAGTGCATGGATAGCTAGGAACATGAGGGTGTTTGAAAATAAGGAACCAGACCTGAGACTAATATCATCTAAATTTGATGGTTTGCAGATTGATTCGGAGAGGATCTTTGGGATGAAGAGCAGCACTGGAAAGGTGAGCAAACAGGAGGTGCACATCAAATGGAGCAGGCCTGCTGAGGGATGGACCAAAATAAATGTTGATGGTGCTGCTCAAGGCACGCCTGGTCAAGCAGCTGTGGGAGTGATTGCAAGAAACTCAGACGGTTTGGCCATCGGGGCGATTGCAAACTTTATTGGAACAGCGGACTCTCTAATGGCAGAATCTCAAGCGCTGGTTGAGGGAATCCGTTTGGCTTTGGCTTTGAATTTGCAGAGGGTCTCTTTTGAAAGTGATTCGAAACTAGTGGTTCACTCCTTCCATAACCCCTCTGCCACGCCTTGGAAAATACATCACTTGATGGAAGAAGCCCGATTCCTGAGTAGGCTGTTCATTGACTTCAGAATCTCGAATATATACAGAGAGGCCAACTTTGCCGCAGATGGATTGGCAAATTTTGCGCTCCAGCAGTTCTCGTGCTTTTGGAAATCCCAGCTGCCGTCCCCGGTTAGCATGCTCGTGTGGGAGGATTTTGTGGGGAGGTCCCACCCCAGATTTGTATCTTGATTGTTTTCTAAGTAATAATAGTCGTCGTCTTCTCATCAAAAAAAAAAAAAAAGTGGGCTAGACCAATGCATGAGGCTCCCTACAATTCGCAAGGTCTAAGGAGGGTTTGATGTACAGCAGCCTTACCCCAATAAGCGGAGAGATTGTCAGTTGGAACCCACGACCTTTAAACCGCAATGAAACCTTACCGTTGCGCCAAGGCTGGCCCTTAATCAAAATTTCAAATAAAAATGTGAAAACAAAAATACTAAATCACAAAAAAGAATAGGAAATTTTTATAATTCAAGGAAATTGACAAACCTTTGGAGAAATGATCCAAAAAAAGAATACACTAAATTGAATCATAAACAATATTAAATAACAAAAAGTATTAAAGAATAAAAAAGATCATGGCAAAAAAAACAAAAGAGACATTGCTATAAATATATAAAATTGAATAAAAAATAAAAATAATGCAAAAGAAAAATTATCTCTGTTGGGATTTTCACAATATAGAAAATAATTCAAAAAATAAAAGCTAACGGAAAAAGGCCAATAAAAATCTAATAGATTATCAATTTAAACAAAGCTAAAAAAAACATAAAACGCAAATTATGACATCAATTTAACAAAGGCTATGAAAAATCAAATACAAAATAGTGACTACGTAAAAATATTGAATAGTAAAAAAAGATATCAAAAAATCAAAAAAATGCTTAACAACTCATTAAAATAAAAAAATAAAAATAAAAAAGAAGACTACACGATAATAATCAAGAAACATAGCTAAATTCCAATAAAATACACAAATATAATATAACTACAAAAATAGAAATAAATATCAAGAAAATAGTAAATTAAATCTTTTATAAAGACATAAAAAGTGAAAATAAGGAAAATACTAGACATGCAAATATGGCAACGTCAAAAAAAAAACCTTTGACCATAAAATGCAAATAAATACAACAAAATAGATTTGAGAAAATATATAATGAAACCAACTAATAGGTTACCAATTGAATAATCAGAGAAAAAGTTTAAATCATTCAAGAAATAGTTAAAGGGAATACGTTAAAATTGAGTGGCAAAAGATTTTTAAGAATAAAGTAGTACCAAAAAAAAAGGAACATTACAAAAGCATGTTAAAATTGAATGGAAAAATATACAAAACAGTATAAAAATAGAAATATGTGTTCAAATTATAAGTGAAAAACCAGAAAAGGATGAAATTAATAAACCAATGCGAAGCATGTATTAAAAAATAAAATACAACTTAATCAAATGAACACAACAAAGTATATAAAACAAAATCACAAAAGAAAACCTCAATCATAATAAATGAGGGAAATATTTAACTTGTTACAAAATGTGTACAATGATCACATTAAAAAACACAAATAATGTGTCCAGATATTCAGTAAATGAAATGAATAAAACAAAACGAAGTATGTATAATTGAATCCAAAGTGGAACCAAAAACCAAATAAGTAAATTTTTTTACGTAGAAATAGACCTAAAACCAAACCAAATAAATTAAAATAAATACAAGCATACAAATTTGCATCCTTGTACTTAGTTCCATGTTTGTTTGTGTGTGTGTGTGTGTGTGTGTGTGTGTGTATTTTATTAAACATAAATGAAATAAAATCTAAACTATAATTCTGTTTTTGGTTTGGATTATGATTAAACTATAAATTTTTGGTTCGGTTTCAAGCTTAATAATTTTGTTTTTATTTTGGTGTGTTTCAGCTTTTCATTTTGTTTACCATTATTATTTTGGTCTTGATTTTGATAAAATTGAGTGGTAAAAGATTTGAAAGAAGCCTTAGTATGTCATTAAAGGAAGTGAGAGGATTGTAGCCATAGATTTCAATTTAGCCATAGAAGTGAGACGAATCAATGTAGCCATTGATTCGTCTTGAATTTAGGTGGTGAAGTGATATGATTTCTTTTGGATCTTAACAGCTTTTCTATTAATTTTCTGCCAATATCGTTTTGGGTCAGAAATAGGACTCCCTCAATTCGAAGGATGTAACAATAATATATCAACTACTATTCGTTAAAAAAAATTTAAAAAGAATTAAATACAATGTAGGAATTGAAAGGAATCCGACCTGATTCCTATGGATCGCTAAGTGCAATAATGAAGAAAAATGAACAAAGAAACACACAGATTTTACGTGGTTCACCCCAGAATAGCGAAACTGTTGTTGAGTGTCCAGTATTATTAGGCTCCACAAACCTCAACAGGAATTAACAACTACGAAATACAGTTTAGTGGCAGAATACTATTTGTAACCATATGAACTAAGCTTGCAAAGAACCTCAAAAGAGAGAAAGAAAAAACCCTAAGTTAAAGAATCAGCCAAATCATTGTCATCAAGCATCACTACCATAATCACTAATATTGTTGAATTGATCTTCTTCCTGCAATTCCAAGTCATTCTCATCACCCATAATCTCTTTATTTATACTTTTAAACCTCGCAGTTAAGTAAACAGGCTTGTTTCTTTAATAAACTAACAATTTTACAAAAAGCCTTATGAATATATAGATAGTATAAAATACCACACTAAAATTCACAGGCAAACATTTTTGCTGATATCACCAGCTCAGCCCCTACGCTGTCCTCACCTGTAATCAAATTGTATAATCAATAATTGCTCATTCCATAGAACTATCTGACAGGAGCCATACCTTAATGCAAGTTATACTTTCTGACACCCGCTTATTACCTTTTTCTGCTAATAAAGCCAATCCGTCAAAAATAAAATAAAATAAAACAAACAACTCCTCAGGATGAACCAAAACTTGATGAAAAATAAAGCAGGATAGATCAGTGTACATGTTCCATTCTCTAAGGTCAAACAGATGCACCTGCTTGGTAATTTATTTATGTAATAAAAATATAAGAAACTAGTTTCAAACACCGCTAATTAGGTTTCCAATAAGAACCAAAACCAAAACTAGTTTCTTATGAGATTCTTTTACAGATATAAAAGGAATAATGAGAATATAACAACACCATCAAATTGTAACAAGAAAGAAGGTAATCCATAAACCCTGATCCCACATCATACAAATCAGAAAATGAACAGAACTTTACCCGATATTGCAGCATGTCTTTTCCCATTACCTGCAGTCAATCTTCCAGGGGCACCAGCAACAACAACAGAACGTGGACCAGAGGCAGCCTTGTAGAACGCTCCGGTGCCCAACCCAGGCAAAACGCTGTTAATAAATCATCGATCCCCTCGTGTGAGTGCTCCCATTCTCCGATCCGGGGAAGATCAGAGCCATAATACCCAAAGAATTCCCAAAACTTCTTCCGGTCTGTCCCCCGGGATTCAAGACCTGGTTCATCGTAGCTTCAGGTTGTCACCGGGATCGGCAGCTTTGAGGCCTTCAAAGCAGGCCTTTGCAGCCACCTGACTTTGGCGGCTGCGTGGTAACCAGATCCCGTATGTTACTGTAATTCTCTCCTCAGGATCGGTGCTGAACGAGAGACTCTTCGTCGAATAGGTATTGAAGTGAAGCAGGAAGGTTATAGAGATTGTGAACGGAGACATGTAGGTCTTGTTAAGGGTGATAAGGCACATGTTTTCCTATCAAAAGAATCAACCATCAAAGCTGTAGGGTATTCGACTTAGGGATGATAATAAAACAAGTTATAAATAATATTTTAGAAGGAAACAGGTTCGAGAAACGAAAGACAATTCAATACCATTTCGCTGGGGATCCAATCCAGTAGAAGTCGTTGAAACAATGATGTTATCCACCGGTTTAAAGATGGAAGGTGAAGGAGACGAAACCGGAACTTCAGAGAAACCCTACGGTTACAAGTCTCATTTCCTCTCTGGGCGCCAGTGTTCTTTGAATGGGCGCGAAGTGCTCTTTATATTTTATATAAAAGATCATATGTTTTTGGATATTTAAAATGCACCCCTATGTCTTCTCGGCACAAATTTTATGGACCAGATTAATTCAAAATCAAGTCCATAACTTTTCTACAATCACGCCCAGGTACATTTCTTTCTGGCAAAGGTACTTTGAAAATTGAAATTCAAATGCAATAACCGTGTCATAATCATTACCAGATAAATAAAAGACATTCTTGTTATGCCAGCTAATATAACGTTGTGATTTGAATGAAAAAGTATGACATGCAGTTTCCAAAATAACCTCAATCAAACATATTACATGTTATAGCATTACCTTTTCCCAATTCTTCTTTTTCTTTTTTCACAAGGATTAGAACTCTATTTAGACAACCCTAGGCTTAATTGAGGTTATTTTGGTCATTTTAGATCAAAATTTAAAGACGCTGAAGTTTTAATTAATTGCAAGGGTGCTATTTGCATATTTCATCAAGTGTCTGGGAGTTTTAGTGCCCTTTTTCAAATGTTATGAGGTGAATTTTAGTGCTCTTTTTCAAATGTTGGGAGGTGTAAGTGCACATTTCCTAAATGCTAGAGGCTTTAAGCATATATTTAACAAAATTCTAATGACTTTAATATCCCCTTAATAATTTATTTATCTGATTTTGCTTGTACATTTTGAGCCTATATATTTCTTGTGCAAAAATGCTCCAAACTTTCAAACTCACATAGCAAAGAATGTGAACTCGTTTTTCTTATTTTGCCAATGCAATACATTTCATTCAATCCAATATTTTGTAAAAACATCCAATTGCCAATTTTTTACTCTGCATTTATTATCTCAATTTTCTTGATTCATTTATATTTCTTTGTTTTATATACTATCGAAGAAATGCACGTGTTATATGCGTAGCAAATTTGAAAGAAAATTGAGAGCATTTTGAGTATTAATGTTAAGCAATTATTTATTAATATGCGTGGCATTAACAAATGGGTGCAGGAGTTAAGTCAATAAAAAGTAGAGGGCATTTTTGGCATCAAATGTCATGAAAACAAGGTGATAGCTTTGTAATAGTAATAGGTAGCTTGGAAAGTAAGGAACGAAATAAATAAATAACAGAAAATTGTCTTGCATAGAATGACAAAAAGAAAAATAAAAACATTCTATTACAAAATAAAGGGAAAAAAATGGAAGAAGAAAGGCCCGCGTTAATGGCGTTAAAGAGCCATGAACATGTTCTCACCGAATCCAACAAAAGAGAATTTTCTGATCCAACATTTGACGTGCCATCTGAATTTTATCCGGGAAAATTGGTTTTTAGTAATACTTTTCCAACATAATTCGGATTCAGAGGACCAAATATTCGTAATTGATTTTTAGTGTTATTTTTTTAAAATAATTAATAATAAGTGTCATTTTACTATCCATTCTTAATGAACACCGATTTTAAATTATGTTAAAAATATCATTAAAAACTAATTATAAAGATTTGATTGACTGAATCTGAATTCTTTTGAAAGAGTATCACTAAAAACCAATTTCCCCATTCCATCCAGCGGGGACCCAGATAAATTTTCCGTTTTTTACGTATGGGATATGGTCTGCAGCTAACCATGAATGATCCGTTAAAATCAAAAACTTTAACCAACCGCGGGTTTATTGAATTTTGATTGATTTTTTCAATAAAAACCGACCGGTCAAAGTTCTTGAAGCATGGCTGCAGGATTTTCGTCTGTTGGCTACATTTTAAGTTTGAGAAAAATAGAACTCAATAATTCAAAACCCTTTGGGGAGGTTTCTTTTACTAGAGGGTGAATCAAACTCATATCCGACGAAATCAACTTCTGTCCATGCGCTTACAATTTAATACAAGCTGTAGCATTAAACTCTCATGTACAAAAGCCGGAAAGAAGTAGCAAAGAGCTTCCTGGTGCAATAGCCTATTAACTGGTACTACTTAATTGGCCTAAGAGAGATCTTTATAAGAGCTAAACTTGAAATTTGAAAGAGACCATAAGAAGAAAAAATTTAGTATGAGCAAAACCATCTATCCTTTCTGGTTCTGTAAATAAGCTGCATTTCGAGATAAATGAAGGCCCAACTCCCAGAAACAACTTAAAACATAAAATTAACAAAATTATGGTTACAGAGATTCTTATACATCACTTCTGTAATGACCATCAGGTACAACTTGAATATGAGATACCATTATTCATATAAAATACATGCCTTTCAGTACAAATGCTTAGGTTTCCATGTTTGGATAGAAGAGGGAAAGTGTAGTGCTTGATGATGGATTATGCAGTCCCACCATAAGGTCTAATGTTTTTCGGCCTTTTTCATGTGCAACAGGGTTTGATCTAATTATTTTTATAAGTATATTCAATATTCATTATTCCTCCATTTCTTCATCATAATTGCGACATTGGTAGCTGGATTATTACATCAACCACCCAAAGAAGCATTATGGTATAGTTCCCTCAAATTTTGACCATGTTTTATTATACCTGGAACCTTATGAAGGCTTCTTGTGTAAGAGGGGATCGACCACAACTTGGGGCTCAAAATCTGGCCTGATGTACCGGGCAAGCATGTCATTATACAACTCATAGCGAGCAGTCATTCGGAATCCCCACCTGTCTTTCAGCTGCCTACAGAGGTTGAGATCCATGTCTGATATGATCAACCCGTCTTTGCAGCGAGAGAGAGAAGGCGTACAAGAAGCATCAGGTGCTGAAAAATGACTTGACCCATAAAAGTGTCCAAAATCCGAATGTTGAGGCTTCCCATCACCTGAAGTGAATGGATTGGGGAAAACCTCAGTCCCAACACGATTGATTGATCCCACGAAGTAACTATTCGCAATTGCAGCATTACGAGCCTGGATTCACCAATATCTGAAAAGTCAAATTATGTCTGCCAAGCAACTTTCAGTTGCAGAACAGGAAAAAGCAGGCCTCTACTCTGAACAGTATAATAGAAGATAGAATGCAAAGCAACAGCCGTAGATCTACCACTCAATAAGCCATTCAGGTCAAGGTCTCAAGAAATTAATATAGTTTTATATAACAATTCATTTGGAGAATTTATTGCCATACCATTTTTAATTTAGAAAGCATCATGTACAATTTTATAAATCACATGTTATATTGGAATAACATTATATATCGCTTTGGATGGTAGATTTTTCTCACTGCACACAATTCTATAATTTAAAGAATACTATAAAGACTAATATGAACTGAGCGCATTGACACATTTGATAGAGCAATCATATTAGAGCTTGACAATAAAAATATCTTACAGGGGTATGACCTACGAAAAATAAGAAGTGCAAACGGACAAAGACTCACCTCAATAGGCCACATTGGTTCGCTGAGTTCTCCAACAGTGGCAGAAGGGTTGAAGACAATTTCAGCACCATTCAAACCAAATGCTAACCAGTTCAGTGGATGATGCCTGCCATAACATATATTAACAGCAATCTTCCCATAGGCTGTCTCAAACACAGGATGTCCTGTGTTGCCTTCCATATAATAAGTGCTCTCATTAAAGTCTCCAACTCTAGGTATGTGGTTCTGTTATATTCAATTGTTGTCATATGTCATATGTGCAACACTAGGAGCAAAATTTAATGTAAAAAACTGAGTACCTACAATGAAATTACCTTGCGATGCTTTCCAATTATGTTACCTTGATTACCAATTATAACAGCAGTGTTCCAGAGAGTCTCTCCATGATTAATATCTCTCTCAAGAATTGGACTCACAATTACCATGTTGTATTTTTGAGCAAGTTCCTGAAGGAATTTAGATGATTCCCCATCGACAGGCTCTGCAAACTCACACCATCTCTTCTCTCGAGTACAAAACGCAAATGGCATGGTCCATGCTTCCTGGATTCAAGGAACTTATTGTTACAAGTCAAATATTTCCAATAAACGAAATCCATATATAGCTCATTTCTCACTGTATAACTCACCTGCAAGCATAATATGTTGACTCCTGAAGCACCTGCGGCATCAATGATGGGCTTCAGTTTCTGGAAAATGGACCTTTTTTGGTCCAAAAATGGTGTAGTGGTTGGAAGGGCTATGGAGTTCTGAATAAGGCCGACCCTAACAATTCGAGGTTCTCGCAACAATTCTTTGTCAGCACAAAAGCAGAAAGCCTGAAAGGATAAAATTATTAGTCAATCAATCAATTGTTCAGGCTTCATGACCTAATAGATTTAACAAACTCCTATACTTACAGACAAAGCAGTCTCAAGGATAATAAATCTACAGATTTGTTCAATAAGGGAACATATATTTCTTTTAATTGTCCTATTGAAGGACCTGAGGTGTGAAGACACAGTCACCAAGAGATAGTATTAGCCTAATGTGGATTGCATGACATCAAAACTTTTAAGACATTTTTAAATTTATGCCATGGAAATATGCCCCTTTTAAAGGAAAATGTGAACATTTTTTGCAACAAACTTGGTGAAAGCACTAACTAAATTTTATTCATAAATAATGAAATTGGAATATATGCTCAAAATATTCCTAGATTTCATTGCATTCCTTAGTTCCGTTATCTTTCTTCTATTTTGCTTTTGAGGGCTTCATATCAATTTTAGATTAAATACAAAATTGATGGATTTTGATTTTGAAGATATGCTTTATTTCTCTATCCCTTTTTTTTCTTTTACCTTCATTCTTTTAAACTATCTTAAATTTTAGGTTATCATAAAAGATACTTTCATTAAATGTTGAATTTCATTATATTTCAGCTTTTAAAGGAGGGTTCAGAAACATGTATAACTGTATAACAAAACAACAGGATTAATAAATATTTCTTAGATATCTAAACTAACAACTGATGGCTTTAATTTATATTGAGGTCTTCTTGACTCTGGTCTTCTAATAAGCCCAAACAAAAACAAAAAAAAAAACTTGAATGATGAGCAAAATATTTTATTGTCTCTGTTTTGCTAATTATTCTCTAATTCAGCTTTCATAATCCAAAGAAGTTTTTAAGTCGATTTTTCTCTTCATTTTGTACTGTATCAAGTACTAACAAATAATGTGCTCCATTAGTCTGCTGAAAGGATGTTCCACAGCAGTGCGGACAATCAAAGTTTATAACAAAAGAATTAGTTTCCAAGCAGCAAAAAAGCTATGACAAATGGTAAAGAAGACATAACCTATATAATACAATGCCAAACACAATCTTCTGTCCCATGCTTCTGTTGCCAAGTGCCAACTATATATTTTACCTTTTTTGTGAATAACTATATATTTTAGTGAAATACTATATTTTTTGATGAAAAATTAGATTTTTTAATGAACAACTTTTTTTTTATATTACTATTTTTTGGTGATTAAATATATGTTTTACTATATATTTCACAGTTTATTTTAATGAACAACTATATATTTTACTATTTTATCCATTATCTAAAAGTGAATTGGAACAGAAACCTTTTTTCCTTGCCCCGTTCTCTTTCTTAAATCTCTCACTGCTTCAAGATAAATAACAATTTTCAATGGTGTGGGAGACCATTTTTTATATTTGCAATTTTTTTTTCTTAGTCCTCAAATGTCTTGGTATGGAATCTCATAATAAGAGATCATAGGCTAGCTGATTCAAAAGAGCTAGCTTCTATCTTCAAGCATCAAGAGATGTTTCATGCCCATCAGAAAAAAAAAATCAAGGGCTGTATTAAATCGACGCCTTGCATTTCAATATGCATTGTGGAACTTTGATCCAAGAGGAAGATTTTCAACCAATTCTTTCTTCTAATTTTGTTCATGTAGAGAGGCCTTCTCCTATGGCTGCTTTCTTGTCAGCTTCAGAGGCTTGAGCGCCACCAAAGACTCGAGCCTTCAACTGGACCACTTCTTTTCATAGAAGATGTATCCTTCATGCAATTTCTGGTCCAGTAAGTAAGGCAATTGCACTTATGGAAAAAAAAATTTACGCTATCTGTGGGCTTGAAGGAGGCTATGTCTTTGGTCATAACACCTCTTAATGTTGAGATGATTCATGTACTGTGGTTATTTGGCTTGCCTAGTTATAGTGTTATGGGAGATTGACAAATCTGGTCCATGCAGCTAGGGCCATAACTGGTAGGTTAAACATCTCATTCTCTCATGCATCGAGGTCAGCTTATGTACTAGCTAACAGTTAAGCCATGAGAGATTTTTGCAGTAATATTATTCAAGGAAATACTATGAGAAGAGAGGTTGTAGCAGAGCATCCTCTTTCGTACTATTTTCCTTTTCCTTTGTCATTTCTTCTTTGTGGGGCCCTGATTTATATATACATCTGTTTCTTTTTTAATGAAATTTCATTGTTTAAAAAAATAAGAAAAATTGCTGTTCTCACTTTCCTTTCTTTGCAATGTCTTGATGGTTATTCAGATAATAATAAGAAGAGCCTTGCTAGCTGGATATAAAGCTGAAGTTCTTTTAACATTTTAAGCTCAATTTACAATTTTGGATTCCTTTCTATTACATGGCATTTATTTGCAAGTTGTTTATTGAATTGCAGTTGATGATATTTGAAGGGCTCTATGATTTGAGCAAACTGGTATAAATAAAGGAAGCTTGTAACCATGAGATCAATTCGAAATCCAGATTAAAGGAACTACATCCCCAACAGAATCAATGCAAATATAAAAGCCCGTGTCGTCGATATTCATGCACGGTAATCCTGGATGGTGAAATGAAAGCTATTTTCTACCATTAAAATGAAGTTCCTTGGCCAGAAAAAAAAGGGGGGGAGGCGATATCTACCTGCAGATCGAAATCGTGCTTGGAAGAGAGAGAAATCGCAGATTCCGGAAGAGTGATCGTTTCAAGTGCTCTTCCACAATTCAGCCCCAGAAGCAATCGGCTGACTTCCTGCAAAAAGTTATTCGGTCAAAGAAGATCAAATGCTTCCACAATGAAAAATAATAATAACAACACTAAAATAATAGCATTTATAAAGAAAATCCATAATTTGAGTACCATAGAACATCAAATTCGCGATAACCCACCACACAACCGCGCAAAAAAAAGAAAAAAATTCCTCTACAAGCTCCACCTTGAGAGACCATAAACACATCCAGATCACTAAAACTGGATTATGTAGGAGACAATAAACTCATTTTACAACTCAAGGAACCCCAATTCTCTAAAATTTATTAAATTTTTTTTCAAGATAAATTAGGTGAAAAAGACCACCTGGAAGACTTCAGGCTTGAGAGACGAACTTAGGAGGCGATGAAGCGAATCGAACCCACAAATCGAAGAGTCCTTCGGACAATTCTTTTGTTGTTGTTGTTCATCTTCATCTATTTCTCCGTTTTCTCTTCGGAGCTGCTTCTCTTTTTTCTCCATGTTCTCTAATCGCGCGAGACCCAGTGCGACGGAGAGTCTGTAAAAGCTCGGTCTTGAAGACCTCCGCGCAGTCGCATGGCCAATTTGTGGTAGTGGTAGAGTTGTAATAATCAAGTTTCATAAGTGCATCCGTTGTACCTTTTATATTTGATTTCGACTTTTCGATGAAAAAATAGGTAAAAATTAGTGTTCAATTACTGTTTGGAAGACATATGACCCATTGGTATTATTTTCTTTTTTGCAAATGGCTAAATGACCCATTGATATTACCTTCTTTTTTTTTTCTTTTTTTTTTTGCAAATGGCTAAATGAATTCATAATTAATAAAATAGAGACTATTTATTCCTCTTGATGGAAATTATAAATATTTTAATGAAAAATTACAAGTCAAATGATGGGAGTAATCCTGGTAAATAAATTTGTAACCCCTATCATTTGACTTGTAATTCCTTATCAACAGATCTGTAGTTTTCATTATCTGACTTGTAATTTTCTATTAATAAACTTGTAATCTCCATTGATAGACTTGTAACTTTTGTTATCTAACTTATAATCCTTATTAATAAGCTTGTAATTTTCATCAACAAAATCAAATGGTCTATATGTTATCATCTATGACTCATTTTGGCCATTTGTGAAAAATTACAACCAATGATTCATAGTTTGTCCAAAAGCTAATTGAATAGTAATTTTCCCCATTCTAAGTGCAGAGATTGTGTCTCTTGTGTCACTTAGTACTACCGTAAAACATGCGGACAATATTCCACTTGATGCCATTTAGCGGTGCCGGCGTGAAATGCACGGATAGATGCTTGGTCCCACACATCCAGGCTCCATCCCAGCAAGATGAAACTAGTGAATTTTGCCACCAGAGAAAATGCTTTTGTGATTGGATGACCGAAGCCCGTGTTTAGAGCTGTAAGTAGGGCGGGCTGGGCTGGGTTTCAATGAGTTCGGGTTCAACCTTAACTAAAATTGGTGAACCCAAACCCTCCTTAGCCCGCCCTAACCCAAACTCTTTGAGCCCAAACCCAACCCTAAAATTATTTCTTGAGTTCGGGTTGGGTTCGGGCCAGCCCAAACTTTTTTTTCTACTTGATACAATGATACATTCACATATATAAGACTACAATATTTCGACATATATAATAAAGTTTATTAGCATACATTGACTTGTTTGTGTATTAGGTTAAAAAATGATCTCTATAAGTCCACCAAACTTTTGATATGTGTAAAGAGCCTTAGAACAAAATATTCACTAAGATATTTATGAGTTTCACGTGTCTTCCAATCTGATGCAACCATCCATCATAACGCATGTAATTAATAGCAATACAACAAATACAGTAGCATAATTAATCCTAACAAGGCATCCTCAACTCTCAAAGAAACAATAGATAGAAAATGATGACTTGATTAGCAAGGCATTCCTACATTTCCCACTCAATCACTATTTCACAAAAATTGCAATGTTGCATACAGGACCTACCCCATTTGAAATTCCAGAATTAGTTTTATTGCATTTTCACGTTGTTTAAGTATTCAAACCTTAATCTAAAAATAATACCTTTTACAAAATCAATCAACTTTTGTAATTTTAAATATACTTAATATTCATGTTTCCTATCTCTTTCAATTACTTTAGAATCTACGTTTTTTCTTTTTTTTGTTGAGTTAGAATCTACGTTTCAAATATTAGAACCACAAAATTATGTAAGAAACACATAACTCATTTGCATATGACCAAACAAGAACAATAAATCAAGATTTTAAGGGATATATATTGATGTTAAAAATAACATAAAATAAAATACTACTAATGTAACAAGATTTTCTGTTTTGCTACCTTATCGGAAATCAAATTTTCATGAAATTTTGCATCTAGCAGTAAAAGATTGGGGATTGAAATATCTGAACTAACTTTGTAGTCAAAGAGGTAAATAATTTTAGATTATATGGTGCATAGCCGAGGAAAAGAAACAAACCCTCCCAAGCACACATTAATGGATCTTATCCAAATCGAGTACTAGAAAAGAGAGGAATTAAACAGTACCTGAAAGCAGTGAAAAAATGGGGAAAGATGAGATGCCTGATTTGACAAAAATAGCAATTGCAAATCCCTTGTAACTTGTGAGCGATGGATCTAAATCGCAAATCCCTTGTAAGCAATCACAAATCCCTTGCTGCTGGAACTGTGCCCCACTGTATTGACATCGACGCCGACGGCAACTATATTGCTAGCTCTTGCCGATTGAGCTCCTTTGTTGGGGGTTTGTCTAGCTAGGTTGTCTTTGAGATGTGAGGTATTGATAATAGAAGAGAGGGACAATAAGTCACTGAGAGGGGCGAGCAATTCCAACTTCCGTGGTAGAGATATGGGAGAAGACAAGAAATTTTTAGGTTTTCAGGAGATAATCGTATAGAGGTTTGCAGGAGGGGGTTTTAGTGGTATATATACTTTGGGTTATTCGGGTTTTTTTCGGGTTGTACCTTGTGAGCCCGAGCCCAACCCAAACTCAACTTCGGGCTCAAGATTGAGCCCGGCCCAAACCCAAACCCAAACCCAAACTTATTTCTTAAATCCGACTGTTATTCGGGCTGGGTTGGGCGGGCTTCGGGCCAAACTTACAGCTCTACCCGTGTTCCAAAACAAATCTCATGGACCCATCCGGTGGTGGGATTCCCGTTCCAGGGGAAATTTAATATACATATGCTAAAACAAAGGACTTTGGCGCCAGATTTTATCTCTCCTACGTGGGATTTTGAGGAATTTTGTTTTTTACACGTTGCATTTTCTCTCTTTCTTGCTCTCTCTCCCTCCCCACACCCCCTCCCCCTCTCTCTCCTTCCCTCCCGTCTCCGGCTCCCTCTCTTTGCAGCGCTCCTTGAAAGGAGAGGTTTTTTTTGGGTAAGGTTCTCTCCCCTCTCTCTGCAACGAGCTAGGGTTTTCGCTAACAACAAATGCGTAAGCCGCCAATGCATGGAAGACGGCCGATCCGACCGGCGAGACGGGCTGAGTTGGATCGTTTGACAACATCGGGCACTTCTCGCGGCCGAAAGCAAGAAAGGAATGTTGACCGTCAACTTCGGGATAAGAGCGATAGATGTGTTTTGGAGAAGGAACCGGCAATAGTCGAATCGTCTGTTTGGCTTCTGCGAATGGGAAATCAGTCTATTGCACTATCCATCCATCGTCTCTTCAGCTTCTATGAAACAGTTATGATGATTCATTATTGGACTATTGTTCTCTGTTACAGATTGGCTACACAGCAAATCTGTGTAGCCAATCGGCATTCACGGTATTCTTCTTTCTTAAAAATCCAGCACACCTTTTCATTTCGGGTATTCATTTCGATATTTTTGTTCTTCCACATTTGGGGATCTCTGTTTTGCTTGAAGAAATCGAGTGTATTTTCTTTGTTTTTTAGAATTTGGGGATTTCTCTTCTAATTGGATTTATGTTATTCTTCGTTTGGGGATTCCTGTTATACTCTGAGAAATCGATTTGATGTGGTATTGATTTCCAGTTATTTGGATATTCATTTTCAGATTTGTACTCTTCTTCATTTGAGCATTGCTCTAATACTTTCAGAAAGGGAGTGGAGTTTCTTGGTATTTCAATTTCAGATATTGACTGGAGAGAGGAGATCCGGGCAGGTATGGATTTCTGCTTTTTTCTTCTTCTTTCACAAATGAATAAAATATATGGAATTTGGGTTTTTTTTACAGTTATGACAATATGTTTTGCTTCTTACTTGGTATTTTTTTTCTTGAAACGGTATTTTCTCTGCATAGTTGCAGTAGGAAAAAAATTACTTCACCATCATTTTTTTCTTTTTCTGTTTTAATTGATTGTGTTTGTTTGCTTTGGTAGATTTGGTTTTGCAGTTATGAGAATGGGTGTTACTTCTTAATTACTATTTTTTTTTTTTTGAATCTTCCTTTTTTTAACTCTCTAATAATCGAAGCTTTGCTGTAGGGAAATCATATTTTTACAGAGAAAGAAGATGTTAGGGACAGTTCAGAAAAATAAAAGAATTATATCAATAAATTTCTGTTACTAAAAGGCTTACTGGGTTTGACTGTACGCTATGAAATTTCAGTCCTTATTTGTTTGAAGATTTTTATTTTGTGAGAATCACTCAAAACTGATTTTATTTCTTTTCCGTCTTTTTTTCCAACTTTAATTTCTATTTTTGTTACTGCCTTTATGGTTTATTTCCTTTCTAAATGGATGGTTTAATATTATTTGTATCATATAGGATACACAGTAGACAAAGTAAGGTTTCCAGCAAAGTTTCTTGGGCTTCTCTTTCTTTCTGGATCAGCAAGTAAGATTCTTGATTTTTATTTCTTTTCCGTCTATTTTTCTGACTTTAATTTCTATTTTTGTTAGTGGCTTTGTGGTTTATTTCCCTTCTAAATGGATGGTTTTTTATTATTTGTATTAACTTCGTGTCTTCTTTAAAATTTGCCATTCAAATTGAATGGTTGGTATTTAATTTTAAAAGAATCTATGTGCTTAAGCTATTTCTCTGTTACATAACTAGGAAGCAACATGTTTATAACACAAGCATACCTACATTATTTAGTAACATTGAAATTGCTGTCAAGTTTTCTGGTTTCTGGATTGTATCTAAATTTTCTCTTAAAAATTGAGCATGGATTAGACTGATTGAAAGTTATCAGTCAGTTTCAAATATTTTGCTGACATGCACAAGTGACTTAACTAAACACCATGTGTTTGGCCAATGAAGGACAATTCTTGTGTAAATGATGAATTTCCCTTATAGTGTGAGCCAACTTAAGTTAGACATGTAGAGAAAAAGTAGTCTTTTGTGATATGTAATTGCATCATGATATGGACATACTAGACATATTCAAAATACAGCCAATTGAGAATCAACTATTGGCAAGCCTTTGGGCAACAATCATTAATATTTATTGAGATTTTGAATGAGCTATTCAATTTAAAGTGTGAGATGGAACCTCTATCAAATTTGTGAAGACTCATGTTGTGGTAATTATGATATTAAGGTATGTTTATCTTTGAGATGCCATGTGAGAAAGAAACTCTGATTAAAGATAACACAACTATGATGCTTTCAGAAACAATTATGAGAAATAGCTATAGTGGCAGCCCCATATCAATTTCTACTACACTACCACAATACTAATTCATCACTGCATATAAAGCTCAATCCATAATCTAATATATATATAATTTACTTTTTATTCAGGTCTATTCCCATGTACAAATATTTTAAAATGACTTTGTCATGGTTTGTATGTTACTTTCCTTTCTAAATGGATGGCTTGCTTGATGGGACCTGATTTGAGCTATTTGAAATTGGAGTGAATGCTAATGGCTAGGCTGGATTAGGTAACTATTATATTTTATTTATTTAGACTATTATAACTCTTTTTTTTTTTAAAAATTCTGTATAAGAAGAGCTGTAGCATTGGATAGTTTTACCATTTTCAAAATACGGCCAATTGAGAATCAACTATGGCCAAGCCTTTGGGCAACAATCATTAATATTTATTGAGCTTTTGAATGAGCTATTCAATTTAGAGTGTGAGATGGAACGTGTATCAAATTTGTGAAGACTCATGTTGTGGTAATTATGATATTAAGTTATGTTTATCTTTGAGGTGCCATGTGAGAAAGAAACTTTGGTTATAGATAACATGACTATGATGCTTTTAGAAACAATTATGAGAAATAGCTATAGTGGCAGCCCCATATCAATTTCTACTACACTACCACAATACTAATTCATCACTGCATATAAAGCTCAATCCATAATCTAATATATATATATATATATATAATTTACTTTTTATTCAGGTCTATTCCCATGTACAAATATTTTAAAATGACTTTGTCATAGTTTGTATGTTACTTTGCTTTCTAAATGGATGGCTTGCTTGATGGGGCCTGATTTGAGCTATTTGAAATTGGAGTGAATGCTAATGGCTAGGTTGGATTAGGTAACTATTATAGTTCATTTATTGAGACTATTATAACTCATTTTTTTTTTGAAAAATTCTGTATAAGGAGAGCTGTAGCATTGGATAGTTTTACCAACAAAAAATTTTGGACCATTGGAACATCTGATTTTTTATGACTTGACGATGAGGAAAGAATTGGAGAAATACTAAGAAGCAAGAAACGTGGTATGGGTTTTCCAAAGATAATGAGTCTTAGATGGGCAAGTTGAGAGACTACTAAAGATGGAACTGAAGGTTGTCATGGGCATTGTGCGCATCGCCGCACGGAGGCGCATGTGGGAGTGCGTGCCTTAGGAGTCTAGGGAGTCGCCACTGCCTGAGAGGTGCAGGCAGACATAGGGTTCCTAACCGGTTCTATTATGACTGGTTTGCAGCTTATTAGAGTTTTCTGGGTAAGTTCTCGGTTACGGTCCAGGGAAGTTCAAAGACACCTCGGTCCGCCCCGTCGATCTGACGGGTCCCATGGGTTTCCCTGGTTCTGAGTCAACTCAGTCTCACCCTGTTCTTAATCCAACATGCCTGTTTGTTTGGCTTTAGTGGGGACCACTGGAGGTGTAGGTCCCCTTTATTTTAATTGATTTTATCTTTTTTAGCCTTTTAGTGAAGTGGGTTGGGTGTGGGCCCCGTTGGAAGGCCCATTGGATGCCAAGTTGGGCTTAAGGCAAGCCCTATTCCCATTTAGGGTTACGTTGGATAACCCTTTCTGGATTTAGTTATTTGATTGACTAAAATTCATTTGATTTGAAATATAAGAGATTAGAATCCACAAAAGAGTTGAAAAAGGGGTTTTGGAATTTACAGGGTGTAGCCAAAATATAATTTCGGTTACATCAATTTTTTAGTTTAACCGAAATTGAATTTGGTTAAGCTATAATCAGCCTTAACCGAGATTTAATTTCGGTAAAACTCAAAAATGAGTTTAACCGACTTGTGTTTTCGGTTAAGGGTAAAAATTGATTTTTTAAGATTTTTTTACAGAAAACTGATTTTTTGGTCTTTTTAGAATAGCCGGAAATTGTGTGGGCCCCTGTGGGCCCACAGTGGTGCAGAACTTTGAAGAAAGGCCAAAGCCTTCTACTTGTCAAATGAGCATAAAATAGCCAATAAACTGAAGCAACATCGTAAGAAAGGATTTGGGGGATTTAATAGGGGTACATTGGAATTTGGAAGTGAGGAAGGGAACATGCTCCCTTTTTAAATAATTTGGACATGACAAGGGCAGCCCTTCAAGTATGCTTCAATTCGCTTTTGTAACCAAGTGGATGGCACCTCCTTACCATGAGGTGTTTCTCATAAGAAGTGAAGAAGAGAAAATAGCCAAATCAAATGCTAGGGTAAAAGAAAATAACATGACAAAAACAAGTTTTATAATATGTTTGAATATTCACATATGTACAAACAAGAGCTCACCTTAGAGTCAGAAAGTTACTTGAAGGTGTTTGATTCCCTTGGAGGCTTTTCCGGTAGCATAATGACACTTTTCCAAGTTCAAGAGAAGGAGTTCAAAACTTCTTTTGGGTTTAAAGCAAAAGGGAAGAAGATGGAGAGATATTTGGACAGAGTAAGGGTGCTTTGAAAGGGTTTAGAATAGGGAGAGAGGAATTTTGGCCAGCATAACGGCTCTACTTCAAGGTTAAAGAGGGATTTCTAAACCTATTTTGGGTTTGACAGAAGATAGGGGATAGGTTTGCTGGGCTTAGAGAGACAGGGGTTGGTTACAGTAGGGTTTAGAAAGAGAAGGAGAAAGAAGGACAGGGGTTTGGATGGGGAGAGGAGAGAGGGCAGAGCCAAAAAACCTGGAAGGTTTGGAATGCTCAGAATGGGGGGCTGACCCCTTATTTATAGGCAAAAAAATGAACCGGAAATAAAATTTTGGTTGACCTTTTTGCTTTGTAACCGAAATACCATTTCGGTTACAAGGGAATGCATGATTGAAGGACATGTGTCCTTCAATCATGATTACTTATTAATGCACATGGGGTTCTAGAAACCCCATATGTCCACATATTATTATTATTATTTTTTTCAATTATTTTAATTTAAACTTTATTAATTTTTTATTCTTAAGATATTTTATTGCTTAAACGCATATGCGTTTAAGATTTTTCATTTTATTTTTGATTTACTTTAATTGTTAGATATTTAGAAATTATTATTATTTTATTCTTAGATTTTTTATTTTTTGTCCTTTCTTCAATCTTGCCACGTGTGCAGATTTTCCAAGATTTTTGATTGCTCATAATTTTCTCATTTGATATCCGATTTTAGCAAACTTAGTAGTGTTGGAATCAGGTCGATATTCTCTATCCACTAAGCTAGAATTTAGCAGCAAACTCGGTTTTTTTAGCAGAAGTGCAAAGCCGCGTCCCGAAGCCAATTTTGCTCATATTTCTTTATCTGGGACTCCGATTCCAGCAAATTCAGTTGCGTTGGAAACTTGGAATTGTGTCAATGCGTTCTTTCTACTGATATCCAATTGAGCAGCTGATTCGGGATTTAGCAGAAAACCAATTTCTACTATTTCCAGATTTGACTGACCCATAACTTCTTCATTCGGACTCCGATTTGAGTAAATTCAGTGTCGTTAGATTCGTATCGGAATCCTCTTTCCAATGGTATGAAGTTTGGTGGTCAATTTGCACCCGATCAAAAAGTCAACTTTTTGACCTCTTTTAGGTTTGACTTTTCAATTAAGGTTTCATTCTTTCATTTTTCGGGATGCAAAAATGAGGTGCCGACAAGCATGTTGAAAATGTGATAGACAGCAATAGAAAGTGAATGGGAGAACTATGACAGTGTTGTATAAGTATGTGTATATATATATATCAAATAGGTCTAATTAGAGTAGTTCATTATATTTGTATTGATATATATAAGACATCCAAATATATACATTAATTTGTTGCATAGATCCAAGATGTCTCCCAGATTTTGCAGTCAAGGGATTGAAATTGGAAGTAAATGAAGCATTTGAAGCATGTTTTTCTTTTCCCTTCTCATTTTAAATGCTTAATGGACCAAAATTTTCTTGCTTCTCATTTTTAATGGGTTTAAAGGAACTAAGCAACAGCACACTTGATAAATATGCATATTAGAACTGAAAATTTTTTTGGTTTTCATTTTGTGGTATGTAAATTTTGCTTCTTTATGATGTTTCTTGCAAGCAATTATACTACAAAAGATCATAAATTGATACAAGGGAAACTTTGGTGGGAAAAAAAAACCTTTCTTATTTTGTTAAATGGGAAAAAAAAAAAGCTTTCTGATTTTGAACTCTATAAATATGATATAAAGCTTAAAATTTAACAAAAAAGAAAAAAGAAACCATTCTTATTCTGAGCTCTTGGAATATGATATAAAGCTTATATAACTCATTAAAGATGTACTTATGCTATGCAATGATGAGGATGGTTTATAGTTGTATCATCAAAATAGAGTGGTTGTACTTAATTGCTCATAGCAAAAGAATAACTTTGTCATATTTCAGTTAGAAAACTTTGTTTTAACTAAATGAGTATTTGCATAGAACTCAAGTGGCAAGTTATAATTTGAACATCCCCTATATAATACATTTTTCACTTAACTTTGTCATATTTTTGTCAGAAATTAAAGCATTCCTCAAATGACAATTTCTGAAAAAACAGAAATGTTTTTTTTTAAATTATTAATATTCATACAAAATGTGGGTTTAGCAGAAACTTTGTTTGATAAGTCGTCTAAGTATGCAAATTCTATTAAGTCTTGGAATTATATTTTGATAACATGTTTCTTTGCCTTCATATGGGGAGATGCATTCAATTTTTATAAAGTAATTTGTGACCCTCTTTGGCTGTGAACATTTATAGTATAAGGATGCAAACAGGCCTAGGTCTTCATTAAGTTATGGCCTACTGTGGCTGATTATTCTACCCAGTGTGTCAGACATGCCTCTCTGCTGGTTTTGTGACCCCTCATGCTACCATGCTTATAAATATTTTTGTATCTCACTAAATATCTGTTCTGGTATTTTTCATTATGCAATATGCAACCAATGGCTACATGGAATAGTTAAAATTTAAGAAATGCATAGGAGAAGCTGAAAATTATTCTTAAGTGTAGTGATGGAATAGTTAAAATTTATATTCTTTGCTTGTGTGAATCTTCCTGAGTCTGTAATTCTCAAAAAAATTTATATTATATTATGGTTTGCATTATTTTTGTTCTCGAGCTCAACCTGTGTATCTTTAATGATATTTGATTATGGTGTTTGAAATTGGATTTGCTGTAGCTATAGTGGACTTATGGCAGCTTTCATGAGCTTCCTTTCATATGAAGTTTGTTTATAAAACTGTTATAATATTTTATTTTCTGGGAAAACTGATTATTTTTTGAGATTAAAGGTACTTTGAAATTGACGTTATGCATCTGTAACCCCATGAGTAATTATTGTTTGAGATTAAAGGTACTATTTTGTATCACTTTGAGATTAAAGGTACTATTTTATAGCACTTTGAGATTAAAGTGCTATAAAATGTATGTTTATAGCACACAGCAATTTTGTTAGTGTTTAATTAGCAAGCAATTTTTTTTCAATATGTTACTCTTTAATGGCACCTCATGGATAATGCATGTGTTTTTTTTCCTTCTCATTTTAAAGCTTGATGAGTCAATCTAGAAAAGCTCATAATTCATCTCAAAAGCATACATGAAGCAGTTCTAGACTTCTGTTTGCTTCTGAATCGAACTTGACATATCACCTAAGGTCCTCATTTAAATAATCTGAAGTATCAGGAGAGTAAAATCTGAAGTATTATAATCACGGAAACCAGCTGATAAAGACATAATTGCTACATTTCAAGTGTTTTGGCTGGTTCCAGTTTGGATCTTTTGACATGTTTTAAAACAGAAATACAATTAGAATGATATTAGTGGCTTTAAGTATAGATATCAGATGTTTGCAGCTGTTTATACTTTATATAAAAGTAAGGATTTGAGTGTACATATCTTTCTATTTCAACTGTTATGGATTAACTATCATAGTTATTTGTCATTTTTCAGTTTTTCTTCTAAAAAATTCTAAAACATTAGATCAACTCAGTTTTGGGTTGGAACCTCAATTAAACAACACCAAACTGAAACCTTAACCATAAACCACAAACCTCTAAATTGAGTCAAACCACATAAAATTAATGTAAATGCAGTCTTTAAGCAATTATTGTTAATCCAACCTAATCCTTCTATGACTGCAACAAGATTCCAGTTCGCATTAGGTTCTTTAAGGTTTAAAGTTTTCCATATCAGTTTAGTTTGTTATCAGGTTGAGGAGGCCAGTTCTGAATTGAAAATAGAGTGCTATATATGCTGAAAACTCCACATTTATGAACATGTTTAACTAATCAATGTGTCTAGCTCGTGATGTAGTTGGGAATGTCTTCTAGGAAATTGGCTACAAAGATTTGTCATCCAATGGAGATCTAAAGTTTGTGGAAATTAATTAATCATTATAAAGACTGGTTTGAGTGTAGGTTTGAGTGTCTAATACTGACTTCACTGTTCATGGTTGAGAAAATATGGACTGTAAGAGCTATCTTTGTGAGTTGCACGTTGAAGCTTGAAACATATTAGTTTCACTAAATAATATTTTATTGTACTTAAAATCAGATTGCATTGCTCCTGTTGCTTAGTCTAGCTATTTATGATTTCACAATTTCATAACATTTTTTAAAGCACTTTTAAAAATAAAAAAAAAACAGAAACCTAAAAATTGTGTTTGGTAAGTACAGTATCCAAATTGTTTTTAAGAAGAAAAATAATTAAAAACCAACCCTGTTTTTGGAAAATTTCATCAATAATTTGTTATGCTATTATTCATTAATAATTCACAGGATTAGACTTGATGTTATTGAGTTCCCTAGCTATGTTACAATCTAATCAGATAGCTTAATGCTATAGCAAAAAAATTAAATGCAGCACCGCTGAGGAAGAAGTATTTTTTAGATAAACCCATAGTCTAAGATCATATCTAACTTCTCCTTTAGGTGCTTTTTTGGTCTTAGCTTTGCTGTACAGAAATTCAAATTTATACAGAGAAAGATGGTGTTAGGGACAGTTCAGAAAAATAAAAGAATTAAATCAGTAAGATTATGTCACTAAAAGGTTTACTAGGTTTGACTGTATGGTATCAAATTTCAGTTCTTATTTGTTTGAAGATTCTTATTTTGTGAAAACCACTCAATTTATTTTATAATATCATTCTCTTTTTTTGCATAGTGATAATTATTTTTCCTCTTTCTTTTAACAAGAATAAAGGGAAAAAAAAGTGTTCAGACCCGGTCCACATTACAACAAATTTCATGTTACATTGCTTAAATAATAATTCTATTTTAGTTTATTTTTTAGATCCTTCTTTTCAGTACTATATTATCTTATTCTTTCTTTTTTATGATAGATTATAGGTATGGAAAATATGCTCAGCTCAAAGAACATCCTCCAAGAAATGTGTCAGAAGTATAAGATCAATTTACCAATTTACAATCACATTACACAAAGTGCTTCACACCAATTGCTTTTCCAAGCAACGGTTATTGTGGGTGAAGTGTCGTACGTAGGAGCATGGAGCAAAAATAAGAAAGAAGCTGAAAAATCTGCAGCAGATGTTGCTGTTGATGCAATAAATTCAAAAGGAGTTCCCAGTATGCTTGATCCAGTGATTGTTGATTTGAAGAAGCAACTGAATGAAGCTAGAATTGAAATATCTGAAATTAAGAAATATGTGAGCTATTTAGAAGAAAAGTTACAAAAAATCCAAGATTCGAATCAAACAAATATTATAGTATATGAACAAGAACCAGATGCTAGCTGAAAGGCTTGAACAAATGGATATTTGAAGGAACAAATTTGTTTGGTTAGGTAAATTCTACTTTTATATTGTAATGGAATATGAAGGTAGGATACCAGTAGGTCCTCTTTATGTAAATAGTTTTGTTAATTTTAATTTCATGTAACATCGTCTTCATGTAAATGGTTGTGTTAACTCTATTTTCATGCTATTGAGTATTGACAGATAACAATCTTGCTGTTTTAGATGTGTTTCGATAGGTTTTTCTTTTTATTTGCAGTTTAAAAAATCTTTCTTTGTTATGTGCATGACAGATTGACAATTGCTCAAGCACAGCCAAGAATGAGTTTCACACATGAATACATAACTGACTTCCATAATAACTGCTTTTTTGTAATCTGAGTTTTTTGGCATATCAAAATGTAGATACTGCATGAAAGTAATGAGAGAAAGTAAATTGAACTTCACTTTTACAGGCTCCATCACAATTTTCAGAATGATTTTCCCCACTTTTGGTCCATTTTGTCTAGAATCTAAAACAATAGGGTAAGTCTTTTTATGCCTCAAAGATAAGCTCTACCTTGACTTCTGTTGTCATTGATTTTTCGCATAGAAAGCCTCTGTTTTCCCATATGATTCATACACATTGTGAATACAAATAACCTTGCAACCAACTTTCCACAGCAGAAGGAAGATCACTTATGATCTTGAAGAACATCTGATTTAAGTCTGAACATGGCTTCAATTTTCAAAGTCAATATCACATGCTTCAAAATATTTCTGATTGGAAATGCATGATTGTTAATTGTGTGAAATTTCTCCATGTTCAGTTTAGTGATTGTTGATGGATGCACTTAAGCTATTGAGGTGTTGGTGAAGGATTGGAAAGTAAATCTATATTTCCTTTTAGGTTTTATTACTTCCAAAATAGAAAGAAAAAATAATCATGTGTTGATATCCATGCCCCCAAAAAATCGAATAATCTATCTATTTTACTTTTTACATTTTAGACGTAAAAGATAAAATAAAATTAACATTATTCAAATTTTTTGAAGATTAAATCTCATTAAGAAAATTATAAGTCGGGTATTTTATGTCAATATCTTATCGTAAAAATAAATTTTCAAAATATAAAGAAATAATAAAAAAAGCAACGATACAGTAATATCCATACCCCACAAAAAAGAAAAAGAAAAAAGGAATCATCTATTTATTTATTTTTCTATTTGAGAAGAAAAAATAAATAAAAAAAGAATAACTTTTCTATTTTTTTATTTGAATTTTTTTTTGTTGCTATTGTTAATTTTAATTTGCTTTTAAAAGCAAAAAACCATTTCTGAAAAGCGTTTCCAAACGGTACGTTATTCTGAAGCAAAGAATCCCACTCAAGAAAACAGCGAATCCGTGTCGTTCAATCTGTGGTTCTGCTAGAGAGAGCCTTTGAAACAAAAGGCCTGTCGAGACAAGAGCACGAAGGAAGGAATAGAAGATGAAGACTGGTTGGTGTTAGAATTCGAAAGCAAATAACGTAAGAGGTTGTTCCGTGTTGCTGCAAGAGATAAAGTTTTGGCACTCAAGAGCCGTTTCTAATGGCGAGAAACGCAGACGAAGAGAACTCGCAGAGAGGTTCCGATAGGCTTAGGGCAAGGCCGGACCCGGTTCTGATTGTATGCCGATGCTTCAGCGTCGTGACATCGTTAGTTGCGATTCTCTGCATCGTCGTCAATGTTATGTCCGCGGTGAGATCTTTCAAGAATGGATCTGATGTGAGCAAGCTGTTCGGTGAAAGAATTTCATTTTCTGTCAATTGATTTATCCGTAAAAGCGTATGCGAGTTTCATTTTGCGTTTCTGTTTCAGATTTTCGACGGAATTTTTCGGTGTTACGCTGTTGCAATTGCCTGTTTTGTGATTGTAGCGGAGACTGAATGGGAATTCATCTACAAGTTCTGGAGAGTAAGTTGTTTTTAACTTTTGGCGTGTGTGATTCACCGGATGTCGGTTCGCAATTCTTTTGCGTCTTTCAGCATAATATTTCTAATGATGATGCTTGGCTTAATGTCAGATTTTGAGATTTTTTTATTCGTAGTTTTCAATTCATATTCTATATTTGTGAGGCATGAAATTAATATGACGTATCTCCATCAAAAATAAATAAATAAATAATATGACGTATGTAATCCTTTATTTTTTTTTCTCCCTTTCATGACCGAACAATATTCACTTGAAGTCCTATAGTTTTGGGAATGAAAGGCTGTCAGTCAAGCTCATCATATGATTGTCAAATAGAATCTCAAATAAAATTTTTCGGAACTGGAAGGTTAGTTAAATAAAATATCAAGAAGAATTAATTTGAGATATGCTATTTAGTGGAAATTGAATTATTGGATAGTCAAGGCTTAGTTGGCAAAATGTTCAATGCTTTTTTTCTGATTCTCAGTAAGTCATGAATTTTTAATCTAGGCAATCTTGCAGACAAATAATGTGCTCTTGATTATGGAAGAATTTGACGAGTCGGATAATCTTAATCATTCCATAGTTTGACAACTTCTATGTTGTGGATACTACAGGTTCCATTGACAAATCTAACGTATTTAATATATGCAACTTTGTGCATATAATGCTTATATAATAAAAGGTGCATTCATCAACTTTTTTTTGAACCTTCTAGGAGGGCAGGGTACTGTAATTCCCCCTTATGAGGGCAGGATACAAATTATAAATACAAAATGTGCATTCATCAGCTACTTTGTCCTTGTGTGGCCAATATTTTACCAGGAAGGCGGGAACTGATACCTCTGATCGTATTTATGATTTGTACCTATGGAAAACCAAATCATCTTAAGATTGTATTTCCATAGCCAAAGTTTTTATATTTCCGCTAGTATTTCCATAGCCAAAGTCTTTTATATTTCCTTACATCCGCAGGCACTTATTTCCTTATATAAATTTCCTTTGGTTATATTTTTTCTGGTTTTTCTCTTGTTTGGAATTATCCAAGTTTAAATCATCATTTTGCAGGTATTGGAGTATTATGCTGGTAGGGGCATGCTTCAGATCTTGTACGTCTCTTATTTTAGTAGAAATTCTTTGTTTCTATTTATTTTAGGAAATTTTTAGGCAGTGGATTGCAACTGTATAACAAGGAGTTAACAAAGGAGATAAGAGTTGTATAACTACTTTATTCACTTCTTCCATGCCTTATCTCAATTATATTGGATCAGCTTAATATCATGATGCTTTTTGACTCAATCTATAATGATTGAATTTTCAGCGTCGCTGTGATGACAAGAGCTTTCCCTGATGAAAGTGGTGTGCGGAAGGATATTCTTCTTCTTCTTCAAAACATAGCAAGCTACCTGCTTCTTGCATGTGGCTTGGTCTACATTATTTCAGTAAGTTTATGCTTTCATGAACAATTATCAGTATCACTAGAGCAAGCATTACATCATGAAAATCTAAATCATCATCATGGTCTGAAAATACTAAACCTAAATAATCTATAGGGCGTGCTCTGCATTGGTCTCCTCAAACGAGCTCGGCAGCACAAAGAAATTACAAGAGAACAGGCAGTCAAGGATCTAGAGGTAATTTATAATAATTCCAGAAGTTATTACGCTTTAGATGCTAAATAAAGTTAAAAGTAGATTTGGAATCCACATTCTCTTTTTGGTTGGATTTTATTTTTGCTTTTCTTTGTTGATTTGTGAGATCCAGCCATGACTCTAACAAGAGATTGTTCAAAATATAAATTTTGTAAGTTATTATCATAAAAAATTATGAATCATTTTCAGTGCTCCCTCATCGTAGAGAAATGTAGGCTGGAAAAGAAGCATGACATAATAACACCTTAATTTAATAATGTTATAATACTTGAAGAGATGTGTACAGAGCATGTAGATGATTGTGGTTGGGTCCTGCAGGAGCACTGGTGCAGCCTTTTAGACTTGGAAGGCCCTTGCATTGAACTGCTTCCTTCCTTTAATAATTACCAGCATGTTTACATGTTTGCGTGTGTGTATATTATGTGCATATTAGACCAAAAATGAATATAAAAAGGAATTTGGGAGGGGTTTTGAGAGAAAGATGGCTTGATTGAAAAAGGAAAAGAAGTGGAGAGAAAACCTGGATTCTGATTATCTCTAAATCAGCGTTTACAGTTTTGGTTTGTTGTTTTGGAAATAGCGATGCGTTTCTGAGGTGGAAAATCACTTAATTACATCATTGGTGATTTTTAGCGGCGTGTCGGCGAAACAGGGGAGAGAAATGAAAATTTGTTCATTTTTATTGGCGAAACGGGGCGGCGTGCAGCGAAATTTCCCCAAAATCCAAAAAATCTAGTTTTGTCCACTTTTTGCCCTTTTTTTATTTTCCCACTGTTTCGGTGGCACGTCGCCGGCGTGCCAACAAAACTTTCATGCGATGGGCAGCACACCTATCGGCACCGAAACGGTAAACTTTGCTCTAAGTTACCACTTTGACTCCAAGTCTGTGTGAAATAAAATTGAGTGTCGACTAATCTTGTGGTTGAGCTCCTTATAAAGTATCCATTTTCTAGACTTCTTTCATTCAACCAGTTGTTTTAGTTGCTCTAACTAGAATACGCTTGGCTATCTCGTCTCTAACATCTGAACAAATCCAGGATTTGGAGCGGCGAAGGGAGGAACTTGAACAGTTGCTTGTGCTAGAAAGAACTTAGGACAACTTACATGAAGGGCTGAAGGTCATCCAATTTTTCAAGCCAGGAACAGGCCTGGGAAAGTGAGTCTTGTGTTCCCTCTGCTGTATGAATCTGACATATGTACATTTTATTGGTTGATTCTGTATCTTTGTAGTTGTGAGAGAGTCACATGATCCCTCTGCTGTACAAATCTTTTGGGGGGGGGGGGGGGGTGTTAGCTGTTAGAATTTGCAGAGACAATTGCCTTATCAGGAAGTGTTTTCATTATCACCATGGTCACTAACAATAATTGCTATTCCAGATTAGCAAGGAAATCACTGTATGCAAACATTTCTGTGAATTTCATTGACCGTCTAAAATGAAGTGCCTGATCTTATGAACCTCATGTTTATATGTGTCTTCCGGTTGATCTGGTTCCTATGATGATTTAGAGAAATTTGATAATTATCAAGAGCTTGTGCTCTTAGGTCTGTAATTTGAACAGATAATCACCCACCTTATCAGGAAATCTGTATCACCATCATCATCACCAACAATACCATTTCTATACTAGCTAGGGAACCGACTCGATAGATGTGTTGCTAGTTTGAACAATAGTATCAGGACATGTCTAGTGATTAAGGAGACTGTTAGACTCACCTCTTTGCCAGCATTGTATCTTTCTTTGATGAAGTACTATTTACTATTGTTAAAAGGAAATGGGCTACTGCAGATTTGAGATTATTATTATTATTATTATTTCTTGTAACTCTGGGTGTCTGGCCAGCTTGCGTGCGCCAACTAATCCCCACGGCCTGTGCAGTCCCCCACGTCCCACAGAAACTGGATAATTACCAGGCCAAAGTCCCTGGGGGAGGCCCCAAAGAGTTGAACCTAAGAGAGGTCAAACCTGAGACCTTGGAGGGAGCATACCTCCAGGCCCAAAGCATTGACCACCAGGCCAACCCTTTGGGGTTAGATTTGAGGATTATTACACCTACATATGGTTACAACTTACAAGTATGAACATACATTTCTCACGAAGTTGAGATCTAAATCACATAATTTTTCCATTCTACTTGGATCATAGGCAAAATCTTAACCTTGCCACCTAGGGCTAAGCATTTGCGGCACAAGAAAAAGAAAAGGGAATGAAAAATGTTTATTTCTGGGAATATTGTGTTTGTAAATTACGTTGGGTCAGGTTTTATGTCTGGACAAATTGTGAAAATGGTATTAGGTTCTACCCACAGCTCATCAAAATGTACTCTCCCATTTTTGTAATGAACTCCTAACAAACTTGAATATGAAGACAGCAGTTGATCTTCTGCCTCTACCATGTGACTGGGTTCCTATGTGTGGCGTGGAGATGCTTTCTATGGGAAGTGTAATCAGTTTCATTCTTGAAAATCAGTTAAAAGATAACATTCCTTCCACATGTAGGATTCAATACACTGATTTATTTAGTGCAGAACTTTCAAAATGTTGCATTGAGGAGTAATCATTTCTTGAAGATAGAGTTAATGGATTCTTATTAGACTTGTTAACTCTAAGATGCCCAAAATCGGTTTCAATTTTGAAAAACGTTTAGCCTACTTTCTTAAGTAAATCGCCTTCAGTTTGAACACACATAACATGAGGTCTGTTTGACTACAGGTTCTACTGTGACCTGATTAACACCAGGTCTGACAATGTAACTAACACCAAACTTGTCATAGGTAAACAGTGCGTAAAATCTTTCATTTGGATCGATTGTAAGTTGGCCAAGTGATCCTCATATGATTGAAAAGAATGAACATTAACTGGCCTGATGTTGAGAAGAATGAGCATTAACTGTCTGAACAAGGAAATGCTTCAACAAGGGATGCTGATTGCTGAATATGAAAATGAATACTTTTCACATTAAATTACATTACAAGAAAAATCCAAATTACCAATCATTTTTTTCACTCATTGGAACCTGATCAAAGGGGTTAATCAAATTTCACTTGTTACAACGGCATACAATCATATGCTTCCTCTTCATAGATCCGCTAAAGAATATCTATCTAATGGTGAAAGACAACTTCTAAAGTCCCTGGCTGTTTGGCAGATAATCAATGGGAAAGCTGATTTTACCAATGAGGAACACAGAATCCATGTTAAGTCAGGCTCTTTTGTGAAAAAACTGGCCAATGGCAAATCTGATTTTGCCAATCAGGAACACAGAACCAAAGTCCGAGATCATCAGTTCTCTTTGTCATCCCAGGATTTTGCCTGTTGAACAGGACTTCTTGGTGCACTAATGCCAACCTCGCTGCCAACGGGCTTGTCTGACGGGTTTGAATTCCTCTCTCCCAAAGGGTTGTTATTGGGCACTTGTCGCATTGCCCGAGGTAACTTGAGAGGGATATCTGCTTCGACTGCATTTGCATGGTTATCTGGATTCATCACAGCCTCAGTGCCTTCTGGCTGAGTGGAAGGTTGGGCTACAGGAACAAGCTGAATTACTGGCTTCCGCCATTTCTTCCTCCTATTTGGCTTTGGAGCATTTGAATTGATCTATACAACATTAGTAAATGATATCTGTTAGCCAGGCACAACAAATCCATTACCTAAAATGAATCTAACAAGTAAAACGCACACACAAAATTACATTAATAGGAGAAAGTACAACCTGCACTTGAATGCATTAGATGGAGAAGCTATTATATTAAAGCATATTTGTGATTATGTCAAGACAATGATTCCAGCCAACCGTATCCACAAAGCCTGAACTGTAACTTCACACATAAATGTACATGCGCACACGCACAAACACACAAGGGGAAGACGGTATTGATATTATTTCAATAGAGAAATCTATCCAACTAGAACTTCACACATAAATGTATGCGCGCGTGCACACACACACAAGGGTAAAGACAGTATTGATATTATTTCAATAGAGAAATCTATCCACCTAGAAATCATAAAATCCTAAAACCATGGGAACAGATGACTTGAAATGAGACATACCGGTGTGTTCCCAATGTCAGATAGAGGCCTCCGCTTTTGCCCGCTTTCTGCACTAGTTGCAGGATGTTTCTCAGTAAAGGCATTTTGGAGTAGCAGTGCACCATGAGAAGCAAGATTCCTGCTCTTTTCAACCTCATTAGTCACTACACTGTTTTCACAGCCATCAGCCATCTCAGATTCAGGTGAATCATCACACTCTTTCATAACACCATCGAATTCTCTATTAGCACACTTTGCTGCTGTACACCCACAATCAATCCCACATGTGCCCCCAGCAGCTCGGCACTGGCATTTCGTAGTTTTGCACATGCTACTACGGCTACAGGAGCAACATAAACCTGATAAAGGTTTTGCACCAACTATTTCCCCACTAGAAGCCTCTGAGTTCAGGCCTTCACAAATACCAGCATTAAGTGGATGAGGTTCTGCAACTGGACGACCTCCTGTTATAGAAGACTTTTTCTTAGGTCGTCGTTTTGTGGACCTTACCCATTCGTCATCAGCTTCATCAGCGTCATCAGGAAGGGATGAATGCTCAGAATCAGATGTATCCATATCCTCCAATAATCCGAAATTATTGCTCCTGCGGTTGAAGATAATGGAGCTCCTGGGTCCCTAACGCCAAATACAGTGTAACATGAAAAGTTACAAAAGGAATTTACTGACAGTAGTAAATCAGACATCTTGGATACTCGAGACATGAAATAAATGCAATGACAAGTGCATTTATTATCTATAAGTATGAAAGCTGATATCATGGACACTTTCAATTGTGATATCATCAATAATTTCAAAACAATCATAAATGATAAGAGGATAAATGAAGGTACCTTGCGCAAATCATATATATGCCCTTCACCAATGTCTAATATGTCAACCCCAGAATTTGCTGCATTCTCCATGGAATATCTTTTTGGAGTCGTTTTCTGTTTCAAAGTACTCATAAAATGTTAAGAGAAAAATAATGATCACGTCATAACACAATATTCCCTCCTAAAGTTTTATGTTATGTGCCTTGTGGGACACGAGCAATCCCACTGTGCTGCAATGGTTTTATGTGTTTTTTCAGTTCTTATACAAAGATCTCATAGTAATTTTCTTATTTTAATTTGTTATTCATTTTATATTTTGATATTGTTTAGTAAACCAATGTAATCCAATTTCTATTCATGAATTCCAGCTTCCATGAAGGTACCTTACTGAGCCAGCTGAATCATGGCTGAACTGGTAGCTGATACACGATATGTTAAGGAGTAGATCCTTAACTATAATCCAACACGTAAACCTTTCAAGTCTTTCTAATCAATAAAGTACAAGTCATTCCAAGCTCTACGCAACTATTTTTCTCAAAAAACAAGTAAAACCTCTTTCAAATCTGATTAACCTTTTGTTAGCAATCTTTGTATTGAATTAGGATTTCCAATATGATATATTCTTTTCAATTTAAGACTAAACCATTGTCAGAGGCAAACTTCAAAATAGTTGCTCTAACTAGAATTATCTTTTGCTATGCAGTTCCTTTTAAATAGAATTATCCTTGCTAAGTAGTTAACTGACAATCAAATAAACCAATGAGGATTGGTGATGTTCAGCATTGCTTGTGTTTAGTTAATATTAAATCCATTCTAAAAATAACATGAGCAGCTTGAGCCCAGCCTGAACATCTTAAAATCATGAATTCCGGCTTCCATGCAAAAGATAAAGCAAGTAGTGGCCTTTGGGTGGGGCTAGGCACTACTTTTTTTCCCCATTGGGCTGGGCAGGGCAAAGCATGGTCTAGCCCATTTGCACCCTTCTCTAGCCCCAGGGCCCTCCCATTATTCACCATTCCAAAACCTACTTTTATTCTCTTATAACAATTCTACACTAGCATACTTGCATGCTAATCTCTCTAATGATATGCCCATGTGACCTATTTTTATTTCTTTTTGGTTCTTTCAGGTAATCATATGATCTGGTCTTGAGCAACTTAAAAATTGCCTTTTAGCAAGACCCAGCCTTCAATGCAATTATGAGACCTTTATGGCAGGAATATCCTCACTAAGAGCATTCACAATGAGCTAGTAGGAACAAACTATTATCTGAAAACAGTAACTATTAAGTGACAACAAATATAACCTTATGATTTCTTGTAAATACAACAAACAAAATATCAAAGCCATATTTGGTATATAAGGTGTACGAGTGCCAAACAAGAACATGTGTTTTTGTGTGTGTGCATGCGCACATTTTGTGTGCGTGTGTCTGTGTGCACAAGCATATGTGTTCCTGACAATTAAACCAGAAGATACGATAAAATTGCTTGACATTGATAACTAAACCAGAAGATAGGCTTTCATGTTCCTTAAGAAAAATAAATAGAACAGTATAGTAGATTCAGCTCAAGTGATTATAAATTGGTAAAATGGTTTTCTAATATTATGAAGAGATTGGTATGATAGAATGCACATGGATATTTGTGAAACATAAACAGAAAAATTATGGCTGGAACTTGTGTTAGGAGTTAACCTGCAACTTTTCCCTATGAAGAATTTCTGCATTTTTCATTTCCAGCTGTCTAACCAAGCTGCTGAGTCTAACAACATTTTCCTTCAGATCTCTTAATTCAGAATCCTTCTCTCTGCATTCAACTTCTTTATCCCATAATAGGCACCTAAGGAAAAGTGGGGAAAGAGCCATTAAATGAAACAAGAATTATCGGACCTTATTATAAAAAACCATGATTTTATTTTTTCTTGATCAATCCATCAGAAACATACAGACAGAAAAAAATGGGAAAAAGGTGAAAGAAGAATAAAAATAAGCAAAAGAGGAAGAAAACCATTTGGGGGTGTTTGGTTTTGATCAACTTAAAAGTATATGCCTGTCTGATTAACTTTTCAATGAGAGATGGGCGTGTTGTATGCTACTCAATATAAATGATTTGCAAGCTGTAAAATCATGAAAATATTTAAAATGAGGAGCAGGTGGAGATCTTTTTGTGATTATAGGTTAAACTTATCATATAAAAATGGTAAAGCCGTAAAGGTAATTCCTACCACTTCAACTTGCAAGTGCAACCACAAAGCTATGTCATTACTTGCGGCTAAGACCTTAAAAATGATAATACACCGTTCAAGGGGACAATGCACCTAATTGAATAATTCAGTGAAAAGCTCTGAACAGGTCCTTGTTTTACTTGTGGCAGCTGAGGTTCTGGCCCCCCAAAACACCATGTCTTTGCCAGCTCTTGATCGTGTAAATTTCAGTTAAGTCGGGCAATTTCCAAAAAAGAAAGAAACAAAAAAATAGAAAACTGATTTATGAACCATTTCTATCACCAAAAACTTTTTGGAATCCTCTAGGATCTTATTTGCCAAGGTGATGTTCCAGGGCATAACTAGCAAAGGGAGTTTGTACATATGGCTAATCCTGGTGTAAAGACACAGGCCCCATCCAAAGAAGGAAATGAAAATACCTACAAAAGAAATTCTTCCCTTGTATAAAGGGCACTCTTGTTTTCTTTTCCTTCCCCTTAAGATGCAGATATTTTTTTAATTTCATCCTACCCACTTAAATTCTGAAAGCAAACCAAATTAGGAATCTGGACATAAAATCACTTTTTTTTTATAAGAACATATTGGGTAGAATCAAACAATCCAAAATCAAAGCAAATAGTGGCCTAATAGCTTGTTGAAATTATTTATTTCTAAAAAGAGGTCATAATACGCAGCCAAATGAGGATATATGAATTACATTACATAGTTCTAAGAGTGGCGTAGTGTCAATGGCAAACAATTTTAGTGTGTATATTTTCTATTATGTGATTCCCATAGGAAGGGTACGGCTAAATAAGAAATACATACACCACACAATTGGAGTTAACAACAATGACGCTTGCATAAACTACAGAAAACTTGGGATAAACCATTTCAGTTTCTTTGCAAAATTAAATGCAAATATCAGATTAAGCAACATAATGGTAAACTTAAATACTGGACATTATTGTGATAAACTCTTGCTATAGGGTCCTATATGTCTTCTCGTACCTGGAACTGGATGCTAAATTGAATAAATAATTCATCACATTTTTCGCTTCGGTGACAGATCGAACTTGGTTCCAGCGTCCCTTTCCACTAAAGACTCGCTCACGCTCCTCTGCTTCAGACAACTGTGATGCCATGGACACAAGGGTGCTAGACGAAGTAGCCAGCATATTTTCAAGTGCCAGAATTCTTGAATTTCTTGCACCAGGAGACATTATCTGGGGACTATCACTGATTGGGAAACATGCTAAGAGATTTGAAAATGGAAGCCCATATAATAAGAAATAAACAGTAGAATGGTGGTATACTCAGCCATAAAGCCACTCACCTGATATTTTTCTGCTTCAGTGTCTCTGCCTCTTCCTTTAGCTTGGTTACTTCCTTGGCCATTCTAGTCCTCCTATTAACAATTTCAAAGGAAAATGATCAATATCCACTGCTACAATAAATGCACCAACCAGAAGTTTAACATAGAAAATATCATATATCCTTTTACAGTTTTCTTTTTTTCTTTTATTTTGATGATGAGTTAGTATTCATTTAAAAGTTTATAAATTGATAACGACAAAAACTCAAAGTAAAAAGAACCAGGTGAAAATCAGTATCAACCAATCATCAGCAGCACAAAACCACAAAATTCACAAAAGAGAAGGAACCAAGTAAAAAGTCAATAGTAAGTACAAACTAAGAATTAGCAGCAGTACTAGAATGACTTGAAAAAGTAAAATATAACAAGAAAGAAGTTGAATATACCTTAAGCCCAAGAGTAATTCCACACTTTTAAACTAGTTTAGCATTCTAAACTGGTTTTAAAGTATTTTTTGCTAGAAATAATCATTAATTTGTAAAGGAGAATGAAACCTGAAATCAAAATTTGGATTGGATGTAAACCCAAATATTAGTTTCGTTTCCTTTTCATTTTTTTTTCTGATAAAGGACGCAAAAGTTCAGGCTTCTCCTTTATTCTTTTGTCTTCTCCGTGAGTTTTGGAAGTCAAGCTCTGAGACAACATTCACTATGGAGGTGAAAGTAAACATTCATAGAAACTGATCCTAGCATTTGATTTAAGCATAAAATCAAGGTAACTTGTGTCGATGATCTACTAATATGCCTTTTTTTTTTGGCATCGTTAAAAACTGACGGTACTATGTTTACTTGTCAGATAAATTAAAATAACAAAAGAAATCAGATGCAAATAATAAATTGAGGACTTAAATAGAAAACAAGGGAACTTATGTGGATTATCTACCATTTCGCTTTACTTTTTACATCATTAAGCTATGATGGCATTCTGTTCATCTAGAAGGTAAATTAAAATAACAAAATAAAACATATCAGTATCTAGATCCCTCACACCAACAAGCTCCATCCCAGTCTGCCAAAAATCATATCTTCAATTGGAAAATAAGTATTCAAATCCTTTCTAACTGCCTTCATCTAAATTAATTTTAGTTTTTTCCTCACCCTCTTAGATCTTTAAATTAGTACATTCTTCCACCTTCTCAAAGCTACCTTTACATGCCTAAACTACGTTAACTTATTTTTTTATTGTCTTATCCCCTACTTGGGCAACACAAGACCATTCTCAAATATTTTTATTCCTTATCTTCCCTATTCTTCCCGTTTATCCATCTTAATATTTGCACCTTAGCAACATTCATTTTAGGCATATCTTGCTTTTTTCTTGTCTAACATCTTGACACATACATCATAAAAGGCCTAATGACTTCCTTAAAAGAATTTGCTTTTATTTTGAATGGGAAACATTGGTGACATAACACCCCAAAAGCACCTCCCCATTTAAGCCATCCAGCTCTAATACAATGTGTAACATCCTTGTCAATATGCCCCTCCTAGTGAATGAAACAAGATAATGAAAATTGATTACTTTTAAGAATGTTTTAATTCTCAATTTCTATCATTAACAAGGAAATTAAATGCAAATAATAATTTGAGGGGCTTACTCTTCCATATGCCTCTCATATTCTGAACGCACTTCATGTACCCGAATTGTGACTTCTAGCTCATGTTCGATTGCCTGAATTAGTGCCTTCTCATTGGGAAAAGAAGAATCCATGTTAGCAAGAGAATTATATGGTACAAGCACTTCCACAAATGCAAGCTTGAGCCAAAAATAATCCTTTATATTATATATATATATATATATATTTCTCCTGGTTCAGTTCTGATTACCTGAATTCCAGGGCCTCTACCATTTCCAGCACCTGCATTACACAATCAACAAATGATAATAATAATCATAACAAGGTAATAAAAATTAATGAAGCAATAGAACTTCTTAACAGATGACAAGATGCAGAACTCCTTACCAGATGTCTCGCGTGAGGAGGCCTTCCTAGCCTCTAACAACTCTTTTAGCCGTTTTGTAGCCATAGAAGCTTCTTCAGTCTTTCGATGCAAAACCTAAAATTAACATAAAAAAATTATAAGAGATTCTTCTCCTAGTGGAAAGGCTGTACAATTCCTGCCCAGATTTACCATTTTTTGCCTCTGATTCAAGGCCAACAGTTTGTGCATCTCATACTCATTTCTCCTTCCCTCCTTCTTGAGCTATTAATAGAGAAACAAATTCCAATGAGGTTAATACAAAAGCAAAAAAAGAAAAAGAAAAAGGAAGACAATGCCTTTTTGGCAACTAGAATGAAGGTTTAAACTGACATAAAAGGTTATTCTGTATTTTAACCAAGAAAAGTGGCTTAACATTGTTACAGAACATGGAGAAATTTCACCTCTTATGCATAAATCATATTATGACATAAGAAATCTCTACCATAGTAAAAAAAAGTATAATCAATACGTAAATCAAAGCAATTGAAAACCTTAGAAACCTCAGACGAAAAGGAGGAGTTGGAACCAAACTGGAGTTCTATTTCTTGAAGTGCAGTTCTAAATGGAATCTATCACTGATTGCATCAGTCCGCATGTTATGTGTGCATAAGAAAAAGATTCTGATTGGTTCATAGTCAATTAACATCGCAGCTATTGAAAAAGATACTTAAACTATGGCATGAATAACCAAGTATCTAGTATAATCTATAATGTCAACCATCTAGAGCAATCCATTGTGCCATAGGGCCCATTTGTAAAGGTGATGAGAGAATCAAGGGTGAGGGAGACGAAAGCACCAAAACAACAGTTCAAGTAGATCATATACCTGAAGAACTTCCTTTTCTCTTGATGCCTTCCACAACCTAAATTGCTCAGACTCTTGCTTGATTTTGTGTTGCAATTGAACCTGCATAAGAGTTGAAAACAATGATCATGAGAGATCCTGATTGATATTTACTCCATGGAAACATGTTTTATTAAGCATAAATAACACCTTTTGAGACTTTATTCTATGAATTTCATCCTGTAGCCGTTTTGCTGCTTCATCACTTTTCTGTTTTTGTCTTAAGAGCTGAGATTGTGCATCTTGCTTCTTCTTCAACTCTGCAACCTGCAAAATGCAAAATCGTTCCAGCAAGTGTAATGCTTATTAGGAAGGGCAAGGCAACTGATGATATATACCTGTGCTTCAAGCATGTTCAACTTATGAAGATAGTCTTCCTTCAACTTTTGAGCTCCATCATCAGAAGCAGAAGAAATATTTGCAAGATTGTTACGTAGTTCCTCAATCTCTCTCTGTCAAATGTATGAAAAGGCAGATCTTAACAGACTTAGAATGCCAAACTAGCTGTAAAGATTTGAACACAACCTGTAAAGCTCTCTTTTCTATTTCCAACTCATGAACTTTCTTCTCATAATGTTGCTTAAGCACCGAGGTATCAGATTTTGAAAACTGCTTCATTTCAGCCTTCAAAAAAAATGAAATGAAATATCATGTTAACAGAGTAACCACATTAAAGAACAATAAAAAAATAATAACCGTAACAATTGAGTGAAAAAAATGTTGTTTCACAGGTAACATGACACATTACATTAGTCATCGTGCCAATTTATTCAATAGTACGTGTTATTGAAACCTGAAATTTGAAAGTTACGTCAATGGATTTGCTTTAAATCCTTTGTTGTGTATTGCAAAAATTCATTTCTAAGCTTGTGTTCAAACAGAACATCCAACAGAAATGCTCGACTAAGGGATGGAGATCAACTAAAGAAGGAAAATGCAACCGATGAGCAAGATCTTATTTGGTTTTCACTGGAAACAAATAAGGCCAGCGATCACCTGCAGGTAAACTTTCAAAGGAGGAGGTTTGAATTACAACAGGTATCTATGATGGAGTCCAGTATGGATTCATGTTCGTATCCTTTGGGGTTAGAACCCATCATAGAATGAAACGGGTAATGGTGAACAGAGGGAAATAAAAATGGCTCAACAGGGTCTCTAGACTCTCTAGGTGCTTTTTTTGGTTGCCCATTTCCATTTTATAGATAACATTAAAGTCATACGTCTTTGTTCTATTTAATTTATAGAGCAAAGGGATATTCCTCCATAAGTAGTTTAGCACTGCACCATCATTTCTGAAAAGGAGGTGCAACAAAGATAAGTTTCCTCCGATAATTCTCCAGTTCTGCCCTACAACTGGATTCAAATTTAGGTGATTTTGAAAATTCATAGAACATGAAAACTCCCACTTTGAAAGGTATAAAGATCTTCCTTATATCAATATGAAGAATTCCTTAATGAATTTTAAAGGAGATAAATGTGGAGGTGGAAATTTTCCCCCAAAAAATATCCCCCCAAGTTCAATTTTAGCTGTATGATGTTTTGTACACAACCAACATTTTGAATCCATGTTCATTATAACCAAATTCAGCTAAGAAATCTAAAGTATTTCAAACATAGTCAACTAAAACAATTCATAACCACCAATATTACACCATCATGGGGAATCAACAACGTGGGTCATGTTAAGCCCATTCCAAAATATAGGGCCAAGGAACCACACAACAACCATCCTGAAGAAATGCTCTTTCATCCAGTATTCTAACATAAATAAAAGGGATAGAAACTCTACTAATTAAATAATCTTCAACACAAAAAATAATCAAACCGAAGCATGCGTAAATGAATCCAGATAGAATTAAGTGACTGTTCACCTCCTTTTGTTCAAGCCTTTTGTCCAGTTCTTGGAGCTCCCTATCCAATTTATCTTGAAGAGAAGAATGTTCTAGCTCCTTTAGATCTTCTTCAATGTCACCTGTGAATATGTCAATTCAAAACAAATTACAAACATCCAACCAGAAAGATGGACAAATCACACAGATCCTAGCACACCAAGTTGGCGAAAATTAAATTCATAATTTTTTTGTATAGAATTGTTTAGACATACAAATTCATATCGATTCACAATCTTAAAAGATCAATAACTGCAATACTATCCACACACACACACACACAAAAAGGAGAATTGAATTTGACGACTGAATAAAGAAATGCATAAAGTCAGATAACCACTGATTCCACCTGGACCAACTTTAAGCTCAACAGCGATCCAAACCACAGCATGGATGTAATAAGCAATTAAATTTTATATAGGTCACAAAAGAATCAACCAGAAAAGATAATGGACTCAGTGAAGCACTTAAACACAACGAGCCTTCATTATCATACCAGAAGCTTCGACAGCTTTACCATCACACACAGATGGAAGTTCATGGAGACTTCTAAAATAAGGATCTTTTAAGTTGAGACCTTCATCTTCCGAATCATTGCAACCAACAAATCCATTACGTTTTGAATTGTTTAAGCCTCGCAATTGTAATAGTTCCCCCTCTAATTCTTGAATTTTTGACAAATATGACTTCACCAAATCAAAATCCTACAGAAGGTCCAGAAATTTAGAATGGCAACAAAATTTTACTCATCAGAAAGTTGAAATACCGCAATGGATTAAAGAACCAGTTAAATTTTACAAACCTGCCTTCCATCATCAGAGTCAATATCTTCCCAGGGTTTTCCATTTCGAGCTGATTCAATTTTCATAACCAGTTTGTCTTTTTCCACCTGATATGTAGAATCATGCATGATTATTTCTTAAGGGAGCCTTAACTGTAATGGAAAAAACTGTTAACATCCGTAGCCAGAGCTGTTTGAACAAACTAAACAGACCTGAGCATCAACAGCACGTTGGGCTAGATGCTCGCAAGTGATTTGGCGCTCTTGCAGTTCCCGGTGTAGCTCTGCATTGCTTGCTTCAAGCAATGAGACTTTGTGCTTCAGAATCTGACGTGAAAAAACATTTTAACTTCGTATATAGATCGCAAAAGTAAAGAAGCGCTTGTCAACACTTCTCCTTAAGTAATGTACCTGAAGTTCCTCAAAAGGTGCACAACCTTCACCACGGAAGTAAAGAAGCTCAGTCTGCAGCTGTTCAATCTGGCCCCGCATTCTTTGTATCTGAGCTGTGGTTGGATCACGATTTATCTATAAATGTAAACATAGTTTAGACTCGACAGTAGGATCTGATCACAAATAAAATGGTACTCCAGTAGTAACTTACAATCGCCTTATTTTGAATGTTTCGGGCACGGTTGGCATACTTAAGAGTGTTTAACGTTTCTTCAGCATTACTGTCAGCAGGACTCACACAAGCTACAAGATAAGATATCAAAACAATCAGAAAAACCATTAGTGGATCCCATCCAACCAAGAAAGTTATGAGTTCATCACAGAACCCGCAAATATATTTACTCAAAATACAGACTAGGGAAGGCATGAAGTAAATCACCTATCATCACTGTTTTGCTATTTCCACCAAGAGAATCCTGCAAAATAAAATACCCAAAAATTAAGTACAAATTACTATTTGTAATTCATCATTCATTGTGTCAAGTTCAGTGTCTCTTAAACATTGTGAACATCATGAAATATACAAAATGTAATAATACAGGCCTCCATTTTCATCTTAATTTGACATTGTTTCTACTTCTGCCCTTAGGGTTTCAGAAATTTCCATTGTTATGCTGCTTTCAGCTCTTAAAACCATAAAAATATGTCTTAAATACCACACTTAATAGCATCTTAGATTGCATGACTTCACTAAAACCAAGCTAGTCTCTGTCACTGTTGGATCATATGCTTGATCATGCTTATCCACTCCAATGTAAACAAAACTGCTTTCTTCGTTTAGGAATTCATTCACATCTACAAATCAGTAAGGATATCATGGTGGTCACATTAAAAAACAATTCACATGAAAAATGGCAAAAGGTTAAAGTCATGTCATACCCTATTGATACCTAAGCAATCAGTCCATGCTCATGAAATCATATGGCTAAACCAAATAGTTGGTCATTTTCACTTACAAGGAAAGCAGAAAAAGAAAAAAAGGTATTACCTGTAATAACCGTGTTAACTTGCTGTCACGATACGGAACATGTCCTCCTTCTTTTCTCTTTTTCTCATCACCCAAGGCACTGATCACATTCCCAAGAGCCAGCAATCCCTTGTTGATATGTATGCCTAAGAGCAAATAGACGGTACTTCATAAATCAATAAAGTTAGGAAGTAAAATAATCAATTGCCAATTTTCACAATAGTTAGAACACATTTAAGACAAGGTGTTTGAAACTGTACGGCTTGCAGGGCCAAAGTGGTTCAGCACTTCCACAACCCCACATCTCTTCATGTGGCAACTTCTAGCCCAATAGATACCATGATGAAGAGAAAAATAAAATAAAATAAAAGCTTAACTTTTCGTGTGAAGTTTCATTTATTGAAAGTTAACATCTCTGTAACATACAATAATACTAAATCCCATACAAGGTTGGGTATGGATATGGGCTGCAGAATGCTCACTACATGCACGCCAACTTGTCTCCTTTAGGAAATCACATTTACTTGACAATGACAATTACATTTAGAAAAACAAGTAGCATGTGTCCAAATAGAGTAGTTTGTTTCACGTTTTATTGGCATTAATTACCTTCTTTAAAACGCAATCCATCTGCTCCAGTTCGTTTCGCTCGTTCAGAGCCAGCAAGGTCTACTAAATGAAGTTTTGCACACAAAATGTCATCACCAACATCATCATCATTAGTTGCTCCAACAGGACAATGGATAGTTTTCTTTTGCTCCATCAGTATGGTAAAGATTGCATGTGAACGACTACAACAAAATTCAACAAGAAATGGAATAAAATATATCTGTTTAACATTCAATTACTTCTAGAAAATTTTAAAAGTTGGCACGCAATCCAAATGTTCCATACACCTGTGTTCACGCACTCCTGACTATCTCTAGTATGCATGCATTATGGATGTTTTATCACTAAATCATTGTAATCAATAATATTAGTCAAATAAGACACCATTATAACTCTTGAGTCTTAACTAAATCCTTCACTTCAAAAGGTCATAATGTTAGCCAATTATGATGCCCTTCTGACTTGACAAAAACTAATTCCTTCATTCCAAGAGGTTACAATTTTGTGAGTTAATTTTCTCATCCATATTGCAAAAGATCTAATATATTTCTTCACTTAAGTACATATATGTCAATCAAGAAATGTATATAATAATAAAAATAAATGTTCATATGCGTGTGTGGTTGTGGGTTTGTATGCATATGTAGTGCAGTTTATTCTTGAAGGCAGCAAATGTGATGAACAATGCAAACTAGCAAAATCTACCAAGTTCTTCTATGCCATAAATCACACATTGGCAAAAGACAAAAGGACCTCTACACATCTGATGAAATTTTTTATGACATTGAATTGATGTCAATTCAATGAATGAATTGTTATTTCACCTAAACTATTTAGAAACTGAGAACTGACAGGAGAATTTGAGAATCTAACTGAAATTGACTCCCAAATTTAACTTGATATTAATGCAGAATTCCCACCTTGATTGACTGTTCATATTTGTGCTTCCTGTAGCACGAGATAAAGAACCACGGAATAAATATGATCCCATCTCTTCTTTTGTCCTGACCTCTGCTTCTGTCACCCCCGCAAGGGTTATCCCTCCATTTGCTGTTTCTCTAATCTGAATAGGAACTCTAGCAGGTAAAGCAGGTTTTGCTAGGAAAGGGGTTTCCCCTTTTGAAGGAACTGATGGATTTGAATCAAGTAAATCAAAGACTTCTTCCTTGAAAATCTGCCAATCAACAACATTATGTATTAACACCTAATTACATCATATTATAGGGAAAAGATCCAAAGATACCCATAAGAAAGCACATCTGACCTCGATAAAGGACACTCTAATTAGAAATTCTGTAGTGTCCTTCATTGCTTCTACTCTCGAGAATATTGTGTCCATTACTTTTGGTATGATCCCACCACTATTTTCTTCTCCAGTGTAGTTGGTCCCCATTGTATATGTCTTGCCTGAACCAGTCTATAACCATAGGAAGACATGGCAAGCAAGCCCATAGCTTACTAAATAAGATGTGTCCAAGATAATCTCAAGAATAAAACTACACAAAAAAAATTTTTTGAACATATAAACATGACACCTAACCTGGCCGTAGGCAAGAACTGTGGCATTATAACCATGGAAAAGTGCATCAACAAGCGGAGATACGCAATCATCAAAAATATATGACGAAGAAGAAGCATTACTCCCATAAACGTTATCAAATGTGAACACATGTGATCCTATTTGCACCTGTATACAAATCAATAATACAAAAACGATAAGATTTGTGACATATGAAGAAAAAGAAAATTGAACTCGTGACTAATTAGCAAGTAGTTCAGTTACCAAGATAGTACCTGAGGTTCACCGGTTACAACGGTAATACAATCCGTACATCCCACAAGAAGCTCTGAAGTAATGAGAGGCCTGATGTTCACAGCAACTCTAACACTCTGTGAGGAATCCTTCTCGTGTGCCTCCGAGCTCTCCATCTTGAATATAAAGAAACAGTTCCAAGATCCGTGAGAAGCTCAGAAGCAGCGATCTGATCAAGGAAAAAAATTGTAACACCGAAATTAGGGTTAAAAGCAGTGCATTTGGTGGAAGAGCGGATCCGATACAAGATCCGAAACCTAAATCAAGTGCAAAATAAAGATAATATTTAATCGAAAGTAGCTGCGAAGCATTCGATCCGATTAAACATGAAATCTAGACTGGTTTCCTAGTGACAGAAGAAAATTCAGATCTGAAATTACCTTCTGCGTGTGATCGGGAGACTGGCGATTAAAATCAAAATGAGGGCTTGTTCCTGGTCCCAAGATGGTGGTGTTCGGTAATGAAGGCAAACAATAGGACGAATTAATTCGATTGGAGAAAAGGCGCGAGGTCCGAATTCAAATTACTGTCACGTGCGAGAGCCCTAGCTTTACGTTTGCTCACGTGTAAGGGTATCCCTTGTAGACACAAGGTTAGTCATGCGCCGATCACCCCTGCCTGCAGCATTGTTGTGATTGGTCCATTCATTTTAAGTAATTATTATTTCATTAGAAAAAATTAAATTCATCACTAGCGTGTGGAATTTGGTGCTCCGGAAACAATCCTCACCATTGAATAGGTAGACTTTTTGATTTGAGTCTACTCCAATGAAACAAGGAAAAAAGGAGTCTCATCCAATCCAAAAAGATAAAGGAACGGAAGCGATACTGATGTCTGGTGTATAAGAGCTGTAGTGGATCATTTCCTCCGCTTTTGGACTTGGGTCAGTGGACAGGATTTAAAAAAGTACATGAAAGGCCAAAAATGCCCCTTTGTTGTTTTTTCAATCTCTCATGAGGAAACCGCAACTGGTCTTTCTTTTGGGACAATGTGGAGGGCCCGTTTGGAGTTTCCTTGTCTCATCCCAGCCATGCGTCTGCAAGGCGAATCCGAGTTTGAATTTGAAACATCGGGTTCTAACGGCTAGTTTTCAACCTTCGAACTCTTTTTGGGAAAACCATCATAAGAGAGTAGCAAAGAGACGGATGTTATAAGGCAAAGTGATTTCCGAAAACAGGAAGAATAAAAGAAAAATATGTCTCGGCCAGCTAGCACGTGTATTAATTTGGACCACAAGCATCTTTCCGGATAGAAACCTTGTTCTCTTAAATTCTGATACCTACTATACATTACATGTATAATGGTTGAATTTAAGCTTTTTACCGGTGAGCGCACGTGCATGTCGCACGCAAATGGAAATCAATTTTGGGAAGTTGTTATTCAATGGATATAATTAGTCTTTCAAGATATTTTATGAGAGATTTTAAGGAAATAGAATTTCTTAAATTTTTATTATTTTTTGACTTCTATCTAAACCAAACTAAATGTATGCTTCTAAATGTATGTTTTATGATGTTGGCAAAATAAAAATTAAAAAAATTAAAAAATTTCTGACGGGCTGAACCAAAGAGAAAAACTCTGCCTATGTTTGTTTTTGTCGCTACATCTTTTATGTGTTATATACCTGTCTCATGCCTGGATAAAGGAAGAGGTTGCATCAGGTCGGCAACCTGTGTAAAATTTTTGCTAAATTTAAATATGACAATCAAAGAAAAGATAGGATCATTTATGCTTGTTAGATTTAGATTGAGTAACAAGTCAGCAATCAACAAGGTATTAACATTTGATTAGTTGAATCGATTTGGATTGTGCATGCATGTTTGTGCGCGTGCGTATTATTATTTTTATTTTTGGTAAAAGGCCGAAGCCTACATTCATTCATTTACAAAAAACATAATTACAGAGAAGCCCACATATGCCGGATTACAAAGAACGATCACTGAACCAACAAAAAATAAAGTTGCAAGATCACCAAAACAATAACCCACCCAACTATGTTTCGAAGGAAATGTCAGATCTGTGGCAAAAGCCACAGTAGCCGGCTGGAGAACAGCAGCATCCTCTGACGATGGGTCCGCAAACAGGCGGATAAAATGGTAATCTCCTAAGAGAAGGGAGGCTAGCATCACCAACAGTGGTGAGCTAAAAAGTGCGCGTGCGTATTTGATTTGATATTTTTTCCTTTGTTCTTTTTTAATCTTTAGCCTAGAATGAAGAATTTAATGAAATTGATTCCCTAGTTTGTTTTCAGCATTTGGTTAAATTGAACCAAAACTCAACCCAAACTCAACTTTAGGCCACAATAAAGCTCAATGCAAATCTAAACCTAAACTAAATGATAGGTTGGACAGGCTGTGGGCGAGCCAAGTTAGATTTACAGCTCTAAATGATACAAATTGTTTAGTGAACCCAAAATACGGATATGGATAATTGAATGTAGCTTCCTACGGCCATGAAGTTCTTGCTAGTCTCAAAAAGGATTCCTCCCTAACACCCAGGTGTTGTGTGAAACTTTTAAAAGTTTATTTGAATGTAAGAGCATTTTCCAGAAGCTCATTTTAGTAAAGTAGTAGATGGACTTCTTTTGCAAGTTGTGTTTGCATGAAGTAGGTATGACAAATAACTTTCTCATTTGTGTTATACAAAGTACAAAATGATTCATGTAACTAAAATAATGTGTGAGCACTTGAGACAATGGTAAAGAGAGGTGTTTAACTGTTTATCTTGGGTTTGAAACCTGTTCTTATCAAATCAAAGGGAGTATGTGCTTAACAACTTGCTTCAAACTGAGACATTTTGAGTTGCTCAAGTTGCTACAATGTACTAGGTCTACGGGCCCCTTTGAATTTGTGCTTCACAAGGAGGTAAGTATGTAATGATGGGGTGTGTGTATATTGGCTACGTAACAAATGTACCCAAAAAAGAAAAAAACCCTAAAATAACGTACATGATCAAAGCTTTTATATAATTTATGTACTTTTTTTCCGATAACTTTGATCCAAAGCCCCATTTTCATAAAGTCCTTCACATCCATGGCGTTCCATTTATCGTAGTAGTGCCAAACAGGCCTCTAATGTCCCAAGTTTCAGCCCATCTAGAAGGATTTCTAGCGAATGCTTGGTTTGAAAATTTCTTGGACTGACTTATCAAGATCCTCTACTGTCAGCGAACGGCATGTATTGACCAATAGTCATGTTTCACCGGGTAGGGTCCTGGTGAGGCGGAATAGAATATCATTGGCTTCCTCTTTTCAAAAAGCTAGACAAAAATCGGGTAATTGGAGGAAGCCGTTAATCGACTAGAGATTAGAGCCGTCGATATCCATCTCGAGATTCAAAACTACACAGGCTATTGCCCGCTTGACGGATCTTTGAAACGAAACCACCTCTCACACACTCATCTCTTCCTTTTCCCCTCGTCGATTTTTTCATCCCTCAAACAAAAAATCAGAAGAAGCTCGGAGACTCTCTGTTAATGGCGGATCTCCGGACTCAGTATCAGGTATTTTCCCTGTTTCTCGTACTCTCCACTAAGTTCTTCCTTTATATCGTTCTCCATTTACGATCAAAAACATGGTTACCAGTTATTATCAGCTTTACACGCTTTCTAGGGATTGATTTTGGAACTCCTTTACTCCTTTTTGTCTTCAAAATTTCTCCAACGGAATTGGTTGTTCACTATGTTTTATTCTTCTCATTTACTGTAAATAATGGTGGGATTATTCCATTATCTTCTTGCCCGAATTGCTTGCTTTTATTAGGATGGAAAGGCACGGTTCCATTGTTCTATGTTCTGCTTTGCTTTCAAATGAAATTTATTGATGCAATAATCCTCCACTTTTTAGGGCCTTATTTCATGGTTCATCAATAAAGTATCACTAGGTCAGGACTCATACAGTTGGAGGTAGATTCAAAGATGAAATTCACTACAATTTATATCTCTATCTACATAATATTCATTTTTGTCAACTTGGTTTATTGTTTGAACTGAAAATTTCTGGGATATGTTAATTTTGTCTTACAGTTCTTCTAGGTATAGATCACATTTCCAATACAGTGAACCTGTCTGAAACCGTTCATGAAATACCATAGTGTGGACTAAACAAAGTATCGTGACTATGCTTGAGCATTCCTCATGTTAATGTGTTGAGGTTTACAGAACAAATCCTTTTTCTACCATTACTTAAAATGAGAAATTGACTACAAAAGACTTGGAATCTTATTTCCCAGACTTTTTAGTTGGAGTTGCTAATTAATGTCAAAACTTTGAGTAATTTCATCTTGGTTTTTTCAAAGCTTTTGGCCATATGTATTTACCTGTCGGTGTTGAATACCTGTTAATTCAGTTTCTGTCTACTTGAAAACAGTAAATTCTTGGGAATCCATATTTTGAAGAAAATGGAAAGAGTTTGTAAAGAGCTAGATGAAGTTAAAGGTGAGATGGAGAAGCTCAAAGAAGATTATCGGAATAAAGCAGAACTCTCTGAAAACTTAAGAGAGGCCTACAATGAGCAGCTCACTACACTCCAAGAGGCCAAGTTAAAAATTGAAAGGCAGGCTCAAGAACTAAATTCGAAGGCAGAGGAAATTTCTTTGACAAGGCAAATGTATGAAGAACTCAAATCTTATTCTCAGGAAACAGAATCTGCTCTCAGCCATCTGAGTTCTGCAAATGATAAGCTTAGAGCCAATTGCGTTGAGAAGTTGCAAGAATGGGAAGGAGAAAAGAGGGATTTGGTTTTGGCTTTGGATGAAGCAAATGAAAGGATAAAAGATCAAGAGCTGAAGACCCATGCGTGGAAGGAGGAGATTGAAGTTCTCAAGGGACTCCTATCGGCTTCAAAGAAGAAATGTTTAGAAGCAGAGAAAAGGGCTCAAGTGTCCAAGGAACTGAGACAGAGAGATGATTTGCTTCAAGAATTAGATGAAAAAAATAGGAAGACTGAAGATCAACTGAAATGGAAGAAGGAGCAGTTTAAGCATCTGGAAGAAGCTCATGAAAAGCTTCAAGAACAATTACGGGCAAGTACAAAGGAATGGGAGCTGGAGAAATCCATGCTGCTTGATGAGCTGAGTTTACTGCAGACAAGCTTGGATTCCCAAACTAGAATTTCAGAAGACCTTAAATCCCGGTTACAGATGTGTAATCAGGCCTTAGCTCATGAAGAAAGCCGGAGAAAACTTATGGAAGTTCAAGTGTCTGAAACAAAAACATGCCTGGACAATGTTTCTGCCGAGTTTGAAGATGCGAAATCAAAGATTGAGAGCTTGACCAACCAGAGGGATGAAGAAATTGCAGCCCTCAGAAACACATTGTGCACGAAAGAGACAGACTTCAAAGAAATGGAGTTCAGAGTAAGGCATCTCGAGCAAGAGAATCAGGAGTTGCAGCAATCTCTTAAAGAACTTCAGGAATCCCAGATCAATGGGGCGGGAGCGGCTTCTTCGTTGAAAAAGCTGCGAAACAAGCTCAGAGGTTTGGAGCAGGTGCATAAAGAGTGTTCTGCAGATCTCAAAGCCAGAGAGGTCAAGTGGGGCTCTCAAATGGGAGAAATGATGAAAGAGTTGAATGAAACTAAATTTGAAGTAAAGTATAAAGATGAGCAGATACAGGAGCTTCAGATGGAGTTGGAAGCTTGTCATTCTTTGATAATGCAGCTAAAGTTAGAGAACGAAGAGACTTCTCTGAGGCTTATGGTGTTGAATGCAGGATTTTCAGACGCTCAATCAAATCTTTTGTGTGCAAAAGAGGAAAGGGAGGTGTGCAACAATGAGAAAGATGAGGAGATTGCATTTCTGAGAGATCAGCTGGAGATAAAGAATAATGCTGTTGTTAAAGCCCATGCTGATATCAAACAAGAAAATGAGAAAGTCACAGAACTAACGAGGATGATAGAGTCCTTGGATCTCATGGAGCAGCAGAATTTTGCCATGCAGATAGAGCTTCAGAGGTACAAGGAAATGCTTGATGAATCATCTGGTTGGCAACTTCACTTGAAAGAACAAGCTTCACAGAAAGAAAATGCCCTGGGGGAGGACTTGAGAGAAGTTTCTGAAGCTCTAGATAAAGCAAATACTGAATTGGCTGAGAAAATCCGTGAAGAAAGTGAAATCGATTTTGAACTGCAGAGCTGGAGATCAATAGCAGAACAATTAAAAATTCGCCTTGAAGAAAACTTGGAAACTCGTAAAGAAATGGAAGCATCTTTGCTTGCACAAGTTGAGACCGAACAAACCCTCAAACAAGACAAGGAGAACCTTTTTCATCTTGTAGAACAGAAAGGTCAAGACATACATAATCTTGAGCAACAGATTTTGTTGCTAAAACAAGAGCTCATGAGAAGGGAAACGGACACCACTTTGGCAAAAATGGAAGTCGATCAAAAAGCAGACGAGAAGGACAAAATCATTGACACTTTGCAGAAAGAGATTGCTTGGCTGGAGCAAGAGTCTGCTAGAAGAGAACTTGAAGGAGCCATTATTACACGGCTGGATGCAGAGAAAGCCTTTGAGAAAGAGAAGGACAGACTTTGCCTGTTGATAGAAGAAAAAGACCAAAGCATAGAAAGTCTCTGGCAACTAAATATGTCATTGGAACAAAATATCACAAGTTCAGTCAAGACCTCTGTTCTTTCAGAACTTGAAGACAAGCAAGCCGAGATTAATGTGCTTCGCAAAGCTTGGGAGAATACCACAACATCTGTGGTTCTGTATCAGCTTGAGATTGAAGAAAAGAACTTGGTCATTGCTGATCTGGAAGGAAATATCAGCAATTTACAGCAGAAACTTGAATTGCAGGAGAAAGCCTTGTCTTGGTCCAGGCAACAAGTAGAGCAGCTTGAAGCGGCGTTGGACACAAAAAAGTTGGAACTAGAGAAAGTGACGTCTCAACTTGAGAATGATTCAAGAATCTCAGAAGGCCTGATTAAAGAGCTAGAGTCTGAAAAAAGAATCATAGCTGAAGACCTTAAGAAACTTTCACTTGAAAGGGAAGATCTGGTGGGTCATATTGTCGAAGTCAGTGATCGGATCAGCGAGTTTTCCAGTGAGGACAAAAGTCTGATGGGAATCTTGGAAAGGATTGTGCAGAAGTTTGAAGAAGAGAACGAAATGAAGGATTTGACACAGGATGATGAGCTCTACCACCCCAGTAGTGAGAACTTGAATACGCTATGTTCTCCCATGGGGAAGAGACATGAATTTTGTCCTGATGAAAGATCACCATTGAAAGAACTTAACAATTAGATTCTGGAATTCAGATAAAAATGTGTCATTTTATGTAGTAGCATGTAAAATTTAAATTCACTTCTTTCAATATATTTTCGAATTTTGCAATGTAAGATGGTATGTGGTTCTGATTTTGTTCTGTATACATTATATCCATGCTTGTACAAGCACAGGAACATCTTAAGCTTGAGATTCAAATTGTTATTTCTTTATGACACGAAGAGCTTGCATTTGATGATCAAAGATGAGTAATCCAAATTAGTGTCACTGATTTCAAACACAGGCGACAGGCTTTCTGATCTGTTTCAGAAGGTTTACCTGTCCTGAGACATCGGCTTTCTGCCATATAACATGGTCAATCCAAACCAACTACCACCTCTGGCATGCTATGATTGCACATCTTTGTTAACACAAAAGAGTTTCATTTTTTTTGGTGTTAATTTTTTTAGATGGTGCTCTTTTTATAGTTCCATCATTGATAGTCTTGGAGGTTGCTTGGAAACGTTTTTTAGAAAAGCAATTTGAAAACCAAAAGTTTTTCAAATTGTTTTTTCTCGTTCTTTTTTTTTGGGGAATAAGTGAAGAAAAATCAGCTAATATGTGTTTTAGACTTTTAGTAAGTTAATCACGTTTCAAAAACAGCTTTGTGATGATAATTGTGGTGTTATCTATGGTCGTGGGAGTAGCTGTGTTGGTATTAAGGATAGTAGAGGTGGTGATGGTGCAGGAATAGTATTTGTAGTGGTACTCATGATAGTGGTGGTGTGGTGATGATCATGGAGAATAGTGGTGATGGTGGTAATAATGGTGTTGACAGTTTATTAGTGTGGTGGTGGTGGTGTTCACTGTGATGATGGTGATGGTGGTGGTGGTGGTGGTAGCAATGGTAATAGCAGTGCCGGTAGTGGTGATATGATGGTTGTGATTGTAGCAACAGTAATGTGGTGGCAGTTGTGGTGGTGGCGGTTGTAATGGTGGTAAATAAAGCCATAAGTGATTTGATCGATCAAATAATAAATTACAAAAATCAGATGGCAATTCTTTTTTTTTTTTTACTTTTCTTAAAACATTGCTGTGTTTGGAATTTTTTTAATCAATTTGAAAACTGCCTTAGCAATTTGGTAAGTTTTTGGTTTCTACTTTCCCAAGAAAAAACAAAAGGAGAAAAATCAGTTTTAAAAAACGTTACCAAATAGCACATTCCATTTCCATAAAAAAAAAATAAAAATAGCACATTCCATTACTAACAAGAACTTCATGAGTCCTTCAACCCACTTCATTGTTCTGCTACTTGTTTACTATCAAGGTAAGCTTGGCTCTTCCATTGCAACAAAACTTTGAAACCTTTTCTCATTCTATTCACAACCTACAGAAAGAAAAATCCAATATCTTCTTATCATATATTTTGATACCTATACAAATTTATAGAGACATGAAATGACAAATTATAACATTTTTGAAGTAGCTAGTTTCAAGCCAAGTTTGGAATCATTCATGAAATGAGAAGGTAGTTGGTTAAGAAGTAAGAGACAGAAACAAAAGAAAACTCTTTAGGTCTTCATGGCTGGTTAGTAAGGAATATTTGGCTCTTGACCATCCTCGAATTCACACCTTAGTTTACATTTATAGTCGAGGACATTGAAGAAAAATAAGTGGTAGAATATAAATGACATTATGTGGTCCTGATGTTCCAAAAAAACGTTTCCCACTCTATGTGGTCCTGTCATCGGTCAATTTGAAAATCTACCAGTACTTTAAATACTTCAAAACATTCACCTCATGAATTGGAAAGTTATAGCAGTAAAATCCCAATATAAAAATGTTGAACTTCAGGATCTTAAATACTTCAAAAGAGGAATATATATATATATATATATATATATATATATAATTCATTTTTGCTTGTTTCTAACAGATGAACCCGAGTTCTGAGAGAAGTCTGCAAGTCCTTGCCTCAAAGCTCCAAGATTTACACCATTACCCACCAAAATGCTTGTTACTCCCATTTTTGAAACCTGAAGTAATCATTTCAGATTCAGATAAATGAAGAGAATGCCTGAATCAAAAAGTTTAAGCCGGAAAAGATTTTATTTCTCCAAAATTATAAAAGTTCCCAAAAATCTCAAGGACATAGAATTAAAGGGCAAATAAAAAGGAAAACATAACAAAATCTTTAATCTGAGTAAAAGCAAATAAAGGGCATTTTACCGCTTCAATATTCCTGTCTTCATCATCAAAAAACAGCATAGAATTAAATGGCACCCCAGTCCTCCTATGAATTCTTTGGAAATGCTCCGTCTTGTGTGTCCAACTAGAGAAAATTTCCTGTATAATTAATAGAACAATGAAATTTCTCCGGACTCAAACATCATTTATGAGAAATTCAACTCTCCAAGTGAAGATGATTGTAATGAACTCCAATATATGTATGTTTGTGTGTATGTGTGTATAGCTAAAGTCAATGGATTTATAGAAGTTAATATCATGAATATGTAAATGACACCAGAAAAGATTAAGAAGGATTGCCATATAAGTCAACCAACCAGAGGGAGGGAGGGAGAGAGAGAGAATGTTGTTATTAAGCTTTTGGCGTATGCCCTAAATATGATGTCAAAACAATAGATTCCGAAAGAAAGCATGCATATCTAGGATGGAAGGAACAAAGACATGAATGGGGAAAAATAAATGGAAAGATGAAAATGAAAACTGGCTAACCTGGGCCACAAAAATTGACTGAATTCCCAATCTGTCAAGAAATGTCTTCGCTATATCTGGGGTAGGTGACCGAGAAGCAATTGCCACATCAATTCCCTTATCCTTGAGTGCATATAATATGCCTCTAGCATGTGGATACGATGATGGCATTTCACGTTTGGAGCGGCATTCACTGACAGATGAGCAAGGAAATAATTAGTATTTGAGATGAATTTCTGGGCAATTATATGAGAAATAAGTGTAATTTGTCTATACTTGAAAGGCAATAAGGATGTAAGGCCTGAAACATTGAACTAGCTTAACCCTTTACTAGTCTTCGAATCTTTACAGAGAGATTTAATTTCTGTTTCAAAAGTACCAAATTTTTTGTTCTAGCATAATCTTAGTTACATGTAAAAAATGCTTATATATATTCTACAAAAAATTCTCATAGAAATCTACTTTTATGTGGTTGCAAAGCAAAATTGTAATTATATAGATTTGCTCAAACAACCAGTACAGCATTATGGAATAAAATGAACAACTGTCAATTTATAATACATTTCCTTAATATGCAGATTTCTGAAAGGCAATGAATGCAACACAGATTATCCATTAAGAAAGAAAAAAGAAACCATAGATCAATACAGATTTTAGCTTAGGTTCAACCCCTTTGCCAACCAATGCCATGCGAACTGAACCTTTAAAGCAATGTGTAGGCAGTCAATTCCACTTATCTTCTCTGACAATTAATTTTCAATAATATAATGAAGTATGCCCTATGAAGTGCACAAATCAACAGTTCAATGGTACATTGGAATAATGAGATAAAAGAACAGGAATACATAAACAAACAGTTAATCATGTAATCCACATGCCATGGTCAAAGGCAATATATGACTCTCGCAAGTATTGGAAAGATACAAATAGGATGATGCTCTTGAAGCAAACAAAGTCGCTTTGGCAATAGCTTTAAGATAAAATTAATTCTGTATTCAAAAATTATACAGAGACCCAAAAGGGCGAGTGCCCTAATAGAAAAACGCCTGCAATCCCATTTTTAATTTTCATTTTGTTTACACACTGCACTTGACATATTACAAGCATCTATGTAGCCTTTTTTACTTTGAGGGTTGCCCCTGATCCTCCCAAGCAGTGCACATTTAGAGATCCTTGGTCAATTAAACATTTTGGTGGCAAGAGACAAAGATAAAATTCAAGAAACAATTAAAACACTTGTGCTCCTAAGACATTCTGGAGAATTCACTTAAGTCAAATTTTCAACATAATTCACTAAATTCAGTCAAAACCATCGATGTGTGTCCCAAAAAAAAAAAAAGGAAAAAGAAAAAAAAGCATGAAAAGATTAGATCTAAATCTAGGTGGCGAGAGATTGGAGAACTCAACCATGCTTAAGAGATTCAATGCCTGTAGAATTTATAATGAAAATAAATTAAAAGTGAACATGCTTTGGCGTCTTTTGATCAGTAACAAAAGAATTTATTGATAGCAAGATCTATTGAATGTACAAGGGTGGACAGATTCAAGAAAACAACCTACCTAACCAAAAACAATAGCAGGATCAAAACAAAGAATTGAATATGTTTGTCAATCTAAAACAGAATACCATCCCCGCAAGTAACAATCACTCATGGTGAAAACATCTCTGACAGCATTTCCTCCATAGGGATAACCTAGCCAACCTGCTCTTAGCCAGACCATCAGCCATATCTTTAACTTGTGGTGGTTATACAATCATAAAGCCTTCAATTAGACCTAATCTGCGAGAGAAATTCACAGATTGTCTCTCTAAGAAAGGATTGTGGTAGAATCTCCCCTCTACCACCATGGACGTGAGAACCAATGAACTTGCCACTCTAATGCTCATCTCAATAGCTTTTATTGGAGTCAGCCTCAACTATAGGACCTGAAAATTAATGAAAAGAGAGTCTCTAGAAATTTTTAAAAATGCCCTCATGGCTAAATGAACTAGAATCCCCAATGAAAATCACCATAATTCAACTTCATTGTCCCCTCTGCACTCTGAAGTCTTCCAATTAAATACAGAACTTCTCCAGAAATGGTGCAGAGTGAGACACCATTCCCCATCTCCTTAGTAAATACACCAGTGATGCACCTCAAGTCATGTCTGATTTTAGCCCGTTGTGCTACACTAATCCCAATGAAATCATGGTAGAGGTCTTGGCACTAGAGAATCTGGCCTCCCAAGCTTGGAATTGGGATGTGTCAAGGGAAAAACTTTCAATATAATCCAATCTATACCTACAAGCCTCACAATATAATGCCAAATCTGTTGAGCAAGAATAAGTGATTGATTATCACCGACTTATGCACATGAAGCAAACCTCCCAAGACAGGAAAGGAATGTACTCATCTCTATGCTATATGGACTCGCGGTATGGGTGCCAAGTACGGGCATGTGCCTACTAGTTGGACCATCTGATCCTTAAAACCCAAGTTATAGGGACTCAGTGAAAAGTATCTAAAATTTTGGTAAACTTATTATATTTTATTTAAACCATTAAAAGTTTTAAGTATCATCTTTAAATTTCTAAATTTATAATAATAGTTTTCTAAGCAACATCCACTAGATATGTAAACGGGATACAACTTACCCACCTTTCATCATTTGAAAAGTTTTTGGTTTTCAAAGAAATTTTTTTTCTAAAAAGCTACTAAACAGCCTCTTAACTATTGATACGTGAACCATTCATGATTAAGCATTCATAGTCTTGTTTACGCAACAAATATTATTCACAGTTGAAGGAGGAAATGAAAATGCTCTATGAAAAAAAAAAGAAAAAGGAAAAGAAATCAACCTCTGCAAAAAGAAAGAAGACAAATTAAGCTATCTAGAAATTTGATATAGATGATCCAGATATCCATAGTTGATAAAAAGCAATCAGGAGGCCAAAAAATAAATAAAAATAAAACCTAGTCTTCCCCAAAACAAGTTAGTCTTCTTCATTTAAACAAAAAAAGCAACTGGATTTAGATCAAATTTGCATCCTTTAGAGAATAGCTAAAGGAATGGAGAACTACCAATAGAAAGGCCAGAGAGTGTAATCGAGATCGAAGACGACCAAGCGAGGCAGGATTCGGAAGAGACCGATCATCTGCAAAGCCTCTTCCTTCACCTTCTCGTCTCCCATCCTCTCCCCTTCCCTCTCTCCCACGAACGAACGAATATTTGGTCTAATGACATTATGAAACTCCGTTGTAAAATGCGTTCGGAAATGTATAGCACAGGATGCCGCAGATGACACTATTACACGGAATCTACAGCCTTTCAACATCAATTTTAGGGTTTTTTTTTTACTTTTTTTGCATCCATACCCCTATGTTATTTTATCTTTGCATTTATATCCTCATGTTTTTAATATTTACATTTATACTCCTCTATTTATCAAAATCGTTACAGTCATACCCCTAACATTAAAATCCGTTAAGTTTGTTGTTTAGTTTTTTTAAATGACAAAAATAACCTTTTGCAAAATAAATGATTTTTACATTTATTTTCCTATATTATCTTCTATTTGCATTTATACCCTTATATTATTATATTTATTGCATATGTAACCAAAGTCATCAATATTAGGGCCTTTTGCATCCATACCCCTATATTATGATATATTTGCATTTTTGTCCTTATGTTTTAAGTATTTATACCCATACTCCTTTACGTATCATAACCATTACAATTGCATCCATACCCCTATATTTATACCCATACTCCACTACATACCATGTAAAGATGCTATTAAGGTTATCATGCAGAAAAAACACAATCTTGAAGAATACTGTAATAAAGCTTATCACATTCAAACATATTAAGCAATTTATGCATATATAATTCATAGTATCCTTGATTATAAGTTGTGGCCTCAAGACATTTATGGTTGTAATGTCTATCCACCTAACACATGCCGACCACAAGAACGACAAAAAAAAAAAACAAACAACGCGATGTGAATGAAACTGAATCAAGTCAATGCATGCCATCTAAAAGGTGAAGAAAGTTAGACCATAATAGACGTACATGCAAAGAGTCAATTCTTAGTAGGGGCAAAAGGCAAGTATGGCTGTAGAGGAGTATGGGAGTATGGGTATAAATACTTAAAACACAAGGAAAAAAATGCAAATATATCATAATACAGGGGTGTGGATGCAAAATGCCCTAATATTGATGAATTTGGTTACAGATGCAATAAATATAATAATATAAGGGTATAAACGCAAATATAAGATAATATAGGGGGATAAATGTAAAAATCATTTATTTTGCAAAAGGTTATTTTAGTCATTTAAAAAAAATAAACAACAAACTTAACGGATTTTAACGTCAGGGGTACGACGGTAATGATTTTGATAAATAGAGGGGTATAAATATAAATATTAAAAACATGAGGATATAAATGCAAATATAGAACAATATAGGGATATGGATGCAAAAAACCCTTAATTTTAACCTTAAAGAAAACCTTCAATCACTCAACTGCAAAAAAAAAATAATAATAATAATAATTTTAACCATTAAGAAGGGTATGCGTGAGATGCTGTCACGTCACGTGGAGCATCTCACGCCTAATGTTTTTTCCTATGAACCCACTTGATATATTAATAACACATGAAAAATAAGTAGCCGTGAGATGCTCACATGACAGCATCTCACGGCCACATAAGGGAACAATTCAGAGAGGCGTGCGCACGATTTCATTACGGGTGGATGCCCTCATTTACAGAATAGTTTTATTTTATTTTTTATTTTTACAAACACAAAGGGCTTGTGAATGGCGTTGGAGCAGAAGATGACAATCGACGACCATCACACAGCTACCTCAGTTCTTATTTTTTTCCCCTCAAATTTCGAATAAAAGCCTGGTTGTCGCTTCCTGTCTCCTCGTCCTCTTTGATTATTCTTTTCCTTTCCTGTTATGATACGTGACTTTGCACATGATCCTGGAGATAGATTGCACAGTCAGCAAGGGATCTTATCAGTGGGTTTGTTATTTGAATTTGTTTGAGTTGATAACTCTTAGTGGAGTCATATTTATCTGTTATTTAAATTTGAGAGTAGGTAGTTTGATCTTTTGAAATTTCAAAGAGTCTGTATAAATCTAAAGTAGATTTCAGATAGGAGTCGTCTTGGAGAATAATCTAATTTGCTTCATTGGAGGAAGGCATCCCTCGAAGAGAGCCATTTATCTTTCTTTATTTCTTAGTTTTTTCATCTCAAATAGAAGTCACATAACATTTGGTATCAGAGACGGCTTTCCTGTTATGGCGGATGGAACCCGAATTGCAAGTCTGAGTGATGCAGTAGGACAATTAAAGGAGACATCTGAAGAGCATAAGCGGGTTCTCAATGGGCTACAAGAAGAAGCTAAGGCTAATAGAGAGCTGCTACAAGAAGTTCTAGGAAAATTAAATAGCATGACCAGTCAAAGGGGAGAAAGCTCAAATGACAGATCAGTAAATCGAAGGAGTGAATCACAACACCAAGAAATGAGTCGAGGATTTGAAACCAGAACTACACGTTTGGATTTTCCTCGTTTTGATGGCTCAGATGCATCGGGGTGGATTTATAGAGCAGAACAGTTCTTTGGTCTTCACCAAACGCCCAACCATAAGAAGCTAGTAATTGCATCTTTTCATCTTGAAGGAAAAGCATTGCAATGGTTTAGATGGATGGAGAAGTCGGGAGCTATAACTAATTGGGCAGACTTCACTAAAGCGATGGAGATACGTTTTGGCCCTACCGAGTTTGAATATCCTACAGCACTCTTAACTAAACTTCGGTAGCAAACAACGGTAGAAGAATACCAAACAAAGTTCGAGGCTTTAGCAAATCGATCTGACGGGCTTAGTGATTCAGCTTTGGTAAGCTGTTTGTTGCAGGGTTGAAATATGAAATCAAATACATGGTTCAAATGCTCAAACCCACCACCATATCGGCGGCAATCGGCCTTGCTCGATTACAGGAGGAAAGGACATTATCAAAAAGGCGTTTAATGAAGAATGAACCACCCAAGGGCATCAACTCAAGCTCCAATATGAACCTGCCAAAATCCACAACAGTTCCAATCAAAAGAGTCACACCCGAGGAAATGAAGGAGCGAAGAAATAAGGGGCTATGTTTTTATTGTGATGAGAAGTACTCTCCTAATCATAGATGCAAAGTCCAGCGTCTCTATTTAATGGAGGGATCCAATGCTGTGGAGGACAATGCTGTGGAGGAAGGCAACGTAGAAGAAGGAGAAATAACAGTGGAGGAAGAAGGAATTACACCAACTGTGGAGGTTATTCAACCAGAAATTTCATTACATGCCATGGCAGGTACTGTCACACCTCAAACTCTAAGATTAAATGGGATGTTGGGTAAAAAGAAAGCCATGGTGTTAATTGACTCAGGTAGCACCCACAATTTTTTAAACCCAGTTTTAGCTTCAAGGGCAGGCTTACATGTCTCAAGAGAAGAAAAAGTTGAGGTGGCAGTGGCTACGGGTGATAAGGTGGTTAGTGAAGGAAGGGTTAATGAAATAACCTTGATCTTGCAAGGAATTTCAGTCACCACTGATTTGTATTTACTGGAAATTGGAGGTTGTGATGTGGTATTGGGTACACAATGGCTAAGGACACTTGGGCCAATCACATTTGAATTCTCCAAGTTAACCATGGAATTTTGGTTAAGGGGGAAACATTGCTTGATAAAAGGAGAGTCAATGAAAGATCTAGACGTAGTTGGGGAAGATAATATAAAGAAGTTGAGAAATTCAAAAAAGCATGGATTATTGTTGCAATTGTTTAGTGCTGTGGGGACCCCACAAAAACCCCAACGTGATCCATGCCTAGAAGCCCTCTTAGATGAATTCAAAGACATTTTTGAGATTCCACGAGGGTTACCTCCAAAACGGCCTCAAGATCATTACATACCGTTGATTGAAGGTGCAAAGCCTATAAATGTCAGGCCTTATCGTTACCCATATTATCAGAAGACTGAAAATGAAAAAATAGTGAGGGAGATGCTTCATGAAGGTATAATACGTCCTAGCCAAAGTCCTTATTCTTCTCCAGTCATATTGGTGAAAAAGAATGATGGAAGCTGGAGGTTATGCGTCGACTACAGAGCTCTCAATAAAGAAACTATCAAGGATAAGTTTCCTATTCCTGTTGTTGACGAATTGCTAGATGAGCTACATGGAGCAACCATCTTTTCAAAGCTTGATCTAAGGTCGGGATATCACCAAATTCGTGTGCACCCAGATGACATCCCAAAGACAGCGTTCCGCACCCATGAAGGCCATTACGAGTTCCTTGTCATGCCTTTCGGTCTCACTAATGCACCGTCAACCTTCCAAAGCTTGATGAATGAGGTATTTAGACCATACCTACGTAAGTTTATTCTTGTGTTTTTTGACGATATTCTGGTCTACAGCAAATCATGGGATGATCACCTTGAACATTTACGGGTGACTCTAAAGACCTTGAAGGATCATCAGCTCTATCCCAAGGAATCCAAATGCTGGTTCGGGTGTAAGTAGATTGAGTATCTTGGTCATATTGTATCTCATGAGGGAGTGGCTGTGTAGACACCCCAAATTGCACCTCAATATAAGAGAATACTCAAAAGGAACTTTAAATGTGTTATTTGAGCATTGACATTTGTCAAAAACTCTCAAAAATGGTGCTAACCGTACTGAATAAACGGTTTTTGTAATTTTGGTCTCAACCGCTCTGTATGTGCGGTTGCAACCGCACACACAGCACGGTTGATATTCATGCTTCTCGCGTGAGGCGCCACGTGGCCACAGGCTGTTAGGCCGTTGAGCCACGTCGACAGCAATCATGACGAGCGTAACTGATTTGAACCGCCCTATATGAACGGTTTGGTTAGATTTGCATAGAAACCGCACATGTAGTGACGGTTCTGTTGAAACCGCACTGTGTATACGGTTTTGGCTATTTCGGGGATTTGCGAAATGGCTCGATCTCTGAGCCTTATTTACGCATATTACCTCTCTCTCAGGGACTTGAACTCCTTATTCCACCCTCCGAAACTTCTAGTATTACAACAATTCAAGGCATTTGCTTGAATTGGAATAATCTAGAAGGCTTTTTTGGGCATACCCTTGGGACTCTTCTACCCTTGGCTTTGCCTATAAATAGAGGGGTCCTCCTCTTGCAAATGGCTGATAATTTGAAGCTTGGAAGCTCTGCAAGAAGAGGAGAAACTCTGCTGGATTGCTGCCTCAAGTGTTCAAGCTACCTAAGGTAAAGTCCTGATTACATTTCCAGCTTCTTCTTTACATTCCAACTCCCAACTTCTACCTTTCTGTAGTGTAAGGCCAGTTTGTGGTTGTTTGCAAGCCCCAAACCCCTTCCAAAGTACCTGGGAATCCTCTCTAGCCGTAAAACGTGAAGAGAGAGCCTTGGGAAAAGGAAGGTGGAATGGATCCTCTAGGCTTAGAACCTACAAGTGATGAAGAGCATGCTGTGAGGTTATTTTAAACCAATGGATGTTTATTTTCTGATGTTTTGCACTCGTTCATGGAGAAATATGTGAATCCTTGCTCTCAGTAGCAAAGGATTCCATCCTTCTCCTAGGGAGTGGATTTCCACATATTCACACACTTTTCACCATTTTTCATCAAATAGGCTAGATCTGGGATTTCCGTGTTTAATATGGGAAATCTAAGATTATTGGCTTCAGAATGAATCTTAGAACTTCATGAGAGGGTTTTTACTGATTTTTAAGAGTTTTGGTCGAATTCACTTGCACACATGCAATGATTTTGGTTTTTTTTTATCCAAAAACCTTCAAAACAGGGCAGATCTGTGGCCTGTGTTGGAATGCTTATAACTTCATCCTCCGGATGAATTTTTGAGTGATTTCAAAGACATGTGATAGATGGGAAGACCTAATTTATATCGGGAAATTTTCATTCACTTTTATGGAGCCAATTTTTGACACCATCTGTTCAAAGTCTGTAAGTCAGTTCAGCCCAGATTGCTGAACTTGCCGCTTTGATGGTGCACCATTTGCTCAATTTTAATCCATTTTGAGTGATTCTAATTCCTGAGTTTTCCTTCAGAAGTCTATTTTGATTTCCAACTGGTTTCAGCAGATTTTGATTTGATTTGCGCCTTGGGTGCTCGATTGACTCAGAGATGCTCGCTGGCATAGTCCAGAGCTAATCTGTGGCCTTCTAGGCCTGTTCAAGAGAGCACACAAGCCACATTTGGATAGAGTTTGGTATGAGGTTTTTTTTTTTGGAAAGATGGCACCACACACTTCCTCCATACCAATTTTCATGGATTTTTATTGAGCCAAACTCCACGAATAGGATTTTGAAAATGCCTACTCAACACTTTTTCCAAGTTATAACAGCAGATTTCAAATGTGGATATCTCTCTCATTTTTAATCGGATTGAGCTGAATTTTGTACTGTATACTCTACTATATAGCAGTGTTCAAATGGCTTTGGTTTCATTGGATTTGGATTTAAATTGAGTGAGTTATGGTTAATCGAAGCTTTCAAGCTCTTTTGGTATGATTTCTCCAGATTTGCCTTAGCTTGATTTTTCTTCATTTTTACTTTGATTTCCATTCACTCATGAAGTTTTAGAAGTGATGAATCCACGAAGAGAGTCTAAGTTCATTGGACTTCTCATGGGGAATGGTCACACACATCGTGCTTGTTATAAGCACCTCTTTGTTCATTTTTATTAACAAACAATTTCTAGCATAAGCAAGCATGTGGCAACCGTCTTAGACGGATGAGTGGGGGTGCCTAACACCTTCCCCCACTCATAAATAATTCCCCTTACCTGATCTCTGGATTTTTCCTTGTATTAGAGCTACTTTGGCTCTATTTGGCATAGATGAACCCTTTGGTGTCCATTCACACCTTAAAATGGATGGTGGCGACTCTATATCTTTTTGAACCCCGCGTGACGATATCGGAAGTCATCTTAGGTGACATTTCCATGTCTCACAGGCTGCTGATCCAGAAAAAATTGCATGCATGAGGGATTGGCTAGAGCCAACTACTATAAAGGCATTGCGGGGTTTTCTCGGTCTAAGGGGATATTACCGGAGGTTCATTAAGGATTATGGAAAAGTTGCTGCTCCTTTAACTCAGATGCTAAAAAAGGACAATTTCACATGGGCAGTTGCAAGTAGGAAGGCATTTGTGCAATTGAAGAAAGCAGTAACCTCTCCACCAATACTTGCATTACCAAATTTTTCAGAAAAATTTACAATAGAATGTGATGCTTCAGGTGGAGCAATAGGAGCTGTCCTACTACAACGAGGAAGACCTGTGGCATTCTACAGTCAAGCTCTAAAAGGGAAAGCTCTTCAATTATCAACTTATGAGAAGGAACTACTTGCTTTGGTGATGGCAATTCAGAAATGGCGCCCTTATGTGTTGGGAAGGACCTTCATTGTACGTACAGATCAGCAAGCCCTTAACTTCTTGTTGGAGCAGCGTATTGTGACACCAACACAGCAAAAATGGATCTCAAAGTTACTTGGATATGACTTTACCATTGAATATAAAAAGGGAAAGGAAAATACTGTTGCAGATGCCTTATCTAGGAAAGATGTGAATGAAGGTGAGATGTATGCAATCTCAACCCCACTTTCCTCTTGGCTTGATGATGTTAGGAGAGATTATGATGAAGAGGCATGGCTGAAAGATAAGGTTCAACAATTTGAATCTGGCAAGCTCAACTCCCAACGTTATACACTTAGAGATGGGTTTCTTTTCTACAAGGGAAGGCTTCTAATAGGTCCAAAGAGTCCCATGAAGATGAAAATCTTGCAACAGTTGCACTCCACACCAACATCTGGACATTTAGGTTTCCACAAAATCTTAAAACGTGTGAAGCAAGATTTTTTTTGGAAAGGGTTGAAATCAGATGTAAAAAAATATGTGAAAGAATGTGATGTGTGCCAACGTGTCAAAGCTGAAAATGTGGCATCACCAGGCCTCCTCCAACCTTTACCTATACCAGCTACTATCTGGACAGACATCTCCATGGATTTTGTGGAAGGCTTACCTACATCACAAGGTAAGGACGTGATTATGGTGGTAGTCGATAGATTAACAAAGTATGGCCATTTTATTGCTCTTTCTCATCCTTACACTGCTTCCATGGTTGCTGAAAATTTTATCAATTATGTATTCAAGCTACATGGGATGCCCAAATCCATTGTCAGTGACAGGGATAGTATATTTTTAAGTGCCTTTTGGAAAGAATTCTTTGAGCTGCAGGGAACTACATTGAGCATGAGTTCAGCTTATCATCCCCAATCTGATGGGCAGACTGAGATTGTGAACAAATGTATTGAAAATTATTTGAGGTGCTTTGTGGGTTCTCACCCTAAACAATGGACAAAGTGGCTTTCTTTATCTGAATATTGGTATAACACCACATCACATTCATCAACAGGCATGACACCATATGAATGCCTTTATGGAATCCCACCTCCACGTTTGATGAGTTATGGTCCAGGGACAACACGTGTACAAGCAGTAGAAGAAATCTTGCAACAAAGAGATCTTATCCTTAAGCTGCTCAAAGAGAATCTAATAGCTGCTCAAGATCACATGAAGAAATTTGCAGATCGAAGGAGAACAGAAAGAGAATTTGAAGTGGGTGATTATGTTTATCTAAGACTGCAGCCATACCGTCAAAGCTCAGTGGCATTGAGAAAGGTTTTGAAATTATCTCCAAGATACTTTGGGCCATACAAGATTACACAGAGGATAGGGAAGGTTGCCTACAAGCTTAAACTTCCTGAAGGGTGCCGAATTCACAACGTTTTTCATGTCTCTTGTCTTAAAAAGAGGGTTGGAGATAAAGCTATTACTTCAACCTCTCTTCCTTCCACAACAAAAGACGGGGTGATGCAGATTTTTCCAGAAGCTATATTGGATAGAAGAACTGTCAAACGTGGGAATCATGCAGTTACTGAGGTGTTAATCAAATGGTTAGGAACAGAGGAGGCGGATGCTACATGGGAGTTGTATCAAACCATTATGGAGAAATACCCAGAAGCTAACCTTGAGGACAAGGTTCTTAAAAAAGGAGGGGAGAATGATACGTGACTTTGCACATGATCCTGGAGATAGATTGCACAGTCAGCAAGGGATCTTATCAGTGGGTTTGTTATTTGAATTTGTTTGAGTTGATAACTCTTAGTGGAGTCATATTTATCTGTTATTTAAATTTGAGAGTAGGTAGTTTGGTCTTTTGAAATTTCAAAGAGTCTGTATAAATCTAAAGTAGATGTCACATAGGAGTCGTCTTGGAGAATAATCTAATTTGCTTCATTGGAGGAAGGCATCCCTCGAAGAGAGCCATTTATCTTTCTTTATTTCTTAGTTTTTTCATCTCAAATAGAAGTCACATAACATGTTAGGGTTTGTTTTGTATTTGTATTGATCTTTTGAAAATCGAAATGAAATTCAGAGCAAATTTTTAGGTTCTCCATCCGCATCTCGCTCTCTCATTCATTCTTTGGTATGCAGAAATGATGGTTTCTGACCTGTAACGCCTGGACAGGTACGGTGTTCTTTTGGCCCGGACAAGAATGGTCTTCTTTTCCATTTTTCTTTTCAAGTTGTCTTTGGCTGTTATGCTCGAATGGTGAATTTGAGCGGTTTCTGTTGTTATTGATTGACGTAACTTATGTTCTCTTTAGGTTTTAATTTTTGAACTTGTCGTATATATCATCGTTGTTATCACATTTGTTCCTTTGTGATGAATTCACTTCATATTTTTTCAGTTGTGCATATGTTCATCTGTTATCAATGCTAACATCCTCCTTGGTGGTTTCTTGTATATTGGTCCTTCTTCCTCTTGGACGGTACCGAGTTGGTAGTGGTACCGCCCAAGTCATGGCTGAGTTAAACCGAGTTTGGTGAATCCATTAAGGAAATATGTACCGGGTTGCAAACTCATATTGACTGAGTTTTCAAACCATTGACAGTGCACTTGAAAATAATTATTGCATAAGGGTAGAGGAGCTTCTTATGAGGGAAGCATATTTGGTAATCTGTGCTTTTATATTATGCAGAAATACTAAAAGTCATCAATTACCAGTTACACGGTTCACATCAGCTCTAACGTTAATTGATGTGGTGATCACTGCTCAAAAGAAATATTATGATCTGTGGATGAGTGTGCTGTGTGGAAAATCATGAAATATTAAAATGGATATTATTTAGTTTCTTATTGATTACCTGATTGAGATATCATAATGCAAAGTGGCGATACATTCATAAAATGAATACTGAACCTATTAGACAAGCATAGATACTACGGGGCTGGATACGATGTGGTTATTCTGATCAACCCATTTGAGATAACCATAAGTGATGTTTGGAGCATCTTTGCTAACCTCCACACTCAGAACAAACCTTTGCTTCTGGCCTGTGCTAGTGAACTGGAGAGTCGCTGGCTCAACTTGGGCCTTCATTTCGCTTGGAAACTCCAGAACTGCATGGTAAACTGCAGTTTCACCTCCCACATTTGTCACAACCCTGCTGAAGTTTTTCACGTTTGTCAATCTTGTTTCTTTAGGAAATATGGCAACAAAAGATGGGTAGTTGAGGTCAGATGTGTTGTCATGGCAAGTCCATTGAGTCCGCCTAATTGTGGCACTCATCCGCTGTTCATTGTATCCAAGGCTGCAGAGGAAATCTACGTAGTCCTGGAATCCCATGTCATAGACTAGCCCAGGGTCACTGATTTTGTTAGGATTGATCTGGCCAGCGCCAAAATCCAATGGCGTGCTAGGTAACCCTGTGCTCTGATTGTAGACACCCCAAATTGCACCCCAATATAAGAGATTAACTAAGAAGAGCTCCAAAGGTCTTATTTGAGCCTTGACATGTGTCAAACTTTCAAAAACTTTCAAAATCAGTGCCAACCGCACTGTGTATACGGTTTTCATAATCTCGGTTTCAACCGCTCTGTATGTGCGGTTGCAACCGCACACACAGCACGGTTCACATCAAGGCTTGTTGCGCTGGCGGCCACGTGGCTTCGCGAAGCTTCGGCCGTTAAGCCGCGTGGACAGCACTCAATTAAAGCATAACTGAATTGAACCGCCCTGTATATGCGGTTTGGTCAAATTTGTACATAAACCGCACTTTAAGTGACGGTTGTGTAGAAACCGCACTGTGTATACGGTTTTGGCTGTTTCGAGGCTTTGCGAAATGGCTCGATCTCTGAGCCTTATTTACGCATATTATCTCTCTCTCAAGGACCTAAACTCCCTATTTCACCCTCCGAAACTTGCTGAATTACACCAATTCATGCCTTGGAGGAGAATTGGAATAATCTAGAAGGCCTTTTTGGCCTACCCTTGGGACTCTTCTACCCTTGACTTGGCCTATAAATAGAGGGGTCCTCCTCTTGCAAATGGCTGACAATCTGAAGCTTAGAAGCTCTGCAAGAAGAAGGAGAACCTCTGCTGGATTGGCTACTCAACTGCTCAAGCTACTAAGGTAAGGCCTATTTGAGTTATTGCTTCCTCTTTAAGTTCTAGCAAATCTCTCATCTTCTACCTTTCTGTAGTGTAAGACCACCTGGTGTTGTTTGTAGCCCCAAACCCCTTCTAAAGTACCTGGGAATCCTCTCTAGCCGTAAAACGTGAAGAGAGAGCCTGGGGAAAAGGAAGGTGGAATGGATCCTCTAGGTTTCGAACCCTCAAATGATGTGCAAGCATGCTATATGGTTATTTTGAGCCCTTGAATGCTTCTCTGATCATTTTTGTATTTGGAGAAGATGTGAATCCATGCTCTCAATAGCCATGGATTCCAACTTTCTCATAGAAATGTGATTTTCCACATCTTTGCACCCACTTTCCACCCCTTTTTTTTTATCAAAATATAGGCTAGATCTTGGATTTCCATGTAAATATGGAAAATCTGAGATCATTGGCCTTAGAATGAGTTTTTAGAAGTTCATGAGTTGTTTTTCATGATTTTAAATTGTTTTGGTCGAATCCACTTGCACACATACACTGATTTTGGATTCTTATTCAAGGTTCTTCAAAAACAGGACAGATCTGTAGCCTGTCTTGGAATTCTTATAGCTTCATCCTCCGGATGAATTTTTGAGTGATTTCAAAGACATGTGATAGATGGATGTGTCTATTTAATATCTGGAAATTTTCGTCCACTTCCATGTAGCCAATTTTTGACACCATCTCTTCATAGTTTGTAAGACAGTTCAGCCCAGATTGCTGAACTTGCCGCTTTGATGGTGCACCGTTTATTCGATTTTAATCCGTTTCATGTGATTCCAGTTTCTGAGTTTCCTTTGAGAAGTCTATTTTCATTTCCAATTGGTTTCAGCAGATTTCAATCTGTTTTGGTCTTGGGTGCTCAGTTGACTCAGAAGTGCTCGCTGGCATAGTCCAGAGCTCATCTGTGGTCTTCTAGGCCTGTTCAAGAGAGCACACAAGTCACATCCGGATAGAGATTGGTGTGAGGTTTTTTTCTTTGGAAAGATGGCACCACATACTTCCTCCATACCAATTTTCATGGATTTTTATTGAGCCAAACTCCACGAATAGAGCTTTGAAAATGCCTACTTAACACTTTTTCTGAGTTATAACAGCAGATTTCATATGTGGATTTCTCTCTCGTTTTGGATCGGATTGAGCTGAATTTTCTACTGTATACTCTACTATATACCAGTTTTCCAATGGCTTTGGTTTCATTTGATTTGGATTTGAATTGGGAAAGTTATGGTTTATCAAAGTTTTCAAGTTCTTTTGACCTATTTTCTCCAGATTTGCCTTAGCTGGATTTTCTTCATTTTTTACCTTGATTTCACTTCACTCATGAGGTTTTAGAAGTGATGAATCCACAAAGAGAGCCTAAGTTCATTAGACTTCTCATTTGGAATGATCACATACATGGTGCTTGTGGTAAGCATCCTTTTGCCCATTTTGTTAGAAAAATGATTCTAAAGTATAAGCAAGCATGTGGTAACCGTCTTAGACGGATGAGTAGGGGTGCCTAACACCTTCCTCCGCTCATAAATAATTCCCCGTACCCAATCTCTGGATTTTCCTTGTATTAGAGCTACTTTGGCTCTATTTGACATCTATGAACCCTTTGGTGTCCATTCACACCTTAAAATGGATGGTGGCGACTCTTTACATTTTATCGATCCCCGCGTGACGATAATCGGAAGTCATCCATGTCTTTTGCTTGCTTATTCTTTGTTTGATTTTATTGATTGTTTGTTGATTGGAGTGATTGTAATAAGCATGCTGATGTGAATGCTTCTATACCTAGAGAATGTGAGACCATAGGAAATAGGGCATGAGATGTGTGATGCTTTGTTTATGCTCAAAACCATGTTAGGAGACCTAGCTAGTTTTACCATGCTAGGCTACCGTGTTTATATGACGAGCATGTTTTGATTAGGATTCTAATGTCATTGAGCATGTGATCAGGATTTTTAGGGAGATATTTTGAATACGTCAAAAGCATGCTCACCATAATTGAATACTATTTGTTGTATGATATGATAACATGCCTCCATGTTTGCATGATTGTGTGAATGCATATTTAGATGGAGCATGCTAGGCTTTCTTTTATTTAATTGAATGTTCCCATGTTTATTAGCTTCAAAATGATCTCTATATCATGCCTTGGTGTGTATGGCTTGCATGGCTGCGAAAAAAGAGTGGCAAGGGTGGGACGTTGTGTTGAATGTGACCCACTTTTTCAAATGCACTTGTGCACCTTTTTTTCTTTTTTACACAGCCTACCTATCACCTATAGGAAGTTGAACAAGAATGTGGGTAGCTTGGCGCACCGAGGTCGTTACTTCGGAAAGCGAAAGTGAAAACATTCACCTTAGAGACTTTGAGCCAATGATGTGATGACATGGTGGATCTAGAATTCTGGTCATACACTAGGCTTGAGCTCTAAGTTGCCAATAAGCCAAAACCCAAAACCCCTACGCGAAGGTGGAGAAACACCCTTTTGGCCAAAATAAACCAAATGCGATGGGGAAGGGTTTGTAATGAGGGAAGGCCATCTTGCATGGCTCAGGTGACCCGAGGTATGATATGGATACCATCTTGAAGATAAACTTGAGGTAACAAGGTATTTTCAAATTTTTCCCTTGTAATAACCTCCATACTTTATAAGAAGCAAGGTTATAGTGTCCATTTGTTGGGATTTTGTTTTTCCCAGAAAATTACTGTTAGCCTAAGATTGGTGTAGCCCTTAGAGAGAGTTTTTACTCTTCTTAGGTGTCATTCTACCCAAATGCCCATAGGAGGCACCCAAAAGGCCCAAAATCCATGCATTAGGTGTCCATTTTTAGGAGGGAGCCTATGCCCTCCTTTGTATGAATATGGCTAATCCTCTTTCTTGCAGGGAATTTGTGTGTGAAGGCCATCCAAGAGCTGCTGGTGCAAGGAGCCTCTTCTTTTTTCTTTTGTGTAGAAATTTTCATTCTCTAGCGCAAGGAGGCTAAAACTGTCATTTTTATTTTGATTCATGCCCTTGAAGGCCAATTTGTATTGTAACATGTTTCTTTCATTATAAGAGATCTGTTTGTGCATATTTATGGTCTCCGCATGCACCTTCATGAAATTCATGGTCTAAGCGGGCTTTTAATGCCATTTGATGCGTCAAATGCCCAACTTGGGGCAGTCTGGGGGCCACCCAATGGTGAACAATGTGTTTGGGTATTTAACCAAGCTAATGAAACCAATTGGAAAAAAGAACAAATCGAAAATCTCATTTTCGGCTGGAAACCGTCCTGAGTATGCGGTTGTCTGCATTCTCGCTGCAACCGCATGTTTCATACGGTTTGAGCCAAACCGTCCTGAGTGTGCGGTTTTAAGCCGAAATCCCATTCTGGCCATGCTAATTAAACATTTCTGGGTCCTTTCATCCCTAAGTTATATAAGCAAGTGTGCAGTGACTCCAAATAAGATAAATGGCATTTAAACCATTCCAAATCCACCTAGATCAAGAGATTAAGGTCCTTTTGAACATATTCACCTAAATTGAGCAAATTAATCCAACTCAAAGGTGAAATAAAAGTTGGCTCAAACCAAAAATCAGGTCAAGCACCAAATTTCGGGGTTTAAGCTCATGTTAGGCTCTTTTTACCTAATTTGAACACCTAACCCATCTTAATTGAAGTAAATGATTAAAAGAAAATTGGTTCAAATAACCAACCTAATCATACTTCAACCTCAAGAATTAAACTTGGAAATCACAATAAGCTTCCAAAGCATGTTTTAGGCCTAAAGTGGGATCTAAACCAAGAGTAAAAGGAAAAGAGGCTCAACTCTTTAAAATAGAGCAAATTCCAACCAAAAATAAGAAATCTTTAATCATAAAGTATTCAAACTTTTAAGATTTCAACTCATGGGGTCACTGAGAAACCTCTGAATTCCAAGCAAATGATCAATTAAGGATTCAATGAAAAAAAAAAAAATTTTTTTTTTTTTTTAATAAATCACCACCTCAAAGATAAAGTGAGTCTCTTTTTAACTCAAAATACCTAAGGCTGGAAATCAAAAATTTTTTTTAGGCATCTGAAAGCCTTGGAATTTCAGAAAAATCAATTCATAGGACTCCTGGAAGCCTGAAATTCCAGACTTTTTCAAAATCTTCATAGGCCTTCTAAAGCCTGAATTTAGAAATTCATAGGACTCCTGGAAGCCTGAAATTCCAGATTTTTTCAAAATCTTCATAGGCCTTCTAAAGCCTGAATTTAGAAATTCATAGGACTCCTGGAAGCCTGAAATTTCAGACTTTTTCAAAATCTTCATGGGCCTTCTAAAAGCCTGAATTTAGAAATTCATAGGACTCCTGGAAGCCTGAAATTCCAGATTTTTTCAAAATCTTCATAGGCCTTCTAAAGCCTGAATTTAGAAATTCATAGGACTCCTGGAAGCCTGAAATTCCAGACTTTTTCAAAATCTTCATAGGCCTTCTAAAGCCTGAATTCAGAAATTCATAGGACTCCTGGAAGCCTGAAATTCCAGACTTTTTCAAAATCTTCATAGGCCTTCTAAAGCCTGAATTTAGAAATTCATAGGACTCCTGGAAGCCTGAAATTCCAGATTTTTTCAAAATCTTCATAGGCCTTCTAAAGCCTGAATTTAGAAATTCATAGGACTCCTGGAAGCCTGAAATTCCAGACTTTTTCAAAATCTTCATAGGCCTTCTAAAGCCTGAATTTAGAAATTCATAGGACTCCTGGAAGCCTGAAATTCCAGACTTTTTCAAAATCTTCATAGGCCTTCTAAAGCCTGAATTTAGAAATTCATAGGACTCCTGGAAGCCCGAAATTCCAGATTTTTTCAAAATCTTCATAGGCCTTCTAAAGCCTGAATTTAGAAATTCATAGGACTCCTGGAAGCCTGAAATTCCAGACTTTTTCAAAATCTTCATAGGCCTTCTAAAGCCTGAATTTAGAAATTCATAGGACTCCTGGAAGCCTGAAATTCCAGACTTTTTCAAAATCTTCATAGGCCTTCTAAAGCCTGAATTTAGAAATTCATAGGACTCCTGGAAGCCTGAAATTCTAGACTTTTTCAAAATCTTCATAGGCCTTCTAAAGCCTGAATTTAGAAAATCATAGGCCCCTGAAAGCCTGCGTAATTTCGGGAGGTTGTGGAAGCCTTAATTACAAAGCATAAGCCCTTGGAAGCTTATGTAATTCCAATGCTTGATTTGACTATGGGCTTTTACCATAGCCATATCATTTTGTGGGACATGTTGGAGGCCCTAGAATACTCCAACAAAATTTCTGAGGTTTGATCTTTTTCGTATCAATCACCTCGTCTTAATAAGGTTATTTTAACCATAAATACAAAAATCAAAAAAGAAAAATATATGAATGCAAAGAGAACCCCAGACTCATGTTCACCAAGCCTACATGCATGCATAGGTGTGTAAAGTTGATTGGATGGGATACTAACATTTTTCTCTTTTGTCTTTTTCCTTTTACTAAGGTACTAAGTTCCTACTGCAACCATTGCTCCCCGACGTTCTCAGAGATTAAAAGCTGCTACCATGAACCCTGCTGAGGAACAATCCACTGTTTCGGCTGAGGCCTTTGCTCAACTGCAAGAGCAAGTGGCAGGGATGACCAAACTATTGGAGAATTTGCTGGCCAACCAAGCCGCTCAGGCTCAGGTGCAGGCGCAACAGGCGCAGGCTCAGGTTCACCAGGCTTCATCATCCCACAATGCACCACCACAGGCTCCACCCCAGACTGAACTTCCACCACCAATCCAACCTATCCCACCTCAACCTGAACTCTCTCATCCAAACCCCGAGCCTATCCTGATCCGGGAGGAGGAATCTGAATGTGAGAGGGAAAAGGAGAAAGAAAAGGAGAGACTGAGGGTAGAAGTGGAAAGAAAATTTTTGGACAAACTGGAGTCCATTCAAGAGGAACTGAAAGAAGTGAGGGGGATCAACACGTTGGATGGTACCAACTTCCAAGATCTCTGCCTGTACCCCGACGCATGCTTACCGGCCAAATTTAAGTGCCCGGACTTTGAGAAATATGACGGCACCGGATGCCCAATGAGCCATCTGAAGCTCTACTGTGGGGCGTTATGCCAATTTGGCCAGGATGATGGCATCCTGATCCAGCTGTTCCGGAGAAGCCTAACTGGGGCAGCCTTGAGATGGTTCGCAACTGTGGACCACGGCAGAATCAGAAGGTGGAAGGACCTAGCTGATGCTTTCCTTGCTCAGTACCGTTTCAATGTAGACATCGTGCCAGATAGGTACGATATGATGAAAATGAGTAAGGGAAGAGAAGAGACAGTTAGGCAATATGCCAAAAGGTGGAGAGAAGCCGCCTCTCAAGTCAGGCCTCCCATGATGGAGCCAGAGATGGTTACCACCTTCATTGGCACACTGGGGCATCCATTTTACAATCACTTGGTGGGTCAGGTTACCACCAGTTTTGCTGCCCTAGTGTTAGTCGCGGATCGGATTGAAGATGGAATCAGATCCGGGCGAATCCACGACCATTCTGCCACGACTCGTCAACAGGAGCCAACTTTTGATCCTTCTGCCCAGAAGCAGAAAAATGGGGCAAGAAGGAATGGAGGAAAGAAAGAAGGGGAAGTAAACATGGTACAACCCCAACCACCACAGAAACCCATCCAGATCAATATTGCTGCACCTCCACCCAGTCCAGTGCAGCCACAATCGACCTATCAAAACCCTCTCAACATTAATGTTCCTCAGGCAGCAATGCCCAACCAAAAAAGGGTATTCTCAAAAGAGGAGAGAGACGCTTGGATGGCGTCCAGAAGGAGCAGGGTCCTTTCCCCTCTTCCTGTGACTCCATCCCAACTTTTGCCATCTTTGTTAAACGCAGGGTATGTCACCCTGAAAGAACCAAATCCGAATGCTTCAAAGGGAAAGAATTTCGATCCCTCCACCACCTGTGAATACCATATGGGTGCACCAGGACACCCTACAGACAGGTGTTGGCCATTAAAACATGCCATCCAGGATTTGATCGATCAGGGAACCCTGTTGTTTAACACAGCTGCACCCTCTCCCGCCAGGACTGACATTGGTCAGAATCCTCTGCCCCAGCATAATGGGGCTGGTCCTTCCAATTTTGTAGGGACCATCTCTTCTAGACCTAGGACTTTTGATCCCTCGCAGCTGATTGCGCCAATAGGGACGTCTGTTAGGGTCTATTTTGACCAGGAAGAGATAGAGGAACAAATCAATGTCATTTCTGGAAATAATGGAAATGGCGAGACTGCAGAGGACATTAATGCCTCTCTAAACCGGGCCGCTTCTCTCATGGCCCAGCTTAATGTAGCCAAACCCCCTCTCATTATTAATTGCAACCAGGCTGTTGCTTCCCCACCTACTCCATCATCCAAACCATCTTTGGTCATTAATTATGACCCCACCACTGCTTCAATTACGTCTGTTTCTTCTCAGACCTTAAAATCCTCTCAACCCAAGGCACCAAGGCAATCTTCGCCTCTGGTTATTGAGGTGCCTTCTTCTAACCTTAATCCCACATCAACTCCTGCACCAAGGTTTCATCTCCAACCCTTGGTATTTAACGTTCCTAAACCCTCCTATTCAGAAACTGCTGTACCTTGGAACTACAGCGAGGGTTATACGACCACTATCCCAGTGGCCGGGAATCAGGGTCAGGAGGAGGTAAACCTCGTGACAAGATCAGGGAGGTGTGTGGAAGGAAAAGAACAAGAAAAGAAGGAGACAGAGCAAGTCCAGAAGGGGAAGGCCAAAATAGGGGAAGACACCCCTCAGGTCGACAGTAAGGAGGCAGAAGATCTCCTAAAAATACTGAAAAAAGTGAATTCAATATTGTCGACCAATTAACCAAGGTCCCTGCCCAGATATCAATACTGGGATTATTGCTTAATTCAGAAAAGCATAGGGACTCATTAATGAAAGTACTCTAGAGCGCCCACGTGCCCAAAACAATTGAGCCAGACCAGCTCGGCACAATGATCGGCCAGATCCTATCTCACAATGTAATAAGCTTTTCAGAAAGCGAGATAAGCCCTGGTGGAGGTTATCACATGGACCCTTTGCACATCACTGTGCTCTGTAAGGGTAGCATGATAGCCAGGGTCCTAATTGACAATGGGTCAGCCCTAAACGTCTGCCCCCTTGTAACTTTTGTGAGGCTTGGTCTGGACCAATCCAAGATAAGGCAGAACGGGAGGATTGTGAGAGCTTTTGATAGCTCCAAAACACACTCCCTAGGGGAGATTGAATTGCCGATTACCATCGGACCGAATATCTTTAATATCACATTCGAAGTGATAGATATTCCTGCTGCCTTCAATCTACTTCTGGGAAGGCCATGGATCCACTCAGCTAGGGCTATACCCTCTACTCTTCATCAAAGAGTAAAATTTATAAAAGGCCTGAGGGTGATAACGGTCCTAGCCGAGAGTCTAGTCCCTCCCGTCATACCACCTGACGTACCTTTCATTAATGTAGAATTAACGGCAGACAAAATTGCCTTTCACTCTTTTCAGTTTGAGACAGTCAACTTCATACCTGGGGGGTGTCTAAAAAAGAATGAGAAGTTGACCTGCGCCAATAAGATGGTGGAGAAGGTCTTAAAGGATTGCAATTTCCACCCAGGAAAGGGGTTGGGCATTAACCTGCAAGGAAGGGTGACGCCCATAGAGGCACAGAGGCTAGTCCCACGAGTAGGACTAGGGATGAAAATAAGAAGATGGAAGAGGGGACCACAGAAAGAAAATGGTGGTGCGGGGGGAAAGAATCAAGGAAAATTCCCTCATTTAAGGGAAACTTTCCCGAAGCCCTCTCATACCATTCAATTGGCTCCTCCTACAGATTCCTCCAAGCCTCCGTATTTCAATGACAACCCTTTCAGAAAACCTTTTACCTCAACCCTTCAACCTTTTATCCCCCTCTCATCCACTTTGGCGCCCAAAGCCACGGGTGAGCCTGAGCCACTGCCACAAGAGCAGCAGGATTTCACAGAAGAGATAGGGGCATTCTTTGCAATGACAGAGAATGAAGGAAGAGAGAAAGCAGAAGAAGAGGTTCCTTTTATCGACTGGGCCTCAATCAAAATTCCTGATGAGGTCACCTCTGAACTCAGCCCCGAAACAGAAAAGGGCAGTTTTTCAAATCCGGTAATGATGGTATCGGATCAAGAGTTTGAGGAAGAACGGGTTTGCACTATACCACCTGTTCCAGAGGGCTTTGTATTGAAAAATTGGGAAGAGACCCCTTTGACGTTTGAGGCTGCATATGGTTGGCAATCAGCTGCGGCCTCCAAAAAAAAAAACTCCATTAGTGGATTGCCCTTTTCCTGAAGGTTTTAATGAACCTTCATCTTCAGGAAAAGCCTCTTTAGAAGGTTCTCAAAAAACCCAAAAAGATTTTTCAATTTTTTCTAGAAAATCTAAAGCTTTCAAAATGGTCCAGACTGCTTATGAGCCATATATACAGACTGAATTAGAGCAAGTTGAATATGACTTCGATCTCGAGCTCGACTTCGACCTAATGGGGATCGAAGAGGAGATCGAGGCCGAAGACGATGACCTTCCAAGAGAAATATCATATCAATTGGAACGTCACGAAAAGGGTATTCAACCTAATATTGAAGAAACCATTTCCACAAACCTGGGAACCGAAGAGGACCCAAAAATTGTAAAGATTGGTGCATGCTTGTCTGAAATGCAGCAGAAGGAAATGTCCCAATTCTTGGCCGATTACAAGGACGTGTTCGCATGGTCTTATCGGGATATGCCAGGGTTGGATACAGACATGGTTGTACACAGGTTGCCAATCCTGCCAGGAGTAAAGCCTATTAAGCAGAAATTGAGAAGGTTGAAACCAGAATGGACTTTGAAAGTCAAAGATGAAGTAGTAAAGCAGTTTCAAGCCGGGTTTTTGGCGGTGTCCACATACCCTGATTGGCTAGCCAATATAGTCCCAGTTCCAAAGAAGGATGGAAAAGTCAGGATGTGTGTGAATTACAGGGATTTGAACAAGGCGAGCCCGAAGGATGATTTTCCATTGCCACACATCGACATCTTGGTTGATAATACGGCAGTGCACAGCTTGTTCTCTTTCATGGATGGCTTTTCCGGATACAACCAAATCAAAATGGCAAAGGAGGATCAAGAGAAAACCGCTTTTATCACTCCTTGGGGAACTTTTCACTACACAGTCATGCCTTTTGGATTGAAGAATGCCGGGGCAACATATCAGCGAGCCATGACGGCCCTTTTCCATGATATGATCCACAAAGAGATGGAAGTCTATGTGGATGATATGATTGCCAAATCATGTGAAGAGGAAGACCACTTGATCAATCTAAAGAGGGTATTTGACCGTCTAAGGAAGTACAGCTTAAGGCTTAATCCAGCAAAGTGTGTCTTTGGAGCCACATCAGGGAAATTGTTAGGCTTCATTGTAAGCAGAAGAGGGATTGAGATAGACCCGTCTAAAGCCAAGGCAATCATTGAGATGCCATCTCCTAAGACTGAAAAAGAAGTTAGGGGCTTTCTGGGAAGAATTCAGTATATCAGCCGGTTCATAGCACAACTCACTGCTATTTGTGAGCCGATCTTCAAACTTCTAAGGAAGAATAACCCAACTATATGGAATGAGGATTGCCAACAAGCATTCGACAAAATAAAAGATTATCTGTTAAATCCACCTGTTCTAGTACCACCAATCCCAGGGAAACCACTGATTCTGTATCTATCAGTTCTAGAAACATCAATGGGATGCGTATTGGGGCAGCATGATGAAACAGGCAAAAAAGAAAAAGGCTATCTACTATTTGAGCAAGAAGTTTACAGATTATGAGACAAGATATTCGCCTTTGGAAAAGACTTGTTGCGCTTTGGTCTGGGCAACTCAGAGGCTTAGGCACTATTTCTTAAGCTATTCAACTTTGTTGATTTCCAGGATGGATCCGTTGAAATATCTGTTTGAGAAGCCGACTTTAACTGGTAGAACAACGAAGTGGCAGCTTTTGCTTTCAGAATTCGACCTGACATATGTCACTCAGAAAGCAATCAAAGGTCAGGCAATTGCTGACCACCTAGCTGAGCATCCATTACCAGATTATCAACCTCTTAAGACGAATTTCCCTGATGAGGCCATCTTATTTGCTGAAGAAGAAGAAAGTGAAGACTCCTGGCAGATGTTCTTTGATGGGGCTGCAAATATGAATGGAAATGGGATCGGCGCAGTATTAGTAAAGCCAGATGGTTCACATATCCCAATCGCAGTGAAATTGAGGTTTCAGTGCACGAACAACATAGCAGAGTATGAGGCATGTATAATCGGATTACAAGCTGCTCTAGACCATGATGTTCAAGAACTTGACGTATATGGAGATTCGAGTCTTATCATCTTCCAAACAACTGGGGAATGGAAAACCAAAGATCATAAATTGATCCCATATCACCAATATTTGGAAGAAATAAGTACCAAATTTACTCGAATTTCTTTTAGCTATATGCCAAGGGCTAAGAATCAGTTTGCGGATGCCTTGGCGACATTGGCCTCAATGGTTAGTATTCCAGAAGGGGTAGACATACAACCACTTGAAATTGAAGTCAGAGACGAGCCAGCTTACTGTCTTGTTTTGGAAGGAGCGCAAGAAACAGAAATACCATGGTTCCAAGATATCAAGAATTTCTTGGATAATCGAAATATTCCAGAAAGCGCTAGTCCCACTGAAAAAAGAACAATACAGAAGTTAGCAGGACAGTTCCTTCTAAGTGGTGGGCAGTTATATAAGAGATCTTACAATAATGTTCTACTCAGATGCGTCACCAAGGTTGAAGCAGAAAGGTTGATTGAAACAGTGCACGGGGGAGTCTGTGGGCCGCATATGAATGGACACATGCTCGCAAGGAAAATCCTGTGATTGGGATATTATTGGTCCACTATGGAGCACGATTGTTGTCTACATGTTAAGAGATGCCATTTGTGCCAAATATACGCCGACAACAAGCATGCACCACCAAGTGAGCTGCACAGCATGACCTCTCCATGGCCGTTCTCTATGTGGGGTATTGACGTCATTGGGATGATTTCTCCAAAAGCGTCTAATGGACACCGGTTCATTCTAGTGGCAATTGATTATTTCACAAAATGGGTTGAAGCTGCTTCGTATGCAAATATCACAGGAAACCATGTTCTTAAGTTTCTAAAGCACAACATAATTTGTCGCTATGGGTTGCCAAAAGCCATAGTTTCAGACAATGCTTCAAATATTAAGAACAAGGATATGAAGGAGATGTGTGAGCAGTTTCAGATAACTCATCACAAATCAGCCCCTTACAGGCCAAAGATGAATGGAGCAGTAGAAGCGGCAAATAAGAATATAAAGAAAATAATCCAGAAGATGGTGGTAAGCTATAGAGATTGGCACGAGATGTTACCATTCGCTCTCCATGCTTACAGAACCTCGATCCGAACTTCTACTGGGGCAACGCCATATTCCTTGGTTTATGGAACAGAGGCAGTCTTACCTGTTGAGGTAGAAATCCCTTCATTAAGAGTGCTTATGGAAACAGAGCTTGAAGAGGCTGAATGGGTTCAGTCTAGATATGAGCAACTTAATCTGATAGAAGAAAAGCGGTTGAATGCGCTTTGCCATGGTCAACTGTATCAGAGGAGAATGGCCAGAGCCTACAACAAGAAAGTGAAGCCCAGAGCTTTCCAAGTGGGGAATCTAGTCTTAAAGAAGATATTACCATTTCTGGAAGACCCTCGTGGAAAGTTTAAGCCAAATTGGGAAGGACCTTATGTAGTAAAGAAGGTCTTGTCAGGAGGCGCTCTTATCTTGACAGAAATGGATGGGGCAGATTTTCCTGAGCCAATCAACTCCGATGCGGTCAAACAATATTTCCCTTGAAGGAATATCACAAAGAAATGATCCGAGGCCATTTTCCTTCATCCCTCACAAATTTTAATATCCCTAGATTAAACCAAGTTGAGCCTGTTCGTGTTTTAAAGAACCTAAACTGGAGCTTACAGTCGCGATAGGGGCAGGGTTAATAGAGAAACAAAAAGGGAAATAGCAAAGAAAGGCCAAATACAAAGAAAAAGAAAAAAGGCCAATATTGGGAATGGGGGGTCGCATCCATTATGACTGTAAGCCCAGTTGTCCCATTTTCAAGATGTTAAAATGTTGAGCCTATAATAACCTTCTTTCATAAACTCAACCCAGCCTTCGTTTCGTCCTATTGGTCAAGTCCTCGGTGATCTGGGTGTATTCCTTCAAGCTCGAGATGTCGAAAGGGCAATGACGGAATAAGTAAGCCGGTCCTAGTGAAAACCGTAACAGGCACTAGGGGCAATATTGGCAGAAAGAAGGCGAAAGAAAAAAAAAAGAATAAAAGAAAAGAAAGAAACAAGGAAAAGGTCACCAACCGCACTTGGAATGCAGATTGAACCAAACCGCCCTTTTTCTACGGTTTTGGCAGAAGGGCTATGCAACCGCATATTGAAGACGGTTTTGGCTAAACCGTTCTGAATGCGCGGTTTTATGCAGCAAAATTGAATTGAGCAGATTTTCTGCACAGGACTGAACCAGTAGGTTGGGGCAGGCCCCCTGGAAGTGGGGAGGAAACTTGGGAATGAGTCTAAGGGTTCCAAGGGGGACGGATTGGCTTCCTCCTCATTAACTGAAATACCCTTTTTGCCCAACTTACTTCAATTCATCCAACTATATGGGATTAAAGCATTATGGACCAATTTACAATAAAAACACACAAAAATGAAAATTATATTTTGGCCGATGATGAGAAATCAGTGACTTTTCATTAAGACTGTCAGTTTTTACAAGCATATGAGAGTTCTGAGGCCAATAGTATAAAAACCTATTTTGTATTCTCTATCTTTCCACTAGTGGAGTTTCTCTTTGTACAGAAGTGTAAAAAAGGAAAAAATACAATAAAAGGGGCTAATCTCTATCCCCTAGCCTTTCCTCAAGCTCTCTGATCCGAGCCGCCTGAACCGCCACAAGCCTTTCAGCCCCCTCTGCATCTGGGTCACTGAGGAATGAGATGACGTCATCTGAGAGGGTCTGCCTAGTCCTCATATCTCGGAGCCTGGCCATGGTATCGTCATGCCTGCGCCATGCAGCTCTCACCTCGAAGCGACGGGCCTGTATCTGCTCAGATAATCGCCGCTCCAGATCTTCCTTCTCCAATCTCAAGGTTCGGGCCTCCTCCACCCATATGAGCTGAAGCCGCCTATGAGAAGCCCGCTCGGTCTCCAAGAGGTCCTCATAAGTAGGACACGGGATAGCAGGAGGATCCACCGGTATGGAAGCGCAGCTCTGCACCTGCTCTCTAATCCAGAAAATATAGTCCTTCTCATGCAATTTGGAGAAGACAAGACCTCTCAAGAAGCAGGCCTGCGACCATTCCTTCAATAACCGGAAGGATAGGCCCATGGTAGCCGGTGTGAGCGGACCTATGAGCTCTTCATATCCCTGAGGTACCAGGATCCCCTGCACCTCCTCTCCAAACTGCCGGATGACCCTCAAAGGCAAATAAAGCAAGGCAGACCTCAAGCCCATGAGCACCGCGAAATTCTGGTCGGAGAAGCTGATCACTGTCTCGACAGAAGGCTGATAAGCACCAGGCCATCTCACCTGGTCGTCCTGAAGCGTCCCCAAGAAAGCAAACCATCCCTGTTTGCCACCATGGATATTGGGACACCCCCTGTTGCTCATCAAAACAGGAATATTTAGCCGAGGGAAGAAACGGCGGGTGATCTCTTCAACTTGACTCAGGTGGTCAAGTAGCCAAAGCTGCAAATAAAAGGGAAGCATTTCCAACCTTAGAAAATTTCAATTTTGCAATAAAAATTACAATTCAAAGAAAGAGGTTCAGATTTTACCTGAAGTATAGGGGCGCAGGCAAGGAAACTTTTCTGCTTCCGGTGATAGCAGTCAGTCAAGGCCTGGTACATTTCAGCCAGGATCATAGGGGCAAGCCTTTCGCGCTCCCTAACTTGGCAAATGACTGAAATGAGGGATAAATCAACCTCGCTATCACCTCGGGGGAATAAAAGTTGATTAACCACTATCAAGGTCAAAGCATTGAACCGGGCCGGCTGGTTTGGGCTATTCAACAGCTTTTCAGTCAAAAATGACTTTGATAGGGTCAATAAGGCATCGGCTTCCCCTAACTCTTTCTTGTTAATCCCTAAAAAAGTGGAGGCTTCCTTTTTGAAGCTCGGTTTGAGAGGTGGGTTGACTACTTTCTTAGAGAAGCTGAGGTTGAGGATGGTTTTGACCTCCTCGACTGTAGGGGTCATCTCTTTTTCCCCAAACCTGAAGAGGTTCAATTGAGGCTCCCAATGCCAAATTAGTGCCTCTATAATTTCCCATTTTAGGGGAACCTTTGGGATTGAGAGGAGGTGGCCTAGATTGGCAGAGGCCCAATCCACCTCATCTTGAGGAGTCATTGAGGAGACCCACTGTGCGCGCGTGGGAAACGCGGCACGGGGTAATTCGGAGTCGCCACCGCCTGATGGGGTGCAGGCGGACACCTGAGTGCCTAATCTTGTCTATTTAGGGCTTTTGGTCTGCAGCTTGAGATTCTAAGTCGATTCTCGGTTGCGGTCTGGGGAAGTCCGTAGACACCCCAGTCCACCCCGTTGGATGACGGGTCCCGTGGGTTCCCTGATTTGAGTCAGCTCTCTTGCTTGGTTCTCACCCGATTCCTAATCCAGCAGGCATTTAAGTTAGGTCTAGGCGGGACCACCTGAGTGGTGTGGGTCCCTTTAGTTGATTTTATCTTTGCTTAACTTAAATTGTCTGAGTCTGATTGGGTGGGCCCCGTTGGAAGGTCCACGGTGTCCTTGGCGGGCTTGTGTGAGCCCATGTACCCATGTGGGCCTCGGTCTAAGCCTAGGAGGCCTTGTGGGCTTAGGTTAATGAGTTGATTTCACTTAATTTATTTAAGTTTGAACTTTTAGGTGATTTTCATGCAAAGGGTTGGACTGCATTGGTTTGCGGGCCCCTGGGTGAGCCCCCATGGTGGTTGCCAAATAGTATTGATTTATCTTTCTTGAGTTGAGCCAAAATGGATTGGTCATTGGGCTTGGGACCCATAGCCCAATTTTAGGCTTGAAAGCCTGAGTTCTAGAAGTGTAGGGCTTGCACCCTAACTTGGGTTGACTAGTGGGCTTTGGTGGGCCCGATAGGCCCTTGCCCGTGGTCTCGGCCAAACCACGCAATTCATGCATTCATTCCACACATCAAGTTCGGGGTGGGCCACATTAGGCTTGGCCCACTTGGTTCAGTTAACGACTTTAAGTTGCTTAATTGCATGCTTAAGGAGTTTATTGGGCTTGGTGGGCCCCGTTGGAAGGCCCACTAGTGTACCAAATTGGACCGGTGGTCCAGGTCCCAAGTCGGGTTTCCGGGTGACCCGGAAACCCTGTTGGTTCAGTGGTTTTGGTTCAAATCGCCCCAAAATTCGGCAAGACATCAAAACATACAAAAAAAACACATTTCTGGGTGTATCCGGCCTCAGTGGCCGGATACACATGGGCCCTAGGTGATCCGGCCTGAGTTGCCGGATCACCTCAAAATTGCCTTTTTGTGGGCTTAGGCCATTGGGATGGCTTCCAGGGGTTTCCTAAGGCCTTTCTAAGGTTTGGTGGGCCCCTGGGAGGGCCCACACTAGCTCAGGTTTGGGGGGAAGGCCTCATTTGGCCTCCCCTTTTGGTTTCTCATAAAGCTATGGAGACATGGGAAGGCATGGGGCTTGCTGCCCTTATCCCTCCTTCTCCAACAATTACAGCAGCAAGGTATGGGGCCTTGCACCTCCAGATTCCATGATTCCATGCTATCGCTTCGTAAGAAATTAGAACCCAATGGCCATGCATCCGAACGGTCAAATAAGAGCAAGAGAACAGCAGCTAACAAAAGAAGCTCACATGGGCCTTAATCATGCAATGGTGGTGAGCAATGCATGGGGTTTGTAGGGGCTCGGGTTACCTTCATGGTGCCCACAATGGGGCTTGGCACTCAACTAAATCTTGACCAATGGGGGCTGCTGCTGCTGCCTGCAGCAGCCCCACAAGGGTCTTGCATACTCATCAAGACGGCATGAGAAAAATAATTAAAAAGGGGACATGTTGTGCACTCATAGGAGGTGAACACATGGGGCTTGAGGGGCTGTGTAGGCATGTTAATGCATGACCAGGGGCAGCAAGTGGTCATTCAACAAACAAACAACAAGAAAAAAAACAGCAACCACTAAGCATCAAGAAGGCCTCTCACAAAAGGCTCAATATGCATACGGGGACCCCTTGGGATTGGTGGGTAAGCACCTCCACCTGACACTTGGGGTGGGGGTGCCTTGGGGGCTCGGTTGAGGTGGCAAATCTGCTGGGAACAGCAGTGGCATCAAAGTCCACTGCTGTTCCCAGCAGCAACTTGAAGGCAACACTATAAAGGGGGTGCGGGAGGCATGCTATCACGCAAAGAACACCAAGTTACCAGGGGTGGGGGGGAGCATGCTTAACACTTCTAACAGTGGCATAGTGAGGAGGAGAAATCACAGAAAAATTGCATGTGTAAAGGAGAAAGAAGAAGGATCATGCTTGCACTCGACCACATTCATGACACAAAAAAAACAGGTTCTCACCATGGCATAGGTTACATGCACAGTTTTTTTCATCACTCACCAGTAGGCGATACCATACACCACCCTTATTCATTTATCCATACGAAAATAAAAAGACAGTAGATTGGCACATACGCCAAGATGAAGCTTGGGGAAGGTTAACCATGCTCATGCAAAGATGAAGCTTGGGGAGGGTTAACCATGCTCATGCAAAGATGAAACTTGGGGAGGGCTTACACCACCTGTTTGTTTCACCTAGATCTGAACTCAGATTCCCTACCTACCACAAAGCTCTTAAAGAAGGGAAAAAGAAGGGGGGATATATATGGGGGTACACAAGAGGAAAATGCTAGTAGGGGACATGCTCCCTTTTGATGATATGAAACATGCATCCTAAGGAAGACAAGCATGCAAACCAGCAACTGGAACAAGCATTCTAGACACTAAACAGCGACTTAACAAGCCCAAGAGTGCTTAACAAAAACCCTCCCTCTCTCCCTAGGACGAAATACCTACCTCCTCTCTTCTCTTTTGGAGGATTTCATGGTGAAATGGAGGGACTAGAGCATACAACCACTTAAAAGGAATTTGATCTAAAGTATGGGAGAGACCAACTCATGCCATAACAAGGACTAACCAATATCATGTATGTAATGTAAAAATTAGTGAGAAACAATACCTTGGGGTGGTGGGTGTTCCTTGAAGCTTGGATAGCTGCCGGACACCGATTGGATGCTCAAGCTCTCTCCCAACAGCAACTAACTCCTCTTTATTGTAGCAAGGAAATGAAGGAGAAGGAGGTGGTGGGGGTGAGATGATCTTGGAAGGGAGTGGGAGGGTAGTGGGGGCAAAAAGGGTGCTGGGAGGAAGGATACGAATGGAGAGGAATGTTTGGAAAAATCCCAAAATAGACCAACCATTGGAAAGGGGGCTGCTGCCCCCTTTTATAAAAAATTAATGTATCCGGACTTGGAGTCCGGATACACTATATATCATGTGTATCCGGACTCCAAGTCCGGATACATTAAGCTACCTTTGTATCCGGACTTGGAGTCCGGATACAAAACATAATAATTGGCAAAATTGATTTCCGCCGCGAATTTGTCGGAGAATCGGCGCGAATCTTGCCGAGCAAATCTTCGTATCCGGCCTTGGAGTCCGGATATACACAAGGGTATGTGTATCCGGTATATTTGACCGGATACAAATCGAAAAATTACGGATTTGCCCTTCGACTTGACCGATTCGACCGATTCGACCGATTTGACACTTTTGGATATCTACGGATTGCCCCGCACGAATTTTTGTTTAGTCCTTGAGATTTTTGGATATTCAAGATTTAGTCCCCGAGATATTTCGCTGCGTTGGCAGCCACGTGTGCAGTTCTTGCGCCACGTGTGCAGTTTCCGGCTTTTGCTGCCCGGAAACTTCGACAACTCATATCTCTTTTATCTGATCTCCGATTTGAGCAAACTCAATTGCGTTGAACTTGTATCGGAGCCCTCTATTCAATGACATAGGGTTAGCACTTGGCACGGGGTTCAAGGAAAAGTCAACTTTCGGCTCATCCTCAAGTTTGACCGCCCGCAGAACCCTCATCCGGACTCTGATTCCAGCAAACCCAGTTGCGTTGGAACCGTGTCGAGATTCTCTATCCATTGAGATGAAGCATGGTAGCCAGATTTCATTTGATCGAAAGGTCAACTTTCGACCCCCCTTGGGTTTGACTTTTTAACAGGATTTTGTATTTTTGGCTTTTTGGGAGCGCAAAAATGAGGTGCTTACACCCACCTCTCATAAAATGTATCTACAATGGCATACTTAGTCAAATTAGGAGGTTTGGACCTAATTTTTGGTCTAGGTGCTGGTATTTCAGGTACGGAAGATGAAGAAGGCACAGAAGCTGAACCAGAAGCCATTGATGGGCAAAAGTGGATTAAAGGCAGCTAGGAGAGAGAAAATCGCCGAAACAGGGGGTTTCTGACCTAAGCAATACATCAAAATGACGTCCTGCCCGCAATTCGCGGCTTTAAAATAACCTAAGGGCAAAAACCGCATACACAGAACGGTTATGCCTGAACCGCACTTAATATGTGGTTGCATTCCCGCAAGGTTTAAAAACCGCGGAATAAGTACGGTTCTTGTATAACCGCCCTGAATGTACGGTTTTTGCACAAAAAAGGGTTTTTTCTCCTTTCCTTTAATAAGTCATGTTCCCAGAAAACCTGTCACCTGTATAACAGTTATAACATGACAGGCATACACAAATGAACAAAAAAATCTACAAAAAAGAAACAAAACCAAATAATCTTCTCTTTTTATATATAACTGAAAGTGGATACAGCATGTTTATATACAACTGTCAAATAAATCCTAAATCTAGACCTATCTCCTACAGGTCAATCCCTATCGCCTCTACCCCGCCGACGCTGCCGGATGAAAAAGTGGTCGGAAAAGCGCTGGCTAGCAGGAGAAGAAGGCTCACCAAGCAAGGATGGACCAACAGGAGGCACCGGGTCTGCAGGAGGCGCAGGATCGGTAGAAGAGGCTGAGGCCGGAGTTGGATCCTCCTGGGTCAGGTCCATGAAGCAGGAAACTGAAGTGTCCGTCGCCAAAGGGACCAGCTCCAGAACCCGAGAGTCCTCCGCAGAAGGAGATGGATCTACGGTACCAGCTACGCCGGGAACATCCTCCTCTCTCATAGGCTCGGCCGCCTCTGGCTCAGCTACACCAGGAACATCCTCCTCTCTCGCAGGCTCGACCGCATCATGAACCGCGGGAACCTCCAAGTCACCCTCCGCTGGCTCAGGAGCAGTCTCTGGCTCAGATGCAGGAGCGGTCTCAGATACAGGTGCAGCCTCAGGCATCTCGGCTGACTCAGGAACTACACCAACAGAGGTAGCCTCAGCCGCCACCTCAGTCTCTCTCTCAGGAATCTCCACAGCTCCTAAAGAGAAGGACCAAGTGCGAGAATTGGATGGTGAAGGCACCGCATCCTCCTGGAAGACAAAGACAGACTGATCAGAAACAGGAAAGATAAAGGAAAAAAATATATATATACAAGAAACTGAAGAAGACAGACCTGAGCTCCTGAAGGCCCCGCTTGGCCCTGGGCACTGGCCAACTGGGCCCGCAAGTCGGCAATGAGAGCGGCCTGCCCAGTGATGATGACATCGCTCTCAGCAATGGCGGCGTCTCTCTCAGCCAGCTGGCGCTCCAGATCCGCATATCGAGCCCGGACCTCCTCTAGCCGTGCCTCCTGAAATAAGATAAGAAGAGAAAAGATATCAGTAAATAAGAAAGAAAGACTAGAAGAATTTACAAGAAAGGGAGGTTCATACCGTGGTGTCATAGAGGCGGATCACTACCCCTCCTATCTCAGTAACTCCACCTCGAACGGGCATGGGCTGCATCAGACAACCCACTGAGACCTGCCCGAACCAAGTATCATAGTCACCATCGACTAAAAGGCCATCTCCTGCTTCCCACTCACCGAAGTGGGCAGGGTCGAATGGACCAGGAGGGATGAAAGGGGCTGTGGCTGGAGGAGCCGCTGGGATCCGGGGCTCACCAGTATGCTGGAAGAAGAAGCGCTCCCCGAGGTACCATATACTGCCCAACTGCCCAATAAAGAATGGGTACCTCTGGCGCCGCTGATCCAGGGCGAAAGCGTCATCCACAAAGGGCTGAAAAGCCAGCTCGTCATGCAGGCCGTCAAGACGGGGAACGGAGAGCTGAGGATAAGCAAAAAAGAATATCAGAATCTGATAGAAAGGAGAAAAGGAAATGAAGAAAAGAGAGACGGGGAAAGTGCTTACCTCTCTCCTGAAGGTCCTGTCCAGGTGAGCCCTGGCCGACCTAGGGCGACTCTTCTCTGAGTCACGCCTAATCTGATTCCACCGACGGGCCAAGGGAAACGTCCCCTCAGACAAGGTGGAGGTAGGGCGAAAGTGGGCCACATAGACCCGAGCAAAGAACTGAAAAAAAAGAGAAGAGAAGAGGAAAAGAGAAAAAAAAGAAAAAAAGAAAAAAAGAAAAAAGAGGTTAAGCAGAGAAAAGAAGAGAGAAAAAGAAAAAAAAAGAGAGAAAAGAAAGGAAAGGAAGAAGAAAAGAATTTATACCTGCAGAAAGGGCCAGAAAAATCTGCAACCCACTCCGGCTCCCCTGGGAGAAGACAGGCCGGAAACCACTCGTCGAAGGCCCGCTAGCAAGGTGCCATAAACCAGCTGGCCCCAAGCGTAGTCCCTCGCTCGGTGCAAATCCCGGAGAAGACTCAAGAAATGGGGGCTGACTGAAGTAGTATCCTCCAAACAAAAGCAGGATCCCATCATCAGAAGAAAGAGAAACCGGAAAGCTATCGGGAAACTGGGATGCTCCGCTGCTAGGGTGCTGAATCCCCTCTCTATAAATGCCTCCCTCAACCATGTCCGGGAAATACGAGTGATCCTGCTCCGATCCCACGCCTCCACGGACATCTCGTCATATCCCAACAGCTCAGCAATCTCCAAGTCCGCCGGCCGATCCATCTCAGTGATGACATCTCCAGTCATCCTGATCCCGGTAATGAGAGCGAAGTCGGAGGGTCGAATACCTATCTCCACATCGGGCAGATGGAAGCTCAGGGTCTCCGGGAAAAAGCGCTCCAACAAAGCCAAGATCAAGGGCCGATCCTGACGGACGCCGGTAATGGTAATGAAGGGACCAAATCCAAAACGGCCCATCTCTCGGCGCAGAGAGGACGAGCAAGCCCCTACTACATCAGCAAAAAGGGCCTAGCTCCCTCGGAAATGGGAAGAAGGATATCTAAGAGGGATGTCTGCCCTGACGCCTGCCGAAGGATGCGTCGTCAAACTATGAAGGAGAGGGGTGTCCCGGATCTGATCTGCTATCTCTGCAGGAATGGCGACACGAGTCGCCCGGGCCCCCCGCCCTACCTCTACGACGAGCTCCCCTACGCTCTTGGACCTCACCAGCAGGCTAGAAAGGCAAATAAAAAGGGTTTAAGTTGAATGAGATAAAAGAAAGGCCGGGTTTTAAAAAAGGGAAAGGGAATACCTCTGGGATCGACTCCAGCGAATCCCCAGACGCTCCAGAGTCTGAATCTGAAAGCTCCAGACGACTGGGAGAAGAAGGCTCAGGGTCTGGCTCGGCCCTAGAGGAAGACGCCACATCGGCCGGATCCCTCCGAACCCTCGAAGATGAAGGCTCATCTGCGGGACCCCGGGAAGCACAACGGGTGCGAGCCATCTACAGGACCAATTACAGGGAGAAATTCAATATGCTTTTTCGTTTAAATAAAGCCATGATATTTTCTTTCATATTTTCCTTAACTTTTCTTTTCTTTAAATTAAACAAATTTGTTTGGTGCACAGGAGAAAGGAAATCAAAAGAGACACTTCAAAAAGGGCCCAGCCAGACAAGGATTTGATTTCTTTTACTAACCTCTTTATTATTTCTGTTATATATAAGAATTATATATAAGAAACAAGATTTTCTATATATCTTTCTTATAACAAAAAAAAAAAAAAAAAAAACTGTGAAAGAAGTTTTCAAGAGCCTAATTCCATTGATAAAGATTATAGAACTCTAAAATGTTTGCAGATTATCTAAAAATCCCTAAAATTCTGAATTTGTTTTCTTTTCAGGTTTACCAAAAGAAAGCAGTACTAAGGGCAGTCAAGGCATGATCAAAATAACAGGAGTTGCCTACACCTATTCATGCTAAAGATTTTGAGAGAAGCTTTCAAAGTACAAGAGCGGGTGCTCAGAATTTTGAAATAAACATGGAAGCATGAATAAGGAATGAGCATATCAAGTGTTAGGTTGCCACAGAAAAGAAATCATCAGGCTGATGAAAGGCAAACATGCAACGAAAAGCAATAATCAAATTGGATAAACAGAAGAACAACAATCAAGAAAGAAACTGGCATCATGAAGTAAGATTTTGGACAAAATATAAGCAGTATAAGTCATGGCCGACACAGATACAGAATTCGAGGGATCCTGTTTGATCATAGGTCATCAGTTCAGAGCATGCCCAAAAGCAAAAGTATAACAGCAATCAACCATGAAAATCCATGCACAAATGTTCGAATTAATTGCTTGCGAAAAGAATAAGTATCCGGCCACTTACCTGTGATTAGCCGAAATCAAAGGTTTACAAGAAAAACGGAGTCTTGGCCTCACCGGAGCTCCAGAAATGACTGACCGGACGATTGGCGAACTCAGAAAATCCTCAATCGATGAGGGAGCTGGGGCTAAATCGTGGTAGGATGGCAAGAGCTCGCCGGAATCCTCAACCACAGGAAGTTGTCGATCGCTTGTCAAAACAGAGGTCGCCGGAGAGAGCAGAGTTCACCGAAAAAATGACTTCGCTGGAAGCGGAGTAAGGTCGCCGGAGAAGATAGATCGAAGACCGGAGGGAAACCGCGGTCGCCAGAGGGAAGAGCAACAACACTGATGGTCAAGGGTTTCGCAAAGGAAATGAAGCCAGGCGCGGTCGCGGTCTCGGTTTTATGGAACCTAGAAAACCGCACATACAGAGCGGTTAGTATTGCAAGGCCAAAAACCGCACACACAGCACGGTTGAAATTGAAAATGCTAAAAACCGCATGTTCAGTACGGTTGGCACCCAAAAATGAATTTTCAAAACTTTTTCAATCTCTCTCAAAGGATCTATGTCCAGGGCAGTTGTGAATTGCAAGAAACACCATCCTATCAACTTTTGCTTTTAAAATTTGCTCAAATCTCACTTCATAGCCACGAGTGCTCTGTGAGAGGCGAGGAGAGGATTTGACCCTTAAGGTTAGGGACTTTTCATCAAATCCTTTAAACAAATTCTTTTTCAAAAACCATATTGGAATTCTTGCAGCTCATAATCAAATGGACATGATCCTAGGGGGTGCAATTTGCGGGTCTTTTACTCTCCGCTGCCAATTGATTCCAATCCCAGCGAAGAGGGGGCAGTTGTAGACACCCCAAATTGCACCCCAATATAAGAGATTAACTAAGAAGAGCTCCAAAGGTCTTATTTGAGCCTTGACATGTGTCAAACTTTCAAAAACTTTCAAAATCAGTGCCAACCGCACTGTGTATACGGTTTTCATAATCTCGGTTTCAACCGCTCTGTATGTGCGGTTGCAACCGCACACACAGCACGGTTCACATCAAGGCTTGTTGCGCTGGCGGCCACGTGGCTTCGCGAAGCTTCGGCCGTTAAGCCGCGTGGACAGCACTCAATTAAAGCATAACTGAATTGAACCGCCCTGTATATGCGGTTTGGTCAAATTTGTACATAAACCGCACTTTAAGTGACGGTTGTGTAGAAACCGCACTGTGTATACGGTTTTGGCTGTTTCGAGGCTTTGCGAAATGGCTCGATCTCTAAGCCTTATTTACGCATATTATCTCTCTCTCAAGGACCTAAACTCCCTATTTCACCCTCCGAAACTTGCTGAATTACACCAATTCATGCCTTGGAGGAGAATTGGAATAATCTAGAAGGCCTTTTTGGCCTACCCTTGGGACTCTTCTACCCTTGACTTGGCCTATAAATAGAGGGGTCCTCCTCTTGCAAATGGCTGACAATCTGAAGCTTAGAAGCTCTGCAAGAAGAAGGAGAACCTCTGCTGGATTGGCTACTCAACTGCTCAAGCTACTAAGGTAAGGCCTATTTGAGTTATTGCTTCCTCTTTAAGTTCTAGCAAATCTCTCATCTTCTACCTTTCTGTAGTGTAAGACCACCTGGTGTTGTTTGTAGCCCCAAACCCCTTCTAAAGTACCTGGGAATCCTCTCTAGCCGTAAAACGTGAAGAGAGAGCCTGGGGAAAAGGAAGGTGGAATGGATCCTCTAGGTTTCGAACCCTCAAATGATGTGCAAGCATGCTATATGGTTATTTTGAGCCCTTGAATGCTTCTCTGATCATTTTTGTATTTGGAGAAGATGTGAATCCATGCTCTCAATAGCCATGGATTCCAACTTTCTCATAGAAATGTGATTTTCCACATCTTTGCACCCACTTTCCACCCCTTTTTTTATCAAAATATAGGCTAGATCTTGGATTTCCATGTAAATATGGAAAATCTGAGATCATTGGCCTTAGAATGAGTTTTTAGAAGTTCATGAGTTGTTTTTCATGATTTTAAATTGTTTTGGTCGAATCCACTTGCACACATACACTGATTTTGGATTCTTATTCAAGGTTCTTCAAAAACAGGACAGATCTGTAGCCTGTCTTGGAATTCTTATAACTTCATCCTCCGGATGAATTTTTGAGTGATTTCAAAGACATGTGATAGATGGATGTGTCTATTTAATATCTGGAAATTTTCGTCCACTTCCATGTAGCCAATTTTTGACACCATCTCTTCATAGTTTGTAAGACAGTTCAGCCCAGATTGCTGAACTTGCCGCTTTGATGGTGCACCGTTTATTCGATTTTAATCCGTTTCATGTGATTCCAGTTTCTGAGTTTCCTTTGAGAAGTCTATTTTCATTTCCAATTGGTTTCAGCAGATTTCAATCTGTTTTGTGTCTTGGGTGCTCAGTTGACTCAGAAGTGCTCGCTGGCATAGTCCAGAGCTCATCTGTGGTCTTCTAGGCCTGTTCAAGAGAGCACACAAGTCACATCCGGATAGAGATTGGTGTGAGGTTTTTTTCTTTGGAAAGATGGCACCACATACTTCCTCCATACCAATTTTCATGGATTTTTATTGAGCCAAACTCCACGAATAGAGCTTTGAAAATGCATACTTAACACTTTTTCTGAGTTATAACAGCAGATTTCATATGTGGATTTCTCTCTCGTTTTGGATCGGATTGAGCTGAATTTTCTACTGTATACTCTACTATATACCAGTTTTCCAATGGCTTTGGTTTCATTTGATTTGGATTTGAATTGGGAAAGTTATGGTTTATCAAAGTTTTCAAGTTCTTTTGACCTATTTTCTCCAGATTTGCCTTAGCTGGATTTTCTTCATTTTTTACCTTGATTTCACTTCACTCATGAGGTTTTAGAAGTGATGAATCCCCAAAGAGAACCTAAGTTCATTAGACTTCTCATGTGGAATGATCACATACATGGTGCTTGTGGTAAACATCCTTTTGCCCATTTTGTTAGAAAAATGATTCTAAAGTATAAGCAAGCATGTGGTAACCGTCTTAGACGGATGAGTAGGGGTGCCTAACACCTTCCTCCGCTCATAAATAATTCCCCGTACCCAATCTCTGGATTTTCCTTGTATTAGAGCTACTTTGGCTCTATTTGACATCTATGAACCCTTTGGTGTCCATTCACACCGTAAAATGGATGGTGGCGACTCTTTACATTTTATCGATCCCCGCGTGACAATAATCGGAAGTCATCCGTGATGACGAATCCATGTCTCACACTGATCTATGATTGTCTTCTGTGTGTTGTCAATAGTATATGCTGTGGTCATGATTGTTGAACGGATTGCTGCTGGACTCCAATCATGGTGTATGGCCTTGAGTAGTGCTGCCACTCCGGCAACATGTGGTGCTGCCATAGATGTACCGGATAACAGTGCATAATCTGTCACCATTCTATAAACACCTACCTCCGTGTATGGTATGTTTGGTGGAAATGCTGCTAGCACATCTTCTCCTGGAGCTATTATATCTGGTTTTAGGACACCTGGGTTAATAGGGTCTGGTCCTCTTGAAGAGAAAGAGGTCACCTGAGGTGCCAGTTTTGCACCTATCTTTGTTATTACAAACCTCATCTCTTTCACTGTTGCATTCCTCACTTCCACAACATACTTCCTAACTAGAGCACCCGCACCGGTTTGTAGAACTACAGTGGGAATGACGTAATCACTTGGATCCAAAGTCAACAACCCATCCGACATGAATATGCCTCCGTATGCTCCAGATCTTTTAACTTCGTCCATCTGAGTATAAATATCAACCTCAGGACTGCTGTTATCACACAAAACGAGCTTCCCTGCAACCTCCTTTTGAATCCAAAGTTAATTTGTCACATCCTGCTTTGCTTGTGTCTTCTTTCCCGTAATATAACTGTGCATCGGTGATGTAAACGCTCTGGGGAAAGTAGGAAGTTCCTGCCATAGCCATACCATTGCCAAGGGTCATTTTTGCGACAAAATTCCTATCAACAGTGCCAGCTCCAACAGTTGTGATCCATGGAGCTCCATTGTAGGTTGATTGTGGATCTGGTCCATCATTCCCAGCTGAGCAGACTACAAATATTCCTTTCTCGGTTGCCGAAAGAGAAGCTATAGCAATTATATCATCGAAAAGCGGCGAGTGGTCAAAGCCTAGAGACAATGACATGATGTCCACGCCATCGGCTATTGCTTGATCCATCCCAGCGAGCACATCAGTTGCTGCACTCTGGTAGGTGTCTGTTGCCCAAAAGACCTTGTACATGGCAGCATGTGCACCTGGGGCTACTCCCGTTGCTGTGCCTGCAGCATATCCAAAGTAGCTTGCTCCAAGAACAGGACTGCCGGCTGCTGTGGATAACGTATGAGTCCCATGTCCTGCAGAGTCTCTCGCAGAGTTGTAATCGAAATCCTCAGAGATTTTTGTGCCGGCAGCTTGAAGTCCTTTACTAAAGGAACGAGCACCAATGAGTTTCCTATTACAGAGAGAAGGGTTGAATGCAGTTCCATTCTCACATGCACCTTTCCATCTTTTTGGCACCGGGGACATTCCCTCGTCGCTAAAGCTCTTACTCTCAGGCCACACTCCTGTGTCTATAAGTCCGATGATAACATCTTTGCCATATGACGCAGCAGGCCATATGCCAGAGGTAGGTGTTAGGCCAAGGAATTTAGGGGTATAAGTGGTGAAGAGCTTGCCAAATGACTCACGATAAGTGGCACGGTGAGCTGGTAATTTCTCAATCTCAGATAGTTGAGAGGGTGTGAGCCTGGCGCTAAATCCTTGCATGACATGATTGTAGGAATAGAGCAGGGTTTCTTGGTTCGAGGTTGTATTGAGTGATGACAAAGATGATGACAAAGATGCTAGGATGGAGAGGTACCATGATTCATGGGTGGAGAAGGATGCAGGTTTGTGTGAGTGGTCCATGTTGATGATGTACGTTTGGTAATCCTCCAAAGTTGACACTGCATTGTTACTCAGCACTAGCAGTACGAGCAACCATGGCAGTACATGGTGTGTGCTTGCCTTGGTGAAAATCTTCATCGTAGTGGAAGATATGGTTTTGGTAGCTGTTGAATGATGAAACCCGGACTCCAAATTTATAATGCAAAAACTGACATTCCTTTGTTGTTTGAAAAAATTTAACTCTGCCTTTTGGCGATCTTTCCCACGCTAAGAATTCATGAACTGACAATTGTGTGTTCTTAAAGTATTGGTTTTGTTGATTGCTTATGGTTTCCATCGTATGGCCTGTCTTCCCCTTCGTTTTCTTCACTCATTCTTGTTTTACTCCTGATGATACAAACAAGCTTGATCGTCTTTTGCTTTGGAGAAATGGGTTCTCGTTTAGGGGACATCTTGGCCAGCCGGTAGTTTTTCTTTTATTAGATATTTTAAGCTGCTGAACGATGAAACGGAGACATAGACTTCGTAGTTGAGATGGGACGATTGTGGTTTCACTGCTGAAGACAAATTGCTTAATCTGCCTTTTTGGTCTTTCTCACATTAAGAGTCCATGGACGGTCGTTTGAAGTGTTCTTTAGATATTGGTTTCGTTGGTTACTTGTGTTTTCCATCGTAGGGCCTGTCTTCATTCTTTGTTTCCTCCACTCTTTTTTGTTCTACTCTGGAACACACACAAGCTTTCATCTGATCTGTGTATGAATACAGCCTCATTCCTTTTCAGTGATAAGGAACTAAAATTTTCACCCTTTATTTGAATGATTCGCCAAGGAGAACAGTGGCGGAACCACGTTATGGTTAGGAGGGGCAATTGCCCCCCTCCCCCTAACTTTTATTTTATAATTAAAAATGTATATATTTTATATATATTTTAATTAAAATTTATGTTTTGCTCCCCCTAAAATTTCTGGTTTGCTCCTCCCAATCCATTGAAATTTTTATATTTCATGAGAACCCCCTCTAAAATTTCTGGTTTGGCCCCCCCCCCCCCCCCCCCCCCTTGAAATTTCTATATTTCATGAGAAGTGTTATTTGAAATTTTTTTTTTGGTCTCCCCCCCCCCCCCCCATTTGGAGTCTTGGTTCCGCCACTGCAGGAGAAGAATACTAGTTTTTATTTTTGGTCTTTAGGGAAGGGGACTAGGGACGAAGGCAGGATTCGATCCTAGGCCTCGGTAAAAAGTTACACTAAGGTTTGTGAAAGTTTTGAGACACGGCATCTGAAGTGATTTGATTGGCTTTGCATCGAAAATCCTAAAATTTGAGCGTTCATATTTGAAGAAAATTCATCTACATGGAGGCTGGTTGAATTTTTTAAAATTAGGTAGAAGAATTAAAGCCTTGTTGTGGATTTTCAATAGCTGGGCGTGTCTCCTTGATTTAACTCTACCATTTGTGGGCGTACTTTAGAATCTTACGGGCTGCTTGCAGATTCCTCAAGCATTCAAAACCTGTATTGAGAAGGATGGTAGAGGCTTCCAATGAAAAGGAGAAATCTGTCTGTATAATCAACTCGGCCAAAATTTACTGCCCAGCGGAGGCCTCACCATAAAACAACTGAAAGCATTCAATGAGGCCTTATTTGAAAACAATGGCTTAGAGAATCAAAATAATGAAGACAAATCAATGGGTTGAATTTCTTAGTCCAAAATAGTTGAATGTTAAGAGTTTAAAGAAAGCTAAATGAAAAAGAAAAAAAAATTTGCTTCGTGGATTTGGAACCAAATTAGCAGTGCCAAAGAATCAGGATGAGAATACTATGATATGGAAAGAAACTAGCAAAAAGGTACTATAATAATTCAACATTTCGAATGCTCACCAAAAGGTAGAGCTGTAAGTAATGCAGGTTGGGTCGGATTATGATGAGTTTGTGTTCCACCCAATGTAAGATTTACTAGTTCAACTTAGCCATTAGCTTTGCCCTAACCCAAATTTATTAAACACAAACCTTATTATTAAAGTTCGGGCCAGGTTTGGGTTGGCCCAAACAAAATGTACATTTTATATATTTCTTTCACTTTTTGGAATGAATGAAAATGTTGGAATACCTTAGGGCTTTCTTATTGCTCTCTTGAATTTGGGAAAAAAAGTTATGTATTTATTTCTTAACAAAATTATTTTTAAAATATAATAAGTGAATCACAAGCCTATTGTACTTGTGGTTGCACCATATTTGTTGTAGAGGATATGAGCCTAAATATCACATTCCTTGCAGCATATATATGAGCGTGCATGTATATAATTATTTATTTGAGAATAAATTCATAAACATGGTCAATCCAAACCAACTACCTCAGGTGGGAAAATTTGGATTTTGGCAACTTGAAAGAACAGATGCTATCTGTGGCATGCTATGACTGCACATCTTTTTTAACACAAAAGAGTTTCATTTTTTTGGTGTTAATTTTTTTAGATGGTGCTCTTTTTATAGTTCTATCATTGATAGAGTCTTGGAGGTTGTTTGGCAATGTTTTTTTGGAATAAGTGAAGAAACAACCAGTTTAGTAACAGTTATTTAAATTAAATCAGTGAAAATGTGTTTTAGTAAGTCAATCAATAGCCGATTCCATTACTAACGAGAACTCCATGAGTTCTTCAACCCACGTCATTGTTCTACTAAATGTTTACAATCAAGGTAAGCTTGGCTCTTCCATTGCAACAAAACTTTGAAACCTCTTCTCCTATTTCACAACGTACAGAAAGAAAAATCCTATATCTTCTTATCATATATTTGATACCACCTTACAAGTTTTTTGATAGATTGGGATACTATTATTATTATTATTTTTTATGTAGAATAAATATATAAACGCTTATTTCATTCGATCTTTCAAACACAAATAGGATGATTTAACAAATTATAAATAAAAAAAGTAGCATTTAAAAGAAGAATTTATAGAGACATAAAATGACAAATTTCTACATTTTTGAAGTAGCTAGTTTCAAGCCAAGTTTGGAATCATTCATGAAGTGAGGAGGTAGTTGGTTAAGACTTAAGAGACGGATAAAAAAGAAAACTCTTTAGGTCTTCAAGGCTGGTTAATAAAGAACATTTGGCTCTTGAACATCCTCGAATTCATTTCTTACTTTACATTTACAGTCAAGGACAATGAAGGAAAATAAGTGGCAGAATATAAACGACAAATATGGTTCTGATGTGCCAAAAAAAACGTTTCCCACTCTATGTGGTCCTGCATGGATCAATTTGAAACAATCTACCAGTACCTTAAGTGCTTCAAAACATTCATCTCATGAATTGAAAAGTTATCGCAGTAAAATCCCAATATAAAAATGATGAACTTCAGGACCTTAAATACTTCAAAACGGGAATATGCATATATATATAATTCATTTTTGCTTTTTTCTAACAGATGAACCCGAGTTCTGAGAGAAGTCTGCAAGTCCTTGCCTCAAAGCTCCAAGATTTACACCATTACCCACCAAAATGCTTGTTACTCCCATTTTTGAAACCTGAATTAATCATTTCAGATTCAGATAAATGAAGAGAATGCCTGAATCAAATGTTTAAGCTGGGAAAGTTTTATTTCTCCAGAATTATAAAAGTTCCCAAAAATCTCAATGACATAGAGGGGGCCTAAAAAAAAAAAGGAAAACATGACAAAATCTTTAATCTGAGTAAAAGCAAATAAAGGGCATTTTACCGCTTCAATATTCCTGTCTTCATCATCAAAAAACAGCATAGAATTAAATGGCACCCCACTCCTCCTATGAATTCTTTGGAAATGCTCCGTCTTGTGTGTCCAACTAGAGAAAATTTCCTGTATAATTAATAGAACAATGAAATTTCTCCTGACACAAATATCATTTATGAGAAATTCAACTCTCCAAGTGAAGATGATTGTAATGAACTCCAATATATATATATAGCTAAAGTCAATGGATTTATAGAAGTTAATACCATGAATATGTAAATGACACCAGAAAAGATTAAGAAGGATTTGCCATATAAGTCAACCAACCAGAGGGAGGGAGAGAGAATGTTGTTATTAAGCTTTTGGAGTATGCCCCAAACATGATGTCAAAACAATAGATTCCGGAAGAAAGCATGCATATCTAGGATGGAAGGAACAAAGACTCAATGGGGAAAACCGGAAAAATAAATGGAAAGATGAAAATGAAAACTGGCTAACCTGGGCCACAAACATTGACTGAATCCCCAATCTGTCAAGAAATGTCTTTGCTATGTCTGGGGTAGGTGATCGAGAAGCAATTGCCACATCAATTCCCTTATCCTTGAGTGCATATAATATGCCTCTAGCATGTGGATACGATGATGGCATTTCACGTTTGGAGCGGCATTCACTGACAGATGAGCAAGGAAATAATTAGTATTTGAGATGAACTTCTGAGCAATTATATGAGAAATAGTTGTAATTTGTAAACAGTGTTATTTTGGTTAAGCAGCAAGCCGTAAGTGTAATGCCCTTATACAAAACACATCTTTTATCACTCTTGATATAGAGAATAGGAAAAGTGCCCCCAAATGTAGATCTAATTTCCACTCTTCAGATAGATAAAGCACGCACAAGAAGATTTGTCTATACTTGAAAGGCAATAAGGATGTAAGGCCTGAAACATTGAACTAGCTTAACCCGTTACTAGTCTTCGAATCTTTACAGAGAGATTTGCTTTCTGTTTCAAAAGTACCAAATTTTTTGTTCTAGTGTAATCTTAGTTACATGTAAAAAATGCTTATATATATTCTACAAAAAATTCTTATAGAAATCTACTTTTATGTGGTTGCAAAGCAAGATTGTAATTATATAGATTTGCTCAAACAACCAGTACAGCATTATGGAATAAAATGAACAACTGTCAATTTATAATACATTTCCTTAATATGCAGATTTCTGAACCGCAATGAATGCAACACAGATTATCCATTAAGAAAGAAAAAAGAAACCATAGATCGATACAGATTTTAGCTTAGGTTCAACCCTTTTGCCAACCAATGCCATGCGAACTGGACCTTTAAAGCAATGTGTAGGCAGTCAATTCCACTTACCTTCTCTGACAATTAATTTTCAATAATATAATGAAGTATGCCCTATGAAATGCACAAATCAACAGGTCAATGGTACATTGGAATAATGACATAAAAGAACAGGAATACATAAACAAACAGTTAATCATGTAATCCACATGCCATGGTCAAAGACAATATATGACTCTCGCAAGTATTGGAAAGATACAAATAGGATGATGCTCTTGAAGCAAACAAAGTCGCTTTGGCAATAGCTTTAAGATAAAAGTAATTCTGTATTCAAAAATTATACAGAGACCCAAAAGGGCAAAACTGCCCTAATAGAAAAACGCCTGCAATCCCATTTTTAATTTTCATTTTGTTTACACACTGCACTTGACACATTACAAGCATTTATGTAGCCTTTTTTACTTTGAGGGTTGCCCCTGATCCTCCCAAGCAGTGCACATTTAGAGATCCTTGGTCAATTAAACATTTCGGTGGCAAGAGACAAAGATAAAATTCAAGAAACAATTAAAACACTTGTGGTCCTAGGACATTCTGGAGAATTCACTTAAGTCAAATTTTCAACATAATTCACTAAATTCAGTCAAAACCATCGATGCGTGTCACAAAAAAAAAAAAAAAAGGAAAAAGAAAAAAAAAGCATGAAAAGATTAGATCTAAATCTATGTGGCAAGAGATTGTAGAAGTCAACCATGCTTAAGAGATTCAATGCCTGTAGAATTTATAATGAAAATAAATTAAAAGTGAACGTGCTTTGGCGTCTTTTGATCAGTAACAAAAGAATTTATTGATAGCAAGATCTATTGAATGTACAAGGGTGGAAAGATTCAAGAAAACAACCTACCTAACCAAAAACTATAGCAGGATCAAAACAAAGAATTGAATATGTTTGTCGCTCTAAAACAGAATACCATCCCCGCAAGTAACAATCACTCATGGTGAAAACATCTCTGACAGCATTTCCTCCATAGGGATAATCTAGCCACTCTGCTCTTAGCCAGACCATCAGCCATATCTTTAACTTGTGGTGGTTATACAATCATAAAGCCTTCAATTTAAACGAACGTATAGTCTAATCTGTGAGAGAAATTCACAGATTGTCTCTCTAAGAAAGGATTGTGGTAGAATCTCCCCTCTACCACCATGGACGTGAGAACCAATGAACTTGCCACTCTAATGCTCATCTCAATAGCTTTTATTGGAGTCAGCCTCAACTATAGGACCTGAAAATTAATGAAAAGAGAGTCTCTATAAATTTGTAAAAATGCCCTCATGGCTAAATGAACTAGAATCCCCAATGAAAATCTCCATAATTCAACTTCATTGTCCCCTCTGCACTCTGAGGTCTTCCAATTAAATACAGAACTTCTCCAGAAATGGTGCAGAGTGAGACACCATTCCCCATCTCCTTAGTAAATACACCAGTGATGCACCTCGAGTCATGTCTGATTTTAGCCCGTTGTGCTACACTAATCCCAATGAAATCACGGTAGAGGTCTTGGCACTAGAGAATCTGGCCTCCCAAGCTTGGAATTGGGATGTGTCAATGGAAAAACTTTCAATATAATCCAATCTATACCTACAAGCCTCACAATATAATGCCAAATCTGTTGAGCAAGAATAAGTGATTGATTATCACCGACTTATGCACATGAAGCAAACCTCCCAAGACAGGAAAGGAATGTACTCATCTCTATGCTATATGGACTTGGGGTATGGGTGCCAAGTACGGGCATGTGCCTACTAGTTGGACCATCTGACCCTTAAAACCCAAGTTATAGGGACTCAGTGAAAAGTAAGTAAAATTTTGGTAAACTTATTATATTTTATTTAAACCATTAAAAGTTTTAAGTATCATCTTTAAATTTCTAAATTTATAATAATAGTTTTCTAAGCAACATCCACTAGATATGTAAACGGGATACAACTTACCCACCTTTCATCATTTGAAAAGTTTTTGGTTTTCAAAGAAATTTTTTTTTTCTAAAAAGCTACTAAACAGCCTCTTAACTATTGATACGTGAACCATTCATGATTAAGCATTCATAGTCTTGTTTACGCAACAAATATTATTCACAGTTGAAGGAGGAAATGAAAATGCTCTATGAAAAAAAAAAAGAAAAAGGAAAAGAAATCAACCTCTGCAAAAAGGAAGAAGACAAATTAAACTATCTAGAAATTTGATATAGATGATCCAGATATCCATAGTTGATAAAAGCAATCAGGAGGCCAAAAAATAAATAAAAATAAAACCTAGTCTTCCCCAAAACAAGTTAGTCTTCTTCATTTAAACAAATAAAGCAACTGGCTTTAGATCAAATTTGCATCCGAATAGCTAAAAGGAATGGAGAACTGCCAATAGAAAGGCCAGAGAGTGTAATCGAGATCGAAGACGACCAAGCGAGGCAGGATTCGGAAGAGACCGATCATCTGCAAAGCCTCTTCCTTCACCTTCTTGTCTCCCATCCTCTCCCCTTCCCTCTCTCCCCACGAACGAACGAATATTTGGTCTAATGTTAATTGCCGTGACATTATGAAACTCCGTTGTAAAATGCGTTCGCAAATGCATAGCACAGGATGCCGCAGATGACACTATTATACGAAAGCTACAGCCTTTCAACATTAATTTTAGGATTTTTTTTTACTTTTTTTGCATCCATACCCCTATGTTATTGTATATTTGCATTTATATCCTCATGTTTTTAATATTTTCATTTATACTCCTCTATTTATCAAAATCGTTACAGTCATACCCCTAACGTTAAAATCCGTTAAGTTTGTTGTTTAGTTTTTTTAAATGACAAAAATAACCTTTTGCAAAATAAATGATTTTTACATTTATCTCCCTATATTATCTTCTATTTGCATTTATACCCTTATATTATTATATTTATTGCATATGTAACCAAAGTCATCAATATTAGGGCTTTTTGCATCCATACCCCTATATTATGATATATTTGCATTTTTGTCCTTATGTTTTAAGTATTTATACTCATACTCCTTTACGCATCATAACCATTACAATTGCATCCATACCCCTATATTTATACCCATATTCCTCTACATACCATGTAAAGATGCTATTAAGATTATCATGCAGAAGAAACACAATCTTGAAGAATACTGTGATAAAGCTTATCACATTCAAACATATTAAGCAACTTATGCATATATAATTCATAGTATCCTTGATTATAAGTTGTGGCTTCAAAACATTTATGGTTGTAATGTCTATCCACCTAACACATGCCGACCACAAGAACGACAAAAAAAACAAACAACGCGATGTGAATGAAACTGAATCAAGTCAATGCATGCCATCTAAAAGGTGTGGAAAGTTAGACCATAATAGATGTACATGCAAAGAGGCAATTCTTAGTAGGGGCAAAAGGCAAGTATGGCTGTAGAGGAGTATGGGAGTATGGGTATAAATACTTAAAACATAAGGAAAAAAATGCAAATATATCATAATACAGGGGTGTGGACGCAAAAAGCCCTAATATTGATGACTTTGGTTACAGATGCAATAAATATAATAATATAAGGGTATAAACGCAAATATAAGATAATATAGGGGGATAAATGTAAAAATCATTTATTTTGCAAAAGGTTATTTTAGTCATTTAAAAAAAATAAACAACAAACTTAACGGATTTTAACGTCAGGGGTACAACGGTAATGATTTTGATAAATAGAGGGGTATAAATATAAATATTAAAAACATGAGGATATAAATGCAAATATAGAATAATATAGGGATATGGATGCAAAAAACCCTTAATTTTAACCTTAAAGAAAACCTCCAATCACTCAACTTCAAAAAAAATAATAATAATAATAATTTTAACCATTAAGAAGGGTATGCGTGAGATGCTGTCACGTCACGTGGAGCATCTCACGCCTAATGTTTTTTCCTATGAACCCACATGAAAAATAAGTAGCCGTGAGATGCTCACATGACAGCATCTCACGGCCACGTAAGGGAACAATTCAGAGAGGCGTGCGCACGATTTCATTATGGGTGGATGCCCTCATTTACAGAATAGTTTTATTTTGTTTTTTATTTTTACAAACACAAAGGGCTTGTGAATGGCGTTGGAGCAGAAGATGACGATCGACGACCATCACACAGCTACCTCAGTTCTTATTTTTTCCCCCTCAAATTTCGAATAAAAGCTTGGTTGTCGCTTCCTGTCTCCTCGTCCTCTTTGATTATTCTTTTCCTTTCTTGTTAGGGTTTGTTTTGTATTTGTATTGATCTTTTGAAAATCGAAATGAAATTCAGAGCAAATTTTTAGGTTCTCCATCCGCATCTCGCTCTCTCATTCATTCTTTGGTATGCAGAAATGATGGTTTCTGACCTGTAACGCCTGGACAGGTACGGTGTTCTTTTGGCCCGGACAAGAATGGTCTTCTTTTCCATTTTTCTTTGCAAGTTGTCTTTGGCTGTTATGCTCGAATGGTGAATTTGAGCGGTTTCTGTTGTTATTGATTGACGTAACTTATGTTCTCTTTAGGTTTTAATTTTTGAACTTGTCGTATATATCATCGTTGTTATCACACTTGTTCCTTTGTGATGAATTCACTTCATATTTTTTCAGTTGTGCATATGTTCATCTGTTATCAATGCTAACATCCTCCTTGGTGGTTTCTTGTATATTGGTCCTTCTTCCTCTTGGACGGTACCGAGTTGGTAGTGGTACCGCCCAAGTCATGGCTGAGTTAAACCGAGTTTGGTGAATCCATTAAGGAAATATGTACCGGGTTGCAAACTCATATTGACTGAGTTTTCAAACCATTGACAGTGCACTTGATAATAATTATTGCATAAGGGTAGAGGAGCTTCTTATGAGGGAAGCATATTTGGTAATCTGTGCTTTTATATTATGCAGAAATACTAAAAGTCATCAATTACCAGTTACACGGGTCACATCAGCTCTAACGTTAATTGATGTGGTGATCACTGCTTAGAAGAAATGATCTGCGGATGAGTGTGCTGTGTGGAAAATCATGAAATATTAAAATGGATATTATTTGGTTTCTTATTGATTACCTGATTGAGATATCATAATGCAAAGTGGTGATACGTTCATAAGATGAATACTGAACCTATTAGACAAGCATAGATACTACGGGGCTAGATACGATGTGGTTATTCTGATCAACCCATTTGAGATAACCATAAGTGATGTTTGGAGCATTTTTGCTAACCTCCACACTCAGAACAAACCTTTGCTTCTGGCCTGTGCTAGTGAACTGGAAAGTCGCTGGCTCAACTTGGGCCTTCATTTCGCTTGGAAACTCTAGAACTGCATGGTAAACTGCAGTTTCACCTCCCACATTTGTCACAACCCTGCTGAAGTTTTTCACATTTGTCGATCTTGTTTCTTTAGGAAGTATGGCAACAAAAGATGGGTAGTTGAGGTCAGATGTATTGTCATGGCAACTCCATTGAGTCCGCCTAATTGTGGCACTCATCCGCTGTTCATTGTATCCAAGGCTGTTGTGAGACATGGAAAAATCACCGGAGTGATCTCCCTCCGTCAACACACGGGGCTCGACGTAAAGAGTGGGAGTCGCCACGATTCATTATTTTGAGGTGAGAATGGACAGCAAAAGAGTGAAAAACAAACAAAAAGAGACAAAAATGCTAAAAGACAAATTCTAGAGTAAAAATAACCCTACTTGAAAATCAAATCCAGAGATGGGTAAGGGGATTAGATTATGAACGGGGGAAGGTGTTAGGCACCCCCATTCACCCACACAAGGTGTTTGCCAAGTATTTATTCATGCTAAAAGAAAATAGAAAGCTTGCTAAAAAATCATGAAAAAGCCTTGAAAAAGGAACAAGTGTATGATATATTCACATGAAGATCCAAATGGATTCTAGATCTTCTCTTATGTCAATATCATTTCTGGAATATCACAAAAATATGGAAATCAAAATAGAAGTTGCATAAAACCAAGTTCAATCAAATCCGGGAGGTTTGGTAAAAGTAAGGCAATCTTTCTTGAAATTAATCAAATCCAATTTTAAATCAAGCCAAACCAAATCCATTTGAAAGATTAGGGTAAATAAGAGATTCATGCAAAATTTCAATCAAATCCGGTTGAAAACCTAGGAGTTATGGCTCTTTTAGGGTTGCTGCCGGGGATGATTAAAAGTGACAAGTGGGCATCTTTGGAAAATCATATAGAAAAATCCACTTCATAGAAATCCGTGAAATTTGGTGTCAATGAAGTCTGTATGGCCATCTTTCAACAGAAACTGGCCTCATACAAAAACTCATTCGGATGTGCCTTGGGTGACTTCCCGAACAGGCCCCGAGGATCACAGATTGACCCAGAAAAGTGCTGTTGAGCAGTTCTGAGTAAATCCGCTCTCCACGACACAATTTAAATCAAAAAATTATAAAATCAATTGGATTTAAAAATAGACTCATAAAGGAGTGCCCAGAAACAAAAATCACTTGAATCGGATTTAAAACGAACACATGGCGCTCCGTCGAAGTGACAAGTTCTGTATTTAAACCTGAACTGACCAATCAACTTCGACAGAGAGGTGTCAAAAATCTGCTTGATAGAAATCAATGAAATTTGGTGGGTATAAACTAGACAGCCTCACCTTTCGCATGGTTCTAGAATCACTCCAAAATTCATCCGGATGATGAAGTTATGAGTGTCTGAAGTTAGGGTACAATTGCTGTCAAGTAAACCCTAATTCGAGTGAAACCAATACCAAAATGTGACAAAGTGTGTGCAAATTTGTGCAAGACAAACAAAAACCTTTAGAAATCATTTGAAAACATTCCAGAATTGATTGAGGCAATTTATTAGAGATTTATCACAATGAACGTAACAAATCCCCAAATATGAGCCTATCCCGCCAAAAGAGTGTAATATGTGTGCAAGAGTGAAAAACCAAGCAAGATCAATACAACAACATATCATGCATATAGATTCAACAAAATAGGTTCTAGAACAGCCTAGGGTTCCGTTCCATTATCGTTTCCCTTTGTTCTCTCTCCCCGTTAAACACGGTTCTTCAAGATAATCAAGGGTACTTTGATTATAGAACGGTTTTCAATCATTCAAAAGGCTTCATGCTACATGGGTTCTAGTACTAGGGTCAATCCCCAGTCTCGTTTCTCCTAGATCCCGCCTTCACGTTTTACGGCTAGGGGGAGTCTCGAGATACTTTGAGCCGGGGAAGGATTTCCATACACAAACAAGGCTTTATTCTACAGAAAGGTAAAAGAAGAGATCTAGATCTAAGAAATTAAATACAGAAAATAGAAGAGGGTTGAGGCTTACCTGGGGTTCTGGAAGCAATCCGGCAGCGGTTCCCTTCTTCACTCGGAGCTCTTCAATCTCCAAATTCTTGGCCATTTGATTGAGGGGGAGCCTCCTATTTATAGGCAAAGGCTAGGGTTGTTGGTAGACACAACTTAATGTCTAGAACCCTCCAACCTTAACCCTAAGGCTGTTTCCAAGATTTCCCCTCATTTAATGAGGGACATGATGGTAAAAAGTAATTTCTCTCAGAAAACCCTAATTTTGAGCAAAACTAATGTATCCGGCAACTCAGGCCGGATACACTAAAGGCTCCTTGTATCCGGCACTTGAGACCGGATACGAAGGAAACTACTTGTATCCGGCCTGAGTTGCCGGATACAGGTAAAATTTTATTTTCTCCAAATTCTGTGCTGGCTTTCAAGGAGATGATGATTTTTGATGATTGTTTGTGCAATTTGGGGTGTCTATAACTGCCCCTCTTTGCGGGAGCTACGAAGCAGTGAGCTGCAAAGATTAGACAAGCCCAAATTGCAATCCCTTAAGCATGATTTGCTTGATTTAATTCAATTTTATAAAAAAAAAACCAATTTTTGGGTGAAGATTTGCCAAAAAGCCCTAACTTTAAGGGGGGCATCTCTCCAAGAGTTCTTAAATTCCACCGAGCACTTGTGGCTGTGAAGTGGTTTTTAAGCCCAAAAATAGGGATTTTTTTGAAAACTGATTTTTTATCAAAGCAAGTTAAAATTGAGTGAATATCATCCTTTTGACCAGGCACATTTCCCAAGATTGTCCCAAATTCCACAGAGCTCTTGTGGCTGTGAGGTGGATTTCAAGACAAAAATAGGATTTGTGAGAAAATAATGAGTTTATAGCACATTTTTGCTCTTTTCCTTTTTTCTTTTCTTCTTTTTCTCATTTTTTTTCTTTTCTTTTTTTCTTTTCTCTCTTTTTTTTTCTTTTTTTTTCTTTTCTCTTTTTTCTTTTTTTTTTTTTCTCTTTTTTCCTCTTTTCTTTTCCCTTTTTTCTATTTTTCTTCTTCTTTTTCTCTTTTTTCTGTTTTTTTTTTCTGTTTTTTCTTGTATCCGGTATTATATACCGGATAAGGCATGGCTCGTGTGTATCCGGCCTGAGTCACCGGATACACATGGCTTTATAAGTCGCGCGCGACCGCGACTTTTCCCATTCTTTTCTTTCTGCTTCGATTACTCATACCGGCCACAGGCTCTCCTTTCCTTCGTCCCCGACGACTCCTTCTTCTCCGGCAACCTCTCCAGATTCCGGCGACTCCTGTTTCCACCGGCAGCTGCTAGTAACTCCAGCAACCTTCATTGTTCGCTCATTCAAGGCAGCAGTCGAGCCCTAGCTCGATTTCTTCAGATTTTTGGTGGTTCTGCTATTGTCCTTGCTCCGATGATCTTCTTTGAGCTCCGGCGAATCCAATTTCACTCTCTCTATTGCCCATCAAACAGTAAGTGCAACTGGGCATCTTCACATTTTTTTGTTTATGCCGAATTGCCACTTATTTTGTGAATTTTCTGTTTGATCGCATACTTCCCCCAAGCAAGAAGGATTCAGACTTTTCATTTGCTATTGAATTCTTGGATGAACCATTGTTGGCCTAGTTCTTTGCTGCTGAAATTTTTCAGACTTAATGCCTTGTGCTTTGCTGTGATCATGATTTCTTTCTTCTTTGGTGGTACCCTTGAATTAATGGTATCTCAGAATTTTGGACTGTCTGCTGCTGATATTAGCTGATTTACATGAACTGATGATGTCCTGCTGCTTGCATGCCAATTTTGTATGTTAGAACAAACTTTGCTTTCCTAATTCAGTTTTGCCACAATTCCTTAGAACTGTCTTGTTAGTGATATTCTTTCACTATTCCTGGGCCAATTCCCAACCGGATGGTTCACGATATGATTTTGCTTTTCCAGACTTGATGCCATGTTTGTTGTTTTCTTTCTTTCAATTTGCTTTGGCTTGCTAATTCCGAACATAGTGTTCATGAACTTGATTGACACCTTCAATAATGTGATGCTTTCGGACGAATCCCGATTGCCTGAAAACTCTGAACTTAGCTGTAATCTGTGTTGCCAGGGTTAGGATTGCCCGACACTCTTGACTTCAGATTGGTGCCCAAACAATATTTCACATTTTGCTGCAGTATTGATGTTGACATATCTTATCCTTTCTTGAGAAGGGCCGCATGTGGTTCATGCTTTTGCGGCATTTTCACCTATCCCTTTTGCACCAGGTACCCCTAGGATCAAAGTAGATTAGGAATGATTAGGTACTGTAGAAACTCAGAACTACATTAGTGGTGAGAATACCCAATATTGATATCTGAACTTCTGATAAGACATTAAACATAAACAGAAACTTAAAATACTGCCCTGTTGTCTGTAGATGGCTAGGAGTCGTTCCCGAGTTAGAGAGGAGGTTGACCCTGCTGACCAGCCTTCCACCTCGCGGGCTCGGACAGAGGTGAGTTCCAGTGCCACCTTGTCTGAGCCATTAGGTGACTCCCGAGAGAGCTCTGCTGAGGTAGGCTTTCAAATTCTTTCTCTTCCTTTTCTTTCTTCTATTCTCCTTTCCCACACAACCTTCACATCTTTCTCTTGGAATTTAGCCCGTGGTTGCACCGGCTCGAGGTCGAGGCAGAGGCCGAGGCAGGGTTCACGATCAGGCCCTTGAGGGCGAGAGAGGCTGTGGCAGAGGCCGAGGTAGAGCCAGAGGTGCAGCTCAGGAGGGTACCGCTGTAGCTCTGTCAGGGGTCTCTGACGAACTGAGGGCATCTGTTCATGATACAGAGCTCCTCAGTGGCTTGGATATCCACCCCTCTATGTGCATCAGGGCAGATGTGCCGCTCCCCTACCATTCCTCCCACTTACGAGGCAGCTGGGGGAGATTCAGTGAGTTGGCACAGTCTCTCTCTCCGGCACTCAGGCGTGAGTTTGGGAGGTGCCATTTGGATCATTTCATCAGCATCCCATCTTTCAGAGCCGATCGTCCCCTTATTTTTGCTATGATTGAGAGATATTTCCCGGAGACTCAGTCCTTCCATTTACCGGACGTGGAGCTAGGGATCCGTCCCTCAGATTTTGTGATGATCACCGGTATTCCATTGACGGGGCGGACCATTGTCTTGGATCGGCCTTCTGCAGAGGATGTTGGGATCCTCTTAGGATATCAGGATCTGCCCCATGCTGCTTGGGATGGGCGCAGTGGCCGCCTCTCTATTAGCTGGTTGAGAGAGAGCTTGGCTCATCATTATGAGGGGAGGCACGAGACCATCTCCGTGGAGGACGCAGCCTTTGTGCCTATCTTCCGTCATGTTTTCCTGCTGATGCTTGGGAGCTGCTTCTTTCCGGAGGATACCACCAGTGTCAGTCCGCTTTTTTTGGATGCCTTGAGAGATCTCCGCCAGACCCGCCAGCTGGCTTGGGGTCGACTCATTTATGGGACCATCCTGGCCGGGTTGTGCCGAGTGGTTCGAGGCCTGGCATCCCCGCGAGGCGATGGAGTCAGTTGCCGGTTCTTCTGGCAGATTCTGCAGGTATTGGACTCATCTATCTGATTTAATTCTTTAGGTTTTATCCCCCTTTGTTTCTACCTGATTTTCCTTTTTCCAGGTGTTTATGTACACCTACATGACCTTTTTCCGCCCATCCCCTGTACCTGAGGTCGCGGATTTTCCTGTGGCTCTGTGATGGTCCGCCCAGGTTCGAGATGCTGATAGGAGCCAGCCTCGTACTGCCCGGGTGCACTTAGACCGTGCCCGCCGATCTGATGTAAGTCCTTTATCCCTTTGCCTTTCTCTTCTTGCCTCTTGACTGTATCTGACCCCTTTTCTTCTTTGCAGCTCATCCTATCACGTCCTGATGACGTGGATGTTGGAGTTGCCCGTGAGATGGCAGTACAGGATGCTTTTGAGAGAGATCTCAAACGTCAGCCCTATCAGTGCTTCATTGGGAGGCTTGGTAGGGTGATGTACTTGGGAGAGCGCCTGTACTTTCAGCACACAGGCATACTTCGCATCCCCGTTCATCCTCCTCCTGTGGGTCCCGACACACTCCTCCCAAGCTTTGATGTGGATTAGTTCGACCATTTCATGGATGTGGAAGGGCTTACAGTAGAGGGGGATTACGACGAGTGGATCCAGAGAGTCTCCATCGGATGCTTGATGGATCGACCCACTCGTGCCGGGGTGACGGAGATAGGCGGGATCTGTATCCGGATCCACAAGGACACGGTGAGTCTTGTGATACTCCTGTTTTTATCTGCTTTTCTGCCTTTATGCATTTCTGATCCCCCTTCTGTTCTTGTTGACAGGTACACGAGCTGAACACCATCAGGGACCGGTTCGAGAGCCAGCGAGCCGCGATCGATGATATGATCGCAGAGCATGACGCGGTCGTGGCCCAGAGGGATGCCCAGATCAGGGAGCTGAAGGCCCTAGTTGCCGAGCTCCAGGCTAGACAGGTATCTAGTCTTTTCATTTTTCTCATTTCCCTGCTTCTGTTATTCTGATATAGCTTTTTTACTTGTGCAGGGCCCAGTCTATGAGCATGCCTTCTTTGTTCCTGACCCGTCCCCAGCTCGGGCTGCTGATCCCGAGGATGCCCCAGCGGCTAGTCCTGATGAGCCGGATCCTCCTGCTCCGTCTGCAGACATTCCTGGTATGCTCTTCTTTTAATTCTCCTCATTTATTCTTCCTTATATCTTGATCTTCTGATTTTTCTCTTTTCTGTGGACCCAGCTACTTCTGCTCCTGGTCCCTCTGCTGCTGACGCTGGGCCTTCTGGAGCTGCGGGAGCAGAGCCTGCTATGGCTGAGGGCCCAGTTGGGCCGGTTGCTGCTGAGCCAGAGGCTTCCTCCCCAGATTCTGCTCCTGCTCCGCCCCCAGACATCGAGGATTATTGCTTGGAGTATCAGCTTCAGCAGGTGGTGGGTCGGCATCCTTGCCATGCAGCCGAGCGTATCCTTGCATACTCTAGAGGCCGATCACTTTGGGGGAGAGGCCGTAGAGGTGGACGCGGCCGAGGACGCGGGGATGATCCTGCATAGGAGTAGATTAGGATTTTCTTTTTTCATGTATTTACACCATCATCCTTGTACAAAAACTTGCATATATATATAAAAAAACTTTTTATTCATTTTCCATTGTCTTGCACATCTTTTGTCTCCCATTTTATGCAATTATGAATTGTACACAGGTGAAACAGGTAAAAAATTCGGATTTTTTATCCTTAGCTCTTTTTTTTGCTGTTTTTCTTTGTATCCGGCATATCAGACCGGATACATTAAATTTCCTTTGTATCCGGCATAATATGCCGGATACGCTAAGGTTTATTTGTATCCGGCAAAGAATGCCGGATAAGGAGAGAAAGCTGTGTATCCAGCCTGATATGCCGGATACTTAAAAAACTTCTATAAAAGTAACCAGCATCGGGATTTGCACATTTTTTACGAGTTTTTGAGTTTAGAAACCCCCTTTTTCGCCTTTTTCTTCCTCCTCTTGAGTTCTAGCTTGCTCCCATCAACTCCAATGGAATCCGGATCATCTTCTGCCCCATTATTGTCTGTCCACACTGCCTCCCCTGCAAAACAACCTTTTAGATCAAAACCCCCAAATCTTACTAGGTACAACCCCGTGGATTCTTTTTACACGAGATGGGTTAATTCTATGACCATAGATGAGGAGAGGAGATGGGATTCTACAAATCTAGGCCACACCCTGCTCATTCCCAAGGTTCCCTTCAAGTGGGAGATTATAGAGGCCATGATTGGTCATTGGGTTCCCGATCTCAACTTGTTCCGTTTTGGGAACCATGAGATGACCCCAACAATTGAGGAGGTTGAAACCATCCTGGGCTTGAGGTATGATGAGAAGGTGGTGAATCCACCTCTTAGGCCCAGTTACAAGAAGGAAGCTTCTACTTTTTTGGGCATAGGGAAGAAGGACTTGGGGGACTCTGACACCCTTATGACCCTATCTAAGGCTTTTCTGACTGAGAAGCTTTTGAGAGGGGAGAACAAGGAGGCCCGATTCAATGCGTTGACCCTGATAGTGGTCAACCAGCTGCTTTTCCCACGGGATGATGATGAGGTGGACTTGGCCTTGATTTCAGTGATATGCCAGGTTAGGGAGAGGGAGAGGTTGGCCCCTATGATTTTAGCTGGGATCTATCAGGCCTTGACGGATTGCTACAATAGGAAGTCGAAACGCTTCCTAGCATGTGTCCAGATCCTGCAGGTAAAAATACTCTTTTTTTTTCTTTTTTGCTTTTTTTTTTTTGCTTTCTTTTTTGCTTTTTGGCTTTCTTTTTGCCCTTTTTGCTTTTTGCTTTTTTATTTTATTTTATTTTTTTTTACAATGTGCTGATATATCTCTCTTCTTTTGCAGCTTTGGCTACTTGATCATTTGAGTCAGATTGAAGAAATCAATCGACACTTCTTCCCGAGTCTGAAAGTCCCCATCTTGATGAGCAACAGGGGGTGCCCCGATATTCCAAGGGGCAAACAGGGCTGGTTCACTTTCTTGGGCTCACTTCAGGATGACCAGGTGAGATGGCCTGGCACTTATCAGCCCAATGCAGAGACAGTGATTAGCTTCCGTGACCGCAACTTTCTGATCCTAGCTGGCCTGAAACATGCAGTGCTGTATCTTCCTCTGCGGGTCCTTCGTCAGTTCCGAGCGACCCAGGGGATTATCATCCCATGTGGATATGAGGATCGTCTTGGGCCCCTTTCTCCAGCTACTATGAAGCTGAATGCCTGGTTGATGAAGGAGTGGTCCTATGTCCGCTTCATGCGTGGTCCAGTCTTCTCAGAAGCCCATGTGAAGGATTATCTCTTCTGGATCAAGGAGCAGATCCAGAGTCAGGCACCAGTACCTGAAGATCCTCCTGCAGTCTTGGCTCCCACTTATGAGGATATTCTAGAGTCTGAGCGGGCTTCTCATAAACGGCTTCAGCAGATATAGGTACGGGAGGCCCAGGAGCTCAGGATACAGGGCATTTATCTAGAGAGGCAGCTTGAGGAGCAGATCTCACGCCGTACTGCCATGGAAGAGAAGCTGGAGGAGCAGAGGCAGGCCCGTCGCTTTGAGGTCCGTATGATCCGGCAGAAGCACCAGGATACTTTGGCCAGCCTTAGGAGTATGCGGATCAGGCAGGCCCTCTCAGATGAGGTCATTTCCTTCTTGAGTGATCCCGCTGCAGAAGGGGCTTCAGGAGTCATAGCAGCTCAGGCAGCTCGGATTCGAGAGCTTGAGGAGCGGCTAGGAGACAGAGACTAGCTTTATTTCCTGCACACATTTTTTCATTTTTTTTTCCTACCTTTGTACAAAAGCAAACTCCAATAGTGGAAAGTCAAAGGATTTAATTCAAAATAAAATTTTTATATTATTGGCCTCAGAATTCTCATATGCTTGTAAAAACAAAGGTTTTATGAAAAGTATTTGATTTATCATCACTGGCCAAAGTATAGTTTTTTCCTTTTTATATTTTTTTTGTTTTTTGAAATTTGGTCCATGCACTTAATCACCTATAATTAAAGGAATTAGAACCAGGTTAAATAATAAAAAGGGTAGTCCAAAAAACGATGAGAGATCAGAACCGTCCATCTTAGGCCCTTTAGAGTCATCCCCAAATGCCAAAACTGTCCTCATTCTGCTCATGCCAACTTTACTTCAAGCTCCGTGTGCGCACCTAAACCTGGCCTAGATCGCACACCGGGCGCACCTTCAGCGCGTGCCTCGGGACATTCGGAGTCGCCACTGCCTGAGAGTGCAGGCAGACACGGTTTTGCCCTAATCGGGTCTAAGTCTGGTCTGCGGCTTTTCAGAGTTCTAGCTAAGTCCTCGATTACGATCCGGGGAAGTCCTAAAGACACCCCGGTCCGTCCCGTCGGTTTGACGGGTCCCTCGGGTCTCCCTGGTTCTTGAGTCAAATTCACCCTTTTCCTAGACCAGCATGCTGTATTGTTAAGTCTAGCGGGGCCTTCTGAAGGTGTGGGTCCCTTTTATTTGATTTTATCTTTTTATTGATTTAAGTGGAGTGGGTCGGACCCGGGTCCCGTTGGAAGACCCGTGGGCTGCCATGGTTGGGCCTTGGGCCCAGTTGGGTTATTGAGTAACCCATTTGGTTATTTTACTAAGTTTTGTTTATTTATAATTTTAGTCTGGGCTTAGTGGGTTTGGAATAGGCCCATTAGCCAAAGTCCAGTGGCCTGGGCCCGTTTTATTGAAAACGGGCCTGGTACGGGCCGGTCTAAATGTGGGCCCTCAAGTGGGCCCAAGGGGAATCTTGATGGGCCCGTATGGGCTCAAAGTCAGAAATGGGCTTAAGAAAGCCCAAAAATGGTTAAGGGGATGGTTCAAGCCGGTTTAGACCGGAATTGGTCCAACCGAACCAAGAAATTACACTTTTACATTATTTTTACGTTTCGCCCGTGTTTGCTCTGCGGTCCGGCTTGCCCGTAAATGAATTCCGGTCCCCTTTGTCCGTGAATTAGCTACGGTCCAGGCTGGACCGGCCTGAGTTTACGGACGCGACCCAGTTTGCTTGTTTGCTGCCGATTCTGCTTGGGATGTATTCCGTGGCCTTCTCAGATATTCTGGTGACTTTAGCAACGATCTCAAGTCATTCAAAATGCTTCATATTCCCCATTTGGCCTAAATGGCCATTTCTTCCTTCATTGATGTCTTTGCTGGAAAACCAGCTCTTCATTAGTTGCCCATGGCCAATTTCAGGGGGGAGTAGGGGGTATTTACAGGGGTGATTTTAGCAGCAAAAGGTGGTCTAAAACTTCTTCTTCATCCAGGCATAAAAAAAGGCTTTGATTAGCTTATTCAAGAGTCCTTTTAAGCCTTTCTCTTCCCACTACTCTCTCTTTTATTTTCATATAACTTCCTTCTTTATTTTAACTTCCCATAACTTAGAAAACAGCAAATTGATTAGTAACACTAAAATCAAAATATCTAAAAGAAGCTTAAAAAGACATTAAAAATGCTAATCACATTAGGAAAAGGGGATATACTCACAATATGCTTACTCAATAATGGTGATTCCTCCGGCAAATTCGGCAGCGCTTCCGCGTCCTCCAAGGTTTGTTAGGATGAATTAGGAAGGGCTTGGCTAAGGTGGATGGGTTTAAGACCAAACTAAAGAGAATATGGGCATGGCTTTGAGGTAGTTTAGAAATATAGGGGTAATTTGGGAATTAAAATAGGTTTAGGTTAAGGGTGATGGTAGTTGGACAGAGTATGGCCGAGGTAATCACATAGGCAGAGAGGGGAGAGGCCAGGGAAGGATGGCTTGTTCAAATGAAGGGGGGTGGCCTCTCTATTTATAGGCAAAAATCCCGTGCCCGTATTTGGAATACGGGCGTACCCTGCCCGTAATTCCAATACGGGCTGCCTTGACCGTAATTTAAATACGGGCGAAAAACGAATATTTGCAATTATCGCAGATTCGTCCGTACAGGACGCGTGTTCCGCCGTACGGCGACGCGTGTCTTCCTTCTAGAAGCGTGCCCGTATTTAAAATACGGGCATGCCCTGCCCGTAATGTAAATACGGTCCCGCACGTTTTAAAAATGTGTGGATTTCAAACCTTTATTCAATTTGGTTTTTGCAAGATTTTTATCCGATTTTTACGATTATTTTATTAAAAAGCGAGATTCTCTTTATTAAAATATTATTAAACACATTTATCTTATTTATTTTATTGGTTTGTTCCATTTTTTGCTGCCTTTTTGCCACATGGGCAGTTTTTCTGAAACTTCAATTGCTCATAACTTTTTCATCCGGTGTCCGATTTCAGCAAACTTAGTGTCGTTGGAACCGGCTCGGAACCACCTGTCCACTGGGGTCAAGTTTGGCAGCTGAATTGGGGTCGAGCAAAAAGTCAACTTTTTGCTCCCCAAAAGTTTGACCAGCTCATATTTTTCTCATCTGGACTCCGATTCCAGCAAATTCAGTTGCGTTGGAATCGTGTCGAAATGCTCTTTTCAATGAGATGAAGTTTGATGGCCAAATTCACTTGAATCAAAAAGTCAATTTTTGACCCCTTCAAGGTTTGACTTTTAGTTTGACTTTTCATTTTTCTTTATTTTGGGGGTGCAAAAATCAGGTGCTAACACTCCGATTTCCATGATCAACTTAACCTCTGATTTTTTCTTTTTTTTTCTTTTTGCCAATATTGCCCCTAGTGCCAGTTACGGTTTTCACTAGGGCCGGCTTCTGCATTCTGTCATCACCCATCTTACTCTGATATTCGAATGAACAAACTAAGATAACCGAGGGCTTAAAAATAGGACGAAATGAAGGCTAGGCTCAGTTTATGAAAGAAAGGGTATTAAAGGCCCAAAAATTTTCAAGTGTGGAAAGTAGGTCAACCGGACTTACAGTCATGATGAATTTACCCATTTTTCCCCAAATTGCATTCTTTGCATCCTTTTTTCACACTTGGCTTTCATTTGCCATTTTTCATTGCTTTTCCTCTCTTTTTCTTTTTCTTTCCTCACTTTTGCCCCAATTGATTTTGCCCCAATTTAACTGTAAATCCAGTTTGGGTTTATCAAAGAAACGAACCGGCTCAATTTGGCTAGACTAGGGATTTTAATTTTGAAGGAAATAAAGAAAAATGGCCTCGGGTCATTTCCTAGAAATATTCACTCAAGGAAAATACCTTTTTACTGCATCAGAGTTAATGGGCTCAGGAAAATCTGACCCATCCATTTCTGCTAAGATGAGTGCACCCCCTGATAGGACCTTCTTGATGACATATGGACCTTCCCAATTGGGCTTGAACTTACCACGAGGATCTTCCAAAAATGGTAAGATTTTCTTTAGCAACAAGTTTCCTTCTTGGAAAGTTCTGGGCCTCACTTTCTTGTTGTAGGCCCGGGCCATTCTCTTCTGGTACAACTGTCCATGGCAAAGCGCTTTCAACCGCTTTTCTTCTATCAGGTTAAGTTGATCATGTCTTGACTGGACCCATTCGGCTTCTTCTAGTTCGGCTTCCATAAGCACTCTGAGTGATGGGATCTCTACTTCCACGGGCAAGACTGCTTCCATCCCATAGACTAGGGAGTACGGGGTTGCCCCAGTTGAAGTCCGGATCGAGGTTCTGTAGGCATGTAGAGCAAGCGGTAGCATTTCGTGCCAATCCTTATAACTTACCACCATCTTCTGAATGATTTTCTTTATATTTTTATTTGCTGCTTCTACTGCCCCATTCATCTTCGGCCTGTACGGAGCTGACTTGTGGTGGGTGATCTGAAACTGCTCACACATCTTCTTCATGTCCTTGTTCTTAATATTTGAAGCATTGTCAGATACTATGGCACTTGGCAGCCCATAGCGACAAATGATATTGTGCTTCAAGAATTTAATAACATGCTTGCTTGTGATGTTTGCATATGAGGTTGCTTCTACCCATTTGGTGAAGTAATCAATCGCCACTAGGATGAATCTGTGTCCGTTCGATGCCTTAGGGGAGATCATGCCAATGACATCTATGCCCCACATAGAGAAGGGCCAGGGTGATGTCATGTTGTGCAGCTCACCTGGGGGTGCATGCTTATTATCTGCATAGATTTGGCATTGATAGCACCTCCTGACATGTATACAGCAATCATGCTCCATGGTCGTCCAGTAATATCCCAGCCTCAGGATCTTCTTTGCCAACATGTGTCCACTCATATGGGGCTCACAGACTCCTCCATGTACGGTCTCGATCAGCCTTTCCGATTCAGCCTTGGCAACACATCTGAGCAGAATGTCGTTATGTGACCTCTTGTACACATGTCCACCACTTAGCAGAAATTGACCAGCCAATCTCTGTATTGTCCTTTTCTCAGTAGCAGTGGCATTCTCTGGCAGACTCCGATTATTCAAGAAATTTTTGATATCTTGAAACCATGGTGCTTCTTCTTCTGGTGCCCCCTCTAGAACGAGACAGTAAGCCGGTTCATCTCGGACCTCAATTTCCAGTGGTCTAATGTCTACTCCTTCTGGTATGCTGACCATTGAAGCCAATGTTGCTAGAGCATCCGCAAATTGATTTTTGGCCCTTGGCATATAGTTGAAGGAAATTCGAGTAAAATTTGTGCTTATTTCTTCCAAATACTGGTGATAGGGGATCAATTTGTGATCCTTGGTTTTCCATTCACCAGTTGTTTGGAAGATGATAAGACTCGAATCCCCGTATACGTCAAGTTCCTCTACTCCATGATCCATGGCTGCTTGCAATCCAATTATGCATGCTTCATATTCTGCTATGTTATTGGTACACTGGAATCTCAGCTTTACTGCAATCGGGATGTGTGAACCATCTGGTTTAACCAAGACTGCCCCTATTCCGTTCCCATTCATATTGGCGGCTCCATCAAAGAACATCTGCCAAGAACTCTCACTTTCCTCTTCTTCAGTGTATAGAATCGCCTCATCGGGAAAGTTGGTCTTCAAGGGTTGATATTCTGGCAGAGGATGTGCAGCCATGTGATCAGCTATGGCTTGACCCTTGATCGCCTTCTGGGTGATGTACGTGAGGTCAAACTCGGACAGTAGTGGTTGCCATTTTGCCGTCCTGCCAGTCAGTGCCGGTTTCTCAAATAAATACTTCAGCGGGTCCATCCGGGATATCAATAGTGTGGAGTGACTAAGGAAGTAATGCCTTAGCCTCTGAGTTGCCCACACTAGAGCACAGCAAGTCTTCTCCAATGGTGAGTATTTGGCTTCATATTCCGTGAATTTTTTACTCAGATAGTAAATTGCCCTTTCTTTTCTTCCAGTCTCATCATGCTGCCCTAAGATACATCCCTTCGACGTTTCCAACACTGACAAGTACAGGATCAGTGGTCTTCCTGGAGTTGGTGGCACTAGCACAGGCGGGCTCAGTAGATATTCCTTGATCGTGTCAAAGGCTTGCTGGCAATCCTCATTCCAAACCGTCGGGTTATCTTTTCTCAGAAGCTTAAAAATTGGTTCACAGATAGCAGTGAGCTGTGCTATGAACCGGCTTATATACTGAATTCTTCCGAGAAAACCATGGACCTCTTTCTCGGTTCTGGGTGATGGCATTTCAATGATGGCCTTGGCTTTAGCCGGGTCAATTTCAATTCCTCTTCGGCTCACTATAAACCCGAGCAACTTTCCTGATGTAGCCCCAAAGACGCACTTAGCCGGGTTAAGCCGTAGACTGTATTTTCTGAGCCGATCAAACACCTTCTTCAGATTGATCAAGTGGTCCTCCTCTTTGCATGATTTGGCAATCATATCGTCCATGTAGACCTCCATCTCCTTGTGGATCATGTCATGGAATAGTGCTGTCATGGCCCGCTGATATGTTGCCCCAGCATTCTTGAGTCCGAATGGCATGACCGTGTAGTGGAAAGTGCCCCAAGGTGTGATAAATGCTGTTTTCTCCTGATCTTCCTTAGCCATCTTGATATGATTATATCCCGAGATCCCATCCATGAAGGAGAACAAGCTATGTACCGCAGTATTATCGACCAGAATGTCGATGTGTGAAAGCGGAAAATCATCCTTTGGGCTAGCCTTGTTCAAGTCTCTATAGTCCACGCACATTCTGACCTTTCCGTCCTTCTTGGGTACCGGCACTATGTTTGCGAGCCACTCTGGGTATGTAGAGACTGCCAGAAATCCGGCTTGGAACTGTTTGACCACTTCGTCCTTGACCTTCAGAGTCCACTCAGGTTTCAATCTTCTTAGCTTCTGCTTGATTGGCTTAACCCCTGGCAAAATTGGCAACTTATGCACCACCATGTCCGTGTCCAACCCCGGCATGTCCCGATACGACCAAGCAAACACATCCTTGTAGTCTGCCAAAAACCGTGACATTTCATTTTTCTGCACATCAGACAAGTATGACCCGATTTTCACAATTTTTGGGTCATCTTCGGTCCCCAGATTTATGGATATGGTCTCCTCAATATTAGGTTGGACCCCCTTTTCATGACGTTCCAATTGATATTCAATTTCTTTTGGAAGGTCTTCTTCTTCGACCTCGGTCTCTTCTTCGACCCCCATGAGATCAAAGTCGAGCTCAAGGTCGAAGTCATATTCAGCCTGGTCCAATTCGGTTTGATTATACGGTTCATAAGTGGTTTGGACCTTTTTGAAAATATTAAATTTCCTAGAAAAAAATAGAAAAATCTTTTTGGGTTTTTTGTGGGCCTTCTAAACCTAATCCCCCTGAAGACGAAGGCCCATTAGAACCTTCAGGGGAATGGCAATCCACTATTGGAGTTTTTTTTTGGAAGCCGCGTTAGTTTGCTGAACAAACGCTGCTTCAAAAGTAAGGGGAGTTTCCTCCCAATTATTCAAAAAATGTTTCTCAGGAGCAGGGGAAATTGTGCAAGCCCGCTCCTCAGGCCCAGAATCCGATGCCATCATCACCGGGTGGGTACTGCCCTTTTCTGCTACGGGACTCAATCCAGATATGACCTCCTCTGGAATCTTCACTGCGGTCCAGTCGATGAAAGGCAGGTCCATGTCACCATCAGTCTTTTCGCCTTCTGTCATAGCGAAGAAGGCCCCAACATCTTCAGAAAAATTCACCTGCTGCTCGGGCTGTGGCCCAGGCCCATCTGCTACTCCCAGTATTGGATACGGGTTATAGGGTTGCAGGGTTGGAACATAGGGTTTCTAGAATGGGTTGACATTTCGGTAGGGAGGCTTGGACTGGTCCATGGGCTGAGACAATTGGATTAAACAGGAGGGTTTAGGAAAATTTTCCCTTAAATGAGGGAAATTTCTTCTGCTTCTTCTCTCTCCTTCCTCATACTTCTGTCTTCTCCAGCCTCTGGGCTTGAAGCCCAACCCTGCTTTGGGAATTAATTTCTGGGCCTTGACTGGCTTCACCATTCCCTGCAAGCTTATTCCCAGGCCTTTCCCCGGGTGAAAGTGGTATTTTTCCATCACTTTCTTCACCATTCTCTCAGCAGTAGTCCCTTTTTCCTTCTTTTTCTCACACCCCCCAGGTATGAAATTAACCGCCTCAAATTGGAATGAGTGGAATGCAATCTTGTCGACAGTCATGTCTACATTGATTAAGGGTACATCAGGTGACACTGTAGGCGGCACCAAGTTTTCGGCTAGGACTGTTATCACCCTTTGCCCATTTACATATTTCACCATTTGGTGGAGCGTGGATGGTATTGCCCTAGCCGAATGTATCCACGGCCTTCCTAGGAGCAGATTGAAAGCTGCGGGTATATCCATCACCTCAAATGTGATGTTAAAGATATTCGGCCCAATTGTGACCGGCAGTTCAATCTCCCCTAGGGAGTGGGTCTTGGAGCTATCAAAAGCCCTCACTATCCGCCCATTTTGTTTTATCCTTGACTGGTCCAGACCCAGCTTGGCAAAAGTGATTAACGGGCAGACATTTAAAGCCGACCCATTGTCAATCAGGACCCGTGCTACCATGCTGCCCTTACAAAGCACAGTGATGTGCAAAGGGTCAACGTGATGGCACCCACTTGGGCTGATTTCACCCTCAGAAAAGCTTATCACATTATGTGACAAGATTTGACCAACCATTTTGCCAAGTTGGTCTGGATCTATGGTCTGGGATACATGTGCACTCTGTAGCACCCTTAAGAATGCATCCCTGTGCTTTTCGGAATTCAGCAGAAGGCCCAGTATTGATATCTGGGCCGGGACCTTGTTCAACTGATCCACAAGATTGAATTCACTTTTCTTTATTATTTTTATGAGGTCAGCTGCCTCATTTTCTGCACCTTGGGCGGTGTCTTCTCCCACTTTGTTTTTTCCTTTCAATTTTCTTTTTTCATTTTCTTTTTCTATTTTTTCTTTTTCTGCTTCTGTCTCCTTCTCCTTCTCTTCACCCCCTGCGCATCTCTCCGACCTCGTCATGAGGTTCACCTCCTCCTGGTTTTGGTTCTTGACCTTTTGAACCATAGCCGTGGTTCCCTCGCTGTAATTCCATGGTACAGCGGCCTCAAAATAGGCTAGTTTGGGGATGTTGACCACTAGTGGCTGGAGTTTGGACCGGGATTTATGGGCCGGTTTAGGGATAATCTGGGCTGGTTGCACATTTACAACCAAGGGTTGAAGTTTGGATTTGGTGGGGACAGAAGAAGTGATGGAAGCATTGGTGGGGTCAAGGTTGATGACCAGTGGAGCCTTAGACGGCTTGGATGGAGGATAAGTGGGTGGACTGCAATTGATGACCAATGGGGGCCTTGCAGTATTCATCTGGGCCATAAGAGATGAGACCCGGTTTAAGGAGGAACTTATGTCCTCAGTAGCAGGATTATTATTTTTTTGGGAGACCATGTTGATCTCCTCTTCTTCTTTTTCTTGGAACAATCGGACCTGGACAGTGGTCCCTATGGGAGCTATAAGCTGTGATGGGTCAAAGGCCCTTCTGGTGGTGGATATGGTAGTGATGGAGTTGGATGGGCCTGCCCCATTGTGGTACGGCAGAGGGTTCTGCCCAATGTCATTCCCAGACGGGGCTGGTGCAACAGTGTTGAACACCAAGGCCTTCTGGTCCAACAAGTCCTGGACCGCATGCTTCAACATCCAGCAAGTGTCAGTAGAGTGCCCCGGTGCACCCATGTGATAGTCGCATGTGACGGCTGGATCAAAATTCCTCCCCTTCGGGGCATTCGGGTTGGGCTCTTTCAGAGTCAAGTATTCACCCTTCAGCAGGGTTGGCAACAGTTGGGAAAGAGATATGGGTAGAGGGGTGAAAACCCGGTTCTTTCTATTGGCTAACTAGGCCTCCCTTTCTTCCCTGGTAAAAGCCCTTCTTGTGTTTGCTGGTACAGAAGGGGTGAAATTGACATTCAGTGGGGTCTGATAAGACTGCTGGGCCTGCTGGGCCTGTTGGGCCCGTTGGGGTACAGAGATGTTGACGTGGAGCAGCTTCTTGGCTGGAGGAGCCTGGACCAGGTTCACCTCCCCTTCTTTTCGGGCCCCGTTCTTCTTAAACCCGGTTCCTTTCTTCTGGGCCATGGAGGCCGAGGAATCAGACTGCCCAGTCAAAGTAGAGTAGTCAATAAGCCTTCCTGACTTGACCCCCTCTTCGATCCGGTCCGCCACCTGCACCAGGGCAGCAAAGTTGGTGGTGATCTGACCCACCAGATGGTTGTAGAAGGGCTGCCCCAGTGTGCCCATAAATGTGGAGATCATCTCCGGCTCTTGCATAGGGGGCCTGACCTGGGAGGCGGCCTCTCTCCACCTCTTAGCGTATTGCCGTACCGGCTCGTCTTTCCCCTTGGTCATCCTCATCATGTCGTACCGGTCTGGCACGATCTCAGAGTTAAATTTATATTGGTCCAGGAAAGCGTCGGCCAAGTCTTTCCACCTCCTGATCCTTCCATGGTCCACTGTAGCGAACCACCTGAGAGCTGACCCGGTTAGACTCCTCTGAAAGAGTTGGATCAGTATGCCATCATCCCGGCCAAACTGGCACAGGGCCCCGCAGTATAATTTTAAGTGGCTCAATGGGCAGCCCATGCCATCAAATTTGTCAAAGTCTGGGCACCTGAACTTAGCCGGTAGACATACATCCGGGTACATGCATAGATCTTCAAAGGTGGTGCCTCCATGGCTGCTTCCCCCCTTCACCTCTTTCAGCTCTGCCTGGATCCTCTCTATCCTGAGCAGCATTTTCTTTTCCATCTCATCTCTGGCCTTTTCTTTCTCCAGCTCTTTCTCAGATTCTACTGTATTTTCCCTGATCAGAATGGGTTCAGGGACTGGTTCAGAAATGGGCTCAGGCATGGGTTGAGCCGGAGGTGGTATGTAGGCCTGAGGTGGTGGTGCCTGATGGGAAGTTGAGGCTTGATTTTGGGCCTGGGCCTATTGGGCTTGAGCCGCCAGTAGGTCCCCCAGCATCTTGGCCAGACCGGCCACTTGCTCCCTGCAGTTGAGTAAAGTCCTGAGCAGGGACAGTAGCTTGGGCTTGGTTCTCTTCAGTATTCATTGCTCGGGCTTTGGATTTGGTCACAGGAGCAATGACTGCAATTAAGTGCACCTGGGTTGCAAGTAAATGTACCTGGTGAAAAATTAACAGAACATATTAGCTTCCATTTAACTTGAGTCACACCCCTATACATGTAAACCAGTAGGTTAGGTGAACACCAATCCAGATTTTTTCTTGTTTTTTTTTTTTTTTTTTAATTTTTTTTTGTTGGAATATTTTAGGGCTTCCAAGGGTCCCAAAATTTTTTGACTTGATTGGTACGAAAAAGACCAACCAAGGGTTTTTTTTCTTTTTATTTTTTTATTTTTTATTTTTTTATTTTTTGGAATATTCTGAGGCTTCCAAATGTCCTAAAATTTTTTGACTTTGAGTGGTTCTCGTGACCAAACAAAGGTTTTTGGAATATTTTGAGGCTTCCAAGGGTCCTAAAAAAGTTTTGACTTTGAGTGGTTCTCGTGACCAAACAAAGGTTTTTGGAATATTCTGAGGCTTCCAAATGTCCTAAAAAATTTTGACTTTGAGTGGTTCTCGTGACCAAACAAAGGTTTTTGGAATATTTTGAGGCTTCCAAGGGTCCTAAAAAAGTTTTGACTTTGAGTGGTTCTTGTGACCAAACAAAAGTTTTTGGAATATTTTGAGGCTTCCAAGGGTCCTAAAAAAGTTTTGACTTTGAGTGGTTCTTGTGACCAAACAAAGGTTTTTCGAATATTTTGAGGCTTCCAAGTCCTAAAAAATTTTGACTTTGAGTGGTTCTCGTGACCAAACAAAGGTTTTTGGAATATTTTGAGGCTTCCAAGGGTCCTAAAAAAGTTTTGACTTTGAGTGGTTCTCGTGACCAAACAAAGGTTTTTGGAATATTCTGAGGCTTCCAAATGTCCTAAAAAATTTTGACTTTGAGTGGTTCTCGTGACCAAACAAAGGTTTTTGGAATATTCTGAGGCTTCCAAATGTCCTAAAAAATTTTGACTTTGAGTGGTTCTTGTGACCAAACAAAGGTTTTTGGAATATTTTGAGGCTTCCAAGGGTCCTAAAAAAGTTTTGACTTTGAGTGGTTCTTGTGACCAAACAAAGGTTTTTAGAATATTTTGAGGCTTCCAAGGGTCCTAAAAAAGATTTGACTTTGAGTGGTTCTCGTGACCAAACAAAGGTTTTTGGAATATTTTGAGGCTTCCAAGGGTCCTAAAAAAGTTTTGACTTTGAGTGGTTCTTGTGACCAAACAAAGGTTTTTGGAATATTTTTAGGCTTCCAAGTCCTAAAAAATTTTGACTTTGAGTGGTTCTCGTGACCAAACAAAGGTTTTTGGAATATTTTGAGGCTTCCAAGGGTCTTAAAAAAGTTTTGACTTTGAGTGGTTCTCGTGACCAAACAAAGGTTTTTTGAATATTCTGAGGCTTCCAAATGTCCTAAAAAATTTTGACTTTGAGTGGTTCTCGTGACCAAACAAAGGTTTTTGGAATATTTTGAGGCTTCCAAGTGTTCTAAAAATTTGAATTTGATTGATAAAAATAACCAACTAAAGGTTTTTTTTTGTTTTTTTTTTTTTTTTAAATTTGCTGAATTTTCTCAGTTTTCAAGTTCCACAGCTTGATTGACACATGTTTGAATTGAATTGATATCAAAAAATATGACACCTTAGCTTGTTCTTTGAGTTTCAACCTTAGGTTTAATCCTAAAGGAATATATATATATATATATATATTTTAATTTTATTTTTTTTATTTTTTTGACATTTTTATATTTTCTTTAGGGTGCCTAAGGATTATACACAGTGTTTAGGCATTTTCATTTTGAAAATTCGGGCTGAAAAAGACAATTTATTGAGTTTCTGCATGTATCCGGCATTAATGACCAGATAAGGGTATGGCTTAATGTATCCGGTCAAAATGACCGGATACACGCATAGCCCTTTGTATCCGGTATTATATGCCGGATATGAATAAAATTCTTCTTAACCGGCCTGAGTTGCCGGTTATTGCCGAAATGGCCATTTTGACTCATTTTTTTCACCAGATTTGATTTTTTTCATTCCCACTTGGTGTTCACCTTAACTTGACCTTCAAAACCTGCCCCAAATTGGGCTTGGACATCATACTTGTAAAAATCCCCAAATTTATGGATAGAACATGGCTTTACCTTGCCACCTTGTATTACCTTCATTCAATATGGTATTCACATTATACCTTGGCCTGTAAAACATGCAAACGGCCTTCCCACATTTACACCCAATTCCCCAAACGCAATTGTGTGCTTTTAGCCGAAAACGTGTTTCTCCACCTTCAAACGTATGGTTTTTGGGTTTTGGCTTAATTGGCAACTTAGAACTCAAGTCTAGTGATGCCCGGAATCGAATCACAAATCCCATTGTCATCACATCATTGACCCAAATTCTAAGGTAAATGTTTTCACTTTCGCTTTCCGAAGTCACGACTTCGGTGCGCCAAGCTACACACATTCATGGTTCAACTTCCTAATAGGTAATGGGTAGGCTGTGCAAATTGTTTCAAGTGCTCAAGTGCAATTTAAAATTGTGGTAACATTCACAACGTCCCAGCCCCTTGCCACTCTTTTTCGTAGCCATGCATTCATTCCAAGCCAAAGTACATATGACAAAATAATGAAGCAAAATACAAGCAAGCAAGCACCAAAACAACTAAATATGCACAAAAAATATTACATGCCCAAAAAGTGGTATACAAAACATGTTATTTGCACAAACAACAATTAAACCATGGAAGCATGCTTGAAACCCAAAAGCATTCCCTAAAATTCCAGATTTTCATGTTTTTTTCATGCTCAAAGTGTACCATTTCTACCCAAATTGGAGCCTAAAATTTTAGCACTACTTGACATGGTTCAAAAGTGTTTCAATGAGGTAAAACATGCTTGAAATCCCCCAAATATACACTGAAATTTCCAGAATTTTCATGCTCAAAAGTGCTTCCCTTATACCCCAAATTAATGCCTAAAAATTTAGCAACTACTTGACATGGTACAAAAGTGTTTCAATGAGGTAAAACATGCTTGAAAACCATCCTAATGGCTACTGTATTTACAGATTTTTGCTCATTGTTTTCATGATCCAATCATGTCATCATATACCCCTAAATCCAAAACATGGCATAAAACAAACATTAAGCACACCAAAAACTTTATTCATGGGAAACATGCTTGAATCCCCAAAATAAACACAAAATTTCCAGATTTTAAATATTGTATATATTTTTTTTTTTAGCTCATGGCATTGAAACCCCTAAATAACATATGCTAACACATAATATAGCAAAGTCATATAACAATATGGGTTTTCCCTTTAAACAACAATCAAGCAACATGCTCATGCCTTTATCCATGTGAACTTTCTAATCATACAAATTAGATTTGAGATTCAACATACACAAGCAAAATAAACAAAATAGCAAGCATTCAAAAGTGATGAAAAAGCATGAATATACACAAAATGGCTTAAATCCACAAGTCCCCAGTAGAGTCGCCAGTTGTGAGACATGGAAAAAATCACCGGAGTGATCTCCCTCCGTCAACACACGGGGCTCGACGTAAAGAGTGGGAGTCGCCACCATTCATTATTTTGAGGTGAGAATGGACACCAAAAGAGTGAAAAACAAACAAAAAGAGACAAAAATGCTAAAAGACAAATTCTAGAGTAAAAATAACCCTACTTGAAAATCAAATCCAGAGATGGGTAAGGGGATTAGATTATGAACGGGGGAAGGTGTTAGGCACCCCCATTCACCCACACAAGGTGTTTGCCAAGTATTTATTCATGCTAAAAGAAAATAGAAAGCTTGCTAAAAAATCATGAAAAAGCCTTGAAAAAGGAACAAGTGTATGATATATTCACATGAAGATCCAAATGGATTCTAGATCTTCTCTTATGTCAATATCATTTCTGGAACATCACAAAAATATGGAAATCAAAATAGAAGTTGCATAAAACCAAGTTCAATCAAATCCGGGAGGTTTGGTAAAAGTAAGGCAATCTTTCTTGAAATTAATCAAATCCAATTTTAAATCAAGCCAAATCAAATCCATTTGAAAGATTAGGGTAAATAAGAGATTCATGCAAAATTTCAATCAAATCCGGTTGAAAACCTAGGAGTTATGGCTCTTTTAGGGTTGCTGCCAGGGATGACTAAAAGTGACAAGTGGGCATCTTTGGAAAATCATATAGAAAAATCCACTTCATAGAAATCCGTGAAATTTGGTGTCAATGAAGTCTGTATGGCCATCTTTCAACAGAAACTGGCCTCATACAAAAACTCATTCGGATGTGCCTTGGGTGACTTCCCGAACAGGCCGCGAGGATCACAGATTGACCCAGAAAAGTGCTGTTGAGCAGTTCTGAGTAAATCCGCTCTCCACGACACAATTTAAATCAAAAAATTATAAAATCAATTGGATTTAAAAATAGACTCATAAAGGAGTGCCCAGAAACAAAAATCACTTGAATCGGATTTAAAACGAACACATGGCGCTCCGTCGAAGTGACAAGTTCTGTATTTAAACCTGAACTGACCAATCAACTTCGACAGAGAGGTGTCAAAACTCTGCTTGATAGAAATCAATGAAATTTGGTGGGTATAAACTAGATAGCCTCACCTTTCCCATGGTTCTAGAATCACTCCAAAATTCATCCGGATGATGAAGTTATGAGTGTCCGAAGTTAGGTTACAATTGCTGTCAAGTAAACCCTAATTCGAGTGAAACCAATACCAAAATGTGACAAAGTGTGTGCAAATTTGTGCAAGACAAACAAAAACCTTTAGAAATCATTTGAAAACATTCCAGAATTGATTGAGGCAATTTATTAGAGATTTATCACAATGAACGTAACAAATCCCCAAATATGAGCCTATCCCGCCAAAAGAGTGTAATATGTGTGCAAGAGTGAAAAACCAAGCAAGATCAATACAACAACATATCATGCATATAGATTCAACAAAATAGGTTCTAGAACAGCCTAGGGTTCCGTTCCATTATCGTTTCCCTTTGTTCTCTCTCCCCGTTAAACACGGTTCTTCAAGATAATCAAGGGTACTTTGATTATAGAACGGTTTTCAATCATTCAAAAGGCTTCATGCTACATGGGTTCTAGTACTAGGGTCAATCCCCAGTCTCGTTTCTCCTAGATCCCGCCTTCACGTTTTACGGCTAGGGGGAGTCTCGAGATACTTTGAGCCGGGGAAGGATTTCCATACACAAACAAGGCTTTATTCTACAGAAAGGTAGAAGAAGAGATCTAGATCTAAGAAATTAAATACAGAAAATAGAAGAGGGTTGAGGCTTACCTGGGGTTCTGGAAGCAATCCGGCAGCGGTTCCCTTCTTCACTCGGAGCTCTTCAATCTCCAAATTCTTGGCCATTTGCTTGAGGAGGAGCCTCCTATTTATAGGCAAAGGCTAGGGTTGTTGGTAGACACAACTTAATGTCTAGAACCCTCCAACCTTAACCCTAAGGCTGTTTCCGAGATTTCCCCTCATTTAATGAGGGACATGATGGTAAAAAGTGATTTCTCTCGGAAAACCCTAATTTTGAGCAAAACTAATGTATCCGGCAACTCAGGCCGGATACACTAAAGGCTCCTTGTATCCGGCACTTGAGACCAGATACGAAGGAAACTACTTGTATCCGGCCTGAGTTGTCGGATACAGGTAAAATTTTATTTTCTCCAAATTCTGTGCTGGCTTTCAAGGAGATGATAATTTTTTATGATTGTTTGTGCAATTTGGGGTGTCTACAGCTGCAGAGGAAATCTACGTAGTCCTGGAATCCCATGTCATAGACTAGCCCAGGGTCACTGATTTTGTTAGGATTGATCTGGCCAGCGCCAAAATCCAATGGCGTGCTAGGTAACCCTGTGCTCTGATCTATGATTGTCTTCTGTGTATTGTCAATAGTATATGCTGTGGTCATGATTGCTGAACGGATTGCTGCTGGACTCCAATCATGGTGTATGGCCTTGAGTAGTGCTGCCACTCCGGCAACATGTGGTGCTGCCATAGATGTACCGGATAACAGTGCATAATCTGTCACCATTCTATAAACACCTACCTCCGTGTATGGTATGTTTGGTGGAAATTCTGCTAGCACATCTTCTCCTGGAGCTATTATATCTGGTTTTAGGACACCTGGGTTAATGGGGTCTGGTCCTCTTGAAGAGAAAGAGGTCACCTGAGGTGCCAGTTTTGCACCTATCGTTGTTATTATAAACCTCATCTCTTTCACTGTTGCATTCCTCACTTCCACAACATACTTCCTAACTAAAGCACCCGCACCAGTTTGTAGAACCACAGTAGGAATGACGCAATCAGTTGGATCGAAAGTCAACGCATCCGACATGAATATGCCTCCATATGCTCCAGATCTCTTAACCTCCTCCATCTAAGTTTGAATGCGGACCTTAGAACTGTTATCGCACAAAACCAGCTTCCCTGCAACCTCCTTTGAATCCAAAGTTAATTTGTCACATCCTGCTTTGCTTGTGTTTTCTTTCCCGTAATATAACTGTGCATCGGTGATGTAAACGCTCTGGGGAAAGTAGGAAGTTCCTGCCATAGCCATACCATTGCCAAGGGTCATTGTTGCGACGAAATTCCTATCAACAGTGCCAGCTCCAACAGTTGTGATCCATGGAGCTCCATTGTAGGTTGATTCTGGATCTGGTCCATCATTCCCAGCTGAGCAGACTACAAATATTCCTTTTTCGGTTGCAGAAAGAGAAGCTATAGCAATTATATCATCGAAAAGCGGCGAGTGGTCAAAGCCTAGAGACAATGACATGATGTCCACGCCATCAGCTATTGCTTGATCCATCCCAGCGAGCACATCACTTGCTGCACTCTGGTAGGTGTCTGTTGCCCATAAGACCTTGTACATGGCAGCATGTGCACCTGGGGCTACTCCCGTTGCTGTGCCTGCAGCATATCCAAAGTAGCTTGCTCCAAGAACAGGACTGCCGGCTGCTGTGGATAACGTATGAGTCCCATGTCCATCAGAGTCTCTCGCAGAGTTGTAATCGAAATCCTCAGAGATTTTTGTGCCGGCAGCTTGAAGTCCTTTACTAAAGGAACGAGCACCAATGAGTTTCCTATTACAGAGAGAAGGGTTGAATGCAGTTCCATTCTCACATGCACCTTTCCATCTTTTTGGCACCGGGGACATTCCCTCGTCGCTAAAGCTCTTACTCTCAGGCCACACTCCTGTGTCTATAAGTCCGATGATAACATCTTTGCCATATGACGCAGCAGGCCATATGCCAGAGGTAGGTGTTAGGCCAAGGAATTTAGGGGTATAAGTGGTGAAGAGCTTGCCAAATGACTCACGATAAGTGGCAAGGTGAGCCGGTAATTTCTCAATCTCAGATAGCTGAGAGGGTGTGAGCCTGGCACTAAATCCTTGCATGACATGATTGTAAGAGTAGAGTAGGGTCTCTTGGTTCGAGGTTCTATTGAGTGATGACAAAGATGCTTGGATGGAGAGGTACCAGGATTCATGGGTGGAGAAGGATCCAGGTTTGTGTGAGTGGTCCATGTTGATGATGTACGTTTGGTAATCCTCCAAAGTTGACACTGCATTGTTACTCAGCACTAGCAGTACGAGCAACCGTGGCAGTACATGGTGTGAGCTTGCCTTGGTGAAAATCTTCATCGTAGTGGAAGATATGGTTCTGGTAAGCTGTTGAATGATGAAACCCGGACTCCAAATTTATAATGCAAAAACTGACATTCCTTCGTTGTTTGAAAAAAATTAACTCTACTTTTCGGCGATCTTTCCCACACTAAGAATTCATGAACTGACAATTGTGCGTGTTCTTAAAGTATTGGTTTTGTTGATTGCTTATGGTTTCCATCGTATGGCCTGTCTTCCTCTTCGTTTTCTTCACTCTTTCTTGTTTTACTCCTGATGATACAAACAAGCTTGATCGTCTTTTGCTTTGGAGAAATGGGTTCTGGTTTAGGGGACATCTTGGCCAGCCTGTAGTTTTTATTTTTATTAGATATTTTAAGCTGCTGAACGATGAAACGGAGACATGGACTTCGTAGTTGAGATGGGACGATTGAGATTTCACTGTTGAAGACAAAATGCTTAATCTGCCTTTTTGGTCTTTCTCACATTAGGAATCCATGGACGGTCGTTTGAAGTGTTCTTTAGATATTGGTTTCGTTGGTTACTTGTGTTTTCCATCGTGGGGCCTGTCTTCCTTCTTTGTTTCCTCCACTCTTTTTTGTTCTACTCTGGAACACACACAAGCTTTCATCTGTCTTAATTTGTGTACGAATACAACCTCATTCCTTTCCAGCGATAAGGAACTAAAATCTGAGCGTCATATTGGAAGAAAATTCATCTACATAGAGGCTGGTTGAATTTTTTAAAATTAGGCAGAAGAATTAAAGCCTTGCTGTGGATTTTCGATAGCTGGGCGTGTCTCCTTGATTTAACTCTTACCATTTATGGGCATACTTTAGAATCTAACGGGCTGCTTGCAGATTGCTAAAGCATACAAAACTTGTATTGAAAAGGATGGTAGAGGCTTCCAATGAAAAGGAGAAATCTGTCTGTATAATCAACTCGGCCAAAATTGACTGCCCACGGAGGACTCACCATAAAACAACTGAAAGCATTAAATGAGGCCTTATTTGAAAAAATGGCTTAGAGAATCAAAATAATGAAGACAAATCTATGGGTTGAATTTCTTAGTCCAAAATAGTTGAATTTTAAGAGTTTAAAAAAAGCTAAATGAAATGAAAAAAAATTTTGCTTCGTGGATTTGGAACCAAATTAGGAGTGCCAAAGAATCAGGAATCTTTTTTTTTTACCAAAAAAAAAAAAAAAAAACTATGATATGGAAAGAAACCGGCAAAAAAGTATTATATAATATTTCCACATTCGAATGCTCATCAAAAGGTAGAGTTGTAAGTAGCGCAGGCTGGGTCGGGTTATAATGAGATTGAGTCCCACCCAATGTAAGATTTACTAGTTCAACCTAGCCATTACCTCACCTAGCCCAAATTTATTAAACACAAACCTTATTATTAAAGTTCGGGCTAGTTTTGGGTTGGCCCAAACAAAATGTAAATTTTTTATATTTCTTTTACTTTTTGGTATGAATGAAAATGTTGGAATACCTTACGGCCTTCTTATTGGTCTCTTGAATTTGGGAAAAAAATTTATGTATTTATTTCTTAACAAAATTATTTTTAAAATATAGCAAGTCAATCACAAGCCTATTGTATTTGTGTTGCACAATCTTTATTGTAGAAGATGTGTGCCAAATATCACATTTCTTATAGCTAGCATATATATATATATATATGTGTGTGTGTGTGTGTGTGTGTATGCATATATATAATTACTTATTTGAGAATAAATTCATAATATGTATTATCACATATTAATAAATTTATGTTTTATAGTTGATTTTATAACTATTAAGACAATGTAAAATAAAAATATATAAAATAATAGATATACATACAAATAAATGTTCTTTTACATATACGTACAAGAGTGTTACCTAAACCCAAGTTCAACTTTATGGCTTTTTGGGTGGTATTGCATGAGTCCGAACCCAACACAAACTCAATTTCAGGTTACAAATGAAACCTAGCTCAAACCCAAACCCAAAAGCAAAGCTCTATTCAAGCTCTTATTCGGATTGAGTTGGGCGGGCTTTAGATGGTCCAGGTTAGATTTACAGCTCTTCCAAAAGGGATAATATCATTGAAAATCAAAGCGTGTGGGCCAAACTTGAGCACATTCCATGTTCTTAGGAAATCAAATTATTCACTTGGAAGTTTCTATAAAGTGGAATCACTACCAGTGACTTGCAACATCTAACATCTATACTACATATAACGGGAGGCACCTCTTGGGAAGCACGCCTAATTAACTGAATTTTTTTTCCTAAAATAACCTTCTCATGACATTTTGCCTTATATATTTATATGGGTAACTTTGTCTTTTTCATCTTTAAGATTTCCAAAAGATACCCTCAATAATTCCTTATGAGGTACATGTCTTAATATTTGTATCTACATACTATAGTATTGTATGTGCACCTTGCTAGTTTTCATTATACTAATTCTCTGATTCCACTAGTTGAATGCTTGTGGGAATCAGTCCATTTCTTTTGTGCCGCCTCTCTTACGTGCGTAAGAGGGTGACGTGTGTCCCTCAATCAGTGGGCCCCACAAGGAAAAAACAGAACCCATATAAGGTTAATTCGCTGCTGTGATAATGTCAACAAACGTTTTGGGTTTTAATTAGAATCGTTATTTAGACTCTCAAAATGATTCGGAAGTCAAAACAGATTTTATTAGAAAAAAGTTAATTAAGGTTCTTTGTCTTCATCTCTCGTTTCAAAACCTTCGTTTAATTTTTTGTCTCTGTGTTAGCAAAACCATTGGCACTAAGGAGAAACACTATCCTCAACCTTGGTAGAAGCCGAAGGTGTACCTCCCTCTTTAAAGAAAGATTTAGCGGGATCAATAACAAACACCATTGAAAAAACACCCCTTGATTCAAACCTCAATGACAATGAAAAAAAAACACAAAATCACGAAATGGTTTACACTATCTCATAGAACTAGATAATCATCTGAATACAAAATACTTCCCACAGAACCATATAATCACCCTAAATTTGATAGGTTAGTGAGGAAGAAAGATCTATTTACAAGATTAGATATGTTGAAAAAGCACTGCAGCAAACTGGTTCTGAAACTGAAAAACTGCAAACGTACATACTCGGGATCGACAATATTGAATCAAGAAAGTGTAAGCATCAAACCACTTCCATAAATACAAATTCAAACTCCAAATGCCTACAAGAAAATTTTATTTGCATTTTCAGTCTTAGTTATGTGAAATTAAGGAGAGAAACGAAGAAAATTTTATTTGCATTTTCAATCTTAGTTATGTGAAATTAAGGAGAGAAACGAGAGATGAAGACAAAGAAGATCAAGAATCTTTATTGATTTTTTCTTAAAATAATTTCTGAATAATTTTTGAGAAAAAAAATTAATCTACGTAATGAACATTCAACATTTGTCAACGTTTTGAAGGTCAGTGAGTTCTTTTTTTTGTGGTGTGTAAGGGACACGCGTCACCCTCTTGCGGACGTAACAGAGGGGGCACAGGAAAGCCTGGCGCGGAAGGAAAGAGGGATAAAGCTTTGTGAAAGGCTACGTTTGGCGATATTACACTACCAAAAAAAAAAAATTTTTTATTTTGGAAAATTATGAAAAAGGTCACCTTATAAAAATATTTATAAAAACAGTCCATTACGAAGTTCACTTTCAAAAAAATTTCACTTCTAAAAAATTCATCTCAACGATAATTTTTTAAAAATAATTAAAAAATAGCGTCATTTTATTATAAGCAACGCTTCTGTCCGCTTGTGATATGTTCATATTCCACGTATAATGCCCTTGTGTCCCATATAAGATGAGGTTGTGTTCTATATCAAAAGCTTGTATCCTATGTATAATGTATTTGTGTTCACATGTGATACGTTCGTAGCTCATAGCGTTTGTGTTTCATGTAAGATGAACTTGTGTTCCACGTAAGAAATTTTCTTTTTATACGTGGTAAGTAAAATGATCTTCAAATTTAATTATTTTAGAAAAATGATTTTGTAATTTAATTTCGAAAGACTTTTTATAATTATCTATGAAAAGCGGTTTTTTTTTGGTAATTTGGCATCTGTGAGACATGGGAAAAAATCACCGGAGTGATCGTCCCTCCGTCAACACACGGGCTCAACGCAAAATTTGGGAGAGTCGCCACCATTCATGATTTTGGGGTGAGAATGGACACCAAAGAGTTCAAAAGTAGGCAAAAATAGCCAAAAGACAAATTCTAGGATAAAAATAACCCTACTTGAAAATCAAATCCAGAGATGGGTAAGGGGATTAGATTATGAACGGGGGAAGGTGTTAGGCACCCCCATTCATCCACACGAAGTGGTTGCCAAGTGTATGTTCATGCAAAAAGTAAAGTAAGAAAGCTTGCTAAAAATCATAGAAAACCTTGAAAAAGGATTAATGTATGATATTTTCACATGAAGATCTAAATGGATTTTAGATCCTCTCTTATGTCAATATCATTTCTGGAATATCTCAAAAGATGGAAATCAAAGCACAAATTGCTCAAAACCAAGTTAAATCAAATTCGGAAAATTTGGTAGAAAGTATACCATTTGCCTTGAAATCATTCAAATCCGATTCTAAATTGACCCAAACCAAATCCATTTGAAAGATTAGGGTAAACAAGAGTCTCATGCAAAATTTCACTTCATTCCGATGAAAAATCTAGGAGTTATGCTCCTTTGAAGTTGCTGTTGGGGATTTTTAAAAGTGGTAAGTGGGCAACTTTGAAAAATTGTCTAGAAAAATCCGATACATAGAAATCCGTGAAATTTGGTGTGATTGAACTCTGTATGGCCATCTTTCAACAGAAACTAGCCTCATACAAAAATCCCTTCGGACGTGCCTTGGGTGGTCTCCCGAACAGGCCCCGAAGATCACAGATTTACCCAGAAAAATGCAAATGAGCAGTTCTGAGTAAATCGGCTACCAATAATTCAAATAGAGTTCAAAAATTATGAAACCAACTGGATTTGAAAATAGACTCATAAAGGAGTACTCAGAAACAAAAATCACTCGAATCGGACTTAAAACGAACACATGGCGGTCCGTCAAAGTGACAAGTTCTGTACTTGGACCTGAACTGTCCACTCAACTTCGACAGAGAGGTGTCAAAAATCGGCTAGAGATAAATTCATGAAATTTGGTGGACATAAACTAGACAGCCTCACCTTTCCCATGGTTCTGGAATCGCCTCAAAATTCATCCGGATGATGAAGTTACGGACGTCCGAAGTAGGGGTACAGGTGCTGTCAAGCTAAGCCACTTTTTGAGTAAAACCAAGTCCGAAAATTGATAAAAATGAAATTCGTGCAAGATGAACACAAATACTTTAAAATCATCCGAAAGGCATTCCAGAATTGATTGAGGCCATTTATTTGAGATTTATCACAATAAATGCAATAAACCCCAAATATGAGCCTATCCCGCCAAAATAGTGATGTGTGCAAAAGTGAAAAAAACCTAGCGAGATCCATACACATGCATATAGATTCAATAAAATAGGTTCTAGCATAGCCTAGGGTTCCGTTCCATTATCGTTTCCCTCTGTTCTCTTTAAGATAATCAAGGGTACTTTGAATATGGAACGGTTTACAATCAATCAAAAAGGCCTTATGCTACATAGGTTCTAGCACTAGGGTCAATCCCCAGTCTCGTTTCTCCTAGATCCGCCTTCACGTTTTACGGCTAGGGGAGTCTTGAGATACTTTGAGCCGGGGAAGGATTTCCACACATACAAACAAGGCTTTACACTACAGAAAGGTAGAAGAAGAGATCTAGATCTAGGAATGTAAAGACAGAAAATAAAAAGAAAAGTTGAGGCTTACCTGAGTGCTGGAGGTGATTCCACAGCGGTTTTCTTCTTCTCTTGGAGTTCTTCTTTGCGAGAATTCAAAACAAGAGTTGTGTGCCATTTGCCTAAGGAGGAGTCTCCTATTTATAGGCAAAGGCTAAGGTCATTGGTAGACACAACTTAATGTCTAGAACCCCCCAACCTTAACCCTAAGGTTATTTCCGAGATTTCCCCTCATTTAATGAGGGACATGATGGTAAAAGTGAAAAGCTCTCGGAAAACCCTAATTTTGAGCAAACTTAAGGTATCCGGTATATCAGACCGGATAACAAAGGGCCTTAAGGTATCCGGTACATGGTACCGGATACACTAAGGCTCACATGTATCCGGTATGAGTATCCGGATATGTGAAAGGGTACTTGTATCCGGATTGAGTATCCGGATACAGGTAAAAGTTTATTTTCTTCAAATTTTGTGCTGGCTTTCCAGGAGATAATGATTTTTTATGATTGTTTGTGCAATTTGGGGTGTCTACAGCATCTTAGTCAACTGTTTTTATAAATATTTTTAAAAAGTGACCTTTTACATAATTTTCTCTTTTATTTTCCACGGTCGTTTGGTTTGGATTCACTCTGAGTTCTTCTCGGTTGTTTTGATCATCCCCTCCATCACAGAGCTGAGAATGGAAGACAACGCTCTCAGTGGGACGGTTCTCTTCCTTCCTGCTCACATGTTCTTTCTAATTCCCACCACTGGTGAAGTTTTCTGTCACTCCCACCACCACCGATTGGTTCTCACTGTTATCGAGCATTTAAATCGGGTAGCAATCAGAACGGTGCGCTCCTTGGATGTTCTGTCTCTCTCTGCTCGGCATTTGATCCTGTTAATGATCGGCGGTCCTAGTTATTTCCGGCTACCATCAAACCATCTCAGGCATTCCGACTGCTCCCCCCGTCCAACAACCTAGCTATTGAAACTTCAAGAGACCGCACTCCTCAAGAACCTAATAAATAGCCCTGATCTCTCCTCTCTCGATTGAGCCTTGGAAAGGGACAAGCTTTGCGTTGTTTGGCGTGTCCGCATGTAATCTTTTGGGTTTTACTTTTTGCTTTAACTAAATGCACGGTGTCGTTAAATTCTTGTGCACGCGATTTTGTTAAATTCGATACATAAACTTGAATCTGTTTATCAAACAGTAGTGGTTGGACTCTGTTGTCTCATTTGGATCACGGCTAAATGATTCCATGGTACCTTTCTTTAGAAATCAAAAAATGGGTTTTGTCATATCTTGATTTTTAATACCGAAAGACAACTTTTGCATCAAGGATCTTCAATTGAATGCAATTGCTTCAATCTTCAGGTATTTTTTATATTTATACTTATGCTGAATCCATGTTTATTATCATATAATCTCTCCTTTGTTCGTATTGAAATATGAAAAGAACTGATTACTGCAACTTTGATTCTTTTGATGTTGCCATGGTTTTGATATTATTTGATTAAGTTGGTGATAGATTAATTGTCATTGCCAATTTTTTTTCTGATCAACATTTGGGTTGGGTGGTTTAGGGTGTTTACAGAGTTTCCTAGACCACAAATGAAGCACTTATCCTCTTCTTTGGTATGCAGACCATAGTTTCAATGCTTGACTGTCACCACTCGATCCCAATAGGTAGTGGCGGCTATTGTTTTTGCAGTCTAACATATTTTGTAGTTTTGATGCATCAATTTTCAATGCGCGGCACAGGCCTGATTGGGCAGGGGTGCACACACAAGGTAAAAAAATAGTTTCCAGGTCTTAACATGAGGACAGGCTGCCAAGGAGCGGTTGTTACGTGATTGATTTTATACTGTCTTTAGAAGTTGTGATCCTTTACTTTTAGAAGCTGTGCTTTTGCATGTATTAGTAAACTTATTTGATTAGGAAAGTCATTTTGTGAAACGTGGTTTTCGTTGAGAAGAAAGCAGTTGTTATTAGAGTATTAGATAGTTTCCTTGAGAGCATAGATGATATTATTTGAGGTAAGGAATGTTGCCTGAATGTAGGAAGGTTAATATGGTATGGATATAGGTATTTGAACTTCAGTATTTCAGAAAAAAGATCTGAGTTATATTCTGCTTAAGTTTCTCTCCGTGGGTAACCGTAGTGCATTCAAAATTGCCAATAAAAAGGGAAAATCATTTAACATTTCTTCCTCCTCTTCTTATTTATTCTTCTTTATCTTCTTCTTGTTTTCCCAGAAATCTGAATTTTTTTGTAAATGTCTTTCTTCCACTTGGATGGTACTGAGTTGGTACTGCCCAAGTCATGGGTGATTTAAACCGAGTTAGTGAATCCATTAAGAAATTACATACCATACCAGGATGCAAACTCATATTGACTGACTTTTCAAACCATTGACAGTACACATGCTAATAATGACCGCAGAACGGTAGAGGAGCTTCTTGTGTAGAAATACTAAAAAAGTCATCAATGCCTGGTTACAGGGTTAACATTCGGCAATAACGTTAATCAATGTGGTGATAACTGCTTAAAAGAAATGTTCTGTGGATGAGTTTCCTGTTTGGCAAATTATGAAATATTAAAATGGATATTATTGGGTTTCTTATTGATTATCTGATTGAGAAATCATAAGCCAATGTGGCGATACAATCAAAACATGAATACTGAAGCTATTAGCCAAACATAGATACTACGGGGCTGGATACTATGTGGTTATTCTGATCAACCCATTTGAGATAACCATAAGTGATGTTTGGAGCATCTTTACTAACCTCCACACTCAGAACAAACCTTTGCTTCTGGCCTGTGCTAGTGAACTGGAGAGTCGCTGGCTCAACTTGGACTTTCATTTCACTTGGAAACTCCAGAACTGCATGGTAAACTGCAGTTTCACCTCCCACATTTGTCACAACCCTGCTGAAGTTTTTCACATTTGCAGATCTTGCTTCTTTAGGAAATATGGCAACAAAAGATGGGTAGTTGAGGTCAGATGTATTGTCGTGGCAACTCCATTGAGTTCGCCTAATGGTGGCAATCATCTGCGTCTGATTGTATCCAAGGCTGCAGAGGAAATCAACATAGTCCTGGAATCCAATGTCATAGACTAGCCCAGGGTCACTGATTTTGTTGGGATTGATATGGCCAGCGCCAAAATCAAGTGGCGTGGTGGGCAACCCTGTCGTCTCCTCTGTGATTGTCTTCTGTGTGTTGTCAATAGTATATGCTGTGGTCATGATTGCTGAACGGATTGCTGCTGGACTCCAATCACGGTGTATGGCCTTGAGTAGTGCTGCCACTCCGGCAACGTGCGGTGTTGCCATAGAGGTACCAGAAAACAGTGCATAATCTGTCACCACTTCATAAATGCCTACGTCCATGTATGGTATGTTTGGTGGAACAGCTGCTAGCACATCTTCTCCTGGAGCTATTATATCTGGTTTTAGGACACCTGGGTTAATGGGGTCTGGTCCTCTTGAAGAGAAAGAGGCCACCTGAGGTGCCAGTTTTGCACCCACCTTTGTTATTACAAACCTCATCTCTTTAGCTGTTGCATTCCTCACTTCCACGACATACTTCCTAACAACAGCACCCGCACCGGTTTGTAGAACTACAGTGGGAATGACGTAATCACTTGGATCCAAAGTCACCAACCCATCCGACATGAATATGCCTCCGTATGCTCCAGATCTATTAACTTCGTCCATCTGAGTATAAATATCAACCTTAGGACTGCTGTTATCACACAAAACCAGCTTCCCTGCAACCTCCTTTGAATCCAAACTTAATTCGTCGCATCCTGCTTTGCTTGTGTTTTCTTTCCCATAATATAATTGTGCATTGGTGATGTAAACGCTCTGGGGAAAGTAGGAAGTTCCTTCTATGGTCATACCATTTCCGAGGGCCATTATTGAGACAAAATTTCTATCAATAGTGCCAGCTCCAACTGTCGTGATCCATGGAGCTCCATTGTGGATTGATTTTGGATCCGGTCCTTCGTTGCCAGCTGCGCAGACAACAAATATTCCTTTCTCGGTTGCAGAAAGTGAAGCTATAGCAATTATATCCTGGAAAAGCGGCGAGTCGTCAAAGCCTAGGGACAATGACATGATGTCCACACCATCCGCTATTGCTTGGTCCATCCCGGCAAGCACATCAGTTGCTGCACTCTGGTCGGTCTCTGGTGCCCAAAAGACCTTGTACATGGCAACATGTGCGCCTGGGGCTACTCCTGTTGCTGTGCCTGCAGCATATCCAAAGTGGCTTGCTCCAAGAACAGGACTGCCGGCTGCTGTGGATAACGTATGAGTCCCATGTCCATCAGAGTCTCTCGCAGAGTTGTAATCGAAATCCTCAGAGATTTTTTTGCCGGCAGCTTGAACTCCTTTACTAAAGGAACGAGCACCAATGAGTTTCCTATTACAGAGAGAAGGGTTGAATGCAGTTCCATTCTCACATGCACCTTTCCATCTTTCTGGCACCGGGGACATTCCCTCGTCGCTAAAGCTCTTACTCTCAGGCCACACTCCTGTGTCTATAAGTCCGATGATAACATCTTTGCCATATGATGCAGCAGGCCATATGCCAGAGGTAGGTGTTAGGCCAAGGAATTTAGGGGTATAAGTGGTGAAGAGCTTGCCAAATGACTCACGATAAGTGGCAAGGTGAGCCGGTAATTTCTCAATCTCAGATAGCTGAGAGGGTGTGAGCCTGGCACTAAATCCTTGCATGACATGATTGTAAGAGTAGAGTAGGGTCTCTTGAATCGAGGTTCTATTCAGTGATGACAAAGACGCTAGGATGGAGAGGTACCATGATTCATGGGTGGAGAAGGATGCAGGTTTGTGTGAGTGGTCCATGTTGATGATGTACGTTTGGTAATCCTCCAAAGTTGACACTGCATTGTTACTCAGCACTAGCAGTACGAGCAACCATGGCAGTACATGGTGTGAGCTTGCCTTGGTGAAAATCCTCATCGTAGTGGAAGATATGGTTTTGGTAAGCTGTTGAATGATGAAACCCGGACTCCAAATTTATAATGCAAAAACTGACATTCCTTTGTTGTTTGAAAAAATTTAACTCTACTTTTTGGCGATCTTTCCCACACTAAGAATTCATGAACTGACAATTGTGTGTGTTCTTAAAGTATTGGTTTTGTTGATTGCTTATGGTTTCCATCGTATGGCCTGTCTTCCTCTTCGTTTTCTTCACTCTTTCTTGTTTTACTCCTGATGATACGAACAAGCTTGATCGTCTTTTGCTTTGGAGAAATGGGTTCTGGTTTAGGGGACATCTTGGCCAGCCTGTAGTTTTTATTTTTATTAGATATTTTAAGCTGCTGAATGATGAAACGGAGACATGGACTTCGTAGTTGAGATGGGACGATTGAGATTTCACTGTTGAAGACAAAATGCTTAATCTGCCTTTTTGGTCTTTCTCACATTAGGAATCCATGGACGGTCGTTTGAAGTGTTCTTTAGATATTGGTTTCGTTGGTTACTTGTGTTTTCCATCGTAGGGCCTGTCTTCCTTCTTTGTTTCCTCCACTCTTTTTTGTTCTACTCTGGAACACACACAAGATTTCATCTGTCTTAATTTGTGTACGAATACAACCTCATTCCTTTCCAGTGATAAGGAACTAAAATCTGAGCGTTTATATTGGAAGAAAATTCATCTACATAGAGGCTGGTTGAATTTTTTAAAATTAGGTAGAAAAATTAAAGCCTTGCTGTGGATTTTCAATAGCTGGGCGTGTCTCCTTGATTTAACTCTACCATATATGAGCATACTTTAGAATCTAACGGGCTGCTTGCAGATTCCTAAAGCATTCAAAACCTGTATTGAAAAGGATGGTAGAGGCTTCCAATGAATGGAGAAATCTGTCAGTATAATCAACTGGGCCAAAATTGACTACCCAGTGGAGGCCTCACCATAAAACAACTGAAAGCATTCAATGAGGCCTTATTTGAAAAGATGGCTTAGAGAATCAAAATAATGAAGACAAATCTATGGGTTGAATTTCTTAGTCCAAAATAGTTGAATGTTAAGAGTTTAAAGAAAGCTAAATGGAAAAGAAAAAAAAATTGCTTGGTGGATTTGGAACCAAATTAGGAGTGCCAAAGAATCAGGATGAGAATACTATGATATGGAAAGAAACTAGAAAAAAAGTACTATAATATTTCCACATTTTGAATGCTCACCAAAAGGTAGGGCTGTAAGTAGCGCAGGCTGGGTCGGGTTATGATGAGTTTGAGTCCCACCCAATCTAAGATTTACTAGCTCAGCCTAGCCATTAGCTAGCCCTAACCCAAATTTATTAAACGCAAACCTTATTATTGAAGTTCGGGCTAGGTTTGGGTTGGTTCAAACAAAATGTAAATTTTTTATATTTCTTTCACTTTTTGGTATAATTGAAAATGCTGGAATACCTTACGGCCTCTTATTGCTCTCTTGAATTTGGAAAAAAAAAATATTATGTATTTGTTTCTTAACAAAATTATTTTTAAAATATAAGAAGTGAATCACAAGCCTATTGTATTTGTGATTGCACAATCTTTGTTGTAGAGGATGTGCGCCCAAATATCACATTCCTTGTGGCATATATATATGTATGCATGTATATAATTATTTATTTGAGAATAAATTCATAAATATGTTGTCACATGTTAATAATTTGTGTTTTATATTTGATTTTATAACTATAAAGACAATGTAAAATTAAAAAAAAATATAAAATAATAGATATACATACAAATAAATGTTCATTTACTTATATGCATGAGAGTGTTACCTAAACTTAAGTCAACTTTTGGCTTTTTGAGTTGTATTGCACGAGCCCGAACCCAACCTGAACTCAATTTCGGGTTTCAAATGAAGCCTAGCTCAGACCCAAACCCAAAAGCAATGCTTTATTCGAGCTCTTATTCGGGTTGAGTTGGGTGGGCTTTGGATGGTCCATACTAGATTTACAACTCTTCCAAAATGGATAATATCATTGAAAATCAAAGCATGTGGCCCAAACTTGGGCACATTCCATGTTCTTAGGAAATCAGATTATTCATTTGGAAGTTTCTATAAAATGGAATCACTACCAATGACTTGAAAGTATCATTTAAGAAGATTAAGATATCATTAACTTTTTACGTCGAGTGGAGACCAGAAACATCTAACATCTATACTACATGTGAGGTGCCCATTGGGAATCGTGCCAAACTAACTGAATTGTGGCACGCATCCGCTGTTCATTGTATCCAAGGCTGTAGAGGAAATCTACATAGTCCTGGAATCCCATGTCATAGACTAGCCCAGGATCACTGATTTTGTTGGGATTGACATGACCAGCGCCAAAATCGAAAGGCGTGGTGGGTAACCCTGTCATCTCCTCGGTGAGTGTCTTTTGTGTAGGGGTGCTTAACGAGCCGGCCCGGCCCAGGCCTGTTTAGGGCGTGCCTGGTGGGCCGCGGCCCGCCCAGCCCATTAGCCAAAACCCCGGCACGGCGAGCCTGTCGGGCTTGGGTATTTTTTTGTAAAAAAAAAAGAAAAAATGGGAAAATAGTAAAAAATCATAAAAAAATTCTGAAAAATATGTTTAATTACCTCTTGAACCGTGCCAAGATGAGGAGTTGCAAAAGTATTACTTGCGTCGATTACTGCTTGGTTGTCCAAACAGTAATTGAAGCCAGTAACACTTTTGCAACTCCTATGTAGACGTGAAGCGGTTTGTTCAATGATTTGCTAATGGTCGGGTTCAAGGAGCACTATGACTCTACGAAGAAAATGAAGGAAACAAAAAAAAAAATTTCTTAGAGTCATGTTAAAAGTTTGGCCGGTGGTCGGCCTAGGGACCCCCCCATATGAGCACTCTGCCAAATCTACCAGCCATTGGCCAAAACTTTAAACAAGACTCTAATAAAGTAAAAAAAGAAGAGATGAGATGAGAAGATGTGTGGTTTGAAGTGAGAAGGGTTAGGTCTATTTATAGAAAACCAAAAATGGCATTTTACCACCTCTATCCTCAAATATGACTGTTAGAAGGGTAGAAATGTTCATTTACAGTCAATTACAATTATACCCCCTAATATGGCTGTTGGGGGGTAAAATTGTTTAAAAAAAATACTTTTTGAATCATTTTGGGGGGAAAAACAGCTAGCCATTTCGTGCCTAGCGGGCCGGCCCAGTCGGGCTAGCATGTGGGCGGGCCCATCAGCCTGCGCTTAACACGAGCCGTGTCGCCCTCGTGCTGAATGGGCCACGGGCCCTAATATCAGGGCACGACACGGCTAGGGGAGTGGGCCGTGCCGTGCCGGCCCACTAGCATGCCCGGGCCGGTACGGCCCGATAAGCATCCCTACCTTTACCCTCAAATATGATTGTTATTTGGCTGTGTTAGAAGGGTAGAAATGGTCATTTACAGTCAATTACAAGTATACCCCCCTAATATGGTTGTTGGGGGGTAAAATTGTAAAAAAAAATACTTTCTGAACCATTTTGGGGGGAAAACGGCTAGCCGTTTTGTGTCTGGCAGGCCGGCATGCGTACTTGCCGTTGTGTCGGTCCGCTGGGCCAACATGCAGGGGGGCCCATCGGCCCGCGCTTGATGCGGGCCGTGCCTCCCGCGGGCCCTAATATCCGGGCACGGCAAGGCTAGGGGAGTGGGCCGTGCCGTGCCGACACGGCCCAATAAGCATCCCTATTTCTGTGTGTTGTCAATAATATATGCTGTGGTCATGATTACTGAATGGATTGCTGCTGGACTCCAATCACTGTGTATGGCCTTGAGTAGTGCTGCTGCCCCAGCAACGTGTGGTGTTGCCATAGATGTACCAGATAACAGTGCATAATCTGTCACCACATTATAATGCATGCCTTCATGTTTAGTATGTTTGGTGGAACAGCTGCTAGCACATCTTCTCCTGGAGATATTATATCTGGTTTCAGGACCCCTGGGTTAATTGGGTCTGGTCCTCTTGAAGAGAAAGAGGCCACCTGAGGTGCCTGTTTTGCACCTACCTTTGTTATTACAAACCTCATCTCTTTCACTGTTGCATTTCTCACTTCCAGCACATACCTCCTAACTAAAGCGCCCGCACCAGTTTGTAGAACCATGGTAGGAATGACAAAATCACTTGGAGCAAAACTCAACTCTTTAGACATGAATATGCCTCCATGTGCTCCAGTTCTCTTAACCTCATCTATCTGAGTTTGAATGAAAAGCTCAGAACTGTTATCGCACAAAACCAGCTTCCCTGCAACCTCCTTTGAATCCAAAGTTAATTTGTCGCATCCTGCTTTGCTTGTATCTTCTTCGTGCATCGGTAATGTAAACGCTCTGGGGAAATTAGGAAGTTCCTTCTATAGTCATACCATTGCCAAGGGTCATTGTTGAGACAAAACTTCTGTCAATAGTGCCAGCTCCAACTGTTGTGATCCATGGAGCTCCATTGTAGGTTGATTCTGGAACTCCATCGTTGCCAACTGCACAGACAACAAAGATTCCTTTCTCGATTGCAGAAAGAGAAGCTATAGCAATTATATCATCAAAAAGCGGTGAGTGGTCAAAGCCTATGGACAATGACATGATATCCACACCATCAACTATTGCTTTGGTCCATTCTGGCAAGCACATCAGTTGCTGCACTCTATTCAGTGTCTGTTGCCCAAAATGCCCAAAAGACCTTGTACATGGCAACATGTGCACCTGGGGCTACTCTCGTTGCTGTGCTTGCAGCATATCCAAAATGGCTTGCTCTAGGAACGGGGCTGCCGGCTGCAGTGGATGTCGTATGAGTCCCATGTCCATCAGAGTACCTCGCAGAATTCTAATCCAAATCAGAGATTTTTTTGCCAGCAGCTTGAAGTCCTTTACTAAAGGAACGGGCACCAATGAGTTTTCTATTACAGAGAGAAGGATTGAATGCAGTTCCATTCTCACATGCACCTTTCCATCTTTTTGGCACCGGGGACATGCCCTCATCACTAAAACTCTTACTCCCAGGCTATGATAAGCCAAGCCCAACAATCACTCCAAGGATCAAGCATGACAAATCACCTACTGATTCTTAGCCTCTCATACATAGAAACAAACTGTAATTGCTGTACAAATGCTTTCCTTTCTCACATTTGTATACTGGTTATTACCTTCTAGGATTAGTTTCCATTTCTACATTTAGCAACATATCTGTATAAATACAGCTCTGCACTCTTCTGTAAAAGCACAGAGATTTAATATACTCTTTCACCAAGTCTTTTATGGTATCAGAGCCCTAAGCTCCTTCTTATTCTTCTACACTTCTTCTTCACGTCTCATCCTTCAACCATGACTGATTTAGAAGCAATCACGGTTATGACAAGTGACTCAAAAACTACTTCTCAAGTAGTAACGATCAACACAGCCACCCTCATTCCTCATAAGCTGTCCACAGGAGGAAACTACTCAATGTGGAGCTCGCAGATGACAAATCTTCTCCTTGGATATGATCTAATGGGATATGTGGATGGAACCAATCCTTGCCCAGCAATCGACGATTCAGAATACAAAACCTGGACTCGTCAGGATCGACTACTGCTCCTAGCCATCCAAACTGCTGTCACAGGATCAGCAAGACTGATTGTATCCCGGTGCAAAAATGCCGAGGAGGCCTGGAAGAAACTTAAAACCACCTTTGCCAACAAATCCAACACCCGAATGGTTGGTCTCATCGACTCCCTCACCAAGGTTAGTCAAGAAAACAAAAGTATTTCTGAATTTATGCAGTCAGTAAAAACTATTATTGATGATCTGGCATTGATTGGGCATGACTTGAGCGATGGAGAGATAGTAGTACATACTCTCAACTGTCTAACGGATGATTACAAAGAAATTAAAGCCGCCATACGTGCAAGGGAGTCACCCATCTCTTTTGAAGAATTAGTTGAAAAACTGCTAGACTATGAAACAAGTCTCAAATCTTCTAGCTTGACAAAGGAACACTTTTCAATCACTGCTCAATACTTGCAAAAGCAACACAATAAGAAAGGCAGAAACAGCAACTTCAATATGTCTCAACGACAATCCAACCATGGAGGATACAACAATAGCTATCACAAGAACAATGGCCATCAATCCCAACAAAATCGTGGCAATCATAACTACTCCAACAGGCCATATACTCAGGGACACTTGTCCAGCCAAAGTTGGGGGCCTACATTCGATGGACATCAGCCACGGGTTGTGTGCCAGTTATGTGATAAGCCGGGTCATGTTGCTAAAGTTTGCAAATCTCGCCCATCACCGCAAGCCAACTTCACCACATGTGACCCTACAGACAGTCAGTCGGGATGGATAGTTGACTCTGGGGCCTCTCATCATATCACCTCGGATATGCAAAATCTCTCTATTCACTCCGAATACAGCGGTAATGAGGACATCATGGTTGGCAATGGTAATAATGTTCCAATCACTCATATAGGACTAACTACTCTTAATTCTTGTGATTCTTCATTTAAACTCAATAATGTCTTGTGTGCACCCAACATCAAGAAAAATCTCTTATCTGTTTCCCAATTCTGCTCTCACAACAACACATCTATTGAATTTTTCCCTACTTTTTTTCTTGTGAAGGATCTGACCACGAGGGCATCCTTCGTCAGATCCTTACTCAACCCCCCATCATGCCTACCTATGTCTTGATCCCTCCACAAATAAAATCTACACCTCTAGGCATGTCATCTTCATGGAGCATACCTTTCCTTTCAAATCCAACATTTCCACCACCCCAATTACCCCCCTATCTTCCTTACAAATCTGGTTTCCGAATCCGAGTCCTCCAACTTCCCATCACACTCCTCACAGCATTTGCCCACAGCGATCGAGCGCCTCCCACTCTGATCAAGCGCACAGCAATCTCAATCTAACGCATGCACAAGATCATGAGCAACCCTCTGAGATTCACAGCTCAAGTCCTCACCATATCTCGTCTCTACCTAGCTCTTCTCAGCCTCCTGATAAGGACACGTTCTCCTCTAAGTCTTCCTCCAATGCATGTTCTGCACCTTCCTCCTCCCGGTCTGATTCACTGACACGAGACCACTCATTCGCGGCACCTTCCATCTCGCCTCACACTCAGGATGCATCTCTCCCTTCACCAGTAAGTAACATATCTCCCATTCTTTCTCTCTCTCAACCCATAACAGCAGAACATCACCCTTATAACACCCGGCTACGTAATAACATTACAAAGCCCAAACGCATTCTTGATCTTCACACCACCACTCTCTCCCCACAAACTGAACCCTCCACCTTCAAACAGGCCCAACATCATCACGCTTGGCGCCAATCCATGAGTGATGAATACAATGCCTTACTATCAAACCAAACCTGGTCTCTCGTCCCAAGAAACCCCACACAAAATGTTATTGGGTGCAAATGGGTCTATAGAATTAAGAAAATTCCTAATGGGTCAATAGCTCGCTACAAAGCTCGTTTGGTAGCGAAGGGTTTTCATCAACGGCCCGGCGTTGATTTTTCTGAAACTTACAGTCCAGTGGTTAAGCCTACAATTGTTCGATTACTGCTTACACTTGCTGTGACTAACAGTTGGCCTCTTCGCCAACTTGATGTTAATAATGCATTTCTGCAGGGTTCTTTATCTGATGAGGTCTATATGGACCAGCCCCCTGGCTTCACCCATACTGACCTTCCCAACTATGTCTGCAAATTGCGAAAGGCCATCTATGGACTTCGGCAAGCCCCTTGCGCTTGGTACCACGAACTTCGGTAGTTTCTCCTCTCCGAAGGCTTCACAAACTCTCATTCCGATAACTCTCTGTTCATGCTTCATTCATCCAGCTCGGTTCTTTATCTGCTTGTCTATGTTGATGACATAATAATCACTGGGTCCGTTGCTGCACATGTAACACAGTTCATAGTGACTCTTGCCCGACAATTTTCTTTAAAGGATCTCGGCACTCTCTCATACTTTCTTGGGATTGAAGCGACTACTACATCTAATGGCTTGTTCTTATCTCAGCAAAAATACATTCGTGATCTTCTACATCGGGTCAATATGGTAGATGCTAAACCTGTCTCTACACCTCTTGCTACTACTGATACTCTCAAGCTCTTTGATGGTTCATCCCCGGCTGATGCTACTATGTATCGTCAAGTTGTCGGGTCCTTACAATATCTCTCCCTGACTCGTCCAAATGTCTCCTTTGCCATCAACAAATTGTCTCAGTTCATGCACTGCCCTTCCACACTTCATTGGTCAGCTGTTAAATGCCTGCTTCGTTATCTAGCCGGGACCATTGCTTATGGCCTAATGATTCGCAAGAACTCTCCACAGGTCCTTCATGCCTTTGTTGATGCTGATTGGGCAGGTGATCCTAATGATCGGACTCCACCTTTGCTTATGTTGTATTCCTTGGTGCCAATCCTATATCATGGAGCTCTAAAAAGCAAAAGACTGTTGCTCGCTCCTCCACAGAGGCCGAATACCGCGCCATTGCCTCAACTGCTGCAGAACTTAATTGGGTCATGAATCTACTTCAAGAGCTACGTGTTCACGTTTCCCCCACTCCTGTCATTTACTGTGACAATGTCAGTGCTACATACGTTTGTGCTAACCCCGTCTTTCATTCTCGCATGAAGCACATCGCCATTGACTTCCACTTTGTTCGTGATCAAGTTGCTACTGGTCGTTTACGGGTTTCTCATGTTCATACCTCAGATCAACTTGCTAATTCCCTCACCAAGCCGCTCTCTCGACTTCACTTCCTTACTCATCGCAACAAGATTGGTGTCCTAAACGGCCTGTCAATCTTGCGGGGACATGATAAGCCAAGCCCAACAATCACTCCAAGGATCAAGCATGACAAATCACCTACTGATTCTTAGCCTCTCATACATAGAAACAAACTGTAATTGCTGTACAGATGCTTTCCTTTCTCACATTTGTATACTGGTTGTTACCTTCTAGGATTAGTTTCCATTTCTACATTTAGCAACATATCTGTATAAATACAGCTCTGCACTCTTCTGTAAAAGCACAGAGATTTAATATACTCTTTCACCAAGTCTTTTAGGCTACACTCCACTGTCTTATCATTCCAATGATAACATCTTTGCCATATGATGCAGCAGGCCATATGCCAGAGCTAAGTTTTAAGCCAAGGAATTTAGGGGTATAGGTGGTGAAGAGCTTGCCAGATGATTCATGATACGTGCATGGCACGGTGAGCTGGTAATTTCTCAAGCTCAGATAGCTGAGAGGGTGTGAGCCTGGCACTAAATCCTTGCATGACATGGTTGTAAGAGTAAAGCAGGGTTTCTTGGTTGCTTATGGTTTCCATAGTATGACCGGTCTTCGTCTTTGTTTTCTCCACTCTTTCTTGTTTTACTCCTGATGACCCAAACAAGCTTCATCCGCCCTTTGCTTCTGAGACATGGGTTCTCGTTTAGATGGCATCTCGGCCAGCCTTGTAGTTTTTCCTTTATTAGATATTTTAAGCTGCCGAATGATGAAAAGGAGACATGGACTTCATAATTCAGACGAGATGATTGAGATTTCACTGTTGAAGATGCTAAATCTGCATTTTTGGAAATATTTCTCACATTAGGAAGTCATGGACGGACTTTTGAAGATGCTTTTTTGTTTGTTGTGTTTTCCATCGTATGGCCTGTCTTCCTTTGTTTCCTCCACTCTTTTTGTTTTACTCTTGAACACACACAAGCTTCACCTGTCTTTTGCTTTGACAAAATGGTTTTCAGTTTATTGTGATACGAAAGCATCATGAGGACGGTGGATATCTTCTGCTCAGTTTGTATGCAGTTTGAAGGAGATGCTGCCATGTGTAATATCTGACAATTACAAATTTTATTTTTATAAATGTATAGATGTTTTTCTTGTCAACAAAAAATCTGAATTGTTGGATGCTACACATGGCAACAACTCCCTCAAATTTTATGGACAAATGCACGAAAAAATTTTAGAAGATATCAAATTGCATGGATAAATGCATCATCTCCCTGAGCCTTGTAGTTATCATGTATTGATAGTTTAGAGGATATTTGGTAATGCCTTTTTGGGGAAAAGAAAAGAATTTTGAATGCCAAAAATATCTAATAAAAGCCAAAAACTTGAAAGCCAGAAACTTTTCAACTTGTTTGTGTGCTGTTGGAAACAAGTAAAAAAAAAAGAATTTGATTTTAAAATTTAGTTGAAAGCAATTACAATTTTAAAATCAATAAAAATTTGTTTGGTAAGTCTAATGTCGATGATTTAAAAACAGTTTGTGACAACAATAGTGGTTTTAGATATGGTTCTGGTAGTAATGGTGGTGGCTATATTTAAACAGTTAATTACTTATATAATGGAGGTTTCTGTGTCCGACAAAAAACTTTATGAACAGGAGGAATTATGGGTGTTGGATACCCATTTGCAGTCCACAACATGGCAACACTCATTAACACAATAAATGGCCAAAAGAAAGGACAAAGATATAGAAGGGGTTGAAATCGTCTGTTGTAGTGATCCTGCGGCAAATCCTGTAGCATCCGTGGGATGCTACACAGGGCAGCATCCTACGGATGCTAGAGGGTCTGTCGCAGGACCACTGCAGGAGATGATTTTATCCTATATAGAAGGTATGAGCTTATCTGAATAATTTTTCGATCCCCCGAATCCTGGCACATGGTTATGTTATCAAATCTTGATCAATCTAGCCAAGTATTTCTTATATGTCCAAAAGCCAAGATGATCTAACAAGTTTTGATTTGTCAAGATGAGGTAGCAAGGGCCCACACACAAAAACACAGATAGGAAATATTACAGGTTGAAATCATCTGACGCAGTCTAAATCGTCTGCCGCATGAGATTGCGGCCTTGAGATGCTTCCACGTGGAACATCTCACGACTCTTGTTTTCTCAAGGTTCTGAGCAAAGTGAGTGAGCTCAATGGGTTGAAGGCAGTGTGCACACGCCGTGGCATGCATGTGGTGCGTGAGGACGACTCACTTCCAGGGTTTTGGGTTTGTGATCTTAGGGTTTAGCCACTCGCTTCTATTCATTTGATTGGGGGTGTGAATTGTCATCTGACTCTTTTTGGTCTGTCCAGAGTTTGGCTAAGTGAATCGGTTGCGACCTAGCAAACACACCGAGTCACCCCTTCGGGTAGCGGGTTTTCATTTTTAAGTTAAACTAGTTGAGCTGACTCTTTCTATCTACCTTGTTTTTTTTTTTTTTTTTTTTAAAGGTTATTCTTTCTATCTACCTATCCTTTTATGCGGGGCTCTTCATTGGTGGGTTCGAGCTGGGCTAGATCTCGGGCACATCCAACTAGAAGATCGGGCCTGTGGCTTTATGACCAAGCCCACCCAATGGGAAACACATAGAAGTCCAAGCCTGACCAAGCAGCCCAGCTAATAATCATTTACATATCTCATTTGTCATTTTAGTATACCACATTCACATTTTGTGCTCACAATTTTATTGACCTCCCAAAACAGCAGGACAAAAAGTTTCAAAACACATAATCCCAAAATTATCACAAACCCTCAAAATGTAAACATTAACCCTTATTATCTTTTCATGTAAACCGTCAACACCAAAAAGTCATTGAATTACCTCCAAAATCTAATACTAGAAGAGTCATGTGAGATGATGAGGTGGTTTGTCTAGGATTAGCAAAAATCCTAAAACTAAGTAATAACATGTAGCCCATTTTCATTATAGTATAGAATATCGAGTTGGGTTCGGTTGGCCCCAAATTATTTATACTAGCAGGGGTGCATGTGCAAGACTGCACGTGGAAAGAGGGAATGGAGAGAGAAGTGGGGGCAGTTACTAGGGGTGCAACTCAGTCTAGTTTAAACCGAACCCGAACCGACCCGAATCGATTTCGGTTTGGTTTGGTTCGGTTTTATAGTAGTTCAGTTCGGTCCAAAAATCCCTGGTTCGGTTTTGGGTTTCATGTTCGATTAAACCAAACCGAACCGAACCAAACCGAATTCATATATATATTATAATATATAATCTATGTTTTATATATATGTAATATAATAAATGTTAAACTTATATATATATATATATATATATATATATATAATATAATATAAAAAACCTTTGTTTGAGATAAAAATATATTGGTCTAACCCAAACTAAACCGAACCAAATAGTTTTCATGTAGTTCAGTTCGGTTCGGTTTGGGTTTCAGTTTTTTTATATATTTTCGGTTCGGTTTTCGGTTTAGTTGGTTCGGTTTTCAATTCGGTTCGGTTCAATTCGGTTTAACTATATATATTTTCGGTTTGGTCTTGGGTTGATATCAACCCGGACCGAACCGAACCGAGTTGCACCCCTAGCAGTTACAAACTAACTGTTTTTGAACGAAAATTGTGAGTTGAGACAGGTACAGTCCTGTATTATTGAAACCGAATTATGTAGGGGATGGGCATTTTGGAAAAGTTGTAAACTGTTTTGGGCATGCTTCCCAAGGGGGCGCCTCACGTTATATATAGTATAGATATGACAAGTCCGTACAAAAATAATTGGGCTTTTTATAATCAAGTCCAGCCCGACCATATGTCCAATAGATGCATGGTCAAGCCCGTCCAAAAGCTAATCATCTCTGGAGGTGTCCCCAGCCTAAAATTGCAAAAATTTACTATATACTTAACATATATACAAGTTTGCCCCTTCAAAAACTTTTAATTTGCCCCTATCCTTCTAATAACAATCGTTCATATTACAATTTTAGTTCAAAGATCCACTTTGTCCACCTTAAATGAAAATCGTAGCCACACCACTGCGTGTCCCCCAGCCCATGAATTATGAATACCCCTGCTCGTATGCTTTCCATGTAGGCCTGTTTGGGCCTTTGGGGTTTTGGCCTATATCCCCATATTATTTATTTATTTTTGTTCTCAATGACGTTGGTGTTAAAATGTGGGCCCATTAGATGACCCACGGTCTCAATTATGTTTTTAATCTTAAATAATCTTCCAAAATAGGCAATGCAGTAGGCCTTATTGATCACTAGTATATTAGAGGTTCAAATGTTTCAATACATTTATAAGTGTAAAATTCCAAAATAAGGTGACGTGATGCCTCCTTATATTTGATGACAGAGGAAAAGCCACGTCAAACAAAATAATTGGGACAGCCGGATGGCTTCACGCGCGTATATCCACTCGCTCTATTACCCAAAAAAAAAAAAGTATACCTTTTTTTTTGGATTCAAATTCTCTGCTGGGTGCCCAGCAGTGCTGGGCATCCAGCAGCCAATGGGACAGGGCCACATCACCGGCAGCCCTGGCTGGCCATGTCTTGGGGATTCCCATTGGCTGCTGGATGCCCAGCAGTGCTGGGCACCCAGCAGGGGATTTAAATCCAAAAAAAAAAGTATATCCACTCGCTCGAATGCGACTCTTAACGAACGTAGTAGTCGATGAGCCTTATCTGTAGCCTGCAGTGCACACATGGCTCCACTAATTTGGTCTAATTAATCAACTTGGTACGCGCGAGTAATGGTCCCCGGGCTCAGGCAGCAGCCAAACCCAGCCCAGTCGCTTCCTTTTGGTCCAAAGTCCGAACATACCAAACACGCGCCGTAACGACTTATAGTCGTCGTATCCTGACGAGTAGATAAGATGCGCCGCGTCGCGTTTCCTTCTGTAGACTCGTCCGCACCCGGGCGGCGTGGCGTCTCGTTCTCTTCACTTTGTCTGCAGACGCAGACAATAGAGTTTCATCGATCATGGTTATTCGAAATTGTGATCGTCAGTCAATCCAATGGTCTAGATTTATGATCTAGGATAGTGCATCACTACAGACACACTGGAGAGATAAGACGCATCGCGGGTGGATGGTGCGCAACGGTAAACAGTGCGCATATTAGAGAGCCTCGTCGGTCGGAATGATAAACGTGTACAGTTGTTCTGTAAACCGCAGGACCACGGAACATTGATCTGACCACGAGCTAACGTAAACTTACGGGCGCAAGTTATCGACATCCCCAACCGTCTCTTACGCTGTCTCCTTCCGATCAAGAAGAAGGAAAACCCATAAAGTTGAGTATTCTACACTCTTTTTCTGAGAATAGTTCTTACGTGGTAATGTTGATCGTTGATTTTTATGCAGTATTTTGTTTTGATATTTTCCTTCGGACCTTCTTACTTAGGTTTTGTCAGAGAATGGTTTTTCTTTTTCCCTTCTATGACTTACATGGATATGAGGATTGAATCTATGCTTTGGGTTCTTCTATGACTTTCATGGCTATGATGATTCTGATGATTATCTTTTTTTTCTTTTGAATTGAACCTATGCTTCGTGAATTAGCGATATGGTTTTCTTATAAATGAGATTTTACTTGCTTAGGAGCGTTTATTTTCCCATTGATGAGTCATGAGTGGGGAAGGCTTAGAATCGATATTTCTTGGGCTTCAGCAGCGTTCTGGTGGATCAATTTATTTCAGTAGCATCTGATCTTATCTATTTGTTTTCAATTTTTTCTATTAAACCGTGCTTTCATTTCATTTCTGGTCATCGTCATCTTTTTGTAGGGTTCTGAGGCATGGGCATTCTGTTGTGGACTGATTTCAGTTATTTTATGCTATGTAATAATGTTTCTGTCTTGATTTTACAGGTGCTAAAATTAGGATATAGTCTGAAATCCACGTGGTGTACTACAATATTTATTTGGAGAATTAGGGGTAGCCTCAATCTTTACTAGTGGAATCTGCTTTCCGAAATGGTGGCTGTCGTTGGCCCTTTGCAATTGCCCCATGAATTGGGGGTTTGCAAGGATCTTAGGCGTGGCCACCAGGTTAAGGTATTCACTGTTAAATATTAGTCTCTTGCTTGGCATTCATCTTGTTTCATGTTCTGGTGAATTCTGATTGTATCTTGATGTTTTCTCCCCTTCAGAATGTAATGGGACAAGGACGATTGCATATGTTGAGCAGCTCTTTTTCATTACGAGCTTCTGTATGGTTCTATTCTTTTGGGACACTCTTTATTTTAGCACTTTCTGAGTCTTTGATTTTTTCACATGTATCAGCACATCTAACATTTGTCTGAAGACTTATTTTCCCCCTTCCCCATTCATGTTTCCGGTATGATATTATTTTTTATAACATGGATTACAAGATGGGATAAGCAGTTTGGTGACATAAACTAACACATTATGCACGATCAATTTGCACCATGATATTCCAGCAGCTCTTGCTTAAACCCAAAATTTGTCTTGGAATTTACAAAGGTTTTTTTTAAACCTCTTGGTGGGGGTTTATGCACTGGTTTTAACAGGTTAATCCAGCATAATATTTCTAAATTATGTTTTTTTCCAGTTACTAGTCTTAAGAAATTTTATTATTTTTTGACATGAAAACTGAATAATTCCTGTTGCCACTTTTTCAGCACCAAGATGCATGGAATCTCTATCTTTCGGACAGAATGTACCGGCCAGTGTGTGCCGTACCTTCCAGACACAATGTTTGTCTGTGCAGATACTTTCTAGTGCCAGGTCTAGGGAATGAGATTCCAATTGTGAAATCTGCTGCAACCAGTTTGACTAGGTATTCCTTTTTTTTTCTCCTTTTTCTTTTAAGTAGTTTCACCCCAGAGGAGAAAAAACCTGTTGCTAAGCATTTTACGTATATAATGTTATAGTCCTGTACATGGATATACATGCATGCTTGTGATCTCCCTCTCTTCTCCTCTCTCTTGGCACAATAATATTTTTTTATTAAAAAGGGAAACAGTGTTTGGCCAATATAAAGCCAGCCCTGCATGCCATCTAACATGGAAACAGAAAGCAAACAACGAAGAAATCAACATTTATATGCGTCTATAAGTTTCCCTAATAGTGCCAAACCTAAGGCACACTGCCCTTCTGTAAGAGCTTTCTTAGGTTGATGAGATATTTAGCCCATTTGTCAAGGAACAAGCCAGATTGACAAAGTGGATAGGCCTTAAGCGCAGTTGCAATTTGAGTAACTAGATGAATAACCTTCCACCTTTAGGTCCTACGGTCCTTGAGCCCATGCAGTGTCTGATTTGACTGTGTAAACCTCATTCCAACCTCAAAACGAGCGATCTGAGTTCTTCATGTAGCACTCATAAAAATTAGTCTTGAAAAACTCCTTTTTGTGAGCTTCCAAAAAACATATATCAACGAGGTAGGGTGGGAAGGCAATTGTGGACCAATCTTTAATGAATTTTTGACTCTGATATATCTTGGAGATCAATCTGCCAACGGTTATATTTTTTACTCTTATTTGAAAATAATACCTGCAATGAAGATCCCCAAAACTCCTATTCCTTTGTCACCATCCTGATAATGTGTCAAATGATTGGAGAAATGGGATCTATGCAGCCAGCCTCAAAATAGTTGAGAGTAGACTTGGAAGACAATGAAGATTGTAAATTGTCCTGCGTACTGAACAAGTCCTTGGTCTATATTTAGTATCTGATAAATATTTAAAGTTCGATATCATCAGTGATTATATTTTGGAATTCATCATTAACAATTCAAAGGCATTATTTCAAGCTTATATTGCAACGTTACATTTTGATTTGGCAGTTCTATGCTGCTAGATCTAGAAACATGTTGATCAGTGCCTCACTCCCTGCACTGGGGGAAAAAACGTATATTTAGTTACCTTCTTTACCCTTATTATGCTTTTCGGTCTTTTAATATTAACGTACGATAGTCAATATATTTTTTGTCTTGCTTAGTAGGGACAGGATAGTGTAGAGAATTGAAGTAAAAATTATAATGAATTTTTGAATGAAGTGATATTTATTTTCCTAAAAGGTATAGAGATGAATTTTTTTTTTTAAGAAGTACATATATGAAAGGTAAGCTTTAATTATTTGAACAAACTTTGTAAAAATTTTCTTTTTCCAATTGATGGGATACTCTCTAAGCACACCAAGGGTTTTGTAGGAATAGCTTTATATGCAAACCATCCATAGAATCCACTTTTTGGACCCCATATAGGAGTTAACCAATGACTAAAATGCATATTTATGATGTTCCTGTTAGGCTGACTTCTTGGTTTGGATTCATTAGGGTATAAAAGTTGGATATTCTGAATCATCAGAAATGTGGATTTCATGTAAAAATAGAATCTACTCATAAACTCCATGCACTTGCATCATGGTGATCACCAAATGTGCTTAATGATCAATGTTTTATTTATGACCATGTCTTGGAGCTTCTTAACTTCCTCTCAAAATTTTAACTAGGCTGTATATATACTGGTTTTATTGATTTCACCTTTCACTAAAAAAATGCAACAAGTGTTCTTAACAGCCGCCTCCTTTAGCTTTCATGTTGAAGGTAAAAAAAAATACACTGCTAAGTATTTACTGTATGAAGTGTCTGCTAAGTTGGGATGCTCTTTCATTTATTTGCTTATTTCTTATTCAATTGGCAATGGAAGCTTCATATTTCAATGTGTGCTATTATATTGTGTGTTGTACTTTCTATATTGGCCTTTTTTTTAATCAAATTTTTACCGTCATTGTCTGAATACTAAAATTTAATACAAGACTTCACAATGTCCTGCAGGTCTTACAATGCTTTACATGGAAATCCACTTGTGGTCCGGTTGGCCCCAGCTGTTGGTATCATTGCATTTACTGTATGGGGTCTTGGCCCACTAATGCGCCTAAGCCGGAACATATTCCTCCATGTATGAATAAACATTGTTCCCTTAGTTCTTATTTATTACTTAGTACCTTAGCATTGTTCCCTTAGTTCTTATTTATTACTTAGTACCTTAGCTCAGTTGGCTTCTATCTTTTAGTGGTTGATGCATGAGTCCTTTTGGTCCCTGCAGCAAAGTGATAGCAGTTGGAAAAGAAGTAGCACACGTTTTGTTATGACATCTTACCTTCAACCATTGCTGTTATGGACTGGAGCAACACTCATCTGCAGGTGGGTGCTACCTGACATTTATTAATTTCAAAAAAGAGGGTTTAGAATTCTTTTTGACTCAACACCGTTGTGCTGGTCACCCTTTTTTTTTACTCGGCTAATTATGCAGATTTTTTGCAGAGCATTGGATCCAGTAGTTCTACCTACAGAAGCCAGCCAGGCTGTAAAGCAACGGCTTTTGAATTTTGTCAGATCATTATCTACTGTTCTAGCATTTGCCTACTGTCTGTCAAGGTATGCATTCAGCATCACAAAACAATTTTAAATTTCAAGAAAATGACTAATGAAGTCATAATGCCAGTGTGATGCTAATGACATTTGAGCAGTTGGGCATATGGTGAATTGCTTCATCAGTAGGGAAGTTTCTATATGCATGCTAAAATCATTTGGCATTTGAAGGCTTGTTGCAGGGAGTGAATACACTGCACAATATCTTTTGGACTGTTACTCATTATTTGGATTCATTTCTGTACTTGTTGATAAACCATTTCCTTTTTCTTGTATATTCATTTCTACAATTGCTGATAACTTTCCTATTTTGTGTTGTACATTCATTTCCATCCTTGCTGATGTACATTCTGCTTTGTTCTATTATAATATATTTTCACTTCAATTGGTAACACAGATTTTTTCCCCCATTGTTCATGTTAGTGCTGTTTTATATACTTCTGTTTGTTTACATTGGTGTATTTTGTTTATTCTATTCATCTCTTGGCTGTTTTGATGTGATTGATATTTATGTTCTTGGTATTCCGGTAATAAAGACTTCATGCTTGGTGTTGAAGGGCTGAATTTATGATAACTATGGTCATATTCTTTTATGCAGCTTGATTCAACAGGCACAGAAATTCCTTATGGAGACAAATGATTCCAGTGATAAACGAAATGTATGATTCTTTAACATATGAAACTTTCTTGAAAATCAAACTTGTCTTTAATTTTTATCGGTGTATATTTTCCGTTGTGGGTACTTGGATGTGGAAGTACTAATGAAGTGAAGTAACATTTTTTTTTAACATTCCTCCTTCTCTCCAACATACAAATTCATTTCGGAAGTTAATCAATCTTTATCTGAAATTTCTGGGCTTTAAAGTTTTTGGTTGACACCTCTAATCTCTTTTTCTGGATTTCTTTAGTAGGGTGTTATCATTTTTTTCTTCAGAAAGTTCTACACTTTGGGTGCACTGGAGAGATGTGACCTACTACCATTCATAGCATGGCTGAAGTGTTATGTGGACCATTAATGTTTAATCATGAACAACTTGACATTCGTAATTTACTCCATAGGCTTCTTTTGTGGATTAAAGCTTTTTATTTAGCTCTCCATATTGTCCATCTGGTTGACATATCATTGTTTGTGTTCACGCAGGCTTGATTTTTGTTTTTTTTTTTTTTTTATTGGTCTATACACCATCATAACCACCAATGGTTTTCGATTGATGATTTGGTTGATATGAATGACATGGAATGATATAAATTAGTCTTGCTGCACCTTGGTTGCATGATTAACAAACTCTTGGCTTTTACAGCAAACTATTATTTTTTACATCAAATTATATTGTTGATGATGAATATCATAATATCCTTTTATTGATCATATCATAATTTTGATGATTCATTTTAGCTGTTATTTTTCTTGCCATCAAAGATCTTCTTTGAGCCAATGAGGTTTATACCCACCATGTCAAAGTTTGACGACTTATTTTTTGTTGGTGCTTTTATTTCTGATCCTTCGGCATTGTGTATCGTGGAGCCATAATCATAAATTTTTTTGAGAATTTTAAAATTTTCACATTTTAGTTGGCACCGCCCAAATGTCCATGATGGTGATATCTTTACCGTCTTTTATTGGAAACATTAGAAAGTTACAAATTCCTCACAGAATAATGCTGGATATTTTGTTTTTCTGAAGTTTTTTTTTTTGGGTGTTGTGTGGGTGGTTAGGTTTTTTTTTTGGGGGGTGGGGGTCGGTTGACATTTAAAACTCTGTGAAGTGGCCTTTACAAAAAGTCAGTAGCACATTTTTCTTTTTCTTTTTTCTTTCTTCGTCATTATTTTTTGGTTATCGAGCTGCTAGTTTTCAATTCAAATAACTTAAATGCCACTCCCGGTAATGATTTTCACTGAAAACTAATGTATGCAGATGGGTTTCCAGTTTGCTGGGAAAGCTGTATATACTGCGGTATGGGTTGCTGCTGTTTCATTGTTCATGGAGTTACTGGGGTTCTCTACCCAGAAATGGCTTACTGCTGGAGGTCTTGGCACAGTATTGTTGACCCTTGCCGGTCGTGAGGTGCATCTTAGTTTTATTGACTGTGCTTCTCTGATACAAGTGCAATTTTGTGATGATTCATAACTACCAAATCTTTTTTGAGCAATCAAAACTATATTTTTGTGGGTTAACTGGTTGAATATTGCAAAACCTAATGTTCTCCAATGCATTCAGATATTCACTAATTTTCTCTCAAGTGTAATGATCCATGCAACACGACCATTTGTTCTCAATGAATGGATTCAAACAAAGATTGAAGGTTATGAAGTTTCTGGTACTGTTGAGGTTCGTATTAGCTGCTTGTTCCTTGGAAAGTATTAAAGTAAGCAAAGAAAGGAATAACATAGAGATTTATGCTCCATGATGTCTCTTCTTTGGCGATTTACATATATTTGTCTTCAATTGCAAATTTTCTACCCTCCTGCATTTACACTCTTTCCCCAAACTCTTATAATGTTGAATTCGCTTTTCCAGCATGTGGGTTGGTGGTCCCCTACAATTATACGAGGTGATGATAGGGAAGCAGTTCACATTCCAAACCACAAGTTTACAGTGAATGTTGTGAGGAATCTTAGTCAGAAGACTCATTGGCGTATTAAAACCAATCTTGCCATCAGTCACTTGGATGTCAATAAAATCAATGTAAGGAGTGCCTAAATCTTTTTGGTCAGATAGATTTCTTGCCATTGGCCTTTTTCTTTCTCTGATGAAAGAAAACTGTTTTCAAACCCCTGGTGCAGAACATTGTAGCTGATATGCGGAAAGTCTTGGCCAAAAATCCTCAAGTAGAGCAGCAGAGGTTGCATAGAAGAGTCTTTCTGGAAAATATTAACCCAGAGAATCAGGCTCTTTCGGTAAGCCTTAATATCAGAAGTTTGAAATTTCTAATTGAAAAGTATTTTGCTGTTATCTCTGACCTGATACCACTTGTTGCCTGAGAATGGTTCTTAGACATGGTTATGACGGGCTGTAGCAATGTTATAATAAATTGGAGTGTATTTACTCTGAAACTGAATTGAGATCCACTAGTGGAGATTTATCATATGTCCAAGAATCCTTGGTGATTCTAGTGGCTTTTTAAAAACATACCTATTGTCAAATTTATATTTTATGAATATGCTGTGGTGCTAATGTTATAAATAGCTCATTTAAGAGAAAGATATAATTAGATATTCTCTAATGAGATCCATGGCTAATATTCAACTTTCTCAAAATCTGAATATAGGGAATAAATTTTGTTTGCCTCGATATATAATGTATTGTGGAATTCATATTTATGGTGAATGGAATATTTGTTTGGCCATCTTTAAATGTGATTTTGGTTGATTATATAACTAGTTTTTTGCTCAATCTAATCCCCAGTAAGTGGGCAGACTTTGTAAAAAATACGAACAGTTGTTACACATGGATCAACTGTTAATACCTGTTCCTTGGCTAATTTTTTTATTTTCACAGATTTTAATATCGTGCTTCGTGAAGACATCACATATTGAAGAGTATCTCTGTGTTAAGGTACGTGGAATTTTTTAGAAAGCAGAGCCTCAAATTAAGTCTCAATTATTTATAAAACTTGTGGTCGTTTTCTGATATCATGTAATGGAACATATTCCTATAATGGTGTAATAGATAAATTTAATTTATTGAAGCATGGCTGAATTATTTGGCTTTTGGCAAAATCATGGATCACTTCTGATTTCTATTTCGATTCCACATCATTTCCTTAGAGTTAGACTGTTCTATTGTCATACCTGTCAACTTTTAGTTCTGATTGAGACATAATGGAGCTTCAACCTAGTCAAAGTAAGAAAAGTAATTTTCACTTTAGGTGTAGCAAGATACTTCTGAGGTGTTAATTCAGAAAGGTGGCTTTTGGGAACTTCTAGTTTTATAATGATAGTTGCTTTTGAGTTGGCTTTGCTGTGTTTTCTACTTTAGTGTGTCATCTTTAGTTTCTCATAAGTGATGATTTTGGCAATAGGTGGCATATCCATGATGAAGCATAACTATAGGGCTCTGAATTTAGTTATATGAATATGCTTTCTCTCTCCTTGTTGTCTTGAACTTCCTGTGAATTATTATACCATACAATTTGTCATTTTTTAATATGTTTTTGTTACCTTGTGGCGTCATGCCTGTATCTTATAAAACTTAGAGCTGATGGAACCAGCTATAATTAAGTTGTTTCAGATGATTGGGGGTTGTTTCTTCTACTCATTCTCACACACGTCTTTTCTGTTTCTAATTAATTGTTTCTTTCAGTCAATAATGGTACTTTCCATCTCACACGGGACCAATTGTTCTTTTTGGGAAACAGGAAGCTATATTGTTGGATCTTTTAAGAGTAATCAGCCATCATCGGGCCCGGCTTGCCACTCCCATCCGTACGGTTCAGAAAATATATACTGATGCTGAAATGGAGAACATACCATATGCAGATTCCATCTTCACACGTGGTGCAGCAGCTGGTAACCGTCCACCACTTCTTATTGAGCCACCATATAAAATTAACGGTGATGATAAAATGAAACGTGACACCAAGGTCACGACCTCGTCTGAATCTAAGTTGGATGGCAAGGTTAGAGCATCTGTGGTGGCCAACCCCAAAGCAGATGCCAAGGCTGGATCTACATCAATCTCCAATGCCACAGCAGATTCCAGGGTTGGAGTGACGTCAACATTGGACTCCAGAGAAGGCTCTAAGGTTGGAATATCTGATCCCAAGGTAGATGGCGAGGTTGGACAGCCAACAGTCGACTTAAATACAGACTCCAAGGTTGGCTTGATGTCAAAATCCAGCTCTAAGTCCTCGGAATCAATTTCTGATGGTTCTTCCCCGAGTAAATCCGAAAAGCAAATCAAGAAGTCTGGTGTGGGAGATGTACAGCAGAAGAGAACCAACACGGAGAGCGTTCCAAATGTGACAACTGCAACAAGTTCTCCATCAAAGGTTGAATCCGATGACAAAAAATTAGCTGGAGATGCTTCTGAGAATCCTTCGTCTACCTTGATGGAAACTGCTGATAAAGCAGGTGTTACTCCAGCCAATCGAAATGCAAAAAAGGAAGGTGACAGAGGGCCTGTTGCTTCGCCCCCTCCAGCTAGGCCCATCTTAGAAGAAAATATAGTGCTTGGGGTTGCTCTAGAGGGCTCTAAACGCATGCTTCCAATAGACGAAGAGATGCCTCCCTGTTCAACTCCGGCAGAGGCGAAGGAATTGGCAAGCTGTCGGAATGCAAATGGGTCTACATCTGCCATAAAGGACAAGGATGCTCAGACTCGAGCTGCTACTGGTGCAAAATCTGGTGACCAACGAGAGCAGGAAAGGTGATTATCGCTAATGTTGCACTCAGCAGTATTTTACTTTTGTCCGGAAAATGCATGATGGAGCCCGAGTATTTTTAAAGCTTCCATGATGCTGTATATGTACCAGCCTGATTCCTTAGTATTGTTTCATCAAGTGACGATTTATTACACATGAGAAAGAGGGAAAAAAATGAAGGATTTATGCAATTACATCGATGAGATTCCAATCTCTTTGGCTGAGGCTTGGAATGGTTGCTAACAAATAAGAATTCAGGAGTTGTAAATGCAAGTTCTTGGGTTTCTCTGTCAAGAGTCTCAAGACAACTTCATTATCGATTGAAGTCTTCAACTATACCCACAATATAACGGGGGAATACAAATTTTTATTCCAGTGGAATACAAATTATTTAAGGGCAGAATAAAATTTTTGGGCTGAAATAACCAGGAGGAAAGAACAGGCTATGTTTCTGAGCCTGTCTGGAACACGGACGCCGCATTTTGCGGTTCTAGGATCAATTTGAATTAATTCTAATTCCGTTGGACCTCAATAACCACAAAATAGAAGAATCCGAGTTCGATCCTAGCAAGATGCCGCAAATGTTATAATGTCGCTTTTTGGGGTTACTACAGCCGGCTTTGGAGAAACCAATGCACAAATGTGATTTAGAATTCACTAATAGCAATACAGATACAGATAGATCGTTGCTTATTACCAGCAGTACAAGCCACATACAACAGAGCTGAAATTGCAAGCAATCATCAAACTCCAATTATGCTCGGCACATGCAATCAGGAACAGGATATGTATATATTGACTGCTTCTCCTTTCTTAACCTGATCTGGCCTTGTCTATTTTTGTGCCCCTCCAATACAGCTTGTTGAAATTCTGACCATCCCATGCTCTTGTTCAGGAAAAGCTGGCCCAATAATGCCATATTTGGCCTAACCGTCTTCAAGTTCTCGTAAGTTCGATGACCCACCTGACAGTGTCACCAAAATTCACACTTATTTAGCAAAATATATCTTACCAGAAACAATTGCACGTTCAAGACGGGTTCTTATAGTAGCTAAATGGCTTAAGATAGGAAAGATTAATATACATCAAGATCCAGCATTCACCATGATATCTCTCGTTCAACGTTCCATCTAGGGATCACAGGAAAGTTGTATAGGAACAGGTTTTGCAAGCAAAATCCAGGGAGAGGTTGGTGTTTTGATTGCCAAAACCATACAGAACCAGTTGCCAGTCAAACACTTCTGGATTCACATAGCATTTTACACATATGAATGACAAAAAGATGCCAACTCATCTCACCCTGCCCCTAGGTTATGGCAGAATTGGAGTTCCTCTAGGGTTGGGATAGGCTTGACAAACATGTACCAACATGGTGCCGTAACTCAGCCAGCCAGTGATTTAACCACGCATCTATCAGATTATTTTGCAATATAATTATAATGCTTCATATCAGTGCACCATTTGAACCTTTGACACAGAGACCCATGAAAGGGTTGTGCAACTGCTGTGTACAGCATCTTATAAATGCAATTAACCGACGTGTAATGTTGTGCAAGACTCTATGAGACAAACCATTAGCCAATCCACTTACCAATGCATTGTGCATGTTGCCAGGGGAAGCTGAGATGAATATGTCACTGTGCATGCTCACATAGTAATCGACTGCAGCTAATAAAGAAGCCTTCCCTTCAATCTTGTCCCGTTCCTCATGAGAGGCAAGACTCTTTTTGTCTTCCATTAATGGAAACAATTTACGCAATGTTGAGATCCTTGCTTCCCCACCATACACCTGTATATTACAGTCTAGTTATCAAATTTTATAAGTGTCTACAAATTTTTATATAAACAGTAAGTATAAAAGTAAACCTTGTGGGAAGCAAGATAGAGACGAGTACTGTTGTCAAAGCCCAGAGCTGCTAGGAGCAATCCAATCTCCTCTGGAGTCAATGGGCAACGGCCCTGATTTCTCAACTCCTTGTCAGTGAACTGAGAGTTTAAGACCCTTCCCTGCCAAATCACTTGCCGGTATTTTGCCAAAGCCAGTTTTTCAGCTTTTCCCCCACCAAAATCACAGGCTGAATGAGCAGCCATATCCTACAAAAAGAGGAAAAGAAAAGAAAAAAAAAACAAAGGTTGAAGAAGATAAAGCATAAAACACCATAACATTGACCAAACTCAAGTAACAAAATACAATGAGGAATTAACTCGAGGTTACTAGTCAAAAGTGCAGAAGATCTACGAATCAAATCCTGGGTCATATGATGAATCTATTGATCCATAACTCACTCAAGGATTACTCTGCTATGAAAAGGATCTTCACCCCATAAATCATCCAGGTTGTAGAATTACAAGATCCAATGTACTGCATCGGGTAGGTTCCACCTTAAAAGTAACGCATCGTTTCATACAGGCGGGTGAAATGAATTGTCCAGGAGGATGGTTGTGAATAAGATTTTGCAGCTTTGTTGGTTATCATTTAGTTTAGATCACCCAAATAATAAGATCTATAAAGTGGTGACCCCATCTACTTTTGTGACTTCCATGCACATCAATAGTGTGACCGGGGCTGGTGGTCTACAAGGCATATTGCATGTGTTGCAAGTGTAGAAGCAATCATAAGAGTTATGGTTACCTCTATCTTGTAGTCATGAGGTAAAGTGCGATGTAGCAAATGCATATTAAGGAATGGCAGCAAGAACATAATAATGGAAATTCAAAAGGTTCTATACATGATGTATATTAAACCCTATTTCCTCCACAAGCCCGCCGCCCCGCCCCACACACACACACAAACACAAGACAACCTAAAAAGAAAAAAAGAAAAGGTGAGTGTACTATACCTTATCAAATCGTAGGTGTAGCACAACAAACTTCCCACCTCTTTGCTTGTATTTCTGATCTGTTATTTCAGGTAATGATATAGCACCAAGAGCTCCAATTCTAGTGGAAGGATACCTGAGGCGGTTGACAAGGGTATCTCCCAGTGCTCTGATATGAGGAACAAAAGCTAATGCTTGGAAATTGACTTTACAACGCAATCGTTGGATGTCCATTGGCAAATTGTCAAAAGCGAGGCGGTGAGAGAATGGGGCAATAGCAGCAATCCCATAACTGGACCAATTTCAATGGTTTTACACATCATTAGTATTATTAGCTCAGAATAAGATACCTAAAAAGCACAACCATCACAGTGCATCTGCTCTGATTTACAATTTCATGCAGTTTATCTGACAAGCCTTAGTTATCAATAATAAAAGCCTGAAGTAGTAAGTAAAAGTAGCCTTCTAACAAAATTTACAAAATGAAAAAAGACCAATACATTACCAACCTTTGTAATACAGGCAAGACATTCTCCAGATACCAGTTTGCTGAGGCATGAACAGGTGCTGTCTTAATCCTCGTAGCTCGAATAGCTGTAGCATAATACTCCCTTGTGCTCCATGAATAATCAGTTGGCAGCTCCTTAATTATAGAAATTTCATCTTTCAGGACATCGATAAAGTGATCCACATCGAATATGTCAGTGAACGAACTGTAGAAGCAAAAGTACAACATCAAAATAGGGCATCTCAAGGAATTACAAGTATGAAATTTCACACAGAAGTACTAAAGCACCATGAAGAAAAAGAAGACTTGATAAAAAGGTACCTTGAATCTTTCCATACAGGATTCACCTCAAGGTGTGGGATCACAAGCGTGGCATTCAAAATCTTGGCAACAGCAACTGCATCACAAACCTTTGAGACATATAGAATTAAACATCTATGTCACTTCTATACTTACAGCAAACATTTAACGAAAAAAAAATGATTAAAAGAAAATCTATAACCATTCAAGCATCTTTATCCCTCTCACAGTCTATATTTCACATTCTTATTGAAATTATTTAGTACATACCCCCATCCTCTGCTGATTTAATCCTCCATCCAGAAATACCTGGATATATCCCTGGGACCTTTCCGGCAACACTGCAATGGAAAAAGATGGAACTCATCAGAGAATGATTTCAAAAAAAAAAAATCAATTCCTTATGCGTATCCATAGCTGTTGTCTTTTTACTCTATGCCACACAAGAATCAGCTGAAAAAATGCAACTTATATGATAGCTCTAGCAATAACTCACCAGATCTTTTTGGAGATTCACCACAGGTTTTCCATCCCTGGTTAGCCAAAGGAGACCAGATATCTGATCGTAGCTCATTTGACTGGATAAATGGAAACAATATATTATTCATGTTACATAACAACTTCATTTTTAATAAATTTGGAACACCAATTTCATGAAAAATATCATCCAATAAGCCCTATACTCACAGTTGGACGTTGCAAAGCACCCTTTAATAGAGGCACATGTCTTGGTTTGGGAGCATTCCATTCCTGAAAAGTGCAGGCTATTCAATATATGCTGAGAAATTAGATTGAAATTTATACAAGGTAAGTCCTACACTTGCATGATGAGGTTCATGCATGGGTGTCATCCACCCACCCATCAAAAAATCTTTTTACCTTGAATTTTAAAGTGGCACAAGTCAACCGACTCAGAATTTTAAGCTTATATAAGTGCCTACCAAACAATGAAAAAGAACAGAAGTGGTCAACAATAAGGTAAGGAAAAAGATGAAATCTAAAACTGTTATAAACTAAGTTCGTCCTCTCATCCAACCAAGATCCTACCCTTATCTGCCTCTTCCATTATTATTTCCCTGTTACACTTCAACCCAATTGATACATTTAAGAAAGGAGTTGATCTCAATTTGATTGATCAGGGTACTAGTCATTAACGGAGTGGGAAGCGTCCTGGACTTTGATTTCATACTCGCTGCAGCCAGTTTATCCAAGGAATAGAATCCATTGGATGAGCTGCTGAGTGAATGGCATCTCACTCGTTAAGCTGAAGCAAGTTAACTCAAAATGACTGACTTCCCCAGTCAACTTTGTTGACTCATCAGACTAAGACGAATCTCCAAAGTATGGATATATTTCCAAATCCGTTTTGTTCAATTAACAGGTAAGTCCAGCTACCGTGCGCCACAGGAGACACAATCAAAACAGCAACCACTTAACTCACGAATCGGAAGCACTAACAAAAAGATTTCCATAACTAGTTTTGAAAAGATCAAACCCTGATTTCGCTCCCAGACGGACCAGAAAAATACCGTAAGAACAGCAAGCAAAAACATTTCTGAAAACAACAAAAATGAGCACAAAATCCTCGAAAACCAAAAGCAAAATCAAGATCCAGCGAAGCCGAGCTACATACCGAGAAGATCGAAGGAGAAGCGCGGCCCAAGGGACTGAACAGACTGGGAAAGAAAATGGGAAGCAAAAGCACCCACAAAGCTGCGAGCGCTCCTCTATGCGACTGATTGTGGAAGTAAAGCTTCGTCATCGTGGAACGACCTTCAGATCGGGTGAAACTACCCGCTCTGCAACTGCGACCGGTAAAAACCCTAGTCCTGAAGCTCATGGACACGTCGCCATTTGTTCACACGGCTTCTCAGTTCGCCATCTGTACTACTGTAAACAAAAGGCGAAGTTGTCCTTTAAAAGAGACCTTTGCAGAATAAAAAGGCTTTCGACCGTACGGCTACAACGGCATCTCGTTCGTCTTATCTCTTTCGCCTCCGTCATCTTCTCCTCCGCCACGGATAATTAACAATTAATTAATCGTCATAAAATTGTAAAAAAAAAAAAAAACCTAAAAAACATTCGATAAAAGTGAAAAGTGTCGTTACTGTGATTTGATCTTTACGCTTCGCACCGACAACTTCTGTAGATGAACCGGCGAGCAACGATTCCTCCTGAATTATTTCTGGCATTTTGAGGCCGTAAGGAAAAGACGGAGAGAGATGAGAAATGTCGTCTAACTTTTTAAAAGTAATAATAAGCAGCTCTCTCCAAATTTGTTTTCAAAAAGTTTTTGAAGAGGAACGCACATGAAAGTATTGTCCAGAGAAAAATTACTTTTTGAACAGGAGTGCTCAAAAAGAAATTTTAGAAAAACAAGATAATTTTTTTATTACAGTGAGAATCAATAATTAGTTAATTTTTCTCGAAATTGTTTCTTCAATTAAGAACAAAATATTACTTTATTTTTAAAAGCATTTTTGTTTTCAAAAACTAAAACAATAATAAGATTTTACTATCTCAAGAAAGGTAAAGATTCTATAATGACAGAAGCAATAACAAGATGTCTTATAAGGACAAATATAACAAACATTATCAAGAATCATACATTTAATGTCCAAAATAAGAAAGGAAAGCATCCAATACATTGTGGGGCTCAGATACTTTGTCCACAAGTTCAGAAAGAGATCTGCAAATCTACCTGCTGAGCCAGATGGGCTTACGTTATATAGAGTGATGCTATTGATTAAACCCTAGCTTGGGTGCTTTCACCCAAGCCTATAGCATTCAGAGGCTTTACAGCTAGAATAGATGGCATCTTCTACTCCGAACCTTACTTTGGTCGAACCTAAATTAAGTTATATTCTTTCCTTCTAATCTTGTTGGAAAGTTTAAATTAATTTTCAGATATAAAGTAGGTGGGGGCCACTTCATTTATTCTCGAAATTTTCAGAAATCCAAGACGATAGCCGACTAATACATCAATGGCATCGAACTGCGAGCATATCCTATGAATGAAGGATGGGGCCTGAGCATCAGGCAATCGCATCGTGATTCGTGAGCATCGCTTCCACCCGATTTCTACTCCAAGCAGTTATCATCTATCTCTTTGTAGGGGTTTAGTTTAGCCCATACCATACCCGCTCCTTACCTCATGGGCTGGGTCAAATTGGTCCCAATTTACTATGAACCGTAAAATATATGAATATTTATATAATATATATGAGAAAAAATATATAAATATTAATATACTAAGATAGGGTTTGGGGCCGGTTAGGGTCGGGTTGGGCAAAAACGTAGCCCAATCTAGGGCTTCACTGAGGGAGTATTGGGACGAGTTAACCGATTGGTCCATCCGTTGCCATCCCTAATTTCTTTCTACAAGGACAACCCCCACTCAAGATCATGAAAGGACTACTAGAGTGCACATTGTTGAACCGTCGTGGTGGTCAGACCAAACAATCAAACCTTAGAACCATGCATCACTCAGGGTAGGTTTGTCATCTGAAAGATAATAATGCAGGCCCCGGCTGGTTAAAATTATTTTCCTATCCATTCGTTTTTTTTATCACTAACTTCTAGTGGCAAACTCTTCAAGCTTCATTCACATAGCACAGTAACAAATATTCACAAAATGGCCAGTCGAACTCCACTAAGATACATACATCAATCATGTCATAAATTCAGATCTTTTGACAGGCTTCTTGTGAATCGTCGAAGCCCCTCAGATGGAGTTATAAGCCTCCGTCGTTTTGCGCCCTGTTGCTCATCTGATTCGGATACAACATCATCACTGCTTAGTTGCATATCATCAGTTGAGAGCTGCCTCTTGTCAGCCAAGCAAACCTTTTGGTCTGGTGAGGGATGGGGATTATCTTGACTGGAGGAAGAGCAGTCGCTCTCATTGCTGTCAGGAACTTCGTCTGCCTCTTGAGAATCTTCAACCACACAGGATTCCAGACTCCCACCAGATTCGGGAGCAGGATTTTCGCTTCCAGACCCATTGTTTTCTAGTGGTGGTGATTGTGTTTTATCGTGTTTTTCTAGCTGATGTACACCCTCAAGTTCTGTTAGTAAGCTATGATCATCTACCCCTAATTCTATTGTATTATGGGACCCACATATGGATTTATTAGCAGATGAATCTCTCTCTTCATGTTCTTCTTCCTGCATAGAGATTCCAGGATTCCAGGATATTTGCAATGCACTCAAATCTTTGGAGGCATATGAGGTTGTACAAACTTCTGTCTTGGTACCATCCAGCTTCAGACAACTCAATTTGGATGTTGGTAAATACGAAAATTGCTCCCCAGTTTCTTGATCTTCCTGTATAAAAAATAAATAAATAAATAAATTTATACATACATACATATATATATATTGTGTGCATACATGTACTGCTGCTAAATCTACCATGGCGGACATTAAGGTAATTCATAATTTAACAGAAAACAAACAAACCACTTCGGGCTCCTCTCTTTTCTTTTTTGACAGGTTATGAAATATGAAACCCATGAGAAGGTGAAATGTAAAACACTATTGTTAGTAACTGACAAAATCATTTCAGCCACTAGAAATAGCTGAATTGGTAAGTTAATCTTGCTGTTATTGTCCTTGTTTTCAGTTCCTTGTCAGTTCTCTCATTCCTTACGTGCTTCTTATACATGCATATATGGAGAATTTTCTTCAAATTACTCAGATATCAATAATTTCTGTAACTAGTAATGTGTAACAAAGAATATGCCAATTCGGGTTTTCCAGACTCCTGCTTGTTTTATGATTTGTATTTTTCTTATATAGTGAGAATATTTTGTTAAAAAAGAAATAACCGATAATTGTATCACCCAAAAATTCAGGATCATCCAAAAAACCGTCCCTTGACCAACAAGCTGAAGGTATGACTGTCCTAGACACTCCCTCAACCATAACCATGGCAGATTAAAGGACTTTGCCATCTTTCAACTTCATTGGAGTTTCTATCACTTGTTTGAACCTTATATGAATTTAAATTTCTTCAATTATCAGCAGCCCCTCCAATACATGAGTAACCTACACTCCCATTTGGCATTTTGATTTAATTTTATTGGGCCTTGACTCTACATCCAATGAATGTCGCAGGGATATAGAGACGTCCTTACAACTGTAGACCAACACCATAAGATGCTCCTCTAATCACTTTACAGGTGACAATCCAAGGTGATACCATTATTTCAACATTGTCTATGAGAGCAGCTACATTGAAGTTTCTAACATGAAAAGAGGTCATAATTTCTTTCATCGAAAATTACGGAAATTTAAAAAATTCCATGGCATTTAGAAACCAGAGGTTTTAAAGATAGTTTTGATAGGACATCTCATATATCAGAGAACTCTAATCAATACCCTAGAAAAACAAATGTGATTCCCTGCTGGTCCAGTTGCTTCAGTGGATGGAAATATTTTTAAGCTAATTACCTGTTGTTGAATTTTTCACGTGAGATGGAATACCAGTGATTTCCTCCTCCATAAAATTTTCAGACTCGTGATCCACAGACAGTAAGATCTCTGGGGGAAGCATTGGTATCCAGATGTTTTTATACAGAAAAAAAAAAAAAAATATATATATATATATATATATATATTTTGATAGATTGGGAAGCTGGATAGTAAAGACCTTACAAAAAAGTTTCACTCTGCAGATACTATTTGCCTATAAGAGACTAAATCCCCAAGTCAAAATATAAAAGAGGAAATGAAGACAAACTTCAAGTTTTCTTAAAAATATTCTGCTTGGTAACTTTCCAGCTCAGGTTAGTTAAGCTTCTACAAAAGCTAGAAGAAGTAAAAGGACATTATACATCTCAGTATCCTTTCTATAATGATAATGAGATGTGTTTATACATCCACTTCAAATTACTTTGAGAAAAATTTTACGATATTAGGTTTCATAAATTTTCAGACCACTACAAAATTTCTTAACTTGATATTTTTAGATTAATTTTTCCAACCATATTAATTTTCTGGTTTCTAGCTTCATTCAGGGACCTACAAATTGGATGGAATGCAACCCTGTTGCACCAGTGGATCTTCCCGATCATCATCTAAGCCAAAGCAGCACAAATCTTATCTCCCCGTCTTATTATATCAAAAATCATATCTTCAGTTAATATGTAAGTCTTTTTTTATTAACTCCATCATTTCTTTTCAGGCCTTCCACTTGATCTCTTAGGCCCTCCAATATGCATCACCTTACATCTTCTTAGAGATGAATGTCTAGGTCTCCATCTTGCTTTATAGGTCCAAACCACCTTGACAACAAAATTCTTTCCATGACACTATGCCTCTCAAAAATCACATTTTCAGCTAAATTATGTAACTTCAAATTAAGTTTTTACTAACCCATTCCATTTAAGTCAATCTCCATCTAAACCTTTTGGAGGCTTCAACTTACACCATTTCACAACTTCCAATAAAACAGCCATAAGAGTTTCTTGACATCTCCAGAGCATCACAAATGAATTTCAATAACATTAACGTGACTAAGGCTGCTTCTAGATTTCCTTGAATACCTATATTTCGTACTTCATTTTTCTGTTCCACTCATCCATCTCCACAGCATCATTTTACCTTTCTGATATCATATTGCATATTGGTTTGATGCTACTGCAACTGGAGTGGAGTGGAGTGGAGTGCAAGTTGACATATTGCTTCAAAACTCAGTTGCTCCATGAAACCATATAATCAATATCCATTTTCAACAAACTAATTATGTCTCAATAGCTTCTCTATACACTCAACTCCACAAGCTTCTCCTTTGATGATACCATTCCCATTTCTTCTCTTTAATCTACATGATGCAAAAATCTTCTTCAATAATAATGCATGAAAGTTTGTTCATAAAATATTTCATCCTGTCTTTCTTGTCCCTTTGATGAAATTTACCTATCTTTTCAATTTCCAACTACTATCATTTTCTGATCCATGTTTCCTTTTGTGCCGTTGTTAAAAAAAAATTCACTCAACCATTGGATCTGGACGAGCTACATAGCCATGGTATTACATTTCACAGAAAGGAAGCATGTCATAATCAATACAAAACTACTATGATCCATTATTGCGGTGAAGTAAGATTATACCTCTGTTGGTGACATAACTCCCTTGATGCAACTAAAGGATGCTCTCTCATCCAAAGCTTGATTCTCTTCCTCAGGGATTGACCCTGCGTTAGTTTCTGGCTCAAAGAACTCCCTGAATACCATACCTGAATCTCTAACACACTGCTCATCCCTCAGGGGTGATGTTGCTAACAATGTCATTTCAATGCCTTGGTCAGAATTAGATTTAGGTATAGTACCATGATAGATATTTGCCGGACTTTGTCTCTCCACAAGAACCTCTACACCAGTTTCTTTCTCAGTATTAATTTCTGAAAATTCAGAAGCACGAAGCTCATCGCTGCAAGCATTTGGAGGGATTTCCTGAGAATAATCTTCGATGATTTCAAAGATTAGCTTCTGGATGAAAGCACGTTTGAGAGAAGCCTCAGCAGGTGGAAACCAATCCATGTTGAGCTGAAAACAAAAAAAGTCATATGTATTAAAAACTTAATGCATCTTAGGTATCAAACAAAAAAGCCAATATAACATGACATCGTCTCGACAGAATATAAAAGTATAATTGATTACTGTGTTAAATATAGTGTTTCTCACACGAAAGAATGTTCTAAGGTGGGTACTCACAGTTTGATTGGTTATGGCAGGCAAAAGATTCTCTCTCATCACTGTTCAGTATTAAATATGAAAAAATTGAATTGCAAACCCATCCCTGACTACAGTAAGTTAAATTCATTGAGTAGAAAACTACCAACATTCATAAAATAAGCACCCAAGAAAACAAAAGCTGTAAGGAGATCAGATGCACTTTTTGGTTGACATCAACTCACAAATGTGACTTGTTAACATTGACTAATTCAGATTTAGAATCCCACATTTCACAAACAATTCACTCTCACACTGAGTTATTACACGTCTTGTATCACAATGGAGAATTTTTTTTCCTTTTTTTTTTAGGCATATTTTCTTCTGTTTCCCCTTGGCTTTCTTGTTTCTGTTTTCCAGTGGCCGTCGCTGGCTGTCAACAGCCAGCTTCCTTGTATCAGAATTATTATCTTTCTCTAAATAGAACTCTTCATTTCCTTTACCAAAAGGGGCAGAAGGTCCAGAACATAAATGTATATCTGACAGTCTTCACACATGCAGTCATTAATGAAATTGAAAATGAGAAACAAATAAATTGAATTAACTAGTGAAAACGATCCTAAATTTTTAGGAGAAACACCAAATCATAACCAGTTAATCACTACTAAGCAATTCAGGACAAACGTTAGGAGTGGTATCTTTGATCCAACGGAGTAAATAAATAGGAGTTAGGTCTTCCCAAACATGATTAAGGTTAATAGAACTATGGCAACTAAAAAAATTGCAACTGCAGCATAAATTGCTAATTCTATAATGCTTGCTGCATTATCCTAAATAGATTATAGCCAATGAAACTCCAAATTTCCACTTTAAAGATTTACAAAGCTTATAAAAGCAATTTTTACGTTGCAAAGAAAGTGTAGCCATGAAACAAGGTTAGTAATAATCTCTGAGGACGAGAGACACAGCAAAAAACCAATATCTGTTTCAGGATTCCGGGCAGAGTCAACTCTTTCATTCCTCTGGTCTTCCATTCACCAGAGGTGCTGAATTTCGAGCAACATGAGTCTTTTCTCTATCAGTTTTTCCTTCTTATCCTTAACTGCTGACATAACTCTCATTGCTACAACAAACTTAGGGATTCTATTCCTCCAACATGGGATTCTTATGGTGAGAAGCATTAATTACTTCTTCACCGTCCAGTTCAAGGTGGGGCCTCATTTCTTGGGCAGCTAATGCTTTATTGGGTTTTGCTAGGAGACCATAAAGGTGCTTTTAAGTTGATGAAAGTTCTGAAGGAAGAGAAGCAAATTCCCCCATTATCCAAAAAATCTGTCTTTAATCTACTTTCAGGCCTATTTGGAATTAAAAGAACCAGAAAATTTTCTAGGGCAATGTTGAGAGTGATATTTCCACATGGGATTTTCCTTCATCAATGATCATCCATGTCTAAGGACTTCTCAGGGGTTCACACTTTTACTTTCTTGAGAGGGTGTCTGCAGCCAAGTATTTTTTGCATGCATCATACAGCAATAGCTGTTTATCCTTTTTTGTTTCATTTTTTTATTTTATTTTGTAGGGAAGCTCTATCCATACAGTTTGCTTGCAAGAGTATTGCCCTTTTTATTCACATAAATACAAACATACTATTTACAAACAAGGCAAAACAATGGAAAACTAGAGCATCTTTAACGTCTACAACTCAAACCCTACGGGCCGGAAACAAGAGGTCCTGATTCTTATTTGCTTCACCTTGGAACCATGGAGCCTCCAAATGGGTATACTTACCACAATTCAAGCTCGGTCCAAACCTCGGAACTGAAGCGGCAAAGTCCTGAACTTCAGCCACTACCAACTTTAAATAGAACAACGTCCAGAAATTCTCCTCTGGTTGTCATCTGATGAGGATTTAATCCAACTTGTAATTAGGATTCTACACAAAGACTATAATCCTACTTAGACCTGAAGTTTATTCAGCTTAGAATTATGATATACCTAGAATTAGGACTTGTAAATTTTTTCCTATAAATATTGTAAACTGCTTCAACGAGAAGTAGTAATCTGAGAACATCTTCAATCCGTTTAGGTTTCAACGAGAGCACATAGAGCACAGAGAGCCAACTTTCTCTGTTGAGGCTGGCTTTCTCATATTCAAAGACTTGTAACAACCACTTCACTGACTTCTTGTCCATTAACAAAAAAACTATACCTGTTTCACATATCTTGAAAAAGTACTACTAATGTCCACTTATCTAGATTTCGGTGACTGAATATAAATTATTATAATAAAGTATCACTAAGAATCGATTTTGCTGAAATAGAATTACCTTTTTTTTTCTTACTTTTTCTTCTCAACGAAGAGGAGAAGACAGTCTCTATGAAGACGAGAAAGACGGCCTCAACAGAGAAAGTTGAGACTCTGTGCTCTTGTTGAAGCCTAGACAAATTGAAGATGTTCTCGGATCACTACTTCTCGTTGAAGCATTTTACAATATTTATAGAAAAAAATCTACAAATCCTAATTCTAAGTATATCATAATTCTAAGCTGAATAAACTTCAAGTCCAAGTAGGATTATAGTATTTGTCTAGAATCCTAATTCTAATCCTCATTACAAGTTGGATTAAATCCTTTTCAAATGACAACCAGAGGAAAATTTCTAAATGCTGTTCTACTTAAAAGTTGGTAGTAGCTGAAGTTCGGGACTCTACCACTTCAGTTCCGAGGTTTGGACCGAGCTTGAACTGTGTTAAGTATACCCATTTGGAGTCTCCATGGTTCCAAGGTGAAGCAACCCTAAACCAGAAATGCATGACATATGTATCTGTTTTGGGCACATTTGTATATATATACGTGTCTCTTTGCTTACCATAAAATTCAACCACATGGTCAGAGATATTGATGAAAGCCACAATCAAAAATTTGGTACAAACCCAAAATATTATCTTGACCATCACAAGATAATCCCCTCCCAACAATTTGGCATATGCTACAGAGATTCTGCTTTGGCAGTTTCGAGACTTGAGGGAAGGTCTAATCAGGTTGGAAGCATATCAGATGTTTGTGCAAAATCCTTTTACATAAAATTTCATCTATTAATAGAAAATTTTGAAGTGACCAATAAAATTACAGTATTAACTCAAGCTTTCTGAAGAACCAATGAAAACAAAAAGTAATTGCATGTGTCCAACAATCCAGAATAACATAAAAATTAAATAATGATATATTCCACATCGGGTGGAAGCAAAGAGTAGATAACTTACGAAGTGTGATGACTTCATAATCTTGAAAGGGCTGAAGTTAACCGGAGCTTCCTCCAAAAACAGTTCCACATAATGAAGCAAAAAAAGGCCACAGTCAAATGAATTTTCCTGCTGTGGCAGCTGCAATAAATTGGCAAATGAGAAGGTTGGTCCACCACAATTAACAGCAAGTAACAGGACTTTGCAAGAATTGAGCAATGCAAGATGATAACTTAGAACTAACTGAATTTCATGCACCATAAGGTAAGATCAAGCACAAAATATTATCAGGAGATTGTTCCGAATACTCCACAAAAGGGCAAGTCTATAAGCTCTAATTCCCTAATCCAAGTCAAACAGTCTCACACGCTCCTCGTTATCCTAGCATTGACTTTGTCGGACTTACTAGAGAAATGGATAACATTAGAATCCCCAATGACTACCCAAGGAGTACCACTAGAGGGACCAATGCTAAGGAGTTCAGCCCAGAAATTGTCTTTCTCCAGGTCTATTGGGTTGTACTTGTACACACAGGAAGCCACAATTCTAATCCATCAGTTAATGATTCAACTGTTATAGAGACAGAAAATGCTTCAATACAAATCTCATTGTCTATAATCTGAATACAATCCCATTTTTTTTTATCAGTAAAAGTAGCAATATATTAATAGTAGAGAAACTAGATACAGATTTGTGGTACACAGACAGTGTACCAAAAGGATTATATCTCTAAACAGCACACTACCCCCAGAGAATACAAATAACCCTCCACATCCCTTTGTTGGCTTAGACTAGAAAGGATAGTATTTTCATAAATTCTTCATGGTTGATGTCATCCACTGCAATATGAACTACCAACCATCTTTGGATAAGACTAAAGATTTTTTTGCCCAAGAATGCCACATTTCTCTCCGAATTTCTGAATATTCTTCTGTTCCTTTCTCCCCATATCACCCAAGCTATTGCTGCCAGCGTGATATTCCAAGCCATATTCCTTATAGACTTCCCCTTCCTTACTCCCCAAGTCTCCAAAACCCTAATAAAATTCCCTGGTGAACCCAAGGGATTCCAAACGTGGCTATGATCCCATTCCATATTTTCCATGCCCTCTTTGCAATGAACAAATAAGTGGTCTACCAATTCTTCATCCCCCTTGCACATGATGCATCTATTTGGTAAGTACCATCCTCTACTTTTGAGATGGTTTACCGTTAGTATCTTGTCTAGGGCAGCCATCCATACGAAGAAAGACACCTTGCTTGGTAAAAATTTGGACCAAACCATTTCATTCCCTTTGAAGCTACTTCCTGTAAGACTCATGGAATGAAATGCTGACTTAACTGTGAAGGATCCTGATTTATCTTGCATCCACTTCCTAAAATCATCTTCTTGGCCCACTTCAATACTATAAATATCCTGCATCAATCCTTCGAATTTTTCTAGTTCCCAATCTAGGAGGTTTCTTCTAGATTGGGAAGGATCCTGAATACAATCCCATATTACAATGATAACCCATGAAGAGCCTGCCGAAGGTTGAAAGACCATCCCCAATCCTTCTCTCCCCAAAAACTTCAAATAAATCAGATGTCCAAGACCTCTCTTTGGTTTCTTCAGTGAGCAGTACATCAATTTTTTTTTTTTTTGATCGGTAATGAAAATTAAATTAAAGAGAAACTAGAAAAAACAAGTACATTGCTGTATACCAAAGGTGTACATAGATCCCATCCCCAAGACTCTACAGGATGCTAAAGTCCTCACACATTAAAACATCATGACATTTCAAACCCTTACAAGACTCCACCACCGATGCCCAATATAGGATAAAATTAGTGGAATACTTGAAAAGAGCATCCTGAGACCGTTCCTTATTCTCAAAAATCCTGTTATTCCGCTCCTTCCACACTGCCCACATAACTGCCCCCGGAGTCAACCTCCAAAACACCTGAATAGGGGAGGCCCCTTTAGAAAACCTCCAACAAAAAAGAAGCTTAGACACATCTTCAGGCTGAACCCTTGCTACTCCAAATTTAGACAAAAAGGAGTTCCAAATACCAGTTGTGACCGGGCAATGAATAAGAAGATGGTTCACTGTCTCCACATCAGCTTTGCACAGGCAACAGCTACTAAGGAACTGCCATCCTCTCTTCATCAAGTTTTCTGAAGTTAAAATTTTTCCCAACACCGCAGTCCACAAAAAGAAACCTACCTTAGAAGTTAGTGATGGTTGCCATATGAGTTTATGAGCCTTAAAGTTGTGATTTTGCTTGCAAAGATGGCTATAGAGACTCTTCACTAAGAAAAAACCATCACTACTCCTTGTCCACCTCATCTGATCTTGGTGGGAATTCAATTCCTTCCCATTTATGCACTCGAGAAATTGTGCCATTTCTTCCATCTCCCAATCGAAGATTCCTCTTCTAAAATTTAAGTTCCATTGTAGGCCCCCAACTCCTTGAGAATAAAGATCTGCAACCAAGGCTTGTGGAGAAGAGGATAAGTTGTACAACAAAGGGTATTGATCCTTAAGACCCACATTAGAGCACCAAGGATCCAACCAGAAACTTACCCTGTCTCCCCTCCCCACTTGAATCTTAACTCCTACCTTCACCAAGGGAGACAATCTGCAAATAGGTCTCCATAAGCTGCACCCAAAACCTTGTGCCAAATCCCTTGTGCCAAATTTAGGCCTCACAACTAAGTCTTTCACCGCTTTTCTTTTATCCCTTGTGCCAAATCCTCTGATTCTCAAATTGATAATCTTCATAGGTCGAGATCATCCACCCTCTCCACTCTCTTCCTAAATTCATGTACAACCATATGTACCCGGAATCTCCTCCCATCCAAAGTGATTGCCTAGCCTACTACAAGTTCTGTGAGTCAACTCACCCCATCCCACAAGTCATCACCTTCACACCTGCTATTTTCACTATCCCCCTTATCCCCTGTCACCTCCTCAACATTACACTCAGATTCCAGGAATGTTTGTGGCACTTAAGAAACATTGGTGTCACTGAATGTTCATCATTCAGAAAGCATATAGGAATGCGCAATGGGTATGCATTGAAACAAAAGGAATACAACATGGCCGTGCCTGAATTCAGTCAACACAATGAAAAGTTGGGCAAGGGCAGAAAAGGAAAATGCCATTGTTTATTGAAAGAGCAACCAGATATGAGGTGACCAAAAATCTTACTTTCATCTGACTGGGTATTCCAGTAAGCCACACCATCAATATCCTCCTTTGAGTATGGCTCGATCCTCAACTCCGTCCTTAATCTTTCAAGGTACAACGGCTCTGTCAAGTTGAATCTTCATGGTACTCATGCTATCATCTTCTCCAGATCTGACCAGAGACCTATGCCTGGATAAATCTTTCATCTTTATGTCTATTTCTATTTCAAGGCCCTCCACTTTATCTAGAATCTCCTTGCTTGTGCACATTACAGGGCTCTAAATTTTCCAAAAAATCCAGAGTGTTGTCATTTCCCCTTTGCTCTTATACATGGTCAACTACATGTTTCAAACAAAATGCGCAGATATAGCACTGTGAAGTTGGGCTCAGCCAGCCCACCTAAGACCGAGTTCTTATCAACTGTCTTATCCGAGCCTAATTGAATCCGGCGAAGAATAACGCCCTCATGGGACTTGACTTCATTTATACGCCAAATCCAATTCACAACCTCTATGCCTTTACCGTGATATGGGCCTGTCCCATCAAGCAGCCCACCTGGATTTAGCCCATTCGAAGTAGAACAGTCCGCTTAATGCTTTAAATTTTGAATTTTCCTATATCCTGGGATCTAGTCTATTGCAAGCCCAACACATAATCTGTCCTACTTTGCACTTGCCTGCACCAGATTTGTGTGCTTTCTCTTTTCCAGCTGCCCTTACAGCAAACTTGGATAGTGCTTTGACCTGAGGAGTTCTTGCATAGTTGCATGAATGCCACAAGTGCCTTCATTTTCTACCTCACTACTCAAAGAAATCCCTCCCTCTGTCGGCATCTGTTATCGTCTCCAGAACCAGCTCGATATAGGTTTCAAACCACTAGCTTCCATCCCAAATCATTAAGCTTCCTGGCATTCTCCTGGATTAATTTTCTTCAATCTTGAACTCAATAGAACCGTCAATACATACAGGTCCTATACACTTCACTCCTGCCATTACCCTTCCAACTGTGTCTAACATCTCCCCAAGCAGTACATTCAATGGTATGCCATTCTGATCCGCCAAACATCGACACACAATGGTCCAAACACTTCTGAACTCCCAAAAACAGTACATTAGCAGTCTTTGTCCTTTCTCACCGTAGGAGCCCAATACACAAATTCCAACCTAGGGATCACTTCCTTCCATAATGATATTCCCTTTAACCATTTTAGGATCAATGAATTTGCTTCGAAGATCACCTCCGGAATTTTCTGCCTTCCCTGTATCTCCCTTTTTCAATTGAGGTTAAAATTCCCCGTGAATATTAAATGTTTTCCCAAAGAAATATGTTCCCAAGTTCTAGTATGTAGCTTCATGTTCCCATATGACTTTTCACTGGGAAAATTACCAAACAACCTGTTTTAATACCAGATAGTATAGAGACTTTTAACATTCTACCCCTGTTATTCATCAAAATCTCTACTGACAATGTTTTGCTTCCATTTTTGTTTTCTTCCAACCAGTCCTACTCCCCTGGGATATTTTTGTGTAGTCTCCACCATTACAAGAAACGATTCTACATCGTTCTGGCAGAACTGAACCCATGATACAAACTTTCCATTGCTCTCCGTAACTATAAATGTAGTGTCATATTTCCCATCAACACGCTCAAAGAAAAATCAATTTCTCTCTATGAAGTTAATCGTCCTTCTCCGAGAGGCCTAAGCTATCTTAGCTTTGCTAAATGATAGAAGGTTGGGGTAAGGGGGGAAATCTGCATATCTGAGCACTTGTGTATCACTCCTATGTGATGTGAGGAAGTTTCCTTGCCATTGCTCAAGCTCAGACGGTCATTGGAGAAGACCAGGTGCTTTTGATGTGTCATACTGATCATTCTATTTGGAAATATTAAAAAAGTTGTTTATTAACTATCTGTCAAGTACTTAGGAATTATGTAAAACAAATTGACATAGAGCTCATCACCTAAGTGATTGTGAGACCACCTAATCACCTAAAATATAGGGAAGTCTATCACCTACCTTTGATGAGGAATTTTAACAACCTTTACGATTGCTATCTAAGACATGAACAATACCATGACTACTTTAAAGGATATCATATTAATAAATAGAGGAAAATTTCCCTTTATGCTCTATATATACTTAGATAATTTGATTATTCTTGGGGAAAAACTTGCATGTTTGCCAACATTTCCTCAAGAAGTTTCTCAAGAAGCAACAAAGAGTTCTCAATTTCAACTTTTTTTTTCCTTGATTCAATAAATGATAAATAGGCATTTTTTTCTCATATATCCAATTTAGGTATCCCTTGTTTTTAGGAGAAAGGTATTCAAGTTATTGATTTCTTGACTATTTCTTACTAGAAGCAATTTAGATGAAAAGAAATGAAGTTCAACAACTTTGACTATGCAATATCATCCATAATAATATTGTAAAGAAGATAGCAAAAAATAAAGATTACCTCAAGTGGAACAAATCGCAAGTTATTGAATTTTGATGAAACTTCTACAGGTGTCTCCTTTTGCCTTTCTTTCCACTCTTCCCATAAATAACTGTTACCCCTCAAGGCAAAGCAGTAGTGAATTCAACAACTGATAAAAATAATTTGCCAAGTTTCAAGAAATGTTAAAATAAGATCTAAGCATAAATCCTTACAAAAATACACCAAATATGTAGCAAAAAGAATAAAACTTTTACTACAGCTGGGTAAAAATAAGATCAGTAGGAAATTAATTTCTCTCACGATATCTAAAGCTCCAGATACTTTTTCATTCTAGTTCTCCTGCCTGTCTCACATAAGAAAGGGGAAAACAAAACCACCTGCATGTATAAGTAGACAGGAGCATGACTGACTTCATGGAGTAGAGATGTTGAAGTCAACCAGTTCATTGTGTGGACAAGAGTTGCTGAATGAAAGGAAACTATTGATGTATATTTCACTCATGGGACAGTGCATAAACATAGGAGGATGTGGTGGCACTAGTTGGAACTCAGCTATATTAATGAGTGCATATTCTATAGATCAGTAACAAAAATAACTGCAAAATTCTTCACAACTGTTTCCAAGACACTATTTAAAGTAACATGGTGCACACCGGATAAAAATATCTGAACAATAAGACATAGTATAATGAGACAAAAACCAAGAGTTTACCTTTGAACAAGATTCTTGAGGCCTTTATGACTTCCTTTGATCGAATCCATGTGCAATATGCATGGGACTCTAGTAGACTTGTCAATTTCCTCGTCTGCATAAAACAATTAATATGAATAAAGCTACACAAGTAAATTTTGAAAATGAAAATTGACGTCCACAAATACTTACTTCTAAAAGTGGCAATTTCACCAGGATGACAGACAACTATCAAACTCCAGTGAAGACTGCAATCGTGATGCATAAGCAATTCATATCAATGACAAACATAAAAATAGATGTGAACCTCGCCTGAAAGCCAAAAAGATTGTGTAACCATTTGCTTACTTGAAGTTTACAGGAATGAAAATGTAATCCTTTTGAAACAGATTCACTTTCCTCGTCCATTTACGTACACGTAAGAAAGCTGCCCTTCCTTCAGAAGCACTTACGGGATCTTTGTCAAGATCAGCTAACTTTCGAAAGAAAAAACTATTAAAGAAGTGAAACCTATGCTTTTCCTCCGGCAGGATTTTATTCTTCAAATATCTGCCAATTGTTCAAAAGTCATGAGAAGCAGTTTTACAACATAAAAAGTACAACTAAAATTTAAAGCATTTTACAGATTCATACAAACATTGTAAGAATACGAAGTATGTCTAAGATAAGAACAGAAAGAGATCAAAAAACAGAACCCAGGAATCAGAAAACAGAAAACAGAAAAATCAGATTTCTGGTTTTTCTTCAACAGAGAAATCAGAAATCGGTAAAACCAGATTTCTGGTTTTTCAATTTCTGGTTGTTCTTCTTGCTTTTCCCTTCTTCTTCTTTTTTAGCTTTTTGCCTTCTTCTTCTCTTCTTATTTTTCTTCTTTTTTTCTGATTTATTATCCTGTATGGTAGTCAAGAGCAGTACTGAATCAGTACAGCCCGCGACCAAGTCAACTCAAGCAGTACGAATTAGGTACCATGACCAAGTCAACTCAGGCAGTACAAACACGGTACCACATGAGTTTTATCATTCTCAGCAGAGTTGGACCGAGACGAGGGTTTTCCAATGAAAACCCTCCTCTCAAGACTCAGTATCGGCTTGGTAAGAGCGGATACCGAGTTGACTCACCCAATGCCACATGGTATTGAGCACATTTTAAAATATGCCCCATCCGGCCTTTTGATACAACCATATAAGTGTTTAATGACATAAAAATTCTCTCCAGTTCACCAAGAGATCCACCTTTCCTAAAAAATCTCTCTATCATCCTAAAGTCACTTCAAATGGTAGATTTATTAGGCCCACAAACTCCAGTCAAGGCTCACTCTATTATCACTCAAATCTGAACAAAATGAAAAACAACGAAATGAAAACAGGCCTTGTAGTCAACAAGGATGCTAGCCTCCCTGCCAGTTTGAACTCTGTTCCAGTTTGTAAACATTGGTTATCATAACTGAAAAGGACCAGAATTGTCCTTGGATTACAAGAGCAATGCATACAAAACCATGGTAGATATTCTTCAAGACTACTGCATTAAGTAAATCAATGAGAGCAAAGAATAGCCCATTGTCAACATCGAGCATCACAAGCAATTGTAAAGAAGATAATCCCAACAAATATAACTGCTAAGCAAAAAGCCCTAATAATAATTGGGGCTCTTATGTATTTGATTATATAGTTTCTTCCCTAAGAAACTTAGGACCCGCTTAATCAATTAACTTCCCCACTTGCCCAAGTATCTTCACCTCCCCAAACACAATCAAAAAAGAAAAAAAAGAAAGGAACCTGCAACACCAATATCAATAACACCTTATCAAACCACATCTTAGCACAACAAACAACATTTCACCGATAGAACAAACAATATTTCACCAAGAAAAACATTAACCAATCAAATAAAAATATGATAAAAGTAAATAAAAAAGAATTCAGAGGCAACTTATTCTGACACAGTTCTGAAAAATGGTAAGCACATATCACTGATATGAGAACTGTGAGTAGCAAACTTTACTTCAAGGCTATAGCTTGAGTAGAATATCAGATTTCTAGATAACCAAAAAATTCTCAAAAAAAAATTTATAAACAAGGAAAGTTGGTTTTTTGAGCCATATAAAATTTTTAGGCAAGTTCATATCCCAAAAACTAGATGATAGTAACAAATCTGCATAAAGAAAAGAACACAGGTTTTCTCTGTGGTTGGGCTTACTTGATGTAGAAGTCAATGATAGTATCATTGATGAATGTCTCTGGCTGTAGTAGCTCAACATCTCTCTTACTAATGGAAACGGCATCAGGATCCCCTCTTGGATAGATAACATCTTCAAAAGGTTCATCAAAACTACAACATTCCACATTTATATGGTAGAAGCGGGAATCAAAAACACATCAGGATTCCTTTAGATTAGGTAAAATCTTCAAAAGGCCAAGAAAAATTGCAACATTTCAAATACATTCAAGCATATGCTATAGAAGTGGGAAAGAAGAAGCTGGCACAAACAGACAAATCAAGAAGTTGGAATAAATATTGACATGCAAGGAAAAAAAAATGTCAAATGCAAGATTTTTATATAGGACCTAATTAATTGTCAAACAAACGCGATGAGAAAGAAGAAGCTGGCACAAACAGACGCATCAAGAAGTTGGAATAAATATTGACATGCAAGAAAAAAAAATGTCAAATGCAAGATTTTTATATAGGACCTAATTAATTGTCAAACAAACGCGATGAGAAAAGAAGCTTAGCAGTATATATATCTAAATTTTTCCCTCTGTTATTGAGAGTTTTGTGTGTGTGTGTGTTTGTGTTTTAGGTATGTCGATGGGTGTGTGTTTTAGGTATGTCGATGGGTTGGGGGGATGCCACAATGTAATCTTGCTCAATCTTGAATCGAGCGAGATTTCAATCACACCATCTTGGGGGATGCCACAATGTAATCTTGCTCAATCTCGAATCGAGCGAGATTTCAATCACACCATCTTAACCTACTCTCCTCCATTTTATCCCTAATGCATGTTATGCCTAACCACTTTCAAATATCTTCATTTCTTATTTTGTCTTTCTCAGTTTCCCCATAAGTCCATCTTAGCATCCTCGCAACACTCATCTTCTAAATATGTTGATTCTTTGCCGCCCAACATTCTACAACATAAAACGTAGCTAGTCTAATTGTTGTCTCATAAAACTTACCCTTTAATTTAAGTGGAACACACTTATCACACAAAACCCTAGAAGCACCCCTCCACTTAAGCCAACCAGCTCTAATTCTATGTGCAACATCTTCATCAATTTTTTTTTTTTTTATCGATAATAAGATATTTCATTAAAAAAAAAGAATCAAGAATGGAAAGCATACACAAGTCCATGAGACAATGGAATATGAAGTAAAAACCTAACATAAGCCCCTTAATATGAACCCTTACACCACTACTCACACTTCTCTTACTTAAAAGCAAAGGCCCTCCAATGAAGCAAGATTTCAGCTACCAACATTCCTTGACTCACCTTTCTTACAATAACCCAAGAAGATGCTAATAGAACTACCTCCTCAATCACTACCGAAAGAGGAAGACTGATATCCTCAAAAATCCTCCTAGTCCTGGTCCTCCACACTACCCGCAATGCAGCCAAAAACACTGCTTTAGACATCTCACACCCAAACTTCATGAGGGATGGAAAACACTATTGGTAGGCTAGCTGGCAAATATCATCTGGTACTACCCAGCTCACTCCTACCAATATAATAAAAGACCTCCAAATGTGGGAAGCTAACTCACAATGGATGAATAGGTGACCAACCAACTCCCCATCGTTAAGGCATTAAGAGCACAAGTGAGGTGAGAGAGCTATAAACTTTCTTCTCCGCTAAAGCATGTCAAGGGTATTAACCTTCTTCAAGAGCACCAACCAAAGAAAAGCTAAGACCCTTGGGGGGGTCGGAGATTTCCACAACGATTTAGAAGAAAAGGAGGACAAAGGAGGATTTAAGACAAAAGGTGTTTGAAAAATGATTAAGAGGTGAAGGAATGGGATTTATCTAAGGGCCAGAACTTAACGTCCAAAATGGGATTGATGAACATCTTCATCAATTTTTTCATCTTTTTGTAACATTGATCCAAGATATTTGTATTTATTACTTAAAGGGATATCCTAATTGTCAATACTAATAGTTTCATTAGTTATATTGTTATTTGTGTTAAAATGGCATTTCATATATTCAATTTTCACGTGGCTTATTTTAAAACCCTTTGATTCTAAGGTGTCTCCACACAATTCTAGCTTAATATTTATTTCTATTCTAATGTCACCCATCAATACTACATCATCTACAAATAACATATACCAAGGCACCTCATCTTGAATATGAGTTGTCAACTCAACCATAACTAAAGCGAAAAAGATAAGGGCTAATAGCTAACCCATGATGTAAATCTATCTTAACCAAGAAACCAGCTATCTCACCAGTCACCACCAACAGTTTTCACCTTAGTTAAGGCTCCCTCATACATATCCTTAATTATATCAATACATTTCATTGGTCCACCTTTTCTATACAAAGTCCACCAAATTAATTTCTTAGAATCTTATTATATGCTTTTTCTAAATCAATAAAAACAATATGCAAATCTTTTTTTTTTATCGGTAATCAAGGAGATACATACATATATATATATGTAATAAAAGATAGAAAGATTGTCTTGATGGTACACAGAATATGTACATAAGACTACAAAAGACTACAAAAAGAGGAAAACAAATATTCCTCGAAAGGAACTAAAAGATAATCCAACCAACCCTCTAGTCTTGAAACAACTCCCCTATACAGAACTCGTGGAAAGGAACATTAATCAAATAATTTTCTGATAATGCCCAATCATACATCATTCTCAGAATTTTTTTCTCCAGGCTTGCTGAATTTCTTTCTTGATTTCTGAAAATTCTGTGATTCCTCTCTCTCCAAATCTCCCATGATATGGCTGCTGGAGTGATATTCCAAAGCATTGACTTGCTGGATTTCCCTTTCCTCATCCCCCATGACTGTAGAACATTGGAAAAGCTCTCGACTTGAGCCCACGATATTCAGAACCTTACAAGAATCATGTTCCATAAATTCCTTGCTTCCCTACAGTGAACCAATAGATGCTCCACCGATTCTTTTTCTTCTTTGCACATTATACATCAATTAGGGAGCTGCCAACCTCTGCTTTTTAAATGATTGATCGTTAAAATCTTGTCCATTGCAGCAACCCAAATGAAGAAGGATACCTTACTTGGCACTGACTTTGCCCAGATCAGATGGCTTTCTTGAAACTTCAAACCAGAAGAGTTTGCAGACTTAGACGCTGCTTTGACCAAGAAAAGACCAGACCTGCTTTTCATCCACAATCTAGAGTCCTCCTCTTGTTCCAACTGTACACTATACACTTCCTGAAGTAGCTCTTCATAGCTATTTAGCTCCCAATCAAACAGATTTCTTCTTAATTCTATGTTCCACGAAATACCAGCGTTAGTGAACATTATATAATCACTAACGAAAGCTCCTTTTTCTCTACATATATTGCAAAGGCTTGGATATGAATCCAAATGCTAACAACATTATAGTTCATATTTTTATCTATCATTATTCTTACCCCATTTCTATTATTACCTTTCCATATATACCAAAGTTTACACTCATTAACTCTAGTTTCTTTCTTGTTAAGCTTCTTTACTTGTGTTCGTCCATCTTGACACAAGAACCCTTGCTCACCAAGGTTTACCATTTCGGTGTCAATGGGTTGCCCAAAACGAAATTTCTCCGACACGCCGAAACGTTGGAAAAATAAAAATGGACAAACAATGGGATTTTTTTATTTTGGGGAAATTTCGCCGGCACGCCACCCCATTTCGCCAATGAAGATTTTAAGAAATTTCCGTTTCCTTCCCTGTTTCGCCCATTTCGCCCCGTTTCGCAGGCAAACCGCCAAAAATCATTAAAAATACAAATCAACGATTTTCCACCTAGGAAACACATCGCTAATTAAAACCAAAAAAACAAAAACAAAATTTCAGCGGCACGCTACTATAAACACAGTTGCTCACTTCTTATTGCAACTAGGCGGCGTTGCAGCGCTTCTTTTGCAGAGGATGTCCTCAACCCTACTCATTTCTCACTGTAACCGGAATCTATTGCAATGCATCACTTAAAGCGGACGATGACCTGGCATGTAAAAGTGATTCTAATTCAAGATTCATGTCACGTTTAGATTTAGCAAGAGTTTTACACTGGCTGCTAACCTGACGCAACATTCCTCCTTTATCTAGGCTTGGAACCGACAATGCATAAAAGATATAAAAATAACAGCAAACACTAGCGGAGTTCACCAATCAAAAAATAAAAATAATTATGGAAGGATAAATGTTCAACTGATTAGGTACATAATTGTTTTGTATTCTATAATTAAAGATTGTTCAAATTAGATAGTAAAATTCTTAAAAATAGCCAAAAAAATTTTGAAGGAAAAAATTTTAAATTACAAAACTATATATATATATGATAAAAATAATTAATTGATATTTGATTTCATTAAGTTGTTGTATACTTCTCTATAGCGTGTTATGCAGGTCTTTAGACATCATTACTGTGACTAGCATGGAATCTGGCATAGTAAGAAAGGTGATCGACCTAGTCGAAAGTTGATGTATAAGGTTAAGCAATAGAACCTGATATGAGAGTGATGGCAATAGAATTGTTTGTAAGTATTGCCACCAGATGATTGAGGATGGCAGAGTTTTGAGATTGAAGGAGCACAAAGCACATGAAAGCCACAACATGGTAGATTCTACACAAGTTCCTCCAAAACAGATATATTGAAGAACATTTACAGGCTAGAGCTGCTGACTAACAACAAAGGAGGCAACGTTAGAAAGATATTATACAAAGGATAGTAGAGCCTACACAAACCACTTTCCCATAAGATATTTACAATCTGAGTATGAGAAATGAGGCTAAGAGATGTGGATCTAGAAGTAGTGACACCTCTAGAGGGAGAGAAGTTCAAGCATCGAAGTCTAGGTCAATGGCTAGGGGGTTGAAAAGGATTAGCGTGGAAAGCCTAATAGCAATGGAAGGCCATACGACATCCAGACAGGTGAAACCATTCATCAAAGCTGCTCTTAGTTATCACGTAACCATGTCATTCACAAACCAAGGGACTCCAGAAAACAAGATTTCTGGTGAGGAGACTTAAGATTACATCTCCCAAGGAACTGAGAGAGAGAGAATAATTTTAAAAATGCTTTTTCAGCAGTAAAAAACATCTGTACTATCTATAAAGCAAGCTCACCTTATTTGAGCCTGACATTTGCAGTCGAAAATACCCCCAGCTAATACTTCTATTTACGTCTCTAAGAACTGCCTACACAATACCCTTATTTCTTTTTGCAATGCACATCGTGTGTGCCTTGCCCCAGTGAAAAAGAGAAAAGAACACATGTAACTAGAAAATAACTATTCCATATATTTCAGGTTTGGCACTATAAAATAAGGGGGAGCACTCAGACAGCAATCTAACATATAAGAAAAATCCACATGAAACTTGATATCAAGAAATAAATGATGCACATACTCACTGGTCTTGTCAGAATTGGTAGCATAAAATAAATGATATGATTTAAGACAAAGAACAGTATATGCTCAGTTATGAACAATACAAAGCTGATTCAATTTAATTCCAAATTCATATGAGAAGCTAAATCCATAAAATAAAATAAAACTCAAATCTCGTTGCACTGAGAAATGCTAAAAAATATATTCTCAGTACATTCCAAACAAGAGGCAGAACTTATCATCAGAAACACAAATATAAGCAACTATGAAAAAAGACAAAGGATTTAAGTGAGAAAAAGGAAGGAAGAAAAATAGCGGAATGATTTTTCAAAGAACATGCAATGAACTATGAAAACCAGAGTAAATGACAGAAGTTATATCTAAACTGGAATACCATGAGGGCATAATCTTCCATTCACTTACTTAGATAAATAACGTTTTGAAGGGAATATGCTGCTTTGGCCAAGGACAGCATCTTCACTGTAACAAAAATATGGTGAAATTCAAACTACAACATATAAGAAAAGAAAATTAGTTCATTCAACCACAACTGAAGGGGAATAGCACATATGATATTCATGATAAGCAATAAATCCCCAACTATTATATATCTGTTGCAATGTTGCAGACCAAAATGAGTCAAGGAAATCTACGTACCAGATAGAAAAAAAAAGCATCATGAAATACACTACTAACAAAGAGAGACTATATATACTATCATCAATGGGAAAGGACCATGTATAGAGCAGTGTTTCATGATGTTGTGTGGTCTATATGGTTGGAGCGAAATGGAAGGATCTTCCGGGATAGTTAGTCGACGATGGACCAGGTGATAGGGAGTATTCAGATAGCAATGGCGTCATGGGTTTCGGTTCTTTCAAAGTTTATGGATATTTCACTTTCAGATATAGTCAGGGAGTGGCATAGATGGTGCTACTCCACATCTACTGTGGAGGGGAGTTCGGTAAGAGGGATGGGTTCACACTTACCATGGGATGTTGGGTAGTTCTGGTGGAGGGTGGTCGTCCTTGGCACATTATTGAACGTCTTGTTTCGTAATGAGCCAAGATTCATTGTCGATATGAGCATTGATAGAGGGTGGTAATCATTTCTTGGGGGGCTTTTTGTGGTTGGTGTATAGGAGGTTTTTGGTTGGTTTTTGGTCATGTTGACATCCGCACGGATTTGTCTGCGTTGTACAGTTCTCTTTCTTTACTCACATATTTATATATACAAACATCTACATTTCTAATCAAAAAAATTAATAGGAAAGGATATGACACTATAAAACTGCAGTCCTAGTAGATACATCTGGGATAACCATTAAGCATATATGCAGAGCAATAAGCTAAAGCTATGTCAAAATAATGTTCAATACATCAAGGGTACTACCAATGGTAATGCAAACCACAAGAGATGATTAAAATAATTCATCTGAAATGTGTTTTTAAGTACATAAATAAACGCACATTGTCAAATATTTAATAGCAAAATATAAAGAGGAGAGGCAAAACAGAGTTATAAAACCATAAAATTAACGAATTATTACAAGTAAGAATATAAAAAATTGATGTTAAATTTTGTCCTCTCGCATTATATTACTTTTAACATTGAATTAGACATGGAAGAACATTTTATAACGCCCATAACCTTTTTTTATACCAGTTGAGGGCATGTGCCTCACACATGCATTGTAATTCTCAAAAAACATCGAATAAGCATCAGTTTTCGGCTCCTATCTGGTAGGTATACTCTACTAAGGACACATCTCGTTAATGATCAAAATAATTAAAGAGTTATATGACATGGTTTTGATACAAGGTACATAGAAGTATAACTTTGAGGGTATTTTGGCTTTTTCAAGCATAAAGAAAACTTAAATGATTTCAACCCATTGAAATATGTATTAAAAGACAAATATGTACTTGTTACTCACAATGTAAAACTATATTTTACATAAGAGCCAAAAAAGTGAAAAATTTTATGAAAGACTATTTTTTTTTATCGGTAATCAAGGAGATATATATGTTAATGTAATAGAAGATAAAAAGATTGTCTTGATGGTACATAAATTATGTACCTAATACTACAAAAGATCAAGGAAAACAAGTATTCCTCGCAGGGAAGGAAAATAAAATCCAACCAACCCTCTAGTCAGGAAACGAATCCCCAAATTTTCTGAATGACTATTATAGAAGGGAAATTTAGAGTTTTTATTCATTAAGGTTAAAAATATAGTTTAAATTTTATTTGTTATTCTAATTGTTAGAATTTGTTCATTAAAGTTAAAGTTTAGATTTTATTTGGTATTCCAACTGGCAGTTTAGATTTTAGTACAGAATAATAACTTAAATTTTATTCATTTGTAAGCACCTTAATTTTGAATAAGATTCTAGAGGAAGGTGTGGAGGAAAAACACTAGAAAAAGTTTAAAAAAGAAACATTTTGGAGCTTATAGATTCCTCTACTACACAAAATGTCTTCTGTTACAGTATAAAGGCTCAGATTCTAAGGACATTTTATTCAAGCCTTTCTTGCCTGTATTTTACAAAACAACCATAAAAGTAGGAACACCACTTGTGTTTCTGAAAACTATTATGAACAAGTTCAACATTGCATATGCATATCCTGTAAGTAAAAGCCATGCTAATAAGTTGATTTCAACATATACTGTTAGCTCCAGCCAGCTGAACAAATAAAACACTATAGCACAGTTCTACTTCACATGTATCGTTTAAAAATTCCAACAAAGATGAACTAATCACACTAAACCGACTCAACAACATTTAATTCCACACTAATCCACTTGAATTCCATCAATTGCAAGTAGAAAGATGCATTCATAATTTACAAAATATTAGACTCTTATGCAAGTTATAGAGACATTTTGACCAAAGGATCTGCTATGTTTGGTTAAAGTAATCCTCTTAGAAACTCAATTACCTTGACTACATTCAACTTTTTAAGCTGATCCTTCATTCAAAGAGATCAATGAATTGAAGGACAAATCCTTTCTGAGGTTAATGATACATCCCAAATCTGTGTAGATAGCATCTTCAATTCTTCATCCATTATTTGTAATTGAATTAGCAACCACATAATTAAAATAGACATGTAAATTATGATTTGCTTTGAGTTTCACTCACATTGATAATGTTTGTCAATTACTATTAAATCTCATATTTTCTAAGCATGCTTTTCTTGCATAATGAAATCCTACTTTTTGTTTATGTTCTTTTTATCAATTTAAAAAAATTTCTTCCCATAATTCCATAATTTTCTTAAAGTTCTATAAATGTGTTTAGTTTTATGTAACTTCCATTGTCCCCATCTATGTTACATGGACTCAGGTACGGGTGTCGGGTGCGGGTACATGTCTAGGATTCGAACACCTCTGACCCTTAAAACCTAGGATACGGGGACTCGGCTAAAAAGTGTCCAAAAATTGGGTACAGATACTAGGACTCAGCTAAAAAAAGTTTCCCAATATCCTATATATATGTCTATTATATATGTGTTATTTTATATTTAGTAACAGGTTTCTATTTCAGTTACCTTTTTAAAATTATTGAGAATAATTGTCATTTTTAAAAATTCATAAAGAATTTATTCCAACAATACCCCTAAAAGACTTGTAAACAATTGTTTGTTATCATCTTTTCACGAGGTTAAGAAGTCTAATAAGATTATTTTTGTCTTTTAAATTAAGGATGTTTTTGTCTTTTGAGGATAAATTCCCTCCAACAGTAAAATGACACTTATTTTCGATTATTTTTAAAAAGTATCACTACCTTTCAATTATGAAGACTTAGGTGGCTGAATCCGAGTTAATCTTAAAATTATCACTGTAAACGAATTTTACCTTCTATTAAATGACGGGCACAACCCTTCTCTGTTAATAGAACTCTTTCTCAACAGAGAAAGAGCTCCCACAGTCAATGGAAAAGGAGATGACAACCTGTTACGCCTCTTCCTCTCCTCTCACTCTCTCTCCCTCTCGTGCCCCCTCCCTCTCTCCCTTTATTTCTCCCTTTTTTCTTTCTTCTGTTTTTTTTCAGAGGAATAGAGGAGGGAGACGGTGCGCCACCTCTTCACTGTTGCCCTCCTTTTTTCCAAGAAGAACAGAAGAGGGCAACTGTGCGTCTCCCCCTCACCATCGCCCTCCTCCATGCCCTTTCTCTTTCTATCTCTTCTTTTATTTCTTTCTTCTTTGGCCCCTCTCTTTTTCCAGCAAGGTTCTCTCTAGCCTGTTTCTTTCTTTCTCTTTTGTCTTTCTTTTTTTTTCAGCACCGTGTCCAAAGTTTTGGGGAAGGATCTAACACAGATCCCATGCCAGCACCCATGTCGTGTCATGTCGACACAGGTACTTGGGGGTTTTGCAAAGAGTCCATGTAACATAGGTCCCCATTATGTTAACTATGAATTAATTCTAGTTCTAGACATAACAGTTTACTTCAATTTAAACAAACAACTAAATATTGTACCCTTTATAACGAACAATATTTACATCAAAGTCAAAGTTCAAAACTACATGCCTAAGAGAAAGATGTAATATAATTACAATCTAAGCCAACTCAGAGAACTCACTCAAGCACAACGTTCCAAACAGCCTTCAATCTGGCACTCTGTGATACGATTTTTTCTTGTTTCTCAGACCAGTCACGATCAGCAACCGCAAACTTCAACTCCTCAATCCCTTAAGGCAGTTAACAAAATAAAATCAGCAGTCCAAACTCAACTCAAACAAACCAGAATCCAAATAAGCCACAAAGACATAAAACGACATCTATGATCAAGATAATCTAAGTATCATTGAGAACACAACAAAGTTCTAGGTAAAGGAGGTAGAGCCCTCTATCGTATTGTTTTTCACGCGATATTGTGGTTTGTTTGGCAGGAGCATAATAGGAGGATCTTTGAGGATATATCTACACTAGGTCTGTACTAGACTCGATCATGGCAGCCACGATATCCTGGATCTCTGGTTTGGATAGTTCCTGGGGTATCACTAGAGCCAATATATTGATGGATTGGTATGTCACATCATATTCATCACCCCCAGTTACCAGGAGAGTAACAGTATGGAGTCCTCCACAGGTTGGAGTGCTCAAGCTTAATTTGGGTGGTAGTTTCATGGGAGCCCAGGAGTTTCAGGCATTGGGGGATTCTTAGGGATCACTTGGGTCAAAATATATTCCTGTTTAACAGTCCAATTGGGGAGGGTGATGCTCTTAGGGCAAAGCTCCTGAAAGTTATCATGGGGCTGTCCTTGGCAAGAGGGAAGGGTTACCACCAATTTATAATTGAAGGAGATTCCACAATGGTGTTTAGCTGGATGACAAAGAAGACACAAGGCCCATGGAAGATGAGATTTATAATCAAAAAGGCACGATCCCTAGCTTCTACATTGAGCGTCTCATTCAATCATGTTCTTAGATCAGGCAATGAGATGGCTGATTTCTTGGCCAATGCAGGAGTTAATAGATCCGGCCTTTTTTGTTGGTTCCGTGTTGATGATACTGTAGGTGTAGAGTAATTGTTATGGGCTAGGTGTTCGATGAGGTGTTGGGAGGGGCCACTTTAAATGCGGTGGTATTACGTTTTGCTTTCTTTTGGGTTAGAGTCTCCAGAGTTTGATATTATACATCCTTTACCATTGTTTTTATATCAGATCTTCATTAATCATCCAAGAAAAAAAAAAGCTCTACAGGGTGGGACCAACATAACAAAGGTTAGGAATTCAAAACAGGTGGAACCAAAAATGAGTAAGAAGGAGAGGATGGTTTCCATGATACTATGAACTATTTGGATTGGACCCTTAAAGTAGTCTCCTCAAACTCTTATTTCTCATCAGTGCACATCCAGATCTAAATTCCTCAATCCTTTTTAAGAGTGCTTGGTCAGTTCTCAATCCTCCTCCAGTCAGAACCTTTGATTGTAGTATGGCCCTCAGACTCGTGATGTCAACCAATGCAGAAGAAAATTGATAGCATTATCGCCCAGTGTCTGTGTGATACATAAATCAAGGGGTATTAATGATTGTTTTAAGGTATCTCACGTAGTGTATCACCATTTTCTGAATAAGAATTTGTTTGGTGATGCCTAGTGGTATTAATGATTGTTTTAAGGCAAGGGCATTTAGCTGGCTTTGGAGTCGGGGCAAAGGCCTACGACAATCATCAAGCCATGTTGTCTTATGGGCACTTTGAGAAGAAATCCAATAACTTTTGATAACTAAAGGGAGGGCCAGCTGCAAATTTTTTAAAAGATTAAGATGCTGGTGGTCCATTGGATGTCCAGTAGGAAGGACTTTAAAGACATTTCTATCAGGGTGAGGTTGAGGAGATGGACGAAAATATCTATGCCTAGTCCAGTACACTTGACTTGGTTGCCACCAGCTCAACAGATGAACATACATCAAGTGGTAGCATCTTTAGAGGTAAGAAGAAAGAAAGCAGAGAACTTTGGATACTTGAAGGGATGACCTGCTGCAAATTTTGAAAAGATTAATGTACTCGTGGCCCATCAGATGTTTAGTAGGGAAGACTTTAAAGACATTATATCAGGGTGATGTTGGGGAGTTGGAAGAAAATAGCTATGTCAAGTCCAGTATGTCCTACTGGTTTGCCAACAGCTTACCACCATGCGCATACATCAAGTGGTGGCATCTTTAGAGGTAAATTAGGAAAGATTCTAGATTCATTCTGGATCAGTTAATAATGGTTTTGCCATCGAACAGAAGTCGAATCTGTTTTTTCCTTTTTTTCCCCTTGTTTGATCATAAAGAAGCCATAAGATTCAATTATTCGAATCTGATTGTAGAAAGGGATTTGTCATTGGTGATTTAATGGCTTAAAGGTGGAGATCACAGATCATGGGAGATGTAGGCTCTATCCAGGAGAAAAGGGGCCAAAAAAGAGAGAGAGAAAATAGATCTGCATGTTAAGTAAAGCCTATATGTGAAATAGTAAAGAGACACTAGTTTAAAAGTTGATGAACGAGGACTTGGAAAAAGTAAATAAGGAAATGGAAAATAGAAGAAGAAGCTAATCTTTTTTTTTTTTATCAGTAATGATAGATATTATATATCAGCAAAGATAAAGATAAAGAAGACACTACCAAAAGACATTAGGCCCCAATCCCGCGAGAAGTAGGATGAGCCTAAAATAAAACAAGGACACAACCCAAGAAGCTCGTTTATTACAAAATTCGAGAACAATGTGTCAATCAAGCTAATATAGAACCTGGAAGGTATGGCAAGAAACAAAAAAGAAGAATTTGCACCAAACATAGAGATCAAATTGATCAAAAGTCCAGAAAAATAATGCAGAAAAGAGATATGACAAAGATATCAATAAAGGCAAAATGTCACATAAAAAGTAAAGGGGGAAGTTGATCCAACAAACTGAAAACACAAGAGAAGTATAAGCTTTGTCTAAATGTACCAACCAAAAGTTTCAACTGCATTTTCAGCTGCTACATCCTCTGACTTGAAACAGAGATTCACTATAGCAATTTCAACCTAAAATCAGGAACATTAGAAACCATATATCACGTAGACTCTCTACACAAAATCATTCCTGAATAATTGAACTCTCACCAGGTTCTTCTGAACTCACCCTTTCACACCAATGAGACTCGACACTGACGACATCTCCAGTTGCCCACTCAATGGAAAAAGCTTCATCATCTCTGTATGCAGTAGAACCCTCAAGTTTAATGCAGTCACGGGAAAAACTTAGCACAGAGTCTGTGAAAAACCTATCCCCACATATTACATAATCAGGGAAAACAGCAACTGTCACATTTATGTTATCCTGTTAACGAAACCAGAAAGAAGAGACTGTTAAAGAAAGATTCGGAACCTTGCAACTAAGTATTTCTATGTATATGTATGTATCTGTATGTATAGGCACACACAAAAGAAGAGTTCATGCACATAATACTAGTACATAGAAAAAACACCCATATCTGCATCACAGAACGCCAACATATGGAACTTATTAGTGCCAAAAAAGAGAACTGCTTAGTATTTTGTAAATTTGTATTTGAGCCTCTTCACAGAAAAAAAAAACAAAAAAAAAATCAGGTAATAGAAGGCTTCTACCCATCTGATCAAGGCCTCAAAGTGCTCATCATAACAAAATCAAGCCAGTAAGACACAGTCATATAGCATTGTATACCACAAAGATTTGATCATCAATTGGAGGTCTTGATGGATAAAAGTGTCAGAATGGGTTGAGCTTTTGTGAGAAGTCTCAACTTTGGACAAATTATTGGAGTCTTCTTTGCAGGCTCCAACAAGTGCCACAGGTTGGCAAAATTGAAATGCAAATATGGAACACAACCTGTGCTCTTCACCTAGGAAATAGCATAATGATTTCATTAAAACGTATAAGCTTATAGGGAAGAGCCTATAGCAACAAATTTTCTGGATAATATGAGTGATGAACAGAAAAAAAAAACTAAACAATGTAAATTCCAAAATATATTCTTATCTCTCCGACCAAGCAGAGAAAGAATCTGGCATATTTATGAAAGGTCCCTTCCACAATTCTTGCTTTACTCATTTTACATAAAATCAGAAGTTCCACCTTTTTCTATGCATGCTTTACATGTCCAACACATTTTTTTTTTATATATTTCAACCTGTTCAAGTATATACATCTGAATCTGCATATAATAAAGCTTCTACAAAAGTCCCCCCATCTACCCAAAGTTTCCCTTGTTCCTCTGATTTTCTTTCTCAATGCTAAACTTTTCCCACAATATTTGCCTATTTGGACTGTGCAGTATATCCCATAATATCAACACTGAAAATGCTGCTGAAAAGAAATTGTGATACATGAAAGAAAAGTTCGTGCATTTCAACCTTGGCATTAGATGACCCTTGCACAATAAGTGCACTACCTTCAGATACAACAGAAAATAGAATATACCCAAACCAAACCTGAGTTTGTGAAAAAACAACTTGTGACTGCGTCTCTTAGCGAATAATGAATGAAGTTTAGGTCTAGCATACAATCCATGAGGAACTATTTTGATTCAATAGCATAAAGAAGACATTAAGTTTCAATTTCGAGAGAAATTTCAATCTTTTAGAACAGGATATTTCACCATCTCACAACATTTCCCATTACAAGTTACAAGAAAAATTCAAGATATGAGAAATATCAGTTAAGGGAAAAAAAATTTTATACTCCTCGAGAAGAAAATTTAGGAGAAATATCACTAAATTGTATAGAAATTTAAAGTCATGCTCACATGTTCAAACCCCAAAATACCAAAATGTTTTACACAAGTTTTACTTCGCTCAAAATCATACGTATGATATTGATTCCATTAGTGTGGAGCCGTTGGCTCTGTGTGGCCTATCCCAAGCTTGTACGAAAGCTTCTATTACATTTTGGCCATTGGATTATATTTTTGCCAAATATCTTTTATGAATTTTGCAAGTTATAGATGTATAGATAAAATGCAAGTTATAGATGTATAGATATACAAGTGACGATTGAACCAGATTCAAATAGCGATCATCTCCACATATATAAGTCTAAGTTCCAGGTTTATCACATTAAATAAAACAACTTCTATGGAATATATATTAGTCACCCATGAAGAGTTAAAAAGGTGTAAGATAAGAAAAAAAGCAACATAAAAACAAGATCAAATCCAAACAAAAAATCTCTTCTATCACTTATTATAAACCTTAAAAATAAATAGTGAAAATATTTACCATTTGCCAGCGATGAAAATAATGATCAGAAGCTCGTTCTTCCAAAGAAACTGAAAATTTTGCAGCGAGTTATAGTTAGCAACTTAGCATTATAAGTTAGACTAATATACAAGTCTAAGGAAAATATATGAACAGAGTCAACAATATTAATAAGCCTAAGAAAAAGAGTGGGATACCATCATTTTCTGAAAAATCAGAAGTTGAAGGAGAACTTTCTTTTGAGCTTTGATCATCGTCTGAAATCACATCAACTGGTTGATTCTGCAGAAATTTCAAATTGACTAAATAATGAGGAAAAACAAAATCTACATCAAGATGCAAGACAAACACAATTAAAATTAAACGGTTGATAATTACATCAGAAGAAGACTCCGGGAGAGTACAACGGATCTGTTCAATTTCAGCTGATCCAAGTCTTAAGGCTCCCGCTGGAAGAGAATTTAAACCAAGAACTTCATTTTCAGATTCAAGTTTCCCAGGACTAAAATCATGTTGGTCGCGACTCATTGAATTGGATAGCAGAACAGCACCTGCAGTAGATATTCCATCCCCTACTGCTGCGACCAGAGCATATGAATTAGAATTGCTGCATTTCTCATTACTCTCATTAGCATCAACATCAACAGGTGATACAACATCTACAGGTGATATATTGATGATTTCCACTTGCTCAACATCAGTTCCTCGTGCAACTGAGAAAAATTGATAGAGAAAACCATAGAAATGAACATCAAAACACACTTGATAAGCTTATCACTCCTGAGCATAATAAAAGCAAGATGAAAGCAGCATTATTAAGCATAAGAATACAAGCATGAAAAAGATAGAAGGAGGGGAAGAGTAAGAGCAGAATGAAGAAGATAATATGGTCATATCAATAGACGTTATGAAGGTATTTGCGCTGTAATGTAGATGTGTTATATTTCACCAGTACCCAGTATTAGGGCTGTCAACGGGTCGGATACGGTCGGATATATGTATATTCATATTTGAATCCGAATGTTTTCGGATCTTAGATTTCAGATCCGTATTCAAACCACGGATCTAAATCTTATATTCGAATTCGCCAATTTCGGATTCGGATCGAATTCGGATCGGATTCGGATCGAAGTCAGAGAGGGATTTAAATAAGAAATGGGTTTGAACTTCAAATTTGAAGCACCACGCAATAGTAGGTATTGAGCGACTAACAAAAAAAACCGTACCCCGGAACTTAGAACAACCGGCTTGTTCTGGACAATGGAATTTCAGAGCAAAAAAGGTTTCAAAATAGGAGGTTTTGGATCAAATAAGGATGTATTAATTCATATTTGTCTTATACTATGACATTAAATCAATGAATATTATATGAAACCTTCATTCTTTCTATACTAATATATAAAAAGACTTTAAAAGGCCTAAAAAAACATAATATATATACAAAAATAAACGGTCGAATCTTTTATCGGTTCGAATATGTGCAATACCATATTTGAATCCAAATATAATCGGATTCGGATAATCGGATCTTATTCGGATAATCGGATCTAAAGCTAAGATCCATATTCGGATAATCGGGTCGAATTCGGATCGGATTCGGATCTTTATCCGACCCATTGACAGCCCTACCCAGTATCCATTGGGTCTTCCCGTGGGGCACTATTAGGATCCATCCTCTGTCTGTTAGGGTTTGTGATAATCGCACAATTCAGTTCTGTTTCGTGATCCTTGTGTTGATATAGTGGAACGTTTTCATCTTCTCCAGCTGTGGACGTAGGCTAAAAGGCCGAACTAGGGCTGGCAACGGGTCGAATACGGTACGGATCTGTCATGATCCGAATCCGAACCGAAAATAAAAATCCGATATCCGAATTCGATCCGAAATCCGACGGATCTTTTATATGTGAATCCGAATTCGAAACCGAATTTATATAATGTATCCGAATTCGAAATTCGACCGAATAAATAACCGAAATCCGAATTCGATCCGAATTAGATCCGATTTGAACTTAAAATTCAAAAGTTAAGTTTAACTATTAAAGCAAATTTTAATTATCAAAACTAATGAGCCATATAAATATTAAAGCAAGATATGAATAAGGATAGTTCAACCATGGTTTATACAAAGTTTACCAATGATTTAATGAAAAGTATATGTTAATTTCGGTTCGGATCTTTTTCGAATCGGATATGGACAGATTCGGATTCGGATCCGAAATCCGATATCCGTATTCGAACCGCGGATCTATATTTTCGGATCGGATTCGGGATTTTCGGATCGGATTCGGATATATATCCGACCCATTGCCAGCCCTAGGCCGAACCACGTACATCTTATGTTTTGCTCTGTGTTTTTTGTGTTTCTGTCATTTTTTGTGTCATCTCGTTTGTCTATTCACAACATGCGCAGTCTCATATTCATAATAATTCAAGGCGTCTTCTACAACAAAATGGACTTATTCATGAAAATGTATTAAACATTATGAAATGATATCATGGATTAAAATTTCAATCAATCCATCAAATTCTATCTCCATATCCTACAAGAAATCATATAAATGGGTACAATTTACACATCAGCTATAGGATCTATTTTTCTCAATGAATTCCCATCTATTGAGTGGGGCAAAAACAGTTCTCCTTTTCTCGATGAATTCCCATCTGTTAATTGGGGGGAAAACAGTCCTTCTGGGAGTTACCCCTTAAATTCTGAACCTTGATAATACCTGAAGCACTTACAAAGAGGAAGACAGTAGATACACAGATAGAGCAGTTATCTATACCACCATGAGATTTGTTTGCCTCATTATAAATTTTAATATATTAAATGCTCCTCGTTGCAATCACTCCAAAGAAGATCCATCCGTAACTTTTCCAGCACGGCAGTCACAATTACAGGAATGAAAAATAATGATGATTAGTAATTCCAGAGATTAGACAATGTGCTTTGAATGAAAGTGAGCTGGTTCCCTTGAAACAAATAAAACTCCTTCCAAGCTGATGACCTCCTACCAACTCTCTCAATCAGACAATGTTATTGCAAAACAATATGGCAATAACATGACCTTTTAGACCTTTTCAATTCCAAGATATTCTACACTCTTTAAATGATCTGATATTTAGACCCTTCGGCTATTCCTTTTCTTCCCCTTTTTTTTCTGGTAAGATTAAATCCTAGAGGCAACCATCTGTAGACAATAAAATACAGGTCTATACAGCTGCCCATGCAGGACTTACAAACTTTTTATAGACCAAATGTTTTGAAACAGATATATAACCACATTATCTTATGATTGGAAGAATTTTATACATCCACTGGATTCAAAATGCAATGCAAATAGAAGCAGCACGGGTAATGGAACTCTTTAATTGTGCTACTAAAATTTTTTTTGATGAAAGTCGCTAGTATATTAATAAGTAATAGAGTAGTACAAAAAGAGTTACCCATAACAAGTAGAAGACGACATACAAAACATCACAACCGCTGATCGTGCTACTAAAATTAATGCGAAGAAAATCAACATAATTACGAAAAAGCATAGCCACACGGCGACAACAACAACAAAACCAACTGCCAACGAAAACAGATAAACTACATTAATGAGACAAAAAAATAAATACCATCCCCAATCTCTCATGGCAAAGTACGAACAACGAAACCAATAACAGCATCTGTACGATGTGAACAAATCCAGCAAAATATTACAAACTTCGAGCATTTTAACTGCCGAAATACCTAACGGAACCGATTAATCCATTAATATAAGAAAATAAGTAGTAATAGGGTTTCGAATTCGGAACTTACAGCACTCGAGGAACTGATACTTCGTAATATCAGACGATTCAGCCTTAGGGTTTCCGAATTTTCCCATATACTTCGCAGAAGCCGACTCAACGATCTCGTCGTCTTCTTTGAAATCGAAAACTTTAAGGTCGTCGCGAGAAGATTGCCTCATCGCGAAGAACTAAAGCAGTGAGATCAGCGTTGAAATCCGCAGAATGACAAATTAGACCGTATCATAAGAAATCACCGAGCAATCTTCAAACATCGTGAGCGAACCTGCGTTCCGTGATCCATGAAAGGGGTGGAATTGAGACGATCTGCAGGTTTCGGAATTCGGACACGACAGCTCGCTTGAGAGACTTATTAGGGCCGGACCGAAAACGGTCTACGGCGGTTGATTGGTGGAAGACACATATTACGAGAAGGGGAAATTGTGTTTAAGAGATCTTTTAAAACATTTAGATCCAAATTTTTGAATCAATATAAAATTGTAATACTTTTTAACACAATTGAAAATCAGTATCATTTTAGCTTTATTGTTTAATAAAGCTTTCTTGAAAAAATACCCTTAAAATACTTGTAAGCCTACTATAACAGTGTGATAAAAATTTTAGGCCTTTTTACGTGAATACCTCTACATTATAATATATTTGCATATATGTCCTCCTTTTTTAGTATCTGTATTTATATCCCTCTCTTTCATATAATCTTTGCAGCAGTACTCATACGTTAAATTTTGTTATCTTTTGTTGTTTAGTTTGATTAAATCACCCAAGTAACCTTCTATAAGATAATAAAAACAAAAAAAGGAATAAGGAATTAAATAGCTAAATGACTATATGGCTATATTTCAATGAATAATTATCAATTGAGCAAATTAATATCAATTACTTAAAATAAATGTACAATAAATTTAATAATACAATGACATAAATGAAAATATAAGATACTATAATAGGAAAATCCAAAATATTTTTATTTTATAGAATGTTACTTTAGTCATTTAATAAAAAATAAATAACAAATGTTAATAGACTTTAATTTTATGGATATGATTGCAATGATTATGCAAAATGTAGGGGTATATATATAAATATTAAAAATAAGAAGATATATATGCAAATATAGCAAAATGTAAGGATATGGATGTAAAAAGCCCAATTTTTTAATAGTCTTCTAAGAGTATTCTTAGGATAAACTCTTTATGAACAGTAAAATAACACTAATCCTTTAAAAGGTATAATTACTTCTTTGTTACTAAGAATTTGATGAATGGATTTGAATTATATTTAAAAAGTATCATCTAAACCCAATTTCTCCTTGTGAGAAACCGTCGGAGGCCTTATAAGTGCCATGAATAGTATTAAGTATATGACTGCATTAAAGACAATCTCACAATGCCATGGAGACTTGATGAAGCTGGTGAATCTTTGATGTTAATAGGCGATTTATGTTTGATTGTGGTTTAGAGGTTTACGTTTATAAGTTACAAATTTATGTATGCCTCATTGACACCATGAGATTGGTATCGTAGGAGATGTTACAAGCTTATATTGAAAACAATGTGAATTTTGTGCATATTTTTTCATTTTATAAAAGGTTGCAATTTGAATAATGATCTTATGCCTAAGCTGGCTAGCATGCAAATGCTACACACTTGTCTATATCCATATCTATACCGTGTTACAATAATAGGCCCATTGGGAAGCGTGCCAACAACTACGCACGACTTCCCCAAAAAACCTTTACCGTTCTTTCACCTAAATGTATTATATATAACGAGAACAGGCCCTTTTTGGGAAGTGTGCAAAGTTAACTTTTGGTGAGACGTTTTACCCTAAAAACAATCAAACAGAATTATTTTTGTGAAAATTAACTTTTGGTTTTGGAAAAAATTAGAGTCAGCAACAGCTAGCAAGCTTGATTTTGCCTTCTCCATTCTTCTGCTAAGCACTCTTCTTGTTCGCCTTGTCCATTCGTCCTGCATACCAACTGCTACTTGATTGCTCCAACATCAAGTTCCAAATCTTACACTAGCACGGACAGGTATGTGGAAACTTTCAACGATGATTTCTGATATCCCCTTCAATCTATTTGGCACTGAGCTAAGGTTCTGTTTTCATTGATAAGAATGCACTCGCCACATACTAGAAAAGATAGAGGATTTTTCATGCACCTTATCGTTTTGGAGTTTTAGCCATTTAGCTAACAAGGGGAAGAGGCCTATTTACTTGCAAGAATAGATAACGACGCTTTAGCTAATTAACAAGCTAATATTGGAATGTTTGCTTGCAAGAAAGAGGAGATAATATCATATCCAACTCAAAACTAAACTTTACACGTTTATTGCTACATAACAAGAAAAACGTCAAGTGGGATCCATGAGTGATCTTTACCAGAAAATCTGAACAAAGAAGCAAAGACTTGGGACCCTTAGATCAGAACCAAAATGTGAAGCAGCAAAGAACAATTGGCCATTAATTTAGTTAATTTGTTTGAGATAAGGTTCTGTTTACACATTTTCACCCCTTTGGATCCTTCTATTTTTTAATTTTCTTTCTACTTCTTTGAAACTATCAATCATATGAATACTCTTTGAGTTGAATTACATTGCTTTAATATGTTCTAAAATTATTATTTGTTTAAAAGTTTTTATTATGTTTCAATATCCTTGCTTTATTGTGCTATTTAGTTTCATAAGCTAGTTTACCTGATACCACAGGTCCACAACAAGCTCAAAAGTTTTGTGGACTTGTAGGAATCATTTTTTAACCTAATACACAAACAAATCAATGTATGCAAATAAACTTTATTATATATATCGAAATTTTGTAGTCTTATATATGTGAATGTGTCAAGTAGGAAAAAAAGTTTGGGTTGGTCTGAACCCAACCTGAACTCAAGAAATAATTTTAGGGTTGGGATTGGGCTCAAAGAGTTTGGGTTTAGGGTGGGTTGAGGAGAGTTTGAGTTCACTAATTTTAGTTAGGGTTGAGCCCGAACTCATTGAAACCCAGCCCAGCCTGCCCTATTTACAGCTCTACTTATACGGTGTTGTACAAGTCAATTGACAATAAGGTGCAAGTCACCCTCTAACTATAAATGTTAGTACATTTTTTGTACAAGTCATTTCACAAAGTAATATTTATTGTACAAGTCATTTCACAAAGTAATATTTGTATAAGGTCATTCTTGGAGGAATTTAGTTTTTAAGTGTTACTCAAGTTTAATTATTTTGATAAAAATTTCTTAAAAGTTGGAATGAAGAACAGTAGCGACTTTAATTTAATTTGATTTTAAAAATATCATTAAAAGTTAAATTTTCATTTTTTTAAGAATAAATTACACTTACCTCCCTGGTTCCAACAATTATAGGTGCCTTCCATAACACTGGAAGAGAAATAAGGGTAAATTTCTCTTTTTTTTAGCAGCATTATTATTATGATATTTGGTTGCTTGTGGTTTTTCGACTTTAATGGAGCCGTTGCCATCCCCAGAGACGAGAAACTCGTAAACTTCTCGGATGCCGTGAGTGTGAGCCGACAAATTGTAAAATTTTTTATTTTTTTTAGTGGGAAAGACACTATTCATTAACTCTCGACAAATTGTAAAATGCTCGCTATCCAAACGTTGAATGCAGTTGAGTGCGAGAAGCTGCATTTGCGACAGCAGTTGTTTGTTGATCTGCTCACCTAAATCCATTCAATGCCGATCTCTCCCCATCCTTTCCTTTATTGTCCTCCTTCCCACTTCAGAGAGCCATTTTAAAATCTTCTACTTCTAGTCTGTATCGTACTCTACGGATTGAAATCTCATATTTCGGAGATCTAATGGCGGGATTCTTCTCTGTACTCAGGCGATTATACCTCGCAACTTACAACTGGACCGTATTTGTTGGATGGTAAGCTCGCTTTCCATTCGATATATTAGCAATCTTATGTTTGATATGTTTTTGTTTTTTTGGGACAATTCTCACTAATTAAAACCCTTTTTTCCCCTCCATTTGTTCTCTTAATATTTTATCAGGTTTCAGGTGTTGTATCTTGCTGTGAAGACATTGAAGGAATCCGGCCATGAACACGTGTATGATGCGGTTGAAAGGCCTTTGCAACTCGCCCAAACTGCTGCGGTTCTGGAGGTAATGAAACGCGTTTGAATTGTATTTTTTTATTTTTATTTTTTTCCTTTTGGTGCGAAGTGGTTGATGTGCTTTTAACGTTCTCCTTCTTTTTTTTTTTTTCCCTTCTGTTGTCCAGATTTTACACGGTCTGATAGGTAAGGTTTTCTTTTTATTCTCTGGCATTGTTTTACGTTGAAAACGATCTTATGGTGTTGTTTTTCTATTGGGCTCTGAAAAGGGTTGGTAAGATCTCCAATCACAGCGACCTTGCCCCAGATTGGTTCGAGATTGTATGTAACTTGGGGTATCTTATGGAGCTTCCCCGAGGTGGGTTCTTCAACATTTCATTTTATGTTCAAATATTGGGCTGCTCTGACAAAATGAAGCTTCTCGTTTGCAGACGCGATCACATATCCTCGTGAGCTCTTTGGTCATCAGTTGGTCTATCACAGAGGCAAGTATTTCATGATTGGTATTTGTTGGTTTCTATATAAATTTGTTGCATATTCTTGACAAATTGATTCAAACTATGGAATTGTTAATCATTAATGACCGTGTTCAATGCATTAATAAATCGTTTGAGAAAGTAATCTTACATGGATAGTTACAAATTCAAATTTAACTCATTTTCCCAGCGTATATTAGACTTGGTCATATAATTTTCACTCCAAAGAAAAAAGAAAGGCAAACTACTTTAACAAGTACAGTGGAGTTAGCAAGTTATATTGAGAGAATCCTGATCAGTAAATATGGCAGCTATCATCAAACCAGACTCACATGCCTCTTGAGTGCTGGTGGCAGCCCTGAATCCCCCCTTTTCCCTGACAATTTTTAAGCACCTAATGGACCAGTTCTGTGCCATGGGTGACAAAGACCAGGGTATATAACATCATGTTGCTCAAGCAGAGCTTTAGACGGGTGAATTTTCCTTTTGGAAGATAAATCAAATGGGAGGATCCTACAATTCAGTGAGTATTGAATGTTTGATTGACTTGTAGGAGGGCAGTGTTGCTGAGATAATTGGATGAGTCCTCTTTTCGAGGTTCAAAATTTGTTGGAACATTATGAATCTTTGATTCTGATTCACGAAAATCACATTACATTGGTTTATGTTGATGTTGCTGATTTTATGGTGTACATTATGTTTATTGTGTATTATAGTGGCTGAAGCTTTTGGTCTTGTATTACATGGGGGATCCTGTCAATCCATGTTATATTTCTTTTTCTGATTTTGTTGTACATAGGAATGTTAGATTGACAAGATCCATTGCACAGATTTTGAATATCTCAGCTCATGGGTGCACAGATTAGCTGATGAATTGACAGCCGGATTGGCAAAATGGGGACTTAACGGGAGAGAATTGGTTGTGGTGAACTACCTTTTTTGGGTAGCGGTCAATTTTTTTTATTTTTTTTAATGTGCGTTATGTTTATCTTGCATTGGAGTAGCTGAACCTGTGGTTATGTAACATGTGGAACCAGGTAGAAGTGTTAGTAGATGGAATATGCTATCAAGTTTTGCTTGGTATTACATATTATTACTGTTATTATTATTATTGTTATTATTTATAAGTAACAAATTTTTATTCATATCAAAGGAGAGTAAAGAGAAGAGACAAAGTTTAATAAAGCAAGATAGGGCATATGTACAGACCAGAAAAACTGTGACAGCATCAAGATAAATTACAGAAACTACAACCTATGTTGTTATTTTCATTTTCAGTTTTCATGTGCTACAAGGAAAATACTTTTGATGTTTCTTGTTTTGTTTATAATTGCAGATTATTCGATACTCCTTCTTTGGCATGAAGGAGGCACTTGGTTTCGCACCTTCCTGGTTATTGTGGCTCAGGTATTATAAATCCTTCATTATCATTGAATTGAATCTGCTTCTAGGGACTATTTTATTAATGTCAAAAGGTTACCATGCAGGTACAGCACCTTTTTGCTATTGTACCCAACTGGCATTACAAGTGAAGTTGGTCTAATATATATTGCGCTACCGTACATCAAGGTAATGAATTTAATGATGTATATGCCCCGGAACCTCTTTTAGTTTATTTGCCCACATTTTTTTCTATTTAAAATTGCATATTATTACATGACAATCTGAGATGCATGCACCATGGCTTCGGTGAAGTTTGGTTGGTTTCACCATTTCCTCATTAAACTAAGTAGTTTCTTCAAAGCATCTGAAATATGTTTAGCACACTAATATATTGGAAATATTTAATTCTGGGAAGTTTCTGTTGATTAATATTGTTAAAAAATGCCCTTTTTGGTGGATTAGGTTGCCCGTGCCATGTTTAGTAGGCTATCCCTGGATCCCATATTCACAACGGAGGTGGTCTAATGAGAAAGTGATGAATTATTGGGCTAGTTATGATGTGTTTAAAACACACTGCATTAGCAAAGAAGATTGTGTGGGATCTGCTTTAATGAAAGAGTAATGGGTTCCTTCGTCTAATAGTTACTTCTTCTTGCAATGTCATTTCTATGGTCTAGGTAAACATTTCTTAGTATGATGGTAAAGCCTGAGAACATGGGATTGAGTCTACTTACAGCCACTTAGATCAACAATATCGAAGATTAGATCTGTTGCCAGTCCAACCGTCACGGGACCCTGCTTCAGCAGGACCTCTCTGGTTTATGGTACTTTTTTTGGTCATTTCAGTCTCCTGATACAGGGAGTCTCTTTATAGTGACATATGCTAGATGATGCGTACATTTGTCCTAAATGTCTGACTGGTCTTTTCTGAATATACTGCATGTGCCATCTGAGCTGTTGTTAGGAGTGGATGTGCCCTCAGCAGGGAAGCTTGTGTTTGTTGGATGAGGAACGGAAGTGGCCTTTTTTATTACAGGATGAAGGAAACTTTTATTACAAGTGACAAATGTTAGCTCTTATTAGTTTGTAGTTTGCATACATCAACTATTTAGTTTTCTGTGTCTCGGATTTTGTTGAATTTTTCCAAGAAGCATGGTAGCTTTTTAGTTTATCCTACATGTTTAAGAGTGAATATCTTTGGGCTATTGCAATCCAAGCTATTCTTTATGTGCTAGTTCAAGACAGTCAATCTATGCTTATTTGCACTGATTAGTTTCAACATTTTTGTGCATGCTAGATGTGCCTGGCATATATCCAATCCAAGTGCTTTAACCCTCTCCCATGCTTGCGTACATGTGCACCTGTGTTTCTATACTTCCAACTCTTCTCTATTCAAAATAAAGTGTACTTTGTGTATGATTCTGAACAAGTTCTTGAATTTGAAATAATTGCAGGCGTCTGAAAGATATTGCTTCAGGATGCCTAACAAATGGAACTACTCTTTTGATTACTTCTATGCTGCAATTCTTACACTTGGAATTTATGTTCCAGGCATGGTCTTCACTTTATAATTTGAAGATATTGACCTTTTTCTTTTCTTTTTTTCTCCATGTGTTGGTTGATCTTTTATTTATTTATTTTTTTGTGCTGACTGTTGTCTTGCTGGTTATTCTAATGTTCTCACAGGCAGTCCACACATGTATAGCTATATGCTTGGGCAAAGGAAGAAAGCGCTCGCAAAATCGAAGAGAGAATAATCAAGCCTATGCCGGATCTTTATATTTTGGTGTCTTTGAGGTTACTGTAGTCCATACTGTGTTTCTCTGTTTAACATCTTCTGTCCTATTTAAAGAAGTTAGCTTCACAGGGTGCAATGGATTGTATAAAGCTTTATCTGTTTCCTAGAGTTGGCTTTAGCAATTTTACCTTGCCTTTCTTTATTTTCCAGTCCTTGGTAAAACGATTTGACCTTGGCACATCTGCCATTGTTGCCAGTTATTTGATAAAAGCAAACTGATTGGCGTTTCCCTTGACCCTGTTTCTTATATGATTTCCTGGAACTAGAGTCCCCAAGATTGCAGGTTATTATATTATAGTCTTAATCCCTTGTATGCCTACAATTTGACTCCAAGTGCAAGGGATTGCTGTGATTCCTGCCCAGGAATTAGACAGACATGGCTTCTGATGAGAGGATTGCATTTATGAGAAGATCACCATGCAAATGTGAGGAATTTGGTAAGTGCTTATTTTATCGCTGCCGTTTGGTAGGTTTGGTTGGACATTGTAGGTCTCCCCCAGTTCACCTTTTTATGGCCCCTTCCAATTTAGGATTTAGTGCCATCATCATCATCATAAGCCAGTTCCCACCAAAGTGGGGTTGGTGATATGAATCTCTTCATTGGAATTGGTGCCATAGTTAGTCTAAAAGAAATTTGCTTTGGATGTCATGTTTATAAATGTTTAGAAAGGCTGTGTTTGGATGCCAAGAGGATGTACGAACAGATAGAATAACAATTTAGTGGGTTTTCAAACCTCTCCAATAAGTTTAAAAAAGAAAAAACACTTTGTTCTAACAATTCCCAAAAGGACAGCTCTTCTGCTTGTTCTCAATGAACGAAATGCATGCAAAATGCAAGAAAAATTGCTTTTCTTCCACTTTCCATATTCTCTCACAATAAAATTTCAAGTCCGTATATGAAACTGTGTGAGTTGGATGAAACAATCACAAAATCAGTTTCTTTTTTTGGGCATAAAAAACACATGAAATAAGAAGGATGCACAGTCTTTTGTATGTTTATGGTCAGACTCATCTCTTGGATGTATTATTTTCTGATTTCTGGGTATACATGCCCTTCCAGTTAATGAAGAATGCAGAACTGATTTTTCAAATCACTTGTGTTGGGAACTAAAAGACGGTTATCTGTAAAGAGAATAGTTAAATACTAATGAATTGTACAATAACCGGATGTAAAATTTCGACGCATGAAAATTCTAAAATCTATAGACAGATCCAAGGCATACATAAATAACACCACACTGGTGGAAAATCTTCCAGCATAAAATGGAAGAAAAATTCCTCTGAATCTCATTGCATAAGCACATAATTAATAATAATGCAACCATTCTTTTGTATATAAAAGAATATATTGGCTAATAGAGAACGAATGGAAGTTTATCAAGTTATAAAAAATAAATAAATATAAGAAAAGGGTGACAAACGAGGTCTAGAAGCTATTCTCTTCTTGCTTGTCATGAAGCATCCTAAGAATTTCATTCTTCAGCAGCAGCACTGGCAGCACTCAGATCGACGGTAAGATCAAGAGTCTGAACCAAGAAAAAGAACAACGAAGCTGATCAGTAGAACAATCACTGGACAACCAAATCTAGATTTATTTGCTTCTGTACTCAAGGATCTAGTTTGCTGAACTAAAGCAGTGATCAACTGAAGTGAATGACTGCTAATTGCCAAGGTATAACTATCAAGTTAACTGACTTTGTAGCCCTTACATAGGGCATATACCCTCCAGGAGGCCTATAGAGAATGTATCCAAGTGAAATATTACCAGTACCTTTTTCCCAAGTAGGGTCCCCACATTTCTGTAGGGCATTAAAGGACTAGAACATTAGAGATTCATATACCCTCCAGGAGGCCCATATTCTTGTTGCAGATCTGGATCTAATTTGGATCCAACACATAGGATCCAGATCCAGAACCAGTCCATATTGACACATGCATATCTAGGTCCAATCTCAATTATCATATTGATAAAAAGGGTTAGCATTAAAGAGCCTGTTCTGGTTTCTCAATGGAAGAAAAGATGGATCAAGAAATGTCCTGTTTTCTTTCAGGGGTTTTATAATTCATAATTCAAAAACTTTTTCAACTGTCAATTGTTATAGGAAGCAAACATGGAGTGCTTCTTATCACAATGTGTTATCTAGTATGTCGATTATTTGTAGAAAAAATAGATTCTGAAAAGAACGTGCAACTTTAGCTATTCATAAAACAAACAATCAAAAGCTAAAAGGCTTTTGAATGCATAATTTCAGATATAACAAAATCAAACTGATTCTTACCTTTCCGGTTATCTTACCGTACATCTCAATTACATCTTCAACTGTGGACTCGAAGTGTGTTGTTGCATCATAGCTCTGCAAGGCATTGCAATTTCAATTTGGGATCAGTGGATGCAAGCCAGTTCTCTTATTGGTGAGCTGGATCTAATCTAGAATAAAAAGCGGGCACTAAAGTTTTCACTATTTAGTTTCTCACTATAACGGATAACCGGACATTAGGCTTTTCAAATCCTAGTTTTCTGGGATAAAAATGAAGGCATCAAGTATATGCACACATGCAAAAAAATCTAGTTATATATATGTTTTTGCCCTTCCATTTGTACCATTACATTATTCCATACAAATTTTCAACCAGATTTTTCTCATTCTTCTACTTTGGCAACTGCTATGAAAGGATCTAAGTGCCAACTAATAACCAAAACACTTGAAGCAACATTATTGCTCTCGGTCAAGTTCAAGTGAGTTGTGACTTGTGAGTCGTACAATAAAGTTTTTAATCAATTTTGACTTGTAAAAATTAAAATATGTTGAAAGTTTATGTATACTAACAGTAGATATGAAGCAGTTATCAGCATCATTCTTGTTGGTAGGTTCATATCTGTCATAAGTATCAAAAAACAGCTCGTCTACAGGTCCAAGCAGCTCTATGCCAGGCTTCAATTCCACCTCTGGTTGGTCTGTCTCTGCCTCTGTTGTAACAAAAGCAATGTATTTCCCCTTTGGAGCTACATTGTGAGAATAGGAGCAGCAGAATAGATACCTGTAATGATGGTAAAATCAAGAAGTATGTTGAGCAGTCATAGACCTCAAGAAGTTTGGGAATCAAGTATTTCTCCTTTCTTTTAGTCCCATTTTTTTAGCACTTTGAATAAATGTACACAATCACCTGTTTGATTGGCAATGACTTCTCAGGATGTCCATTGTTTGGTAAGATCTTGTCTAAGTTGCAAATAATGCTTTCTTTAGTATGATTGTAGTTTATTCAAAGAAAAGGGACAGAAGGGTGATTCTATTGTCTGAATAGCAGTGAGTAAATAAAGCGTATATTACCCAGAGAGTTATCATTTAATTTATGATGGATTTCATTCTAGATATTCAAAATGAATAACTCTAGATATTACTTTAGTTTTCTGAAAGTGCCTGATGTAGCAATTAAAACTTGTGAAAACATTAAAAGAATATTATATGTAACATTTTTTTTTGCTCACATACATAAATAAGTGTAAGGATACACATATCTGTATAATAATGCATGCATTTGGGATACATATTCATATGGTAATATGGATGCATGTGGGCATATATTGTTCGCATGCGGTTGTTCCTGCTTGCATTTGTCTATATCATAAGAACAAAATATAACAAGAAAAATTTAGCAAACTTACATATCTGATTTGCGCCCAAGTTGTTTCTGTGGCAGAATGACCTGGACTGAGTGAGAGTCGCTGGTGTTTGGGATGGGATGGCTCATTATGCATATAGCACGGGAAACTTTTCCAACCTTTCGAACCTGTATCAAGAAACAGGAGTTCACATGTCAAATCCCAATGTGAAGTATTAAAAAAGGTAAGCATAAGAAATGTTCAGGCATATCAGTTAAGGTCAACAAATGACACCCATACTTAAAAAGCTTACCTTGTCTGGCAAATAGGAAGGATCACATACAACTTTCTTGCATCTAGCAGTTTCTCTTTCAGATGTTACACCAAAAGCTTTTCCATTTTCATCAAACTCCACCTGTCATCCAATTATCAACACTCATAAGGAGATGCTACGGAAGTTGATTGATTGTCAGTCACAAAACAGTTTTCATATCTCAATAACAGCAAAAGGCGTCAGATTGAATTTTTTTTGCTATTTTTAAATCAATTAGGTGAGTCGAAAGTAGAAATGACTATAAAAAGAGGCTTTATTAGTTAAATCTATGCACTTAAGCTTTTGCATTAGGCTAAGCAGAGTGAATGTTAGGGAAATAATTAGGCTTTCACAGCTGAAAAACATATTTCCCAAGATCATTTCATGAATCAGAATTGTTGACAAATAACTCAACATAGTGTTGCTTTTAAACTTGTCATCTTGATGAATGGAGCTTATCTTTTGGCACACAATGGCTAACTGTTTTAAATTTTCCAGAGACAGTCCTATATACCTGATTATGGGATAAAATGTTTCAGCATATAAATTCTAGGTATGAAAACGTTTTGACGAAATTACCTTGCATTCTGGCTTGTTGAGCATGTAGGTACCACCATAAACAGCACTTAGACGAGCAAATGCCTATCATTCATGACATAAACCATTTAACAGCCGGAATCAGAATATCTTAATACAGAGACACAGTTGTTGAAGTACCAGACCTGGGGCAATTCTCCCAATCCATAGAGCGGATAAATATAGGGAGATCCTCCTTGAAAGCGTGCTAAAGATTCTGCATATAGCTTTAAAGATAAAAAATAAAAAGAAGAAAAAGCAATCAACAAACATTAACTAATGAATGAACATGGATAAAAGCAGACCTATCTTCTAGAACACTTGACAGAAAAGGAGAAAAGTGAGAAAGTGACAAGAAAGCATTTCCATGTACACCAATTTTTGCTGGAGACACTTGTTTGTCTCCATGTAAGAGTGTATACATATCTTCATGGGGTAAGTTCCATGAAGAGGCAGATTAACAGATAGGTAGCACATTGGTCACTTTTTAAGTGATTGCTCTGCTGATCTTCCTCAGTGAACACCATGAATTGGTAAAGAGCAGAAAACCAAAAGAACAAGATGCTAGTTGGACTTATTCAACTGTAGATGAGGCCCTGAACACAAATCAATTGATGTAAGTTTCTCCATCTTGAGGTTTGAAATGGAAAAAATAAAGAGGAGCTGCCATCTAGATATTGGGAAGTGCAGATCCAAGACCCTCAATAAAGAGAGGAGGTAACTGCAACTGAAACCTTGAAAACTACCACATGAGGCAGGTATTCAGACCTGGGGATTAGGATTCACCCATATAAGGTCTTAGAAACCTGATAAAGCGAAAAGGAAGTATTTCTACTGCTACAACCCTGTGCAATGCCCCCTTTCTATGATATGTTTTAGCGTGCTCATGCTGCACCATTAATGGGGCACATGCAAACAATAATAATAAAATTTTTGAATATAATGATAACCACAGTTTATTCTCTTCCAAGAGCACTCACTTTTAAACACTAAATAAATCAGATGCACTGCAAAATGTGTGCAATTAAGAGTGGAACTACTTCAGCAGATTACAATAAGTAATATTTCAAATAGATGGTCCATGAAATATTTTTATAAAATATATCAAAGTTTTGATAACCTAATATCAATAAACAAAGAAAAAAAATATATCACCTTCATTCTCTTTACAAAATCCATAGCAGGCTCACCCAAATAGCTATCATCTATATGGAGCGCCAATGCGTGCCCAATGAAGTCAACTGTATTGTCATCTAGTCCATATTTTCTACATAAGTAAAAATAAAACTTGTCAAATGATACAACAAACCATTCAACAGAGCAAGAAAGATGTGAAATTTACTTAACAAGGACATGTAAGTTCTTTGGAACATGATGAATAGTATGATAGAAATACTACCACATTGTAATTGTGAGAAAAGAAAATGGTAAATAGTGAGCTATAGCTCATCCAAAAATAGTGAATGGACAAAAAGAAAGAAAACAACAAAATGTATACTTATACAGCATTAACTCCTTGAGAGATGTGAGGAAAAAAAATAGAAATCAATTAATTAGAAAGTGATTTGGGCTTTGACTTTTAGTCTCAGCTAACTCAATAAAGATACTTGTGAAAAACTAAATGAAAATAGTTACTTGCATTAGAATTTAAGTAAAATTTTTTTTCATATTTCTGTTTAAATTATCTTACACATTTTGGCATATTGACAACTGATAAAAGGTAATTATTTGCTCCGGTTATGATTAGCAAATAAAGTTCTATTTTGTGTTACACAACCTAAACCATGATTGCAGTAACAGTCAGCTGGATGATATATTAGTCATCCAAAAGATAATTATATTTATCTATTTTCCTTTTTTGTTGTTTAATGCTTTTTGAGAAATCCTCTTTAATCTATTAAACATTAATTACAAATAATCAGGGCATTTGTTACTGGGTGAGATGGGATCCACCGGTCAAGTCATTAGATCAAAGGTTTGCTGAGATGGTATGTTGTCATAATAAGCACTTACAGTGAGGATCTCTGCCAGCTGACTTTATTGTATCTAATTAATTATATTGGGGCTACCCCTAGACTCTTCTAGTTATGTTTACAATGTTTCTTTCTTCTCGTTCATCCATCTCAATTATCAACATCCTAGTCTTGCTTATGTCATCCTAAATGTTTTTTTCTTGGATTTCCAACATTCTGTACAATTTAGAAGTACCTCTCCACTTGAGCAACCCATACTTTATTCCATGTGAAAAATTCTAGTCAAAATCCCCACACTGGTAATTGACTAAGATGATGGAATTGATCACCTTTAAGAATTTCCAAGCTTTTTAATAGAAAAAAATATAAGTAGTTTCTTGAACTAAATGTATCATACAAAAAAATTTTATCTACGTAAAACCTTGCATGTCAAGGTCAATGAGTATGAGCCATTGGGGAAACAAAATAAGTTATAGAGAAGGAGATGCAGATGAGATAAATACGAGATAACTTCTCTTGCTTTAACTTTGTTGAGGTCCAGCCCTTCGTGAGATTTTGGATCATTCTCTTCATAGTCTTGCACATAAATGAAGAACTTTCGAGCACGGCGCTTTTCAAACAGTCCCATTAGTGGGGATTTTAGTGCCTCTACATCAGTAGCAGGCACTTTGTGAATCTGAAAATAAGGTTGGAGTCCAGATTTTGGAAGAAAAATACAATGAAATAAGTTTAATATGCAGAAATATTCAATTAAATATTAACTATCAAGGAAAAGTTCAGAGAGAGAGAGAGAGAGAGAGAAACAAACCTTCCCTTTATTGTAAACAAAGCCACCATCTACAGCTTTGAAGTTCAGATATTTAGTTACATCTGTGTGGATGAGAACACGAACCAAAGCACCATTGGCCATCATGAACTGCAAAAAACACAGATATAGTGACTTTAATCATAAGAAAATTACAACAAGCAGGATATTAATATTCAATACAAACAGGATATACATATTCAATGCAAGAATATAGTCCCATCTATGAACCTTGAAAAAGGCTAAGCCATAACATTATTAAACACAAGTTATGATCCTTGGAAGAAAGCAACTGTCAGAATTTTAAGTTATAAATGCATGTACTTACGTCTGTACTTGTTTTTGAAGGCAGGGAGGATATAACAGAAAGTTTGAAGATAATATTTTTTTCATTTTCAAATCTTCATGAAATGACCAAGACAGCCATATGATCCTGGAATTCCTTGCATGGCACATATTGATTTGCTGCTCCTACATTTATGGTTCTCATGAAATATATGGAGCACAACTTCAACATATGATTGTGAACATCAAGTCTAATTAATAAGGTTAAGTACCAAAAAGTCTAATGTTCAACTTATCTATCTGGCTTGGAGAGGAAGGGGAAAAATTTTTAGAAAAAACCTTGGGTATCATATCAACATTGTACTCCTTGCTTGAGCCCAATTGTTCTGGAGGCTTGTCATTGCCTCTAAATCGCTTCCAAAGCTGTAAGAATTAAGTATGCCAGACAAATACAACGTTAGGTGCATTTATCAGACGTTTTACAAGGTTAGGTGCATTTATCAAACTTTTTACTGATATAAACAAAATACCTGAACAAGATTAAGTGAAGTTGACTCTCCTCCATAATAGTCATTCCTGTCCATATGCAGTACCTGTTTCAAACAGATAACTAGTGAAAAATATACACAACAGAGTGCAAAATGGACTCTGAAGGCATATAGTACCAATCAAAAGAAAATCACGGAATTGGCTCTTAGCTCTAATAGCAATTGATGATACTGAAAGTTTAATCTCCCTTTCTCAAAAGATGTCAGTTGGACTTTGAAACAATGACAAAAAGTTTTTCAACAACAGAGAATAAGTTTATATATAATTCCTGCAACTTTTAGTAGCTGTATAACTTTTAGAACTAAAAATAGAATCACCATGGCATCGAAAAAGAATTTAAAGTTAGTTTTCCACTTACTATTGCTATTAGTCTTACACATTATGACTGTAATTTATGGAGGTAATTATTAATTTTCAGTAACTTGGAAGATGAAGATATGATGTCAAATGAAATTAATGACAATTTTACTGACAGAAGATAGTACTAGAGTCTAATCCTGGAATTGCAAATGATTCAGCTAAATATACAAAATTATAAGCATCCAGACATAAAAAGGAGATAGAAGTAAGCATGCGTGTTACCATAAGACAAGAAACGTAATTCCTTTTTTTTCCCCTGATAAGTAACAAGAAACAGAATTCTTCCTCTGATAAAAATGACTTTTTATTGCAGATAACAATGCATAAAGCCTTACATCTTCCTCCTGTTAATTTTTTTTGTCTATAATTTCACAGAATACTCACCACCTTGAGACAAGCATTTAAAAATGTTTTTTTAGAGACATTAAATCAATGCTTATCAAATAGGCCAAATGGAAAATATTAAAGAAATAAATTCCCTTTAGGAGAAGTCACTTAGAACAAGGTGAAGAAAAAACAGGCGTATCCTTAACATATTGTGGTAAAAACCACATTGCAAAATATTTGGCATTTCCAAATTTCAGAAACATTAAGAGAACTTTATCTAGGAAACATCAAATAAGATGAAGCTAATCATACGTCATGTCTAGGAACCTAGACTAGGTGGCTCAAGTTAAGAGTTGTTTCGGGAGCATTACAGAACCAATATGTTGTATTGTACTCAAGTTAAATGGAGTTTTATAATATGGCTTTAAACATGCTATGCTATTTATAACAAAATGTTAAGAAATTAAGAAGCAACATATAAATTGGGTAAGTGTAGATGGGATGAGGACATTGAGAAAGATGTAAAATTAAGCATTATAAGGTAAGAAGACAAAAACATATGAAATAGTCTAGAATGAACCCAAGTAGGATATATGCTGAAGTAAAGCCTATTAAGATTTTTTGAATATGTAAAATGGATTTTCTGTAAGAAGGTGCAAGATGATGCAAGTTGAACGATTGAAAAGGCAAAAGTAAAACAGAAGGAAACCAGAGTAGAGTAAGTTAGAAGCATTTGATCAGCACTTGATCCAAATGAAATATATGGTTTTTCAAAGATTAGGATGGAAGAACTGGATTTTTATTGCTGATCAATTGAATTGGTCATAGGAAATTTTTTTTATTGGTCATATAGATTTGCAAAGTTATTGTATATATTTAAAAAAAAAAAACAAATTCTAATGGTTAGAGAGTGTTTCAATATTTCAATTGCTCAGAAATTTACTCATTAGCTTTAATAACTAGTATTCTCTTATCCTTGCCTTGCCCTTGGATCTACAGCCAGCCTCTGCTTTAACAACAGTCATAAAATTTTGAATTTTCTTTGGCAAAATAGATAATGGCGGCCTTTCAGAAATACTCAGCTCTAAAAGACATCTATGACAGAAACAAAAATGTATAATATCAACACTAATTTCTCAGATTGATCAGCTAATTGTGTTTCACTTCATTTATTTTGCACCATTAATCATATCATTTCTGCAAATATTCTATAAACATGAATGCGGGTATTCTAGAAGCTAAGGTAAAGAACATTATAAGCATGCCAGTGCAAATTCATAATAACCTTCATATATTTGGTCAATATGTCAGATAAGTAAGACACGGTAGATAAGTTAGCATCTGAGTTACTATAACCTATATGCATGCAAAAACATTAGTTCAGTAACGATGATTAATCCTGATATTTCATAAACACAATATTATGCAGTGAATTATGATATCAACAGGGAGCAAAGGATGATGATTCTTAAATTAGGATAATGAAATCCTCCTGGATCATGTTCTACCTACGATTCTATAAGCAATTATAATATCTATATGTATTGAATAAATTTTGCTAATAAATGATCCAAAATATCTTGCTATGCAACCTTCGTGTCATTGAGAAACAGAAGTGAATAAAATTAACTAAAAAAAAGGATTCCTAAAATTCATAAGGCGCTCATTCATGGAAAGCAATACTAAATTAACAGAGCCTGGTGTCGAAGCCTTGCCAAAAGAATATGAAAAAGAGAGAAGAAACAATTCCTGTAAAAACTACCATAAAAAAAAACATCACAGATCAAAATTCAAGGATTATAAATACAAAGATCCAGATCAGTACATAATCAAAACTTTCGTCATCGGCAAGCAGACCATAAAATAACGAATCAATCAAGACTGGAGCATTTCTCACAATCTAAGAAGATCAAATGGAAATAACGGAATTGGTAAAAAGACAGACAAATGCAGAAAGTGTTACTTTGAGCCCATCGACAGAAAGAAGACCACTGAGAATGCATTCCTTGAGACCGGTTCCAAGGACTATGACGTCGTATTGTTCATCCATGGAGACAGGAGTTGAAGAGACGAGGTAGAGAGATTGAGATAGACAGGAGAAATGTAATAGCTCGAAAGAGCAGGAAAACTGAAAAGAGAAAGAGGTTGAAAGAAAGGAGGAGAGAGCTGGAGAAAGAACAGGTCTCTAGCGAGACTCCACGAGATTATCGTTAAAATCCGGTACGAGCGTGGTGAAGAGTTCTGCAGGGACTCGGTAGTCGGTCCCGAGGCAATGCACATTCGAAAAACACACGTGTCTCCGTCTCGGTTCTTACTTACAGTAATTTAAACATGTGTCTGTCCATATATAGTGTTTTAAAAAAATGACCGTTACTTTCTAAAATAAGGGAAAATTATGAAAATGTTCACTTTTGGTGAGATTTATAATACAGTCTATCAATAAACCTTTTTTTTTTTTATTTTGAAAAAAACCTACTAAGGAATGAAAAACCTTAGTGGCACTCCATCGGAGGGAGGAGGGTTGAGGCAGACCCGACCTGTAGATTAAAATCAAAGCCAAAAGAGAAATACACCAAATAGGGGGGACATCCAACCTTACCCTACTAAAAATCAAGAAGATAGAAAAAACCAGCAAGAGGTATGAACACCAAACCTCAGCCAAATACAACTCAACCAGAAAGGGAGCAAAACAGTAAAGAGAAAACTCAAAACTATTTCCTAAAGTGATACAAATAAGTTTCAGGATCATTTTTCATGAATAATTGAGGTAGCGTTTGGTATTGCTTCTCAAAACTTGCTTCAAAAAAAAAAAAATAGATTGCTTTTGCTTCTATGAAGGTCTTTTCATTAAGTAAACTGTTTTATTTACATTTGCCAAAAAAGCATGTTTGGTAACATTAAAAATTAAAAATTGCTTCTTTGCTATTATTATCACTATTATAATAAGGGTGGGTGATGGTGGTGGATGGGTGGTGTTTATAGGGATGCCTACAGTGGGAATTGAGGTTGAGTGGTGATGGTGGGTAGAGATAGTAGTGGGTGAGTAAGTAATGGGTGATCGTAGTGGTGATGGTGAGTGAGGGTGTAGTGGTGGGTGGTGTTAATGGCTGTGTTCAAAGTGGGAAGTGAGGGTGGATTGTGGTGGTGTGTTGGTGGGTGGTGTGGTAGCAGTGGTGGTTTGGGTTGGTTGTTAGTATTAGAGGAAATAAGCAAAAAATGAAAAGCAAAAAAATTTTGCTTCTCAAGAAACTTTTTACTTCATCATAAGAAGTAAAAGCAAATATTAACTAAACATACTTATTGTTTCAAAAAGCTTGATTTTGCTTAAATTAACAAGCAAAAAAGTAAAAGCAATGCCAAATGCAACCTAAATTAAAGGATAACTTTATTTGGGACTCAAGCACATTTTACATGGGACATAAGTGCATTTTACATAAGGTATGAGCACATAATGATGCATACCTATAACAAAGTGACTATTTTTTAATTTTTTTAAAAAGTGACATTGCAAATCAATTACATTTGAACCGTGACTTTTTTTTTGCAAAATGAGATTTGAGAATTTTAAGAAAGTTTCAAATAACATTTGGTCTTAATTATTCTAAAAAAATATCAATATTTTCTAATTATCAAGAATTAAGTGACTGAATCTAAATTATGTTAAATAATAATACCTGTATTTTTTTTGGTTAAAATAATACTTGTAGCCCAATGAATTTATGACTACAAAGCAATGCATAAAGGAGATGAGAGATTATAGAGAGCCCGGTGAAAAGTGGGACTGGACTATCTTATTTCTCACAAGTGAAATTCAAGGAGCCTTTGCATTAGACATCACAGAAGTTCGCTGCTCTGTTACATAATACATAATATTATATTCTTAGGCTGCGGTTGGAGCTGCTTAAATAAATGCCTAATTTTAACTGCTTATAGGTTATTAAAGTACTTTTTTTTAAGTTAAAAGGTATTTGGCAATACCATAAAAGTAATTTCTTACCCATAAGCACTAGAGAAAGATTGCCTACAAGAGAAGCCATGGAAATCAGGAGCTTCTCTTAAGCCTATATTTGGAAGATGCTGAAAATTTCATTTCTCCCATTTGGCAATGAAGGAGAGTGATGAGTTGATGTGAAAATTTGTTAAAACAAATTTGCCATTGTTCTAACTTAAAAAGAACTTTTTATAAACGAAAAATCAAGCCTTTTCGTATATAGAAGATTTTAAAGCAAGTTTCAAATATATCCTTCAAAGATTTTAAGTATGACAAGTATGCAATCACACTTTTGCAAAATGAGGATGTGGCTGGTTTTTTATTAAATGCGGCAGCGTACATGTAATATTAAGAATGAATACTAAATGAGGCCTATAAATTAAAATGAATTTAAAATTTATTATTATTATTTTTAATCAAATTTCCTCTCATTTTTACCCCTTTGTTTCTCTTTTAGACAAGTTAGACTCCATAACAAGGGGTTCATAAATTCTCAAGGACCGGTCTAATTAACCCTTGGAGGATATATAATTTTAATTAATTCAATGCATAATGCACATAATTAATTAGCAAGTGAAGGCCGACCAATGGATACAAACCCTTCCAAGAAAATATATATATGCATTCACGTGACAAACTTGCTTTAATGTTTTTTCTTGAGATGACATCACCTGCAATGCTCTACTGCATTGCTTTCTACTGCAGCCGCGAGATGCCGCTATGTGAAACATCTCGTGGTCAGTGTTTTTTCATGATTGTAAATATTTCACATGAGACTCAATTACAAAAACACTAACCCTGAAATGCTCCACATAACAATATCTCAAAGCTACAACAAAAAGCAACGTCGTAAAGCATTGCAAAAGATTTCATCCTTCTAACTCTTAAATAACCATACGTGCTGTCTTAAGATTGACATCTGATGTGTTGATTGGCGACATAACCTCCCTAATCTAATGCCATTTAACCTTTCCGTGAAATCTTCCGTGAGCATATCAGAAGCTACAATTAATTAACAAGTGATACTTTTCCTGCTTTGAACAATCAAGAGATCACTTGAATGGAACAAGTGATGTTAGGAAACATGTATCTTGGAAAAGCCCACATTTGATTTTCACAGACACATTATAATCAGGAATCTAAAGTTTGAAGTACGTACACTAAGTAGTAAAGATTCGTCCTGCAATAAACTAAATTATTTAAGTCCACAACTGGGCTTTGAAACAACAAACCCGCGGTGTTGGTTAGTTTTACATTCCACTGTACATGTACGATATAATTTGAACAAAGTTTCTTTTATTTTACTCGGCATCTCCTCAAAACTTAGAAAATGGTAGCCTGCAGCAAGAAAGCAAGGATCATTCACAGAAAGCAAGAGTGAACTTCATGTTTCAAATTGCATAACAAATTAATGATTTTTCAATAGTTTTACTCAAGTATGTAGTTTTTATTAAGGGTTAAATCATTTTACACCCAGAAAACAAAATTCCAGGAGCAACTAGCTTCGATCACTGTTCCATACTAGCTTGCTTAAGGCATTTTTATAAGCATAATACCCTTGAAAAGGAAGTTCTTAGATCATAATTATAAACGCTGGAGTGGACATTTTCATGTATGCAGTAGTCATGCATGCATGTGTGAGTGAACCAAACTCACCCCAACTTGAGGGAGGTATCAGAGCTGTCGGAGTCTTGAGGAGGACCCAGAGAGCCGCCAATGTTCGTGACAGATTCTGATGACTGGCCTTCTTCAAGAACCACAATCTCCGAGTCTGGGCTGACATGTTTTTGGCCTCCGGACCACTCCATCATCTGCATAAAAATTTGTCACTCGCTGGTAAATTAAGGAAGTAATGGATAGAAATTATTTGAAAGAGTTGGGCTACGGAAAATCTCACTTGCTGTCTCAGTCGCTCGTTCTCTTCCATCAGCTGGAGTCCCTGCACGTTTATGAGGAAGATGGAAAAGATAAGAAAGAGCGAGATAGCAGTGTTAATCGAGTTATACTAACAGTAGCCATTACAACTATTTCCCTTTTTTGTACAAAACAGGTTTCACAACAAAATTTTGAGGGTTTTATCTCTTATATATCAAGAATGTTGCATTATAAATGTTTTCTTTTTCCTTATGGTCTAAAGTGAGAAGGCAACTAACCAGCATGTGTTGAAGTGGTAGAAAAGCCGAGCACTTTTCCCCGGCAAACTCGCTTTACAATTTCAAATATAACCAAGAAAGATATATACCGTAAATTAAGACAAGAACTCAAACAATTCTATTAGAAAGACAACACAGCAGTGGAACTTTCATAAATTGTTTTGGGCGTAATTGTTTGTCAAGCACATTTTTTGTTTGTATAACTGAAATTCTCATTTCAAAAGAACATAATCTGATTCACTTTCTTCCTAAACCATGTTTTTTGTTTGTAAAACTACTCAAGAACATAACCTGATTCACTTTTCTTCCTGAAATGGATTTTTTGTTGTAATATATGGTTGTCTGTGACAGACTCTAAACATGAAGAAAACCCATCCATCAGGTAATATGTTGAGTTGAAAGAAGTGCTGCTCGGCACCTCATTAAGATACCACAGTTCAAAGATAGAAATCTTTTACATTTTAGATAGCAGCTCCAGTAAAATTTGAAGCTACACACACCCCAACGAGGCCTAAACTGTGAACTGCTTAAAAACTATTATCAAACTTCTAAAATTCAAATGGGAACAAAGGATTCACCATTAAGCGTCTCAACAATTACCAAGATATCAGTATGCATGCATCTGTTTTGTATGTGGCATGCATCAAGAATTACGAAATTTAGTTTCAAACCTTTCTTTGAAGGGCACTGATCTCATTCATAATCTTGTCATTCTGAAACAATAGAAAACCAACGTTATGGAATGAATGAAACATGAAAGCATACTTATAATAAATGAATATAAAGAAAGGAAATTTGCTCAAACCTTCGTTTCTGTTACACGGTTAAGTCCTACTTCAAGTGATCTCTCCAGTTGCTGTAGTTCTTCGATATTTAGTCCTTCGAGTTCTTCTCCTCTCATCTGTCTATTACACAGATAGATCCGCTCTATTAATACATTGTAATAAATGCACTTACGTCCAACGGCGGAGCCAGGATTTTCATTCAAGGTGGACAGTGCAACAAAGAATGGAAAATGACTGGTTAAAATTAAAAAGATTGTAGGCAACGCAAAAATTCCAGAAGAGGCAAACTGTATATTTATAAGCAATTACAATAGGTTTTTGTAGCTCCACCCCTGCTTACGTCAACAATTGGCAAATGCACAACGTACCTCAGTTGATGACTCTTCTCTGAAACTTCCTCGCTCAACCTGACATAGTTGCTATTCTCTAGCTAAAGTAGCAAATAAATACTACCATTAGAACTTTATATTTGGTCTAAATTGTTGCAGAACTAAAATCCTAGTTTCTCATAAGCTGTATTAGAAAATAATGTAAAATGAACATGGAAGAGGCAAATATTAACAAAAAGAAACACCAGGTGCTGATGTATAAACAAAAGAAAACAGCATGCTGCTTAAGGATCAGATGACTTGACTGTTATATTTGAGATCCAATAACCCCAAAAAAGGTTTCCTAATGGTATAAATAAAAAATTGAAAGACAGAATCCATCAGAAAAACATCAAGCATCAGGTCTCACATAAATGTTCTCAGCATAATTTTGACAATAATGTCCACTAAATTTGATCAATTTTGGGACATTAATAGACATTTCTTCCGATAACGAGAGAAGTTTAACATTAACATGAAGAGTCAACCCCAAAAAATCAAAATAGAGCCTATTTGAGCTCCCCAGCCAATTCACTTTACTCTTGGTCACTGTTGAAGAGGGATGAATTACAGGTGAACAAATGTATTATGGCCAGAAAAAGTCAGCCAGAATTCAAAACCCACCAGAATTCAAAAAGTCAGCCAGAACAAATGTATAGGAATCCTAATTACAAGAAGTCCCTGAATTTGCTGCAACTGCCAAAAAGTCCCCCTTAAAAGTGATGCTATTAATTCATGTAATAATGATGGCAAACAGCACTACCCTGATGTGGCACTCTGTTAATATTTTTTTATGCAAGCTTAGATTCTATCAATGTAATGGAAGTAAAAAGTATCAAATTAAAGGGTAGAAGAAGTTATAACTAATAGAAAATTAACGGGAGCAAATTACATTTGCCTTCCTTCTGGTTTCTACAGTTGCAAATACTTATCTTAGGTTTTTGAAATGATACTAAACTCTCTCGTCAGAATTGAAAAATCAATAAAAGTAGTAATTTGGCTATTTTGTCTCTTATTAATTTTTATTTAAAGTAATAAATTTAAAAATTAAAATGACGAAATAGCCTATGATTTTTAAATTGATTATTACCATCTTTGAACCTAAAAATTAATTTTTTATTATGAAAAACCTCAAAATCTCAAACCTTTTGTAATTAAAAGAAAAGTAAAATCATCAAGGAGCATTCTAATTTTGATAACATTTGAAGGACATGCGGTAGACAACAAAATCAGAAGGGAGGTTGGTGTCATTTTCGAAAGCACAAGGGAGGTAGAAAAAATAAACCATATTTACCTGCAGCTCAAGAGATGGTTGATGCAGTCTCTCCAGGTTCTTTGAGCACAGACTATGCCTCTCAAGTATCTCCTTCATACTTCAGGTCACAAGAGGATGATAAAGTTAATTAAATGGAAAAGACAATAAGCAAAGTTGAAAATAATGCCACTTGGTATAATTGAATTAAGTGTGAGAAATCATTATGTGGATTACACCTTAGTCTTTAACCTCACAATGATCCTCCGAACTTCCATATCTTATTATACAATGCTAGGACATGCATAGCAGGATTACCGAAAAAATAAAATTGTCTTTTACAAATTTACAAAGTCCATCAAGCACAAGTTTTTCTTTTTTCTTTTTCCTTTTTCTTTTTCTCGGACTTCCATCAAGCAAGCGTTTCTGTACAAAATGGGATTTTTTTTTTTTAATTTGCTTTGCAAATCTAAATGCTTAATTTTTATTTTAAGTGATTGCAATCATTTAGTTTCTTTGGACAAGTTTTCCAAGAGGATCAATATATCTGAAATGGTTTCGGATTTCTGAAATTTAGCAAAATTTTCCTGCAGTTTCTCTTTTTGGAGAGCAATTTTCTTTACACCAAACTCCCCTACATGGAACTGCATGTTTCATACGTTTTTTTCTTTTTTAATGCAAATTTCATGAATTTTCCCTCGAGATTTTCCAAAAATTTTCTCATTCCAAAGATATGAAATTTCTCCTGATATTTAAAAACATTTAATCTTTATGCCAGTGATATAAGAGATATTTCATAGAAAAAAGTCATGCGGCAGTTAAAAGACTATACATGAATGTTTCTAGACATCGATAGAGAACATCAATTTATATTTTATTTTAACCAGAAGCTTCTCGATATGGTATGGAATTTGACATAAAAGATAACTAGTGGAAAAAGTGGACTTTGCCCTGATAACATTGTGAGGTATAAGACAATTCCCCAATTGCAGCAAATTGAATTGACCATTAAAAACACGGAACTGTAAAAAATTGAAATCGAATTAAATTCAGCTAACCTCGAAAACATTTCTTCAACCTAGACGTAAATGAAACATTGTAACATTTTACTCCATGAGAGCACTCCTTTTTTAATGTGAAATTTAACACATCAACAAGAAGCTCAAAAAAGAAAAAACAAAAAGAAGAAGGAAAAAGAGCTGTGTAGATTTTGTTAATTTCCAAGACTATTGCTTTCTTTATATCATTATTTATTCTGTTATCTCTTAACTAACTTACACTTATATAACTACCTTATGTATCCCATGCCGGGGAAATGAACATAGGAGAAGAATTAAATAAGTGGATGCAATTAATTAAAAGAAGAAAGAAAAATATATTAAAGGATATTTTGAGGAATTAAAGTAGTTATATGTGTAAGGATATAAAAGTAAATGTCATTTTAGATATATGAGATAGTTATTCAAGTATAAGTTAGTTAAGGGGAGATGAAAGCAAGTATAGTAAAATGTATGGGGCAATTAGATATCAAATTTCAGCTAGAAAAGAGACGGTTGGCTTTATAATAGTAATAGATTTTTTTATTAGTGTTTTGAACTTAAATTTCTTTGGGAAAAAAGGAAACCCTGCAGGGAGCATTATGACGTAAATCAAACACACCAAAGAGAGACAAAAAGTTCAAGCACTAAATGGAGAGGAAATTAATAAAATTGATAACAAATAAAGTCCCTGTAAAATTTTATCTCTTTTATTAAATTAACTGTGTTCATCATTGATTGTGGATGAGAATTGAAAACCCACCGGTCACATGATCCCTCGGTGTTTATCGTTACTTAAATAATAAGCAGAAAAAAGGAACTAACATGAAAACGTAACTAAGTCTTCCAATTTTCAAATGATATTAAAGGAGAAAACATATGAGACCAAACAAAAAAAGATGCAAAATTGTGAAATACTTCTATTCAAAATCATATGGATATATAAGCAAACTATGAACTAATAGTGATGTAATAAGAATCAAATAAGCCTTTTTTTTGGTTCCACTACGTAATTTTACATGATAAGAAATAGAGTGAATAAAATAAAAAAGAAAAATTAAACCACTTGTTTAAGAAAAAAAAGGTAATAAAAACTGGACAAAAATGAAAATATAGGAATCTTTAGTTTGATCCGGTCTGACTGCCACACCAACAGTAGGGGTGTCAATTGGTTCAGTGTAAACCGAAATCCTATTGAGTTGGTTTTATTCTTAGTTTGGTTCTGTTTCGGTTTGAATAAGTACAAGCCCAATTAGTTTGGTTTGGTTTACGGTTTAGGTGATGGAGAAACCGAACCAAACCGAAAACCCAACTATATTATTATTATATATGTATAATTTTATATTACATATACTATATATACAAAAATTTCAAAACTTCTTACTATACTTTGTTGTCAAAACCTACTATTTCTCTTTGTAGGAATTTCTCTTGGGAATGAGGTTATTTCATATTGATGTTACGTATTGGGAAGAGAAGGTTTTTTTATGTATGTGATTGAATTTCTTTGTTAATGTAAGATTATAGAAATACCATTTTTATTTTCTAGTAAACAATATTGTTCACATTTGTATTCTAGTGAATACGGTTTAAACTTTAAAGATATTGTACTTTTGGTTTTTTGGTTCGGTTTACGATTTAATCACTTTATTTCGATTCAGTTTAGTTCGGTTTTCAGTTTTGATCAACATAATTTGGTTTGGCATAAAAACCAAACCAAACCAACCGAATTACACCCTTAGGTAGGGGTGCAACTCAATTCAGTTAAAACCGAACCCAAACTGACTTTGGTTCAATTTAGCTCGATTTGGTTTCAGTCCAAAAATCCCTAAACCGAACTAAGTCCGTTCGGTTTTCGGTTGGATGCTTGGTTAAATCGAACCGAATATATTATATATATATAATACAATATATATTAAAATTTGAAAGTTTACCTTTAAACTTTGAGAATATTACAAACAATACCCTTGTAATTTGAGCACAAGCATGTGTTGGTCTAACCCAAACCGAACTGAATTGATTTAATGCAATTCGGGTTCGTTCGGTTTTCTTATATATTTTCGGTCAGTTTTTGGTTTTCTTGTTTTGGTTTTCAATTCAATTCGGTTTAGCTGCAAATATTTTCAGTTTGATCTTGGGTTGACCTCAATCTGAACCGAACCGACCCGAGTTGCATCCCTACCCTTAGGTACTGGTTTGAGTGATCATTTGATACCCATTTGAACATCCTGGGCATCTATTACAAGTGGTATAAATATTGACACCAAATGCAGGTAACTCAAGGGAATTAACTTACAGGGAAATGACAAGGAGAGTGGGGTTTATTTTTTTTATGATATATTTTCACACAGTAGATGATTACGAATTGAAGAGGCACTGTGTCATCACATGCAGGATAAATATATAAATATCTGAGGCTACATTCAGCTGAGACACAAGCCAGATTTGCTTAGGTTTCAGGAATGAGGAACACGAAGGAAGAGAAGATTTGTTTAGCAGTAGCCAGTAAGAAGAACAGGAACCATACAACATAGCACCTTAAAAGCTCAGGAGGAAATGTATCAGATACCAAAAAATCAAATATACAATTTTGATTAACTTAAATGAAACTTATAAAAAAAAGAAAAGAAAAGAAAATCTGAGCACCAGGAGCTCCCTATGAAGAGCAAAAAATGAAACTAAGCAGCAAGAGGTCGCCATGATGAGCAACCTGAGCTCATGATGACATACGTCCACTCTACTGCCGTCACCTTTGGTGGGAGTCTACGCTACTTCCCTTCAAATAAAAGTCGAGATAGATCACAACGCTTCATTTAATTGATCAAGAAGACTCATGACAGATTTCAAACAAAGGCAATGTGAAAGATCAGTACTCGGTGACCTGATATTTTAATCTTAATCTTTTATGCTTTTAGCTTCGGATATGTTAAACAACTTCGAGCAACTTGAGATTCGAAATTTTTTTTTGTTTTCTTTTTTTCTCTTGTTTCGAGAAACCATGGCTTGTTCTCCGTTTTACCACTTTTATGACCTTGCTTTCTTGTTGGTCTGAGAGATCTTACATCAGAAAGTCTGAAGCACGCCATTGATGAGCCATTAGAAATGCTCTCTCTCTCTCCCTCTCTCTCTCTTAAGTAGCGAGAAAACACACATCGGTAAGGATAATGGCATCGCATCAGAAAGAACAAAAGAAACGAGAATGAGATCGATACCTTGAACTGGAATACTCGAAGAGCTTCCCCGTTGTAGAGAAGACAATGAGAGCTACCTCGGCATCACAGAGAATGGAGAGCTCCTCAGCCTTCTTGAAAAGCCCTCTCCTTCTCTTGGAAAAGGTTACCTGTCTCGCGGTAGCGTTATCGATCTTCCTGATCTGTATTTTCTCTCTCGCCATTCTTCGTTAAACAATCAAACCACCCTGTTACAGAAGATCGGCCGAACATCAAAACAAAAACTATCCGGAAAGAAGAGAAGGAAAAATGACTAAAATAAAGGTTTTTGATTAACACAGTACAATGAGTTGCAGTTTTTCCAAATTAAGCGAAAAAACCTGACACAAACCCTAGTAACAATCAGAAATCAGAAACAAAAGGATTCCATTTTTGACTAAAATGAAGGAAACCCATAAAAGCCCACCAATCGAATTTTATCCGGCGTGCAAATTGCAGAAGAGGGAGAGACGGGATTGGCTTGTTTGCCTGTTTGGGTTGTTAGTCAGCGCCGTTGATTTCTACAGCACCGAAAGCCACCAATAAGAGAGCGAGAATGAGAGTTAGCTAACCTTTTTTTTTTTGGTAGAAGAGAGTTAGGTAACTTGTACAAGAAAAAAGAAAGCCTTGTGGGAAAACTCCTCCCATTTTCCCTTTTTTTTGTTCTGTTTTTTTCCGCGTTACTAAGCATCTCACGGAGCATCTTACTGACAAATTTTTTCCAACAGATGTTGTAACCGTTGGATGATCCACGTGTCAAAATCTGAGGAAGTAGAATTGTTCAAAAGCAAAAATGCTGTAACCGTTGGATGATCCACATGTCAGCATATGAGGAAGTATAATTGAGCAATTAATGGCACAGACGATTACAAACCCCTTTGTTTCTCCTTCCCAACTTTAAAAAAAAAAAAAGTTTCTCCTTCCCAACTCTCTGCCTCATCGTCTCCCCAGCTCTATAGAATGAAATCATCTACAAAGCTTTCGTGCATTACATGTTGCTGTTACTTTGAGGTGATGTCATGTGGAGCATATCACAATTTACAGAAAGATTTCAATCCTTCCCTCGTAATATCTAATTTTGCTAGGCAAGAAATGCTATTAAAATGAAATGCTACCACATAGAGTGTTGATAATCAGTATTTTCAAATGGACCTTAAGCAAAACATTTATAATGAGAAAAAAATTATCAACTGTAGATGTTTCATGTAGCAACTTCGCACTCCAACAACATAAACCAACTTTGATGGTCTAGGAGATTGTAATTTAAATTTTGTAATGTCTTCTGTGGGATCAATCATGTGATGTTACGTAATTAGTTGTCTAACACAATGTAATCTATACTTCTATATTATTAGTAAAACCAACTTTAGAAAATATTCTCTAGATTCTAACCTTTCATTTTTTTTTCCTTCAAAAAATGTCCTCCTCAAATCAATAAATCAATAAGTATTCATCTCCAATGGAAACCGTCCAAACCTTAATAAAACTATCATCCCAATTAAGGAGGCTCAAATTAAACACCTATATCAACGGGCAAAAATGCACGTGCCTGTGACTCCCCTAATTGGTGTTGAAAGAGAAATGGTGGGCTCACATATGTGTAAATCGTGAACCCTTGAGAGGCTATTTACATATTCTCTTACTCCACATACATCGTATATGCATGAAGATCTACTATGTTAATTTCTCTTTATCACTAAACAGTCAAAAGTGATGATGAACAACGTCTCAAAGAGACCTGACTCGACCATAGAGAATGTTACATCTTGAGTATTTATGTGCAACCCATGCCCAGGCTTTCAAGTTGGGAGCACGTAGCCAAAGGGTTCACATCGTCTACCGCATTATAACGCCGTGGATGCTGCCGCACCTATCCTCTGTTGCCACGTCGAGCACATAACTGCATCAGCAAAGAGGCGTTAACGCCTTTGTTTTTTACCTTTGTTAAATTCTAATGAACGAAAACCCACCGCCAATTTCTGGTTGATACCCAGATTCAAGCGGCCGAATCCGGAGAGGGTTTAATGCCTCGGTTGTTATCTCCGTTATATTCGAATGAGGAGGAAGCCGATTTAATCTTGTCTACCACGGGTTTTGTGGCTGAAAACATGAGCCAAGCTTTGAACTTGAACGATCACCACCGGAGCCAAGCTTCTCTTTGAGAAACCCCTAAAATAAGTAGAAAAACCAGATCAAATGTGAAGCTAAAACTGAAATGGAGGTCGGTCTCCCGTCCTTCCGGTGTGTGTTTTTGTTTATGGGTTTCTCCAAACCAGGTGAAATGGCGTCCGGAATTGGCAAATAAGTACCATATGTTGCAGATATCAACGATGGTGAGTCGAGTTTCAGGAACGAACTGGATTCCCAGCTTTGATTATAAATCACCTTCCCCAACATGGATCCTTTTTGTTTTTTCCTCTTCTTTTTCTTATATATATATATATATGTATATATGTATTTGTACTTTAGTTCGTTTTGCTGCAAGAATCCAGAAATATCTGTACATAGTCTATCTGATGGTGAGATTTGGAATTTTCAAGATGGTCTCTAACCAACGTAGTGTGTCTTGGACCAGGGCATATTAAAGGTTTAACAATATATCAGCTTGCAAAAACAGAGGAGAATCTCCAGATTTTTTATCACCTGATCCAAATGAGCAGAAACTAAAATTTGTAAAGATACATAAATGGCTTCGTCGGAGTTGTAAATCGCCTGAAAGGGTGACAGCAATAGACTTGGATTAGATCACCAAAACAGTGCAATGAGTAGCCAACGATCTGCTGGGATTTCCGAAACTGGTGCGTGAAGATCAAACGGTAATTCTACATTGACCGGAAGAGAGAAGACACCCTTCGTTCATGCCTGGATTCGGCCGCTTGAATCTGGGTATCGACCAGAAATTGGCGGTGGGTTTTCCGTTCATTACAATTTAACGGAGGTAAAAATAAAGGCGTTAACGCCTCTTTCCTGATGCAGTTATGTGCTCCACGCGTCAACAGAGGATAGGTGCGGCAGCTTCCGCGGCGTTATAATGCGGTAGACGATGTGAACCCGTAGCGAGAACCCGAGCACATAGCTATTATTACAAATAGAACCTGAATTAACACTCAAAACGAATTTTCCCTCGATAATAATTCAATAAAAGTCAAACCAGCCACTTTTGACCTTTTTTATGTGGATGCAGGTCGCTTTCCGTTCAAATAACCCCGCATCGCTGCAAAGGGCAAAAGCCAAAAATATCTGCTTGCAGTCATTGTCAGTGACTCAGTCTCAGTGGTCACGTCTGCCTTTTGGTTAATTTATTATTATTATATTTCGTACACTTAACAGTTGGACATTTTTCCTCAATTTTTCGCGCTAATATCGTTATGCGATAAAATGCTATCTATTTTATGTTTTTTCACTTTTGTATACAAATGCTATCTAAATATTACAGCAGTTTTGATGCCGTTCTACGAGGGTTGAATTCGTCCGTATCAGTTAACCCTGGGGGATGCTGTCACGTGTAGGATGCTGTTCATTTCATATATATATTTTTTTTTTTTGTGAAAATGCTGTTTCAAATCACATTTCGCATGGAATAATGTGTGTTGGGATTTGTATGCCCCCTCGGATTACTGTACGGCATCTATATCTAGTAGAAAAACAGTAAGAATAAGCAAGACAAAATAAATGTACTCCAACAAAAGTCTGTCTACATCCACGGAGAAAATAACCTACTCCTCACTTGAGAATAATACCTTTACAAGAAAACAAAACTCCTATAAATTTAAACTGGATGGGTATCGTCTATAGCATGCGCTGTAGACAGCCCCTCTCATGTATGGGGTGGGCCCCGCCCCCCACATGTATGGTAGGCCCCCCACTAAATGTGAGGAGTTGTATGCAGCGCATGCTGTAGAGGATGAAAGTCTGTTTAAACCTAAACATATAACACTTGTACACCCTATTCTCAATCCCCAAAAACCTATTTTCCTCTCCCCTTTTATTTCTCTCTTTTAAGAGATCCTCACACTCTTATTTATAATCACATGTTCAAGAAACTTTAGAAACCTTCTAATTTCACCCAAGAAAGTTTCAAAAACATAAAATACAACAACCTTCTAATTTCATGCCCAAGATTATTTCTAGAATCACACATCCACCAAATGAGTAACCCTAACAATGTAAATTGAACAGCATCCGTGAGATGCTACACGTGGCAGCATCTGCTGCAGCTTTCATTCCGTTTTATGAGGCTTCTAAACTCCTAGTTAATAAAGGAATTACATTTGCAAGGGGCAGGTTTGATTTTTTCAGGGTGGGTTCTAGTAAACCCAAATGTAAAACCCCGACCCGAATTATATCCTAATTATTAGGCTTAATTATCTAAAGTATGATTATTAGACTAATTAAGTATTTGTGTTATGAAGATAGGGTAAATATGGATTATACTTAAGGATTTGGAGAAATCAAATTGTACTTTATTGAAGTTATTAAAGTAAGTTTAATTAATGTTATTTCTTAATTTCAATTGGCTAAGATACCCTCAAATTAGATCTATTGAATTGGAAATCAAATTCTGAAAAATTTAGAGTTAAGTGTACCTAAAGTACCTTCGAAGTATACCCATTGTACCCCAAAGTATACCCCAATTACCCTCCCGAATAACATTAGAAGGATACCTATACATTACCCAAGGTACCCCCATTGTATACCAAAGTACATCCATGCACTACTCAAGGTACCACACAAGTATACCTAGAGTACATTAAAGTATTACTCAAGGTACCACTCAAGTAAGCCTAGGGTACACCCATGCATTACCCGAATTACCCCCATGTATTACTCAAAGTACATCCAAGTGTTACCCAAGGTACCACCCAAGTACTACCTAAGGTACCCCCTATGTTTACCTAAAGTACCCCCTTGATTTACCTAAGATACCCCACTATTTTATCTAAGGTACTCTCTTGTTTTACCTAAGGTACTCCACTTATAGACCCAAGGTACTTCACTTGTATTGCCTAAGATACCTCTCATGTATACCTAAAGTACCCCCTTCCCCCAAATTATACTTAGGGTACCCCACTTGAATACCCAAAGTACCCTACTGTTTTACTTTAGTGAGAATAAAAGGCTTGTTAAGGGGCAACTTTGATAAACAAAAGTTTGGAATATAAAAGGGATGCCCTAACTAAATATCTAGTGTCTTAATTAAGAACCCTTTTCCTTGTCTTGGACGTATAGAACAAGAGGAGAAGAGTGAGAGCTTGAAGGCTTGGAGAAGAAGAAGGAGGAGGAAGATTAAAGAGAAGTTTGCTTCTCCATTATCAAGTAAATAGCAAACCTTTCAACTAAAATGAATTTATCGAATTTTCGTATTTCTCCCTCCTAGGGTTTGATTAAATTGGAAAATCTTTTGCATGTTGGGTTTTGCTTCAAAAATTCGGATGGTTTGGTTTATCTGATTATCTTGTTTAGTTTTCTTTTGATTTGCCATGGATTTGCAACCTCTATTGGTTATACTTTTGGTTATGGTTTAAGTTTGGTATCTTGAATGATGTTTTATATGTTGGATTTATGTTCATGAGGATTTGGTATGGATTCTTGTGTTGGGAAGTGTTTTTGGGTATGTTGGAAGGTTTTAGAATCATCACATTTGGTATTAGAGAGGTTGGATGTGGTTTGTATAGGTTTGGTGTTGGAAAATAGCCAAAATTTTGTAAGAACCCGAGCCGGCGATTAATCCTGAAATTTGGCAGTTAATCCTGAGCCAAAATTCCTAAAAACAAGTCTCTGTTATCCTAATCGCTAATCAAGATTAGCCTGGGCGATTAATCCATAACCTGGGCACGCGAACGTCCATTAGGAGAAGGTTCAACGTGCGCACGTCAACCCTAGTCTTCACCCTAACGCGCGAACATTGAACTGGGCGCGCGCACATTGGCCCTTATTTCACCTTAATGCACGAACCTTGGGCTTCAACACCCGAACGTTGAGGCTAATCGCCCCTGGGCGACTAATCCTGACCCTAATCGTGGACCCTGTTTTGACAGTTCTTCATTCCTTTCTTCCCCAACCCTTTTCCCAAACAACCCAGGCCTCCCACACAGCACCCTTATTTACCTGAAAGACATTTAAGTAAATGTCCTGTATATTTATTGCTCAATTTACTTAAATCTTTACATATAAATAAGGTTTTACCCCCCATTTGGAACCAATAAAAAGTCAACTTTCCAGTTCATGCATAAATTTCCAGTTTTCCTGATTTTTATCAAAAATCCCGTTTTGGGTTTGATACCCAAATGAGTGATTCAGATGCCCATAAAATTCTAGGAGATTTGTTTATCCTTCAATAGACTACAATCAAAATTTGAGCCCGAAACTCCTTGTAGATTTGTCTAGAAAAATTATACACCGAAAAGTTAACGTTTTTAACTAGACTTGGAATATTTTTAGATCCGAAACTTTTTATCTCGAAATCCGTTGATTTTTGGCATGGTGTCTTTATTGGGGATCCTAAGACTATCCCACTCCTCCAATACGTAATTAGTGGACTTTATGAGGTGCGTATTCTACTGTGAATTGGTTTTGGATGTGAAGTGCTTATTGGTTATTTCTTACGCATTGTGAATATTGATTTGAGTTTGGTAAATATATGAAGGACTCCTTTTATGTGCTTTGAAGTGACGGTGTAGATCTCACTTGACCATGGTTGATTGGCAGTGACGGTGTAGATCTCACTTGCCCTTTTTTTTGAATGCCAGTGACGGTGTAGATCTCACTTGGCTTTGGTTAAGTACTGGTTTTACATATTGATTTGAAAGGTTTGTTTTACATTATGTGTTATATTAATTAGATGCTTGACTTAAGAATATGAATTGCATGAACTGCTTTTATTCATTTAATGTTATATAAATTGCCTAAATGGTTCCAATCATGATATCATGTGAATTGCATCAACTGCTTCCTCTCATGCATGTTTGCTACTTACTGGGACTTTAAGTCTCACACATTTTGTTTTACCGGATTTGTTTTCAGATCCACTTGGTGAACCACATACTGGGGCAAATATTGAGGGTGAGCTTGAGCACAAGCCCGAGGGCTTTTACTACCCGTAGTAGGGTTCTCTTTATGTTATTGTATTTAGTTTTAGAAACTATCAACGTGATGTAATCATTCTCTTTGGATTTGTAGACTTGAGAGTTATCCTTAGTTTATCACTTTGTATATGAATGCTCAAGTGAGAAATAGTGATAGTGAGATCTAGTTGCCTTTTTGTTTACACAGATATTATGATTTAGACTTATTACACAGATGATCTTTTATTTTATGGAAAATTTTAATTCAATGCTTCTTTATCTTATGCACTCCGATGATTAAATTGTAATTGCCCACGTTAATGGTGTTTATCAGGTTCTTTTGAGCCTATATGTAAGTCTCAGATACGGGTTGGTGCCGTGATAGGGCAGACCCGGATTTGGGGTGCTACACAGAAGTCTCCCTCATTCTCAGCTTAAAATCGAAGAGTGTCTCATCGTTTCGAGCGCTCCCGAAACAGAACTCCAAAACGGCAGCTTGATATAACCTTGAACGTGAGTATCGAAGTCATCTCCGGTGTCGTTATCTATGGTTCGACCATGTTGCATCTTTGGTAACCACATGCATTCAAGCCGAACCCAGAAGAACTAGATCAACGATAGGTTTGGCCAGCAACGAGATAGTTTCTCCTTGGTTATGATCTCCATGTTCCTCCTCACTTGCTCTCTTGGGTTCTTCTTTCCCACAAGGGGAGTTGGGCTTCGTTGGCCACTCATTTCATTATAGTTAGATCTCCATGTTCCTCATCATGGCAATGTTAATAAGGGACATTGATTCCATTCGCTAGGAGCTTAAATCTCCAAAGTCCTAAAGAGGGGTGTCTTCTTCAGCTGCTGTTATTTTTTCTAGGATTGTCTTCTTCATCATCTCCAGCTAGCTATCTAACCAGGGAAAACTTCCCCAACTTTCATTTAATTTGCTTTCAATCTCTTTGTTCAACCTGCTTTTTTCATAATTTTTATCTCTAAAATCCGATGATACCAAACATGGCTATCCTTGAACCATGCTCAATGTTTTCCCATCTCCAGCAGAACAACTTCATGATATCTAGTGGCTGTCATCTTCCTCTAAACACCTCGAATAGACATAATACATTGCTTTTTCTGTTTCCTCAAGCACTCTAGCCTCCTTGTTTCAAGTCATTTGTTATATTCCTATCGACATCTTGAGTTAAGATCCCACAAGAACGTCCCCAAATGCTCAATGGCTTGGTCTCTCTGTTCATGCATGGTGTGAATGATCGAATAGAATATCTCTTCCACCATCTAATGACCTCCTCAAATCCTGATCGTTGGCAAAACATCCAGTAGGATTTATGATCAATCAGTGATAACCTAGTCTCTACTTCCATGGAACATCCCAAGCAATGATACGATTCTCGTTAAACCAACCCAGGTTTAAAGCAAAGCAGATTTTGAATTTGGAGTTCTTTGTTTCAGAGGTCTTACCTGAGAACGAGAGACGTTAAAAAATGACTTCCACCTTCCAAGTTCCCGCCACTTGATTTTAAACGAGAAGGGAAATGGAGAGGTGTTAACGTCTGTTCGATGAAGTCATATGCTTCACGCATCTAATATGAGTGACAGGTTCTGCAGCAGAGTATAGCGGTAGACAATGCAAACCCTCTCTGGACACGTTCTGGTCAGCGATTGAGGAGTTGGAAAACTAAAAAGGTGTTTCAAGTTATACTTTCAATATTGGGAAAATTTCAAAAACGACCGTGTTTTAGAAACTTAAAACAAAAGAACGTTGAAAAGTCTTTCCTATCGAACCCACCAACTTTTTAAAAAAATTTACAAAGTGGTCCACGGATACAATTGTAGTAATCGTAGGATACCATCTTATGCTTCGTGATTGTTCAACGATAAACTATTAATATCCCTCGATTAATAGAATTGTATCCCACACGAATATAAATTGTATCAACTGATTCATAGGATTGTATTCCATGACATCGATTAATCGAAATTTAAAGCTTCGATGAACATTTCGGTTTCAATAAAATTCATTAATTAATGGGAAATATTAACGATCTATATACGTGGTAGCGGTATACAGGTGATACCGGTATCACTTGTATACCGATATCAACAACTTTCGATTAATCGCATACATCCCCATTAATCACAAGTAATTTGATTAATCGCACTTTCATCCTTTGACTCGCCTAGTGGCACAATTTTCGATGAAACATAGACTGTTGATTGTTAATATTTCCGATTAATCGATGAATTTTATTGAAATCGAAATGTTCATCGAGGCTTTAAATTTCGATTAATCGATGTCATGGGATACAATCCTATGAAGCAGTGGATACAATTTATATTCGTGTAGGATACAATTCTATTAATCGAGGGATACTAATAGTTTGTCGTTGAATAATCACGAAGCATAAGATGGTATATCCTACGATTACTACAATTATATCCGTGGACCACTTTGTAAATTTTTTTAAAAAGTTGGTGTGTTCGGCAGGAAAGACTTTTCAACGTTCTTTTTTATATTAAGTTTCTAAAACACGATCGTTTTTAAAATTTTCCCTTCAATAATTTTTTTACCGTTGGGATTTAAATCACATACGGCTGTGATGGTCCCGCCACCCTCCACAAACCTAAATTCTAAATAAAATGTCAGTGTGTGAAGATCATGTCGGCCTAGCATCTCTCGTCGTTGCATTTAATTTGTCACAATTTTGTCTTGAGCGTTGATTTGAATGTCGTGGCTACACGTCAATGACTTTGGACCACACCATCCCCACAACTGCATCTCTTAAATACTGAAAGTGCATTCACACGGGTTACCTCCTATCGAGCGAGAAGGGTTTGATAATTTTTTTTTACCACGTTTTTTTTTCCGAATGACTTTTTTTTTTAATGGAAAGGAGGGCACCATGCCACCCACGAGAGGTGAGATTTCTCTACAGCAGATCACCTGCATGTCTATATTTATATCTATATCTATACTGTATATAAAGAGCATAGGGGCTCAGGAAGCATGCCAAAAAATATACCTTAATTTTTTTCCGACAATAATCTTTTAATGTCATTTTATCTTTTATATTTAGACAAATAAATTTGTTTTTTTTTCATTTTTCACTTTCAACAGATACTCTTTCGATATTTTTATATCTTACATGTCCTAAATCTTCTTTTTTTTTCATTTTTCACCTTCTAAAAAATGTCATTCAACAATTTTGTATCCCTTATATATATGTCCGAAACTGCACATGCACTCTACTAGTTTATTATAATAAAGAACATAGGAACATAAAATTTACAGCTTTAGTATTTTTATTTTAAATTCATCAATAACTTTTTTCAACGACACATAGAGCATCAACTCAAGCAACTGTTACTTCTTAATTAGGCCAGATGTCATTGAGCAAACGCTCTTTCATTTGACGCTGATGGGTTTTAACCAAGCCCTTAGAGATAATTTTTTTTTTGTTGTTGGTAAATTAGAGATAACTAACTCTTAGAAGCTTTAACCCCTTCACAATGATATCCTCTAGACTTTTAATTATGAATTGAAATGACAATTTTTATATGGCATTTGTTATGGCATGAGCATCGGTATTCCAAATTAATTGCATAAGGAACCATGCTAGCATGTGCTCTTTCATCTACCATTAGATAAAATCTTAGTAGCTATTTGTGATTTTTTTTTTGTGCATGGTAACTACTATATATAAAAGATCAGTATATATTTTAGTAACTATTAGGTGAAAAGGCAGAGCCATATATATGTCAAACGTATTCTTACGCAATATGATACATCTACCTTAATTCATTCTATATATAATGAATTATCATCCCTTCAATTATATACAAAACGAAATCGAACCTACGTCATTGTCACGTGGAGCATCCCACAATAAAATTTTTTTCAATAAGAAAATCTCGATCTTTTACATCTTCAATAGGAAAAACTCTGTAATCGTTTGATGCTTTACATGACAACATCTCACTAACATTGCATATATCATTTTAGTATAACGCCATAGTCGATTTCGTAACATTTACAAATCAAAGACCCAATGATCTAGCTAATATTTAGGCCGCAAAACCAGCAAAGCTTTTTGCTCGAAAACAATAAACATAGGCAATTGTCAAGTCAACTTTGTTTCACGAGTGCCTAATATTCTTGTCTTTTGTAAACCAGATCAGTCTCTTACAAAAAAAATCATGTCTTTTTAGAGATGGTAATTGGATGGCAATTGGGTGAGTTAAATGAGTAACCTGGCCACCTCTAATAGTTAGGGTTTGGTATTTGGTTCGGGTTATGTAGCTTGACTGACCCATGATCCTAACCTTAATAATCTATTAAAATATTATTTCTACATATTTAAAATATTGATTCCTTATATTTCATATATACAAGTACATGCTAATAAATAAATATGTTATTATTCATACAATTTATTTAAAAACAACATTTTATGGCCCGCCCCATTGCCAACACAATATGAGTGAGTTAGGGTTTGGTATTTACCTAACCCTTGTAGGGGTAGGTTTGGTGTAACGCCCCAGACTCATACCCAGCAAGATATTGTCCGCTCTGGGCTCAATGGGCCCTCATGGATTTGTTCTTAAAGGATAACATGAGAAAACTTCTCAGTGGTCACCCATCTTAGTAGTGCTCTCACCCGAGCACGCTTAACTTCAGGGTTCCAAGGGGATTTAGTCCCGTGTTGTTCCTTAAAAAGCCTTTTGCTTAGTTGGGGGTCTTAAGACTACTTATAGCATCCCCGAGCGTTGTGGGATCCCAACCATATGCACATCCATGCCTGGTAGCTCTCCATGTGAGCTCTACCCTTTCACAGCTACCTGACAGGATGTTACATCTGTGTACTTGATTTTAACGGAGAAGAGAAACGGAGTCTTTGATGACGTGGCATTGTTCGACGCAGAGGCATCCCATGTGAGCGGCAAAGTACAGTGGTAGACGATGCCAGCCCGTCCAGAGAAATGCAGAATAAAGGAATGGCAAGCTTTCAGATGGACCTCTAAATCTCTAATATACTTGTTTAAGCTTAATCTATTATTATTGTTTTTTTTTAAAAGTAAGAAGTATTTGTATTAATTAACTATGTACAAACATACAAAATGATTCTTGCTGGAAGGGATCCTATCCAACATCTATGAGGAACAACACCTCTGTCACGCCTCGGAACCAAGCCTGCCCCTCCAAGGCACAACCCGTCCCAGACCGTGGCAAGTGGGCCTTTATACTCAACAAAACACGAAGGATTTTAAAACTTTTTCTAATAAGTGCAAGTGCTAATACAATTCATGCTGTGCATATCAAAAGTGTGTTCTATATATAAAAGGAATGTAATAATACACGAGAGTTAGTTACAAAAAGACGGGTTACTATATCACTCCTCTCAAAGTACAAAGGCTACAATTCAAAACTATACATGTATTTCAAAATAAAAGCCTAGGGCCTACAGAAGTCCTCTCAATACCCACATGCTCTCTCTTTGCCTCTATCCCCAGCCCGGTCCTTCACACTGGACGTCGATGGATCTGAAAAATAAGAAGTAAAGCACAGTTTAAGCATATATTAATCGGTTAAATCATGATATGCGGCTTATTTGAAATCATAAATCAATAATCACAATTTAGTGCCATACAATTTGGTGCATGCTTGTGCGTCAGTGTACAGTTAATGCATTTAATGAAATCTTTCATCCAATCTCACAATTGGTCATACAGGTGATTTGGTATCATACTATACATGCATCATCAATATCCTCGTCTAGCTTCACCAATTACATGCAGTGGCTAGGCATCTACGCCGCTCTTACGTGATGTAGGCATCTAATACTCTAGTTACATATGTCGCATGAATATCCATAGATGATTACCCATTAGTACTTGGAGTGGTATCACAATACCATCGAAAACATCAATTACAACACATATCCGTCTAGCTTCACCGATTACACATGGTGGCTAGGCATCCAGCTTCACCGTCTACACATGGTGGCTAGGCATCTATTATACATCCATTGCTAATTATGCATAGTGAATGGGCATCGGCTACCGATTACACATGGTGCCGGAAAAACATATACATTCATTGCTGATTACACATAGTCAATGGGCATCGGCTACCGAATACACAGGGTGCCGGAAGAATATATACATCTATTGCTGATTACACATAGACAATGGGCATCGGCTACCGAATACACAGGGTGCCGGAAGAATATATACATATACATCCGTTGTTGATTACACATAGCCAATGGGCATCGGCTACTGAATGCCGGAATAACATATACATCCATTGCTGATTACACATAATCAATGGGCATCGGCTACAGAATACACAGGGTGCCGGAATAACATATACAGTGTAATATGAACAATAACCATGGCACTTGGCCATAAAACAATGTGTATAAACAATCCTACTTATATAACATGGACAATAGTAAGGTTACTTCCAATATCATGTGGGTCATGCCCTCAGTCATGCCAGATCTCAAGGGTAGCCTATGGCCTTACCCGAGTCATTTTTGGGCCAAGCCCTTAATCATTACTCAAGGATTCTGGGCCACTGCCCTCCATTAACTTTCAATAACCATGGGCTACTGCCCTCTATTCAATGTATATATATAAATACCATGGGGCCTCTGCCCCTTTCATTTATTGAGTCATTATCCATGGGTCACATCCCTTTCCATCTCATATTACGAGTAACGGGCCAATGCCCTTAAGGTCATAACTCAATATGGGTCAATGCGCTTGGTATCTTACAATTCACTACGGCCTAATGCCCTCCATGTCTTGTGTCAAATTCCAGGCCGAAGCCCGACGTATCAAGTGGGTTGTACTCACCATAAGGGTCAAGGGGAAAAGGGTTGGCTTTTCCGGAAATTCCACTTTTCGGGTCTCACCCAGGCAACCTATGCCTTAATTCTTTGATACTTATACCACTGGGTCTTGGATCTTGATTTCTACTTCTAAAGGTCAATTGAAAGGTGCTTGAAAGGGTGGAATCAAGTTATCCCAATTTTGTAGTAATCTGGGACAGCAACTCTTTATAAGATCTCCCTTGGTAACACGTATCCAAAGACCTTGGTACTTGGAATTTCAAGATATTACTACTTGGAACACTTCCTTTACATGAAATTCTAGCTTATGCATCTGTTGGATTTGAATAAAAACCATCGGTGGTTCGATCTGGGCTAAAATCCTCTTTTTGGAACTTTTCTTACATTTCCTGACTTTACTTGGCAATCTATGCCTCAATCCTCTCGAAACTTATGCAACTTGGGTTTGGTTCTTGTATTCAACTTCCATAGGTTATTTGAAAGGTATTTGAAATGGTGGAATCACTCTATCCCATTTCTATAAAAGTCTGGAACACAACTCTCTCTATGAGACCTATTTTAGCAAACGTACCCAAAATCTTTACTATTTGCAATTTGGTGACAACTCCAGCTGGAACACCTCATAAACACTTAACTCTCACTTATACATGGGTTGGATTTTGAATAAATTCAAATGGTAGTTCAATCTGGGTTGAAACCTCAAAATTTGGGAAAACAGGGCAGGACGCTTGATGGGTCGCTCGAACCGGCTTCGAGCGGCCATAATTTAACTCTCGGGGTTCTTCTGTTAAAACAGGGCACTAGAACAGTCGCTCGAGCGGCCGTGCCTTAAATCTTTGTCTAAAGCTACTCAACCCTACTGCCTGATGCCCGCTCGAGCAACTGCTCGAGCGGCTGGGTTTTCTCAGTAGCTCGCGAAATCCGATTTTCGGGGATTTAGGGTTTTTCTCAAATCTTACTTGTTTTAGGTGTTTTTGGGCTCGAAATCACTCCTAGCATGTGTAGAAACTTACTACCTACAAAACCCCTAAAATAAATCGCATCTATTCGTCCAAATAAATCATTTCATGCATCAAACCCTAAATTCTACATTTACATACGAAAATGGTTAAAACTCGAAATACGGGAGGGGTGGTGTTGCTTACCTCTTGCAAACACTTAAGCAAGTCTTCTTGCTTCCAAATCAACCCACGAACAGCTCCTTAGTTGCTCTTTGGTTGATTTCACAAATCTTCACACTCCAAACCTCAAATGAAAACGCCTTTCTTTGGGTTTTTTTCTTTCCTTTTCTTGCAAATATACACTTCCAATGGGTTTAAAATGGATGGGGAAACGAAATGGGGAGATAATGAAGGGAAAATGAGGGAGAAATGGGAGTGGGAAAGGAGAAGGGGACGAAGGAAAGAAAGAGAGAAAAGGGAGAGGGGTCGGGTGTTTTGGGGTTTGGTTGAATGGGGCTTTTGGGGTTTCTTTTCACTTAAATAAAATCCCCAAAACACTAAATTACAAGTTTTCCATTCCCTTTTCAAATACCTAGGTTATTTCACCTTTGCTACTCCACTCATTGCTCATCTCCACCAACCACACTTAGCAAATTTTCACACTGGGAAATGTTATTGAATCAAATAGAGATTACTTACCTTCACAGGTTACTGCCAGCCCGAGGCTTAGTCACTTTGACTGGCTTTAGGTTTTGGGCTTCCCCTGCTTTACCTACACATCACACTCACTGGTTAGGGGGTGCTAAGAGTATTGGGACGGGGTTTCACAACTTCACTTACAAAAATTTACAAGTTTTGGATAAATGTTGGTTGAGATTCCAATTAGCACAAAAAACTCTATTCGCTTAACTTTCCTTCACTTTAAGTCGAGTGCATCGTAATTTCAATTGAGCATCCATAACTATAAGATGTAATAGTTCCTCACCCGGCCTTGCTTTGAGTTGGAAAATTCTTCTGTTTCGCTCCATCCATATCTGATAAACCATGGCTGCAAATGACATCTTCTTCACTTTTGCAATTGGGCTTTCACCTTTCAAAAAATTAGTAGCCCATTGCATGGCTTGTTCCCACCTACGTGGAGGAGAGTTAATACCATTCTTGCCCATAATTTCCCACCATATGCTTGCCGAGTGAGGGCAAAGAAAAAACAAGTGGTCCATATTTTCCGCATTTGCCCTACAAAGAACACACTTTTAGCTATTCAAGATGTTGAACCTACTCAATCTATCTTGTGTAGGTAATCTTTGGTTGATTGCAATCCATAAAATAAGTGCATGTCTGGGAATGTTCCCTTTGAACCACACTAGAAGCTTCCATGCAACATCTTGATTCACCTCTCTCATTGCCATATAGGTTTCCTTCAACGAGAACAACCCAGATTTTGATGGCAACCCAGATTCACCTCTCTATTATTATTGTAAAGGCATCAAGTAAGATTCCCGGCTGTTCATCCCCAAGATCCCTCCGTTTCTATTCCTATTTACATGGATATCCATATACATACTGTAAGCACCTTATTTTTGCACCCCTGGAAGTGCTGAAAATGAAAACCCTGGTAGAAAGTCAAACCCTAAGGGGAGAAAAGTTGACTTTTTGATCAAGTGATAATTGGCTACCTTGCTTTATCTCAATGGATAGAGAATCCCGACACGGTTCCAATGCAACTGAGTTTGCAGGAATCGGAGTCTGGATGAAGGATCTATAAGCCAGTCAAACTTGAGGGGAGCCGACAGTTGACTTTCTGCTAAACCCCGATCCAGGTGCTTACCCCCATGCCATTGGATAGAGAGCTCTGATACGATTTTAACGCAATTGAGTTTGCCTAAATCGGAATCCGGGTGAAGAATATATGAGCTGTCAAAGTTTCCGAGCAGCAAAACTGGCAAACTGCATACGTGGCAGAGAGCTGCACATGTGGCAAGTTGCGCAGGAAAATATCTCGGAGATCAAATCCATAAATATCCAAACATCCCAAATATCTCAGGGACTAATCTGTAGAAATCCAAGAGTATCGGATTAAATCAAAAATGTCCAGGTACTAAATCTTAAATTTCAGATTTTTTAGACAAATCCGCGGCCGAATTAATTATCTTTAATCATTGTGTCTCGCTCGTGCGAGCAAGCGAGCGCGAAATGCGCTCGGCGCCAGCCAGGCGCCAACCCGGCGGATACCCCATTTTCCTCTATAAAAGCTGCGGCAACCCCATTTTCCTCTATAAAAGCTGCGGCAACCCTCTTGCAAAGGATTCGGGGTTATTCTGATTTTTGCTCTCGGCCTCTGTTCGTTTTTTTCTGGGCGGAGAGCTCTCACTCTCTTCGTTGGCTCTTCACACAGAGCACTCGTCTTCCCCACTCCTACTTGTTCGAAACCCCCCTGTATACCACGCCGTGCCTCCACCAAACCCTTCGACATCGCCTGAAGCTCCTCTGACCCCTGGGTTCCTCGTTTCCTCTTCCTTCTCATCCAAGCCAAGGGAGTAGATCTTGCTGTGTGAGCTTGAAGAAGGCAGTTCCGGCCACTCTCGTGTTGCAAGAGGGAGCTCACCCACTTCGGAAAGGTGTTAAAACACCTAGGTAATGTTCCCCGCTCAATAAATAAGAATAAGCTCATTTCAAGCATGTTAGGGCATTTTCCATCTTTACCACGTTGTTTGCTGCTATTGCTTGTGTTATTGCTTGTCTAATTCGAAGGTGGGAGCATGTTCCCCACAGCCAGTTCATCTCATGTACCCCGATGTAAACCCCCATTTTCCCTTCTTCGTTAGTCGCATTTCCATTTGGTTCTCGGATTTGGGTGTTTTTGAAGAGATTTTGGGTTTGGATTATAGAATAGCTTAGATTGATTTCAAAGTGAGTTTGGACGTCTTCTGGGAGTCTAAGGATCACCAGAAAGCTGTTACAGAGGTTAAAAAACCAGACAGTCATGAAGTTTGAGTAAAAATAGAGAGTCGGGTTTCGTCAGGGGTGTGCGCTGAGCTCGCACTGAGCTTACACCCGGCGATTTTGCATCTGCCTCGCTCGCGCCGGGCGTCTTTTTGCACCCGCCTTGCGCGCGCGCGGGCGTCTTGTTGTTGATTTCCGGTTTTGCCCGGCTCGCGCTGACCTCGCACTTAGCGCCTGAGGTCAGCGCACACTCTTAAAAAGGCCTAATTGCTTGTATTTTTGAAAACCCAACAATGCCCTTTCCTTAGACCCGGAGTATGTGATTTTTGTGATTGGTTGATTTTCGTGATTTCTGTGATTTTGCTGGATGTGGGTGACCTCTTTCAAATCAAACCAAATGAACCAATAGGGTTTCTGGGTCACCCGGAAACCTAATATGGGACTCGGACCCCCGGTCCAATTTGATTTCCAGTGGGCCTTCCAACAAGGCCAACCCAACCCAATAACTTACTTTTTGCTCAAAATAAGGTTAACCAAGTTGATTGAGTGGGCCAGACCACTTGAGGCCCACCCAAGCCCTATGTGGGGCATGCATGAGTAGTTGAAGTTGTGGTTTGGCCGAGACTACGGGCAGGGCCTGTCGGGCCCACTAAGCCCACAAAACCAAGCAAGGCTAGGGTTTCAAAACCCTAACCCAGGAAGTCTTAGGCTTTCAAGCCCAAGCCCAGGTAAAGGGCCCCAAGCCCAAGGCCTGGCCCATTTTGGAAACTTAAGCAAGATAAATCCGATAAATCACTTGGCTACCATGTGCGGCCCACTCAATGGGCCCATAAACCAAACCGGCCCACCTTTGCATAAAAATCACTTAAATTCAATCTGAACCCCAAAGTAAAATCAATTGAACTAACCAAAGTCCTAAGGGCCTCTTAGGCTTAGACTGAGGCCCACCAAAGGAACGTGTGGGCCACATTTGGCCCACGAAGGGATCAGCGGGCCCTCCAACGGGGCCCGCCTAATCCGACTCACATCACTTTAAGCTAAGAAGATAAAATCAAGTAAAGGGATCCACACCACTTTGGCGGTCCTGCTAGACTTAACCAAATTGAATGCTATAATAGGAATCGGTGAGTGAGAGACCAAAGTTGATTCAAACCAGGGAAACTTATGGGACCCATCATTTGACGGGGAGGACCGGGGTGTCTACAGACTTCCCCGTACCGTAACCGAAAACTTACTTAGAATCTCTAAGCTGCAGACCAGTCTAATAGAAAATCTAGGCACTCAGGTGTCCGCCTACACCCCATCAGGCGGTAGCGACTCCAATTTCCCACTTTTTACCCAGTGTGACCCCCGAAGTCAGGCGCGCACACATACTAATCAACGTGCCATCGTATATCATATATCTATATTATTGGAAAAGGGAAGAGGGGGAATATTCCCCCCAAATTCTGGCCTCCCTTTTCTTTTTCTTTTTATTTTTTCAACTATTGCCCTCCCAAACTAAAACAATCTCAAACTATGACCATCCCACTATTCTTTCCATATTCGAATTTACGCCCAACTTATATGCTATAGTTAAGGGTGGGACATGCAGTATGCATATGCCACCACTAGTATATATATAAAGCAGTCTTCGAAATCTTTCATTCATGTAGACATCCTTCTCTTTCTCCAATGGCCTTTTTGGGCCCCACATTAAAATAACTTATCTTACTCTCTCTCATCCGCATGATCAAGTCCCTTTCTCTTATGGCCCTTTTGGGTCCCACGTCAAAATAACTTAAGTACATGTCCACATGCTCCCTATCTCCAATGTTATATTTAATTAAATTATCTAATTAATTGCTATCTTTTAGAGTCTTAGAACCCCAAAACTATCTTTAACTAAATTAATAATCAAAGATATATTTCTCTAAGCAAACAGAAGGAGATAGCCTAAATTAAAGTGCAAAAGGGCCCAACAAATAATCTATTACTTGATAAGTATACCTAATTAACGATAAGGAGACTTGATAAATTGGTTTTCGTCATTTTTTAAGAAAAGTATCCATATTCAGTCACCTAATTCTTGATGATTTAAAAGCAATCATACTTCTTTTAAATAATTGAGAATGAGGGTCACTATTTACAATTGATGTCATCCATAAATGGCCTCATTATTATTTTAGTCATTAATTATCAAAAAGTATCACTAATTTAAATTGATAAAGATTACTCCATCATTAGACTAATTCTCAATTACTTCAAAAAAGTATCATTAATTTAAAATTATCAAAAAGTAACCCATTATTTAAACTAAGTATATGTATACTCATTCTTAATTATCAGCCAGATCAATATTTTGTCCAGCAATATATGTCTACTGTCAAAATTTTTAAACCAATAATATTTTTTCTTATTTAAAAAGTAAAATTTTCTTATTTTACTTTTTCTATGTTATTGTAATTTTTTTAATTATTGGTACATTATTTAACATATATATTGTCAAAATGTCCTACTCATAAATTTAAGGAAAATAATATATATTTTAAATTATTTAATAAAATATTATATATGAAAAATATATCTTCCCCTGCTTAGTACGAGTAAATTAACTAGCTGTGATAATTATTCAATTTCTAAATTGTCATGCGCGTTCCCCTAGTTCATATGTAAGCCAACTTGGAAACTCTTTAAAGAAAATAGAGAGAATAAAGGTCTCAATAGGGGGAGGAGGGGTAAATAGTTCTGTGGCTTTACTTTCAACATTGGAAGTGTAGATACATATAATCCATATATCTATAATGGGAATATTCTCTTTGAGAAGCATGCCAACAAGTATGCACGACTTCCCTAACTCTTATTTGTTGTTAAGATGTCATTAATATAGGATTAAAATAATCAAAACTTTGTCTATTTGTTTAAAATCTAAACAGTTGTAAACCTGTTTCCTTACTCTACATGCAGTACTGCACATGCACCCCGTCCTTACTCTACATGCAGTACTGCACATGCACCCCGTTAGTGTAATTGGAGAAATTTGGGAAGGCTATGAATGTTGGTCCAACCCCAATCCGTATTGTTACTAACCAAATGGGGTTAAAATAGTTAATACTTTGTCTATTCGTTTAAAATCTAAACAGTTGTAAAACTGTTTCCTTGCCTTACATGCAGTACTGCACATGTAACCTGCTAGTGTAATTGGAGAAATTTGGGGAGGTTGTGAATGTTGGTCTAACCCCAACCCGTATTGTTAATTTGTTACTAACCAGATAGGGTGTGGATTAGTGTTTGGTATTAGCCAAACCCAAACACACCCCATTACCATCCCTACCAAAGTGGTCTACAGCATGAGCCCCGGTAACACCTCATGCTATCATTCCATGGCGAGTTTAAATTCTTGGGATAATTCAATTATTGATCTTTTTTAACATAATTAAAATTCAATCAGCAATGTTAGGATTTCAACTTTGGAAAACCTTCATAAAAATAAGTAAATTTTAGTGATATTTCAATGTTACATCCAAAATCTTCCAAAAAATGCCTTTATATCATTTAATCAAATGATTTGTACAAGTCAATAAATGACTTATTGACGGGTGTAAGTCATTTATTGACGGGCGTAAGGGCATTCTTTCATACTAAGAAGAATAGGCTTTGTAATAGTACAAATATCACTAAAATTCAATTATTTTGGTAAGGTTTTTGAAAAGGAAAATTATGAAAAAGGGACACTTTTTAAAAAGATTTATAAAAACAGTCCATTAAGATGTTGAATTATAAAAAAGAACCACTTTCATAGCTAATTATAAAAATATCCATCGAAATTAAATTACAATATTACTTTTCAAAAATAATTAAATTTAAAGATCATTTTACTTGAGCAAACGCATTGTAAATGGGACGGAAGCTTCTTACATGGAACACAAGTGCATCTTTCATGAGAGACAAGTGCATTTTATATGGAATACAAGCGCATCATATGTGGACACAAGCTTGTTTTTCCTATAATGAAATAACATTATTTTTTAATTCTCTTAAAAAAATGATTCTTCAGGTTAATTGTCTTTGAAAAGTGGCCTTTTTTTGTAATTTGGCATCTTGTGGATTGTTTTTATATGTATTTTTTAAAAGTGACCGTTTTTAATAATTTTTCTTTCTTAAAACTTGAAACAAAGAACTTGTATGGATCGATTCGCCAGGGCTTGGTACTCGGTTCGTCAATTCACCCGTTTAATCAATCCGGTTTTTCGTCTTTTTCAAATGTTGACGAAATTGCCCTTGGAGGGAACCCTTTTTAAGCGACCAAGTTTCATTTCTTCCCGTGGCATCGGGATCCAGTGCATCAGAGAGCAATAGCTCGGGGCGACAATGACATATGAAGGAGAATTGTGGCTAGGATTTCTGTTTCCTCAAGATCTTCGCCACTGACCTGCACTAGATTAGCGACGATCAAGTATCATTTCTTCCCGTTGCATCGGGATCCAGTGCGTCAGATAGCGATAGCTCAGGGCGGCGATTGTGACATATGAAGGAGAATTATGGTTAATATTTCTGCTTCCTCCAGATCTTCGTCACTGTCCTGCACTAGATTAGCGACATGGACGGTAGTTGCAGTTATTTTGCAAATCCTGGGTCTGTCACTCTTCGTCTTAGGGTTTTTCCCCGTCAAGCCGGCTCTCTCAGGCGTCAGGTACGATTCTTACTGGTTTGTCTCAGTGTAACTAATTTGCGATACTATCTATTGTATAAATTTCTCTTTCTCGTCTCGCTCTAATGCGGTTGTTTCTGCTGCTTTTTTCAGTGGTCTGGAAAGCTATCGTTCTCCGCTATGCGCTACCGTTGAAGATCTCAGAGAAAGAAATCTGATTTCTATTGATCTCAGAACTATATACCAGGTTAGTTTTTCTAATTCTTTATTATTGTTCGGTTGCTTTTATTTGTTTCATCAAAATAACCGGAATTTTACTGAAGGATATTTTTATGATATCTGTAGTGGTCTCAACTTAACTGATTAGTTGTATTAATTTTATTTTCAATTGAGTTGTGAGGACAGTCGTGTAAGAGCTGTTACAATATAGTCTTTACAACAATCTGCAGTCCGTGAACACTTAAGATGTTAGTTGCCATTATTGATTAGCCACTGTGTCTGCCTCTGATTTGGATAAGATTGCAATAATGATTCTCCTCTGATATGGATAAGATTGCTACAATAATTTTCCATTTTGCAGTTTGTTAGATATCATAAAGGGGATGTAGGTCGCAAATATCTTCTGAAAGAGAGGTTCCAATTGAGTCCAGAATAGGTCCAAGAAAGGATATCATGGACTGAGGTGGTAGGTGAGGTAGTGAGCCCATAAAGTTTGGGAAACTGAGAGGATTCAGGGGTTATCACTGCACCAAAGGTCAAGCCAAAGCTGGATATCTGCCCCAGCCCCTGCATAGAACCGAATGTGAGGATAAAAAGAGGGAGCAAGTGCATGTTTAGCCTCCAATGTCGAGAACCCGTGGATCTGGTTCTTACATTAATAAACCGTCCATTCTCCGCCTTGCTATAGTAGCTAGCAATATTCTTCCTTCACAAAAAGTATCTAACTACGTTGAAATACTACAATTTGCCTACTTTTGGATAGTCAGTTATAGACAATTTTTTCATTTTCTTTTTCATCTGTCTGTATATCAAGTAATCTTTATAATTATACGCAGATACCTGTACATCAACACTTTTATGCTCTTTGATGTCTACTTCACTGTATTTTTAATAGAGTATTTTTATGACAGGACATGTCTGAGATCCCTCCTTTGTTTGACCGTCTAATACTAATGGTATGTTTTATCTTCTGCAGAGGACATAGTTTGAGATACATTTTTTTTATGAATATTAGCTGTTTGTTGTTGGTGATCTAGAACGAGACTTACTTTGTCATTAAAAACATGTCTGTTTAGGTTATTGATGGGCTTCCAGCAGAATTTGTGCTTGGAAAGGGTGATCATCCTCCACCAAAAGCTATGATGGAATCTATGCCATATACTCAGTCGTTGCTAGCCAATGGAATGGCAATTGGATACCATTCAAAAGCTGCCCCACCAACTGTTACAATGCCTCGCTTAAAGGTTAGTACTCTTGATGAACATGTGCGGTAAACTGATCTATATTCTTTTCTTCTTGCTACATTTATGTTTGACTATTTATTTACAGGCTATGGTCTCTGGAGCAATTGGTGGGTTTTTGGATGTGGCTTTCAATTTTAATACACAAGCCCTTTTAGATGACAATCTACTTGGTTAGTTTGGTGCACCATACTATTATAGACTCATCGACCAAGCAAATAAAGGACTACAAAAATTTGAGTTTTGTTTATTCACTTGATTTGATGTGTTACAGGTCAACTTTATAAGATTGGTTGGAAAATGGTGATGCTTGGTGATGAGACATGGCTTAAGTTGTTTCCGGGATTATTTACTAGATATGATGGAGTTAGCAGTTTTTATGTAAGTCTTCTTATTCTTAGCATTGTTGGAACATATAGTGACCCCTCCATGTGGTGCTTTTTATCCATATCAACCTCGGTGCTTTTTCTCTTTCCCAAGATTTGTTATGTAAGTGACTGACACCTTTACTTCTAAGGATAACAATAAATTAATTACCATTTTTTAAGAGCTAGAACATTAACAAAGTCCTTTTCTGTTTATAACACATAATGTAAATTATTTGTCTTTTCAATTTTATTTTACAATTCCTTTTTTGTTTTCATTTTCCTAAGGGCATCATCAATTGGCTTAAGGAAATATTTTTTATTTGGTTTTGGCTAATGGAGGATTGTCTTGATTGCCTGAAAAACATCTCTATGTCAATTGAGACAAAAATAGTTAATGGGAAATTCTGATTCAAGTCATTGTCTTAATAACTATAATCTTCAAAATTTAACCAAGCAATATTGATGAATATGATTAAGCATGAAAAAGTAATCAAAAAGAAAAAAAATGAATATGATAAAATGAAAGACTACAGAACCACTTGTTTGTTATGAATCTCCCTGTTGTGTTGATAGTATAGCCAGTTTCAATTTTGTTACCTAGCTATGTTGTGTACTATACTAGAACCTGAAATCGGTGTAAGAGTAGTTTCTGGATGCACGGGAACTAAAATTTGAAGTTTTAGAAGCTTAAAATTTTTTCGGATCATGGAGAATTTGACCCATCTCAATATTTCTTCTTTCCAATAAAGATAACAATGGGAAAAATATTGGATTTGTTAGCAAAACACTGTTCATTTCTATCTTTCTCTGTGTCATTTAATTCAAGTTTGTGTCTGCTATTATCCGTTGCCCCTCTTGATGCTATTCGTTAGGTCCTTGTATGGATGCTAAATTTCCGATGTTTATATATTTGTCTATCTAGGCTAGACATATTTAATTGAGAAATTGGAAGATCAGGTCATATCAAATCCAATATTTCATCAATATCAGATCATCAATGGTTTTTCCTATTTTAGAGTCCAGTCTCAGTGATTTTCTTCGTTTTTGTTTAGAATATTGGGATTTTATTCAGGGTATTTGATAGAACTGGATGAGGAGACAATATTTGTGTTGCTGACCCCACTTTGATGGGAACTGGATTATGTTGATGATGATGCTGGCTTTATTAATGGAAGAAGTTGAATAGGGTAAAGAGAATGGAGTTAAAAAAGGAAAAACAAAAAGATAAAGCCGAAAGGGTACAAAAATTGCAAATGATCAACAGTTACAAAGAAAAACCAAAGAACCCAACACAAAAGAATACATGTACTCTTTTGTCGAGACCATCTGTCAAGGCAATAGCAGATTATGGCATTCGACTGGGATGTTAGTTGTCGATGCTAATGATCTAGCCAATTCCAATTCTGGCTCAACATGCAACAGTTATGTGGAAAATCTTTGAATTGAGTTATCACAACATTGGAGTCACCCTCCAAGCCTCTTTGCCTTCTTAATACCTTAGGAAGGGGTTAATACTGCCTTTCTAATTCCCGACTTCATCAAGACCTCAATATTAATTGAAGATCGTTTCCATGTGGTCTCTAAATGATAACGCTCAATGTTATATTAAATGTTACTGACAAATAAAATTTGGGACTGCTTGAACTTCTGATGGTTTTTCTTTGGTGGTACATTTATGTAGCTGTTTTCTGTCAAACACTATTTGATAATTTCTTTTAGATCATTTTTTGTATGCTGCTTGATAATGCATACATATATATATACATGATGCACGGACATAAGTGAACTTTTTGACAGCTATTCAATTCTATGTCAAAAGTACTGAATTCTTAAATTTAATTCTTTGCTTTAGGTGAAAGATACCGTAGAAGTGGATCACAATGTTTCGCGAAATTTGGGGGCTGAGCTTATAACTTATGACTGGAATCTTATGGTATTTTGCTGTTATTAGTGTTGATAACAGTTTTATAGGTGTGTTATTCTTAATGTGATTCGCCTGTTGATTCCACTTCTGTTGGAGATATTTCTTATCGCCTCTATTTTTAATTCAACGACTTTGACTTAATTGAATCATTATCTCTGTAATTTTGCAGTAAACATCATTGTTTGAGCCCCATTATATATTTTATCACTTGAGTTGAGCATGTTTATGAATTGTATTTCATGCCTATTCTTAAAGTATAAAATCTTGTTTTTTCTTGTGGATGACTCAGATCAGAACTGGAAAGACAGAATGGGTTTTTCTGGCTAAACAGGCATTTGATCTGCGTTGAGCTTTTATCTATATTATGAGTTTGTACCAAGTAAATAGAAATTATTTATGAAGTCAATTGCTTCTATATATGACTTGCAAATATTGGTTTGAAATGGAAGAACATTGAACTCGAATGTTATTTTCAACTTTCTTTTGATTACAGCTTGTAAAAATATAAGTAGATTTTTCCCTATTATTGGAAAAGATTTTTGAGATGTAATGTACATGTTAATGTTTGAAAATTATTGCCTGTATTTTGTTCTGATATGTCTCCTTATCTGATGAAACTATTCTTTCAGATTCTTCATTATCTAGGCTTGGATCATGTTGGGCATATTGGTGGGCGCAACAGGTAACTCCATTCTCCAATTTCTTTTACTTGATTCTTTGAATCTTGCTAGTAGCTGTTGTTTCTCCTGTATTTCATTGTAGTGCTTCATTTTGATGTTTATTTACAATTCCAGTATCTTGATGAACCCAAAACTGAAGGAGATGGATGAAGTAATTAAGATGATTCACTTGAACACAATCCTTCCTCAAGATAGTCTTCATGGACAAACACTTTTGGTTGGTGCTGCCTTAGTCTTGCCATTTTGTTTTACAAATCTTAACTTTATAACTTCATTCAAATCCTGTGGGCCCTTACTCTGTAGGACTTATTCCCATGAGTTATGGCTTAAAAAGAAACTAATGGGAGTGTCAGAAGGCACAGTTTGTTTGCGACACACACGTGTGCACACAGTTGATGATCTAAGAAGTCTCTCCATATATATATTTATTTGTGTGTGTGTGTGTGTGTAGAATACATACTTGACAATAGAATACAGAGAGAGAGAGAGTGGGATTTTGCTTCTTTGAAGATTCTGTCGGCAAACTACTTGTCCCATGAGATGAAAGTGAGACTATGAGAACACATTCCCAAGCACTTGATCTCTCAAGTCTAGCCAAAAACTTTAGTACTACAAGCAAAGATCAACTTCAAGATATTGGGGGGAATCACTGGTATGTCGAATTCTTGTATGAGATCTATCTATCTTTGCCAAGCGAGGCTGCAGTTAGTGAGAAAGTGGTAAAACTATGTCTGCAACTTGGTTTGGTTCAGCCGAGGAACTTACTGACCCATACCGACATTGATTCACTTTAGACCTTTTAATTATTACTTTAGATTTTTAGCCTCACCATTGGTTGTTCTAATTCCAGCTTTTGGATCTTTATTCCTTTACTTAATATCTGAGCATTTAATAGAACTTATTTCCTCAATCTCAACTAGCTTAAGGGGATATTTGTATAAATGGAGTTATTTGATGCTTATGAACTCCTCTTTGGCAAACTGGCATCACCTATTTTCCCTCAGTGGTTACTGTGATCATTTTGGTGACTAGCAGGGTTTTCTATTTTTTTTGTGGATTCTTCTGTGACTAGTGGGTTGATGAAGTTGTAGAGAGTTTTTGTATGTTTAAGAAGGTCATTCTTGGCAAGTGTTTATGGAGATATGTTGCCATATGGAGAGGAAAGGAAATGGATCCATTTTAGATTGGGAAGCTTGATTGGAGAGGTACGGTGGCAAAGACATGGTAGAAGACATTTAGATCGAGAGAGATTATCTACCTTTTAAAAGTGATGTTCTTTTTGTGGAAGCATTTTCTGGCTAAGGCATATCTTATGTGGTGAGAGATGGCTCCAGGATGTGTTACTGAGAGGATGTATGGGGCTGAGATAGCTCGGTTCATGATTCCTTTGCTCATTCAGTTTCCTGAGCTTCAAAATGAGAGGTACGGGTTTGCAACTTTATGGGTCTATTAAGGGTGGGAATGGGTGAGTTTCTTGGAGAACCCGTTCAGGTGATTAGAATATGACTAAAAGTCTAATCGCATAGTGGGAGTGGCTAGCACTTGGAGACTTGGAGTACAACAGCTTTTTCTGTGTAGAGCGTGATTGAAGTTTCTGGATCTAGAATGCAAAGAATTTTTTGTCTGATATTTTCTCAATTCTCTCATGAGTTAAGTTCAGGGGTTCTTGCTTGCTAATTTTATTTTGGGTTTGTTTGGCTTTGATGAAGGTCATATTGTGAATTGCCTTTTTAAATGATGTAAAAAATAACATGATTCAGATGAGAAAAGTTACAGGACAGGTTGAAGTCATCAATACTGTTGTAATTAGGACAGTTTTAGTATGGCTACTCCAGGTTCCAATTCACTGTGTAATTATGTCAATTTGGGTAACCTGAAAACATATATCAACTTACCCATCATTGTATGCTATGGAGAGCTGCATTGCAAATCGTCCATATGTTGTAAAACAAAAAAGTACTATTGCAATATCTTTCCTTGTCCAGGTATACATCTGGGTGTATCAATGATAAATTTTTTTTGTCCTTTTTCTTTTCTCATTCTCTCATGTTCTCAAATTTTTGTGTTTAATTCACTATATTACTCTGGCTAGATTTGAATAAAACAAACCAATGAACATTGTTCTTGCAAATTTTTTTGTTATTCTGATTCAGTATTTCAGTTTTCTGTCCATCAAACATTCAATATTCTTATAGAATATTTTCATTTCCTTGGTAGATGGTTGTCAGTGATCATGGCATGACAGAGAATGGGAATCATGGAGGATCATCATACGAAGAAACTGACTCTTTAGCTCTTTTTATCAGTCCGAAGTCTAGGCTCCCAGACTATGCATCATCCACGCGTAATGCTGCTTCCCAGGTAATCACACTATATTTTTTTGTTTCTTTTTCTGGGATTCTCAAAGACCATTGAAATAGGTGCGATAGGGAATTTGCTTATTGTTGATCGATTGTATTGTTGATATGATTATTTATAAGGTTCAACTATATCCTTTGTCCTGATCAGCACAAATCAGTGTTTACAGGAAATTTTGCCAATTGGCTACCTAATGAGAGTATGAGACAAATCGCTATGACTAGACTGCCTTTGGTGATTGTTGTTGGCATTTTTGTTGAAACGCAGCAAAATTTCGTTACATTCTGGTGCAATATGCTTTTTTTTTTCAAAAGAAAAATCAGCGAAATATGCTATTTATTTTTTTATTTTTGAAGTTTGCATGTGTCACCAGATTTATGAAAGCAAACGACTCTCCCTTTCAAAAGGGACAGTTTCTCAAATTTGAAGTATATGATATAAATGGGAAATAAATGTGAGAATATTTAATGCAGTTACCTTTAATTAATATTTATGTTATATAAATTCAATATATAATAGTTTAAGTTTACTATTATAAGCAATAATGTGAATTATTCTGTGTTGATTTGCATTTTGTTACGATTATGAATGATTGCATTTTCATCTATTCCTATTGTATTATAATTTTAAAGCTTTTCTAATTTTTATTTTTATTTTGAAGACAACCAGAAAACAATTTTGCAAAATTTTGTTTTCTTGTCATGGTATCCCATCGGAATTTTGCCAGTTTTGCCCAAAAAATAAATCCTTTGCTTTGGCAAAAATTTGGCAACATATTGCCAACATTTTGTTTCAGGCCTTGAGAAAAACACCCGTTAGCACTGGAACTTCAAACCTTGGTGCAAAGTATTTATTGCCAAGGTTTTGAAGCCTCCATATTTCCTTTTGTCTCCCATTTATCCCTACTTGGCATCTTTAGTTCTTCTGATCATATGATCCTGGTCTTCTTGTAATGCAACTGTCCCTTTATTGACTAAAAATAATTGGTTGTGAATATATATTTTATGTGGTTTATAATCACCATAAGACTCTTGATTTGGTGGTTTTGGAAGCATCCACATTTAACAGAGAGAATTAGAAGTATTCTTGAAGTTTTTACAAGTTAGAGCTTTTACATTGTTTAAGATTCTGTAGGATTTATGGGGACACATATACTGATACTGAAAATAAATCATTTTCTAAAATTTGGGGCACAAATGTTGATAGTGGTGCTCATCCAATAGTTTGTGTTTCTCAGGTAGGGGTTTGTGTAGGGTTTAGGCGTAGGCTCCTACCATGTTATTAGTTTTGAAAAAATGAAGTGCGCCTAAAAATAGGAGAGGTAAAAGACTTATCTCTTGCCATTATCAGGCCCTCCCGAAATGGTAGGAGTATACCCAATCCTGAACTAATAAGGCTCAGGCTGTAAAGCCATAATGAACCAAGGCAAAGGTGACCTTTTGGAGCATGAGGAAGATCATTGAATTTGAGAATATGGTCCAAGACATTTTAGAGCTTTCCAATTGATAGAAGTTGTATAATGGATGAGCAAGTGGGCTGTGCTCTAAGTTGAAACTGCCCATTGAAGAGCTGAAGAGCATTTGAGTGAACAATCCAATTTGCAAACCTGACTGGTGATATTGCATGTGTTGCACTGTGGAAATATATTTGAATATATAAAATATTTAAGAGTTATTTGGTAGCTTATGTAAATCTATGTAGAAATATTTGAGAGTTATTTGGTAGCTTATGTGAATCTGAAATGACCTCCCCGTATGAAGGACTCAAAATCAAACCTCGGACCTACAAAGTTGCCTTTTTAAGAGGGAATGTCTTCCTACCATCTCAAAAAATGGAAGATTAACTTTTGGAAGGGAAGTACTAACTGATCAGCATAGTCAGGAAAAAAATTGCAAGAAAATGAAAAAAAGACTATGAAATCCTCTCTATATAGCACTTTTTTGGTTAGGAGGCTACTGGAGAAGGACTCCATCCGGCTCCTTGATAGACCATACACTTACTCGTTTGTTGACCTAAGTATATGACTAAATGAGATGTCTGAACTATGAGCAAAATATCTGTCCAGACAGACCAAGTCAGAAAGACCATATGAGCATCCGTAGGAGTTTGAAGCTAGGAAATCACTACCAAGTCTTATTGTACCTCCGTGTGACTACACATTTGAGTTCTCACCTTTTTTATAATTGTGACAAAAGCAAGGCCTTTTTTTTGTAAGGCATTGCCATCACAGGTGGGAATAGGGCATCCATGAAGAATACTGCTTGTCTGCTATGAAAAAAACACATCTAAACCCTGAAAGCATAGGGTTGCATTAAGAGGACTCATCAAAGATGAGTTTGATGTTCCTAGCTCCAGGATCATTCCAGACAATCCTTTGAAGAGACAGAAGAGGGTATGGCCCTTAAACAGCTAGCCACAGTGCTACTATCAACATTATTGAGTCAATAATTGATATGGTAGAACACCTCCCTTCATAGAATATCTTGCGCTCTCAAAAATGTTTTTTTGACCTTTCATTGGCCCTAGATATATTGGGTTATCTATGTAGCATCCCAAATCGTGATGCGATAACTTAAGAAATTAACCAAGGCAATTATAATCTAATCCTAAAATTTTTTTAGGAAAAACTGCTATATAACGCCTGTATTTATAAGAATGGGCTAAGCCCTCAAACCAAGACCTGATAAACCATAACATATAGACAATATACATCATTAAAAAAAACTAAACCATTCACATCTACAGATTTAAAGTAAAGTTCACTAAGGTTTTCTCTTTCTTTCTCTCTTTCTCATTTATAATTTATATAAGATCAAAAATTATAAACGACTACAAAAAAAAATGCTGCCTAGCCCTATACAGGATAATAATAATCTTCAGGGTTGTAGTCGTCAGCCGATTCGTTAGTTCTGCCTACCCCAGTTTGTGCTCGCTCTGCAGATTTATCTGAAAACAAAACCGGTAAAACAAAACACGCTTGAGACTAACGTCTCAGTAAGCAGCATTATGCATGATAAGAACATTTTATGCAGTTTCAAACATTAAAGGGACATGCTAAATCAGTCTCTGACAAAAACCGACTAAGAGGCAGTTCATTTTCAGGTAAACAATACTTGAACTTTATAGAGTCATAATTCATAAACAGATAAACTCAAATTAATCCAAATTTGCAATACCAGTCAAATCTCAATAACAACCAATAACCACAGTTTAACACACATGTCCAATTGCAACGCACAACTTACAATGGAAAGATCTAGCAAGGATCGCTCTTCCAAAGCGGAGCACTCAAGCATGAGACATGCAGGAGTTGGCAAGTACAACCCAATACAACCATAGCAAGTTAGTGATCCTCTTTCAGACTATCGAGTTAGTGATCCTCTTTCAGACCATCGAGTTAGTGATCTCTTTTCAGACCATCGAGTTAGTGATCTCTTTTCAGACCATCGAGTTAGTGATCCTCTTTTCAGACCATCGAATTAGTGATCTCTTTTCAGACCATCGAGTTAGCTTTACGGGTTGCTGTGGCACATTCTGAGGAGGATGCAAGTTCACAATCCCCAGCCCCTCATGAGCTAGGGTGAATGGCTGTCCTCAAACCCCAGAACCGTGTATCACATGTTGGACAAGATGGTAAATTACGCACGCAGTACCCAATGAGGGAGTCACACTGGGCCTGTGTTACCTCATCCCAACACAACACACAACACAATACCCATAAAAATCAACCGCCCAGATACAACTAAAACCAAGTGAACCTCAATGTTCACTTACCATTAAATCCCTAGGCCATTCTGCCTTCCAGGCTGCTATAGGCCCATTGCTTTTCTCAACTAACAAGAAACCTCAGCTTCAATTTCCAGTTACAATCTCAATTCCTTTTATAAACCACCTTCGAACACAAATTAGAAATAGGTCAATTCCATGTTCGGATAATACTGATACAAATTATCCACGGTTGGTTTGCAGTTGCTGTTTACTCAGCAGAACTGAGTTTAATTAGTTAATTGAATATTTCATCTGATTTAATCTATACGGAATTTGAATGCGTGCTATACATCATCGGAAAGCCCTATGAGTCTAGTTTCCAACGCAACAAACGGTACACCATTCGGAGTTTCCTACAGGAACTTACGGCCGTTTCACTACAGGTGGTTTAAAACAGCCGCGAATTCTAATAGACGGAAATCATCCATTTTTCCGGATTTTTCTTGCAATACCATGAGTTCCGATTGGTCCCAAACCAATTCCATTCAACTACAAATACCTTAAACTAAATTTTAGAATGCCAATATGAATTTTTATACGAATATTCCTATCCTTCGCAAGCCACCGAAATCATTACACAGGTTTAAGACAGCCTAACAAAGGGGCTGCTAGAACAACCTTCCAATTGTTGCTATGCAACAACTCAGTTTTTTTCCTCAACAAAACCAATAATTTATCCACTAGGTTGTGCAATTGGAAATTCCGACGTCTCAATATGCACCAACTTCTCTACAACAAGAGCTTATTTAAATGTCCTCTCTAATGGCATTAAACTGATTGCAAAACAGAGAACTCAAGATACCCACAAAGTGAAAAACATGACTACAATTTCCACAGCTTAAACACAATATAACAACCATCCAGTTATATTTTTCTAACATAATTAAGGATGTCCTCTTGCACTCATTGTGACAGGTCAACAAGACCATGATGCAACCAAATAGTATCAACCAAAGAACACTGATTTACACCTTAGATAACACATCCTACAAGAAGAATATATCAAGAATAATCCAATTGCAATGATTTCAGACTGTCACAGTTGTTAAAACCATATAAAACTATCACCATACAGAGGAATGTCCACTAACCCATTTCTATTTATATGATCAAAAGCTCCTCAAAGAGATACATATATAAGTTCAAATTAGAAACTAATAGACATTGATCGAAACACCACGGAATTCATTGTTGCACCTCTTCCAATTCCTCCCACAAGATACCAAGGCTTCGTCTGCTCATGGGACCCAAGTTACTGTACACACTAACCATTATACAGTCTATCCCATCATGTCCTTAGCTACACTAGATGGAGAATTCACCAACACAATGAGTGAACAGACAGGACCCCAAATCAGAAGCTAATCAGCTGTCTCCAACAGAACCTAATCATCTGTCTCCAACGGAACCCCAAATTAGAACCTAATCAGCTGTCTCCAACAGAACCCCAAATCCTAATCATCTATCACCAACGGAACCCCAAATTAGAACCTAAAATCAGATGTTTTTTTTTTAATAGAACCTAAAGTGAACACGAGCCTTAAGAAAACTGTAGATCCTAAAAAAATATTTAAAGGATGCTATCAGGTTGCCTTCTGGTAAAATCTGATTAGATACTATTATCAACTAAAATTAACCTGGGTTGGTAATCCTCCGATTAGAGGACTTTTCATTTGCAACAGAGAAATGACAAACAGAAAGCAATAGAATTTGATATACATCAATTCATGCTCCACCAACAGAAATCCCAATAGTCATTTATCAAGCAACCAGAAATCAAAAGAACGATCAAATCCATCGATCAATGGAAATCAACAAACAACAACAATAGATCAAAGCCAAACTTCATCGAAACCTCAAAAATCTTCTATCAAGCAACCAGAATAAAAGAAAGAGACCAAACAGAAATCAAAAGAAACGAGAAAACTGCTACTTACTCAGATTTCGCAGATCCACGCCCAAACCCTTTCTTCTCTGTCTCCTTTTTCCCTTCTTTTTCTTTCTTCTTCTTCCTCTTTTCTTCTTTCTTCTTCCTTCTCTTTTCTCTTCTTCCCCACGTTCTCTTCCTCTCCCACTCGTTTTTTTCCTTCTTTTTTTTTCTTGTTAAACCCCAAAAGCAACAAACAAGGACGCCCCTTCCCTCTTCTTCTTTTCTTCTTCTTCTTCTTCTCCTTTCCCCCTTCTCTTCCTCCTTTCTTCTTCCTCTTCTTCCTTCGTCTTTTAATTTTGTTTTCTCCTGCGAATCCTCCTCACGAACGAACCAAAACCCCCTTTCCTTCTTCCACGATTCCTCCCCTTCTTTCTCAAACCCTAACGCCCAAAGACATAAACCCCAAAATTGCTTTGGGTTTTTTTTTTTTTATTATTTAATTACCTTCATTAAATCCTTTAATCTCCATTTAATTTTAATTAAAATTCTTCAAAATCCAGGATCTTACAATCTACCTTATGACCTCTTTTGAAAAATTTTGATTTTGTCTAAAGTGGTTTTTTTTCATCTGAGCAGTCTTCTGAAGAAAATTTTGGCAGTGGACACACTGGTGACTGCTGTCAAGCAATTGGAATCTTCCAAATAGTAACATTTTTAAAATCCAAGGAAGAACGTGCAAACCTTCTTTTTGAGTGTGATTTTTTATTTCATCATTTTCTTATTGTTATCATCTTTATTGGGCATTATGTTAAAATTTGGGGCCATTTTAGTGTACACTAATTTAGTGGCATTACTTTCCTGGATATTATGTTGTTGTTCAATATGGGTATCAAAGTCAATATTAAAACCCATAATTTAACTGTTTTCTGTTTTACAAGAAAACAGTTTGTCAACATTGTTCACTCAGCCTGTCTCATACTCAACACAAAATATGGGAGACATCCTAAATCAATCATTTATCCATAATTTAATGTCACATAGTTTGCTGGATTTTTTTTTCTTTAATAAAACACGTCATACATTTGCAATGTACAAGGACCAATCTTCTGCTGCTTTGTTAAACTTATCAGCTGAGGAGATTTCTTTCTTACACTCACTGCTTGGGGATCATTCTCCCACTTGTCATATTCTTGTCTTATGGTCAAATAATAGATTTGCCTGATTTAGTTTGTATACAACTTTTAGGATCTGATTTGTATGGTGTTGATCTGATTTGTATGGTGTTGAACAGCATGCCGTTTTGATTCTCCGGGAAATAAGCATAGTTAGTGAAAGGATTATTCTACTTCTTTCTTTTTTTTTCATTGTCTCTCTTATTCTTGTGGCGTAGGTTGACCTCGCACCAACATTAGCTCTTCTTTTGGGTGTGCCGATTCCCAAAAACAATGTTGGTGTCCTAATTGCTGAAGCTTTTGATTCCTTGGCAGGTCAGTTCACTTATTGTTATTTTCTTTAATTTATAACAAAAATTACAAGAGTGGGATGCAAAATTGAAGCACTAAATGCAAAAACCATGAAGAATTCTATATTCCAAACGTGATCATAGATGATTATTGTGATATCCTTCGTACCATGGGAAGGTTGTATCTTACTGGTCAAAAGATGTTTGTAACATTCATTTTGAAATCAATACATATAGTTAAATGCCTTATTCCAAGTATTTGGGGTGGACAAGATGGATCCCATTCTAGTATTCCAATATGTCAAAATTCATAACTTCAATCAGATTATAAGTATTTAAATCTGTTCGCACTGACTCTATTGAGATTATTTTAGGCCTTCTTGTCACCCATATTATATTCTTTCAATGAGTACCCTCTCACATGTTCTCATAGTTGCCTCCTATATTTTGCTATACGTGCCCAAATCATCTTACTGTACTTTCTTTTATCTTGTCTCCTGTTGGGATGACACCTAGAAACTTATGAATATTTATTTCCTAGATTTGACACATACATCTCAATGATGATTGCCTATGCATATGTTGCTTCTTTATTGCCCACACATTTTGATCCATGTATAACAAGAATAGTGACTGTCTTTTGAACTTTCATTTTAGCTTGGCATTCAATATCTTTTGTCTTGTAAAGAGTAGCAAAGAATTTAGTGGGACTGGGCTAGGGCTAATGGGCCGGATAAAAATCCGAATTCTATTGATTATCCGAATACGGATCTTGGTTTAGATCCAATTATCAGAATATGAATCTGGTAACTTGGATCCAGTTATATTTGGATTCAAATATAAAATCATACATATTAAGATGTCAAAGATCCGTTGGATTTCAGTTTGGGTTCGGATAATCGGTATTCCTTATCGGATCAAACTCGGATCTTAGCAGATCCGTACCGAATTCGACCTATTTACAATCATAGAATGTACCAATTGTCAAAGTTTAGCAATTTGAGATTTGTAAATATGATATGATGGGGGCTGCCTCCGTAATTGAAAAACCTCCATTGAGATTGCTTTTCATCTTTTTCAACATATTCTTTGATGCTTTAGCCATAATATTGAACGAGAAGGACAGTAGAGGAATTCCAATGGCTTTTTCCTCTAGAGATATGATGACGCAGTGAAAGTTATGAAACAAGGATTAATCTTCGTTAATCCTAGAAAACTGGAATCCACCAGCAAATAACCTTGAATCCACAAGAAAGATGAGAGAGAAACTCTATAGTTCTTTTAAAAATTAATCTCTAAAATTCGTGTACAACCTTTACCCCTTATTTATAGACCTTAAAAGACCCCAAAATAAGATAGAAACCTATTAAAATTAGGATTCATACTCAAAGTAAACAACTTAAAGTTAAAATCTAACTCTAAAACCTCTTAAAGACTCTTAATATAAATCAAATACCTAATGCAAGAAAATAGGAATTTTACTTTTACTAAATAACTAACTAATCTAGACTTTGGGTCCCACTCATCCTACATCATATGAGAACGGCCAAGTCTATTTCACCTTTTTCAACATAGTATTAGAGGAATTCCTTGGCTTGTTCCTCTAGAGATATGAGAACGGCCAAGGCTATTTCACCTTTTTCAACATGGTATTTGATGCTTTAGCCCATAATATTAAACGAGAAGGACAGTAGAGGAATTCCCTGGCTTGTTCCTCTGGAGATATGACAGCGGCCACTAGACTTGTCATTCTTCAAAGTTGAAAGGACTGCTGACCATCAATGTTGAGATTATTGCTGGAAGATACATACCATTGGATCCATACACTCCACTTGAGCCTGAGTCCCAGTGTCCATCCTGTAATCTAGAAATTTTCTACTCTTTGATCAAAAGTTTTTTCCAAATCCATTTTTGCTATGATCTTTAGAGTGGTATTTTGTAATCTGGAGTCCAAGAATTTGTTAGCAAGAGTAATGGCATTCATCATTTGTATGCCCCTAAGTGAATGCGCTTTGATTTGGTACCATGATGCTCTATAGAACCATTTTGAATCTATTAGCAAGTAATTTTGTCAAGATTTTGTACATGCTGCTCTTTATATGCCAATAATCCACGAGGTCAAATGGATCCATTTTTTGTGGAACTCAAACTTATATGAAAGGAGCCCTCTGAATAATGCCCTGTCAGGACAGCTGTAAATCAGTTTTATCTTCCAACATCTTTTCTTGAATCCCCATTGTGGAATCATTTTTGAAAAAGAAAAAGGCGAGAAGAAAAAAAAAGGAATTAAAAATGCTGCGTTTGTATATATATATATATATATATATATATATATATATATATATATATATATATATAAATCCATATAGAAAGATTTTCATTGCTTAAATTCATTCATTCACCAAAATGAGTGCCCAATGATGCCTTTGTATTAGTGTAGAAGCTGATACTTTTATTTTGTTTTCTCCTCAGACACCATGAATTTCATAGATTGAGCATGTTGAAATTTAGAGTTTGGTCTTTATCTGTAGGGATTTAATTGAATGAGTAAACAAAGTGCTTGTACTTTCCCTAGTGTGATGCCAGGACTACTTTCATCTCTTGTGTTTTCTTTTATCTGAAGTTTATAGCTCCATAGTATGTACCAATTTTGTTGGCTGCTGAAGGTTACAGGTGACCAGCGGCTGAGAGCTTTGCAATTGAATTCCTGGCAATTACTCAGATTACTGCAAGCACAGTTGCCCAATTTATCATGTGGAAATTTATCCTGCAGTGTTTCTGGTGAAGAGCAAGGCTTACGAGTCAGTAAATGCAGCGGTAGTATAGAGCATACATTTTGTTGCTTATACGGAAAAGCTTCTGCTTTACATAGTTCCTGGAAATCTAAAAGTGGCCAAAGCTCCTGGTAGTAATTTGTTATTTTTTTATCTGCTTCTTATTCTTACTGATTTTTAATTCTTTTTGTCCTAGTGTGCTATTAATTTCCTTTCTTATGCTTTGTTTTATGCATGCAGGTCTAATGATACAGATGACTTTATAGAAACTACTGCAGCATATTATGAGTTCTTAGGAAATGCAAGTGAATGGTTATCTCGTAGAGCTACTGATGCAAGTATCACATCCTTTTTTAATTTCTGTTCCAACAACAATATAATTACACATCAGAAGCTGTTTGATAATTTGGTATTGTTATTGCATGTAACTTGATGACAATCATATATTTATGGTTTTGTCCTTTTGCAGAAGCCTCTTCTCCGACTTTTTTTAGGAGTTGCCATGATGCTCATATCATGTGTGATACTATCAAGCCTTTTTATTTGTTTATGCAAAGAAGTTTACCTTCAACAAAAGCAGTGCTTTCCTGTCTTAAGCAACTGTAGCTGCAAATGGCATTTTGATGATATCTTTAGTCTGGTTGTTGTGTTGGTTGCTGTTCTCAGTATGGGATCTAGTTCTATGATAGAGGAAGAGCAATATCTATGGCATTTTATGGCATCCACATTATATTTGATATTTCTTCGTAAAACAGTTCAGTCACTTGCAGCGAGATCAGCACCAGATTTACTTAGTATAGTTAATGGAGAAAACTATAGAAAGTGTTTAAGGGCATGCTGCATTATCTTGGTTCTTGTTTGTGGAAGGATATTGAGAGGGTGGCATCAAGGTGGTGTAAACTGGACTTATCTTCCTGACATTTCCAAGTGGCTTGAGCAGGCTGGGTCTCGGTACATAAAGTCAATTCGTCTACTCTCATGGATCTCTGTGGTTGGGTTGAGCACATCAGCCCTTAATTTGTTAAGATCAGGGAAAAAATTTGTTATGGTGGTTAAAGTCAGCCTTTTCATATCTGGATTGTTGGTTCTGATACACATCATGGCATATCAGGAACACATTTTTGTTGCATCTAATTATGGTGCTACTATAGTTGCTCAGATAATTTATGCCATTCTAAGTTTGATAGTGACGGTGACGGTTATAGCATCACCATGGGTTATGCCCATATCAACTTCCAATACATGCACAAGTAACAAACGTCATTTGATGAATTTTCTTTCCATTGATATTCCAATTGAGCCAGTGCTGATGGGTTTAAAAGATTCTGCTTACTTAATTGGATGGACATACATAGCATGTTGGTGTCTTCTGCAGCTAGTGTTACAGCAGCCATTAAATGCTGCGCCTATATCCTTACTTCTTTTGCAATTTGTCACCAGCATACTTTACTTTTCAACTGGTGGATCACATCATAAACAGTGTGTTGAGGTCAGTTATGAAGTCCCTTAGTCACTTCTTTGGCGGGGGTATAATTGTGAATTATCTATTCAGTTTTTGACCTCTTGTTCTTGCACCGTATGTGTTGAAAAATATGTTGTGTGTTTGCTTTTTGTGAAACTAAAGAGCCTACTAGAGGTAGTTCTGGGTTGTTACAGTTGTTATTTATAGATTTGAATTTCCCTAGTAACAAGACTGCGTTAGTTTTTGTTTTGCGTCTATGGAATTACATTGTTAGGTCCTTCTAGATTAAAAGTGGCAAGTGTTCCTGGTTAGCAATCATATTTACCTCAAGAGGAGAATCTCAATGCCTTCAATTTGGATCACTGAAATTATGCTAATTTCAAGTTGCCAAGTCAAAAGCTGGTAACGTGCCAGTTAAGTCCAATAGCCACATCCATATTTATACCATCAAAAATTTTTTTTCCCTGATAGGTGATGAAATTTCATTAATAAAAAAGGGGGAAGAAGAAATACGAAGAGAAGAAAAAGGACAGCTACTAGAGAAAAAGATGTTACAAACCAAGGGGGACACAGCCATCTATGCAAGAAGACATCTCACCAAAGACTAGAGAATTGCTAATAGCTTAGCTCCAGCCTTAGCTAATCTATTTGTTGCAGCCCTTGGTACATGATTAGAAGTGATAACTGTGGGGTCAAACTAGTATTGACACTTATTATAATGTAAATGCCAACTAATGTAATGAAATGGTTGAAATAGTGAAAGTCTGTACCCTTTTAACTATTGTAATGCTATTTAGAGTGATCATTATAGAAACCATGATCTATAATAGAAATGCATAAGAAATGTGATATATTAATTAAAATTGCAGTATCTATACCTTGGATAGAAATTTCTGAGTTAATGTGGGGATCTAAATATTTATCGAGTATTCAGTCTTATTTTCATATCCTGCACCATAAAAACATAATTAGACGAAATATTTTATCAGAACACGTTATTGCTTTTGCCTTTCATGTGAATCTGGTAGTAATTCTCACTACATGGATTACTGCCTTTACTTTTGGGACTGGTGGACCATGTTAGTTTATTGAATTTTCTTTTCATTTCCATGAATCTAGTTTCTGTTATTAACATAAGGTTCATTTTTTTTTTGTATTTCATAGGTTGCTGCATTGTTCTTTTTGGCAATGGCAGGACATTTTAGTCTTGGGAACAGCAATACTCTAGCTACTATTGATGTTGCGGGGGCTTTCATAGTAGGTGCTATTTTTCCTTGTCTTTGTGGACATTCTTTCTTTTCATGTTTGTTCTGTATTATTTTCTCTTTAATTTTGACATTTCTAGCCATTCTCAGACTGTGCTATCGTTTTCCAGGGCATCTCAAGTCATTCTACAATATTTTCTGGCATCTTAATGTTCATCATTACCTATGCATCACCGCTGTTATTTATTCTAAGCATGCTGATGTATATATCAATGATGGAGATGAACTGCCAGCAAGTTTCACAGAATGCAGATTTGGGTCATCTTCTCCAGATAATGATTGGGTTTCCTTGTCTTATTCCACTGGGTTTGAATTCAATTTTACTGGCTGCATGCACCATCATATTGCTGCTGATGAGGGACCACTTATTCATTTGGAGTGTATTTTCACCAAAGTAAGTTTAGCACACTCGTTGCTCATCTATTAATTACGCAGATGTATATGAAAAAACGCGTTGAGACTGGGTGTCCCTCAAAATATCATGGGATTATTTGTCCTACTTATCATGCCATCTCTACTAGAAATTAAGACAATTTGATTTTCGTAGTCATATGTTTTTGGTATTCTTAAAATTTTACTAGTTATTTTGGGGTTAATTTACCATGAAGTTATGAAAAGTTTGAGAGTAAATATTTAGAAAATTAACTTGAGGTTGCATTAGGGACTACTTAATCAAGTGCTTATCACTTCTGAGGCATTTTATTAAGCCATAAGTGTGCCACGAGAAATAGAGTAAGACAGCCCAATAGCAGCTGCCAAGAATAACTTCTCCTTATCACATTTCACTTATGCAGAAGGTTATTTTCTAGATATTTTAAACTTGAACATGATATTTTTAGCAACATATGCATTAGTAAAACTTTAAAAATGGGGTTATTGCAAGCCTCAGGCTAAGTTCCGTAATTTTTTTCATTAACAAGGCACTTAACTATATGCTTTTAACAAACATGTTTTGTGGATAAGTGCTTTTATTGAGTCATGTTAGATGCTTATCCTAAGCACAAGTGGGGCCTTATACAAGCCTTGAGTATTAGAGAAAGCTTATGATAGAGTAGGTAAAAATTTAATATGCTATACCTTAGGCGGGAAAGGAATATTAATATATTACATTGATGCAATTAATAATATATTTGTATGTATGATCTAGGGAATAATGATTGGCAGTGAAACAAATGAATTTCCAGTAATGATAGGTTTGTGTTGCTTTAATATCCTCATTCAGTAATGATATCTTTACCATCCTCATTCAGTTTCCCTTTTTTTTTTTTGTTGTATATTTGCTTTGGTAATGGATGATTCAATAGTTGATATTCAAGAGGACATGTCATCTATAAAAGAGAAGGTGCCATGGTGCATATTAAGTGCAAATAAGGTGATTTGATTTATCAAACTAAATAATAGGGACAAAATTAGAATCATGGAGGGATAAAAGGCTCTGAAAAAGGTGCAGTTTAGACTGTATGTGGAATGTAACTTTAACACCAGTGGCAGAAGGGGTAAAGCAATGATAAGAATTGAGAACCAGGAAAATGTAAAAAGTTACAACTTCAGCTATTGTGCATCAGTTGTCCATTAAATGGGGATATTGATAATGATTTTGTTATAGAATTAGAGCTTGATGATTTAAGTTGAGAGGCCCTTGTAATGTTATGTGATTGATGTATTCTATTCAATTTAGAAGGAAAATTTTGTATGATAGATATTAGATTGGTTGTCATGTATAGAATATAAATTAGAATCCCGGGCTATAATGAAGCCATACATTCATAAAATTGACTGCTAACGGAACGAGGATGTTGAGATGAATATATAGCTATGCTAAGAAGTTTTGAGGAAGGTCCATATTCAATAGTCTTAGATTAGCTTAAGTGAGAGATAACATAAAAGTAAGTAGGTTCAAATGGTTGGGTTGTAGAAGTTGTAAGATAAAAATTAAAATATATATGGATGAAGTCAGTTAAAAATAATATGGATAGATCTAAATTTAAGATACGGCTTTTAATAGATTGGGATACTGGAACAGAATATCCGTTACCAGCCTGAATTAGTTGGCATTGTCGTCTTGTATAGTTGTTGCATCTGTCTCGTATTAATTTCATCTGTAGGGAAATGGTTCTTTCTAAAGATTGCTAGAACTAATTAAATACAGCGAATGATCTGGAGTATAATTGCATGTATCAGATGTTTTTCTTCACCTTCTCGTTTATTTTGGGTTGTGAAATGGTTGATATTTTGGGGAGTGCTTACTTGGATTGTCTACTCTGCACAAAAGTTTTTGTGCCAATGTTAACATTAATGTCTTAATTTATCTTGCAGATACTTGTATCTCTGTGGTATGACTGCAAGCATCTATATTGGGTTGTCTATATTAGTGGCAACTGGAATTTATATATGCTCGATATTTGTCCTTCGGAAGAGGATTCAGCTTTCCGATAAAAATGGCTTCATGAAGTCTTGGGTGTGGTGAGGAGAAATATTACTGTTGATTTACGGCATGGTGTTTGGATTCAGATCTTCGGCTATGTTTGACTGTAGCTTACAGTTGCTTGCCACATCAGCAAGAGACCATTGTTTTATATTCTGGTAAAAATTTGAATGCTTTTCATTTTTTTTATTAGGCTAATCATCTGAATCCATGGTCTTTTCCTACGTACTATTCTTTGTAAATTTGAAAGAGTTCCTGTAGCACACAATCATAAAAAAAAAAATTTTTTGGGGTGCTGAGATGGAACTAACTAGAGTTGGCAATTGGTCGGGTTCGGGTTGGTGGTTGGTGTAGGGGGTTAACGGGTGATGGTCAACCCGCACATTTAATAAACAGATATCCCAACCCGCTTTCACCCGTCAAACTCGTTTAAACCCAAATTTTTTTTTTCAGCTATCCAAAGATTCCAAAACGTCATCCAAAAAGGTTAGTTACAATGTAATAGCAAGGACGGAGAAGACTATATAACTGCGCAATGATGAAGACTATGGCCATAGTAATTGACGGTAAGAGAGGTACCATCACCATGAAATCGCTTTGGAGTTTGCTGAAGAGTGAAAACTTGAAGAATCTGCTGTGAGATTTGAAGGAGATGCAGGCGCTTGATGAGTTGATTGGCTTGAGGCTTGACGGCTGGAGAGTTAAGACTCAACTTGAGTCAAGAGAATCTCACGATCAAAAAGGAAAACCTAACCTTAAAACCCTTCTTGATCGTGAGATTCCTTATAACCGCTCGATGAGTTGATCATGCGTTTGAATTAAGAGAAAACTCACAATAGGGATTTTCTAATCGTGATCGTGAGATTCCTTTTTTTTGTGGGAATGCAGTGAATGCTTTAGTTGGTGTTTTTTACGTTTCTTTCATACGCATGGTACATTAGGGTTTTTGTTTAAAGTTTTTTTATGTAACTTAAGGACGTGTTGAGTTGAAGGGTTAAACTTGAACTCAACCCGTTAAACTACGAGTTGATTTTTCCGAACCTGAACCTAACCGACGGGTCAAAATAATCAACCCTAACCTGTATTAGAATAGGCGGGTTCGCGGGTCATAATTTCCAGCTAAAGATGGAACCAAGTGATTATCCTTTTTTTTTCTGATATAATGAGCCGCATTCATTTTCAACGGATCAAAGAAATTGTTAAAAGTGGTTACCTGAGGCGATTTGTTTGGTTGGTTCGAGGTGGTATTTGGTTGTCGAGTCAGTGGTTTTACCGTCAGTTTTGGATGAGATTTTCGACTGCTCTCCTCTTTCCACTCGTCCTTGAGTGGTTTTGGAGACCGGTTTCGACTGTTCTTCGTCTTCTTCCCTACCGCTTTTTGTTGGTTCTTGGGTTTCGACTACATCCAACGAGCTCCAGGCTTCGCATTGGTCTTGGCTGTGTGTTGTGGTGAAGTCCCACCACTTGTGAATGATTTACCTAATACTTTGAAGTTCAAACAAACCAACAAAGTAATGATAATACACCAAAGCACACAAATGAAGTGTAAACTAGCCACCAAGTGTGTAAGAAAATGAAATAGAAGCACAACCACAAACAAGAGACGAGATTTAACGTGGTTCAGCACTAAGGCCTACGTCCACGGGCAATCCGGCAAGATGGAACTCCACTATCAATGCAAAAGATTACAACAAGAGAGGATTTAGAAGACTTACCTCTCTACAAGCTTGACACATAAAACATTCACCCAATCCCCCAATATGCAACCTTCCACAATATGTTTGTAACCCCAAACAAATTATGAAAGAACCCCCAAATAACTTGGAACAAACCTTGCAAGAGATGGGATGGTGAAAACCCTTGTAGAGAAAACCCTTGTCTCTTCTCTTTCTCTCTCCTCTTCTTCTCACTCTCTCTCTTAATAGAACCCCATCTAGTGTCTTATAACCCACATGAGAGAGCCCCTCTCATGTACCACACTAATGGTATATAAACTTTATTGCTACCATTTACATGAATACCCTCATATAAAGTAACAAGTCCCAAGAGAACAAAAAAACATAAAGAGAAGTGATTTTATATCACCTCTCAACACTGTGTTTATCTACGCAATCGTGGGGGCAAGCATCGTCTTGTGATGGGAGATACCACGTTTCTCAGGTGATTTAGATGGGTTGAATTCTTGGGAGATACCACGTTTCAGAGGTGCTGTCTTTGTTAGTTCATCTGAGCAAATATTCGACTCTACACTTTCTTCCCCGAGTTGAGTTTTAGAGAGAGACTGGATTTGGTTACTTTGACGTTTGGTGATTGCGGCTTGCATTCGCCGTGAATGGATGTAGCTACGGATGATGATGCAGATGCAGATGACCCTGATGGGGACGAAGATAGGGAGGGGTTGCATAGTTTAAGCTTTTCTGGTTCATCAAGACCGGAGGTTTCGAAGAATTTATTGCAGCAACTCTTTGCCCGTAAAAACGGTTTTTTGGTGTTTTGTTTTGTTTTCGTTTCTAGCGCAATCAGTTTTATTGTGTAGTCGTTAGTCTGGTTTTGTGTTGTTAGGTACTGGAGGGCTTCTACCCCCATAGTCCAGGTGCAGTTCTGGGTTTGGACGTGTCTCAGTTTACCGAACACTCATTTCCCGGCTTTCTCGTCTCCGACGAAGCCTTTTCTCCCTTTAATGGGATTTTCAATCCGTGTTCCGACGGACCCTCCGTCCGACTTTACCCTTGTTTTTCAGGGGATTTCAAGGTGCTTTCATGCTGCTTCGGCGCTAGGTCGGACACTTTCACTTAGAACTGTTACTAGATTGTTGGGGTTTATACCTTCCTTGTTTCCTGGCTTCTTTTGCATCTAGGCTTTTATGGGTGTTTTATCTGTACTTTCTGGCTTGTAGCCACAGCTCTTGTATCTCTGTGTTCATTTAATGAAGAAAGAGCTTAGCTCGGCTTTCCATAAATAAAAAAAAGAAATTGTTAAGTTTTTAGATCATTTTCATAGAACCCCAGCCCGCTTATGTCAAACCAAAAAAATGATAATCTCACCGTCACATTCACTGATTCACACCCACACCACCCACAAAAACAATACAGGCACTGGTATGATAAGTGGAGCCATCTGTGATATCTCCGGTCTCTATGAATTCTGCCCATATTAAAAAAAATTTGTATTTGAGATCTTTGATCACTAGATTGTATTTTGAATCTATAGTGGAAAGACTCGGATGCTCGCATTCTTACACAGACCTATTTCAAGAGAAAAAAAAGAGAAGGGGAGAAACATTTGTTTTTTCTACAAAATGTCGGTCCTGTTATGTCTAGAGATAAAAAAGGATCTTCTTGCCACCAAAAAAACGTTTTAAGGGTAGTAGAAGCCTAGAAGGCACTTGGCTGTTTAGTGGGTGGAGCTTCAAGGAAATTTATTTTCCCTCCTTTTTCGAAAGCATTTCCTCTAGAGCCAAAATCCTGTGGTTTCGTAAAACCATTGGATAGGATTGAGTTTAGATGTGTGGGCTCCCCTCTTGACATGGACATCCATCCGTACATTTGATGCTGGCACCATTGAGTGGCATCAGGTTAAACGCTCTCTCCTTTTTTTTCCTCATATAAGCTTATATTTTCTCCCTCTACATTGCTTTCAGGAGTCATATATAAGATCTCTGATATCTAGACAGCCCTAAATTTAATAATATGATAATATCGTATGGAGAAATAAAAAAAATGCCCATATTCTTACATTAGTCGTATTTTGACTGTAGAAAATACGAAACGTTTGCCATTTAAAATTATCCTATTATGTCTAACTTAGAGAACCGCATCTTCTTATCTTATCTTACCTTAATAAAAAAATGTCTTAAGCACTGCGAAGCTTTAATGGGTGTTCCATATGTATAAAGACCGAAATGCCACGTTCTTACAGAATCCTCCTTTTGCACGGAAGCACACGCCAAGTGTCGTTTTCACATAACATTAGTCCCATTTTGTCCAGCAGAAAGACGCATCTTTGAGCTACTCCACTACCTCTGTATCATGCCATCGTCTCAGGCGAAAAGGTGATCAGGAATTCAGGATAGAGAGGCGAAAATGGTGGAAACCAGCAAAAGAGGAGAAGCGGAACGATGCCTTGGAATCGCAGAGAAGCTTCTCATGGCCCGAGATCTCCTCGGCAGCAAGAAATTCGCTTTCCAAGCTCAAGAGTCGGATCCTCTGTTCGAAGGTTCCGATCAGATCCTAGCCGTCGCCGACGTCCTCCTCGCCGCCGAGCAGCGGATCAACAACCACCTCGATTGGTACGCCATCTTACAGGTTGATCGTCAGTCCGAAGATCTGGAACTCATTAAGAAGCAGTACAGGAGGCTCGCCTTGCTCTTGCATCCGGACAAGAACAAGTTCGTTTTTTCCGATAAGGCGTTCAAGCTGGTTTCAGATGCTTGGGCTGTTTTATCTAATCCGGAAAAGAAGTCTCTTTACGATAATGAGCTCAATCTCTTCTCCAAGCTCGCTCCGATCGCTTCAACCACGGATCGACAACAAGAACATGTGAGACCGAGCCCGAGAAACAATAAGAGGAAGGCATCGGATGGGCCGAAAAGTAGTTCCGGTAATGCATGCCCTTTACCGTTGTCAAGTTTCTGGACGGCTTGTCCTTACTGTTATTTTCTCTACGAGTATCCCAGAATCTACGAGGACTGTTGTCTTAGATGTCAGAATTGTCAGCGGGCATTCCATGCTTCTCTGATTCCATCGCCTCCTCCCATGGTTCCAGGGAAAGAGGCTTATTTCTGTTGTTGGGGTTTTTTCCCCTTAGGGTTTTCTATGCCCAATTTGGAGAGTGGTCATCCCAAAGGCTTCCCTAATTGGATGCCTTTCTCTCCGATGTTTCAATCTCAAACAGGAGAGGAAAAACGAAATGCTGCGACGCCTAAGACTAGTTTAGATGATGGAGATAGTTTGGTGGAAATTTCGGAAGGAAGTGGGGAGGCATGTGGGAGTAAAAAGAAGGGAGGAAGAGGTGTGGGAGCTTCTTCGAGTAGAAATGTGAAAAATTCACAAGCAGAGAAGAATCCTGCTGGGCAGGCGAGAAGGGACAGTGGGTCTGTACAAGATGGATTTGTAATGGCTGGAGTTCAAGGGGCTGATGTGCCCCATGTGGGAAGGCCTACGAGAAAGAAGACTGTTGCAAAGAATACCAGAAAGCAAATGGGGAGAGGAAAGGAAAAGAAAAATGAAACAAAATTCGGGCAAGGATCGATGGGTTTAGATTTGAATGTGGAGGATAGAAATGAGGGTGGAGATGATACTCCTACAACGAGTGAAAGAATGGAGGCAGGAAGTCAAGAGGAGGTGCCTACTGAAGGGACTGGCTTTTTTTTTGAGGGACTGGATGACATTCTGAACAGTTTGCCAATACTGTCCGTTGTAGAGGAAGAAAAAGTTAAAGCTGGTTAAAGCTTCTTTGACCGGGAAAGAAGAACTCTTGTTCCATCAAAAAAAAAAAAAAAAGAAGAACTCTTGTTGTTGTTTAAATGCTTACTGCATGGGATGCTGTTGCAAAGAGCAACCAGATTTTTCTTTAACTGGTTACCTCATAATCCAAATATTGTATGTATAATTTTCTGTGTCCATGTGATTATATAAGCCTTTGAGCTAATTTGGTGATTCCTTTTCATCTGAAAAGATTGTGCTTTTCCTGAAGAATGAATTACAGATAGAACTCGCTTCGGTCATCCCTTGATATAAATTGTTTCGATGGCTTTCACTATGTTAACTTTTTATTGCCTTGCTCAAATGGTCATTTGGCCAATTTTGAAATTAACCAGACTTGGTTGGAGGGAAATATAGAGAGAGACTTATATGCTATGTTTAGCTAATTCAATGGTTAAAATGCTGTTTGAATAGCAAATATATGTTCATAGAAATTCTCCTCTTAATACCTTTATTCCTTTGTTTAACCATAGCCTTTTCTTGTTGCTCATGGGAGAAAATCACATGGGGGGAATTTGACAGAGGAAACATGCAGGTAATGGTCACTGAGGGGAAAAAAACCAGCCATGACATGCTTTGGTGTATCCTATAAAAAATGCATGCCCAGCTGACTGAATTGAGGTATGAGAGTGTTGCAGAAACTATGACTCATCCCTACAGAGCATGGGATGCATAAAGCTTTTGTGCAGAACTTAATTTCGGAGGTACTTATCCTATCAATCAAGCTTAAAAAATTTTCCTGATTAGGGCTTGCTTGATTTATAATGATGACTATGGCTGCAAGAATAGGTCAAAACACTGGGTTAAGTCTCTCTCTGAGCTGCTCTTTTCAGAATCTAGAATTATTGGTTTTTTCCTACTAATCCCGCATGGCTAATAGACTATTTCTGATGCTAGAATTGTGGTAATCCAGAATGCATTCTGGACATCTTTAACTGAGAATTGGGTGGCTGTGTTTGTGGCTATAAGAGTTAAAACAGTAACATGACCGAGTATTAACCATGTTTTCTGTTTATAATGAGCCAAATTTTAGAGAGAGTAGCATCACCTTTAACAGATCCTGGTTTCAGAGACTGGGTATGAGAAGGCTTCAATATTATTTACTAAACAACATTCTGCTTTGTTGCATAAATCAAACATTGAAACCTTGACCAATCCTGTTAACTTACATTTATGTGCTTACCTGTAGAGTCCAAATCATTATCTTTTAAGTACCCATATAAGTCAGTTTTTTTTTTATTTTTATTTTTATTTTTTTGGAGTTTAAAGTTCAATATTCCTTGAGGTCACATCCAAATGCATCATGGGTTCGCTATTCTAATTCAACAGTAATTTGACTAATTTCCATTAGAAAAAAACAAAAATGCATCTTGGGCTATGGTTTATGGATTGTGAGTCTTTTCCAGTTCCACTAATGCTACCATGCTCCCATACTGTCATATAAATTCTTGTAGAAGTGTTGTTTAAGAAGTTGCTGTTTGTCATTGGTTGTGGTTATTGATATATCTTTAATTCAAACTGTCATTTAGATGTTTTATCCATACAAAATTTTAAATTCTAGACTCTCAATTTTGAGAACATGTTCTACTATGGGTGGGAACAATCTTACCAATTCAGTTGTTTTATAGGCCGAAAAAGATGGCCAAAAGTTTCTGTCATGTGAATCAATCATAAATATTCCAGTTGAGTTCATATGAAGACATAGGCTCCGTTTGTTTTGATGTAAAATCTAATGTGGAAAATGTTTTCAGAGTCAAATGAAGTTTTTCACGTGTTTGTTTCCATGAAAAATATAATACGGTGTAAAACAATTTTCCTAAAAGATAGCTATTTTCCGGAAAATGACTTACCATTGAAAAGCCCATATGTCATTTTCCAGAAAATGACTAACCATTTAAATGTAGGGGTGCAACTTAGGTTGGTTCAGGTTGAGTTCAACCCAAGACCGAAAATATTTGCAGTCAAACCGAGCCGAATCGAATTGAAAACCGAAATTATAAAACCGAACCGAATATAAATAAAAAAACTCAAACTTAAACCGAACTGAACTAAATTACATGAAACCAATTCGATTTGGTTTGGTTCAAGTTAGACCACTACATGTTTGTGCTCAAACAATAGTATTGTTTGTAATATCCTCAAAAGGTAACGTTCAAAATTTAATATATATTGTATTATATAAATAATATATTTGGTCGGTTCGATTTAGGCAAATATATGAATATGGCTTAGTTTTGGTTCGGTTTTGTTTAATCGAATATTAAACCAAAATCAAACCGACTCAGGGATTTTTGGACCGAAATCGAACTGCACAACTATAAAAACCAAACCAAAATTGGTTTGGGTCAGTGTAAGTTAGGTTTCAACCGGAACGAGTTGCACCCCTATATAAATGTATATCTTTTTTTATTAAATTTTCCTTGATTATTTTTATTTATTCCAAACATAAGAAAATGAAACATTTTCATTTTTAACTCTATTTTTCCGATGTTCATCCAACAGTAGTTGATTTTCGTGAAAATATTTTCCAATGAAAATATTTTCCTTTACATCAAAACAAACGAACGGAGACATAATTCATTCCTCTTATTTCTGGAATGCATGAGGAAGTTGCCACACTTTTCCACCTTACAGTAGTGTTTAATGGGTTCCCTTCTGAAATTCTCTGTAACAGATCCAAATTCCATGAATCACATGCCATCTCAGATTAAAAGCACCATAATCTGCAACCCATGGCCGTTTGCCACCTGATATCGGAGCCTTCACGCCACCGTCGTCAGCCCATACTTTTGTGAACATATACTGTGATAAAAGAGCCCAGATTGTCAGAAGTCTCGGTGTTTAACGATTATTATTTTACAAAACATGGTTTTCCATTGCCGATTGCTGTCTGAATAAGTTCATTGCACTAGGTTAAGGTTGCCATTTTCTCCGGGTAGGGAAATCATATTCTGGGAACCGAGAAGACAATTACAAACATCACAAACTGATTTATGTATCCAAATACTTCTCTTCTTGATTACCAACTCATCCCATCCACAATTTCTGCAGCAGAAAGGAAAAAGGCCACTGGGTTACACTGAAGAACTAACTCCAGATGTTACATGTATAAACCACAGCAATGGCATTCAACATACCAATAGAATTAATGATGTCCATTTGCATCAAAACGGGTGATTACAACAAAGATTAACTTTTACGATTACAAAGAAGAAGAAGAAGATGCAGAGAGCTTAAGGCACTCGCTCTGGCACCTCCTCAAACAAGTATCACTCCAGTTGGATACTTGGTGTTGATGAACGCAGACAGCTCGAGAACAGGCATCGGTGCAGACATCAACCTGAGAAACGCCACAGACCGTAACGCAAGTATCAGGAATTGGGTCTTCAGAGGATGCGCCAATCTTCTTTAACAATCTCTTCGACATGCAGACCCTTTCGCATACAAATGTCCTTTCGGCGCTCTCCTCATATCCGCTGGCATTCTTCAACTTTCTCTGCTCCTCGGTATGCCTTTTCTTCACCCTTAAAGCTTGCGCTGCAACCACAGTTGGAATCGCAGCCCCCAGCAGAGTCCACCACAAGTCCACCATTACCGTCGGTGAGCGCAAGCTCTTGCGCCGAACCTTTTAGTGGGATTTGCGCTTACCTATTCATACAGACAAGGAATGTAGAAGCAGAGTGAGTATTGGGTTTCTTTCGATCTCCATAGAAATAGACGAAGAGAAGTAAATCTAGGTCTCGGTCTATACGAAAATGGGGATGGCATCACCTTCAATGTATTATCAACCCTAGAAATCAATGGTCTTCTTACCAGAGATGATCCAAAATAAATGAAAAAAGAAACAACAGTGAGAAGAAAGGAAAAGCAACGACTGAAAACCAATTGGGTTTTCACGGGAGTATAACAGATATCGTCTAGACTCTAGAGCTTTCAAAAGCCACAAGATTATAGAGAGAGAGTTTACACCTCAATCCAAATTTTAACAGAGCGGGGCTTCACCGCTGGATGAGATGAAGTTACCTCAGTCATAGTAAAATGCCTAAGATGAGTAAAGCTCTGAATAAGAAAAGGGAAGAGGAAAGGTACTATCACTGGGTCAACGTCGATAAAGTGGTTGAACCGGTTTGTGCGCTGCCGTTCTCCGATTTCGATCTCTTTAGCCCCGCATATGAGGAACTCAAGTTCACATTTCAAACCAGAATTGTCGGCGTCTGTATTCGGTAATTAAATTAGAAATGATTCAGCTTCGATTTCTCCGTCTCTGTTGGAGACAAGAAGCCTCGTTTGATCCAACCAACTTCCCACCTGTACTCCCACTCTTACATGATTTAAATCCCTAATTACTATCACATTCCGGATTCGAATTCTCCTTCTAATTTGATCTACAATGGCAGCCCTTCGACCGCCCTCTTTGTTACACGACTCCTTTTCCACCCCATCCTTCTCAGGATTCACCAATCCCTTCTGTGATGTTCCTGGAACGTCACTGAGAACGAGAAGTGTAAGTTTTCTGCGTTTTCTCTTCATTGGTTTCTTTTGTTTTATTCCGTCGTTCTTCCTCCATCGACTTCTCCTTTTTTCTGCTGCAGATCTTTGGTTCCCGGAAGAAACCAGCTAAAATCTGCGAGACCCGTTTCAGATCAATTGGTTCCGACAAGTAAGTCGGCGTTTCTAATCATGTATAAGTTTATATCATTATTTGCATTATTGAAGGAAATTTTGTTCTTTGCATGAGCTTCCAGTCTGAGGATTCTATGGACCCATTTGATTTATCTAATGGTATTTCATAAATTTTGCCTTTTTCTAGTGTTATGTTATCATTTTGGGGATTTCATAAATGGGTCCTAAAAATTCAGTCGTTTTTGTTGGGTTATCTTAGCTTGTGCTTTTAAGATCTAGTTTTTGAACATGGGATCAGAGTGGGAGGTCTAGTGTTCAACTCCCCTTACGTTTGTTCCCGTCTGGAATTGCAAATGCAGGGGAGTATTGAGTTAGATTATGCTTTTTCGGTCCAATGGTTGTTTAACACCCGCTTGGAAGTATGAATTATATTGAATTGAAGGCGCCATGAACTGTTTATCTGATCTTAAATGCAGTTGCTTCATTTAGTTCATCTAGTCTTCTATATTCATTGCAACTATGTTTGAAGCCTTGAACACTTATTTTTTGTAGAATGATTCTCTGGTCAAACACCTTGATTGGGAATTAATTCTTTTGGCCATCCGTGAAAATAAATTAAATATTTACACAGCTTTGATCAGATTTTTTGTTTTGCAAAGGATAAGATTTATTTGGTTATACATTCTGGACTACTGTGATTCCTTTACTGTAGTTCGTTGGTGAGTTAAGGCTCCATTTGCTTTTGTTTAGTATTTCTTGAGCTTTCAACAATAAATCTGTTAAACCCTATTTCCATAAAAAAGGATTAGATCCAATGAATAGTGACAATTCAAGCTTCTATTTTTTATTATTTGGTGATATATTTATAGGAAAGTGATACATTAAGATTACAGAATTCCATTCAACTCCAGGATTGAACCCATGAGATAAGAATTTGGCAGTTTGGTTTAAATTTTTCCCTGCATCATTCATTGTATTTCCTGAAATCTTCCTACGTAGATTTACTAGCCTTCAATATGTGCATTTGTTTGTCTTTTATTTGTGCAGGAGCAGTTCGGTTTTAGCTATAAAAGCTTCGAGGGATTCTGTGGGATTTACTCAAGAGATTGGTAACACCAAATTGGAGAGTTTAGCAGACACTGATATAGGGGCTGATCCATTTGATAAGATAAAACAAAGGTTTATGAATTTCAAACATAACTTCTTGTAAGTAGCACGTGGTATTGACAAGAGGATTTTTAAGATGATTAACAAATAATTTGTCTGCTCACTTGAGTTAAAATTTGGACAGGTTAAACCCGCAGAATTTTCAGAACCTTGCCAAGGGTCAAGCACCAAAGGTGATAAAACAAACTAGGATTTTCATTCCTGCGTGTTCGATTTCTGTTGGACACATTTATTTGAACCATATTGAGCCACTTCCATTGTACTTTTGAAATTGTTCCCTTGTATCCTAAGTGTGTATGAAAATATTTGCTGTTGTCTTTTGCCTTAATTGTTATGTCATTTGAGGAACACCAAGGAAGAGTCTTGATAACTGATGATTTCAAGAACAGTTTATGGTGATTGCTTGTGCAGACTCTAGGGTGTGCCCTTCCAACATCCTGGGTTTTCAACCTGGAGAATCATTCACTGTCCGCAACGTGGCAAATCTGGTACCCCCATTTGAGGTATTCATGGCGGTCATAAGTTCTATCATAATTTGTTTTATCTATATTTGTAGTGGAAAAGCATGGAAGTAAATGGGTTCATAAAAAGTTATGAATTATTCTCCTCTGTCTTTATGCAGAGTGGACCTTGTGAAACTAATGCTGCGCTTGAGTTTGCTGTAAATTCTCTTGAAGTAAGTATTTATTGCATAGTTTATTTATGTCTATTGCATACATAAATAGGCTAGACTTTCTTGCTCATGATAAATTATATTTCTTACTTCAGGTTGAAAATATATTGGTTATTGGCCATAGCTGCTGTGGCGGCATTCATGCCCTCATGAGCATGCAGGACGAAGAAGAAGTAGATTCAAGGTTTAGTTATAATCTCACTCTTTCTTGTAAATCATCAGCTTGTCTAATTGTTTGTTTCGCCTTTATAATGTAGAACAATAGCTTTTGCTCTTGTTTCTCATCCCAATACATATCTTCTTTGCAGTAGCTTTATTAAAAATTGGGTTGTTATTGGAAAAAATGCAAGGCTAAGCACAAAAGCTGCTACAGAGCATCTCAACTTTGACCAGCAATGCACGCATTGTGAGAAGGTGCTCTTTACTTCATAAAAAATACTTCTTGTTCCATCCTATAAAGCTTGTTCATATATAAGACTATGATTAAATATTTATGCTAAGAATAAGGATTCTATTGCACATTTTATTTTGCAAAAGGCAAAAATTTGTGAAGTCCTGTTGCTATTACCTCATAGGGAAACTCCTTGTCCTAAGATCATTACATGTGATAATCTTCATCACCTGAATCATAAGTCTGCTCTCCAGATAGGATATCAGACTTTGTGGAAACCAATATACACTGGGTATTGGTTTGTACTGGCTGAGAAAAAGAGCAATCTGAGGGAACATGTATGTATCAGCAATGCAAAACTTTTCAGTTCTGGCTAATCTTAAAACCATTTGTGATTCGATTTACAATGACAGAATTTTTTATATTGAGGCAGAGGTCAAGAGAAAGGCTTTTGAAATGTGTTTGATTATCGACAATATTTGGTTGTGCGTGGGTGTCTGGTTGGTTGGGTTGGGGATGTTTTCTTTGCGAGGCTCTACATGCCGAATGGTCTAAAACCTCCTAGATGGTTGTTTGTTGTTAGACGGCAATCATCTTGAATCTTTGATGCTTTTGTTCTATCGATTTGTGGGCAAATCAAGTACGACGAGGCTTGGGAGGTAGGAAAGTATAATCTGTAAACATACCCGCGCAATTGTTTGGCTTGAGAGGTTGATACATTAACTTTGTGGATTGTTTGGCCTGTTGACTCTTTAAATGGAATTATATCTTCCCTGTTACAGGAATCGATCAACTGTTCTTTAACGAACTTGCTGACTTACCCTTGGATTGAAGAGAGAGTTAGGAACGGGATGCTCAACATTCATGGTGGATACTATGATTTCCGTAACTGTACATTTGAGAAGTGGACACTGGACTTCAAAGGAAGTAGTTTCCGGGCAGAAGGTGGTGGATACTCCATCAAAGATGGAGTATTTTGGTGTTAAGTTCTGCTTTTCTTGTTCCACGGATTTAATTCGTTTGTTGCTGCCTGGTACAAAGCTGGTTGTCTACCTCACCATTGCATTTATCTTTTCAATATGTAATCCCACACAATAATCTGTTTCCTTGATCAAGGAAACAGCCACTCTTTTCGAATTTGTTCTGTAACCAAAATACATAGTTCTATGTAATTGGCTTTCTTTTGGAGTTTTTGCTTAGTAGAATTCTGAATTTCAAGTGGACACCTAAATTGGTCAGACCTGGTGTTAAAAGTACTTCAGTTCTTTCTCAGTTTTTATTAACATCAACTGTAAAATGCCTTGTTACGGTTAGTACGAACTGATACCAAGAGTCCTATACCATTATTCTGATTTATCAAAAATCATTTCTTTGATCTGATTATGTCCCTGCAAATCAAGGCTTCTTCACTGATTCCCGCAGCCATTTTGGTAATATCGATATATTTTGTTTTGGGAGTCGATGTATCTTGACTCACGTTGTTAATATAATAGCTAAAAGAAAATAAGTAAAGCTAAAGTGATATATTGCTTGCATAAAAGGAAACAATAAATTGCATAAAAGGAAACAATAAATAAAGAGCAAATTATGTTACGAATCCGACCCGATTCCTAAATATCGTGAAAAACAAAGAAAATGACAAAAAGAAACAAACAAGAAGAAGACAGAGATTTTACGTCGTTCATTTCAGAATAAGGCTACATCCACGGCCGTTGGTTCTGTTTCACTATCTTTTCTAAAATAGTAGAAACTTACTAGGATAAAATAATATAAAGGGAAATATAACCCTAATACAATGGAAATGCCTGAAATACACTCTTGCGAATTTTCGCCTTGGAGGCTTTGTCTCTGAACCTCTACCTAACGGGTAGGGGGGTGCACTCACCACGGAGCTTGACCCGCGATAGCTGTAGCTGGATGTCCAATATAATCAGGCTCCACACAACTCAACAAATTACACTTGCCTCCCTTATGATTTCTGATATTTGCAAAAAAAAAAATTTCCCAAGGGTTTCTAAAATGATACTAAACTCCCCTATTAGAGTTATAAAATCAAAAATAGTAATTTGGCCATTTTATCTTATTAATTTTTATTTAAAGTAGAAATTTAAATTATAAAATCATCATTTTTTTAAGTTGATTATTATTATCTTTAACCCTTAAAAAATCATTTTTCATTATAAAACCGAAGGGGATTATTATCATTTTTTAAATCTCATGGGGGACATTTGTAGTTATCAAAACCAGAAGGGAGGTATGAATAAAATTTTCTAATAAAAATGTTAAACTGAAATAATAAGAAAAATTAAGTTTTCATATGCCAAAATGAAAACTAGATATGACAGTTCCAATAATATTTCATTCTTTAACAAAAATCTGTTTTTTGATTTATTTATATTTTTCCAGTGGTTTTAAGTATAAAAATTGATAAATATATTTTTATAAAATAAAATAAAAGACTTATTTGAGGGTTATAATACCATTGGAGTCCATGATCGTATTCTTTGATTTTTGTTAGTAACACATAACTAAAATTTGTGTACATAAAAGAAGGGTAAATGCAAATATTGTATCATGATAATTAGTTTTATACCCTCAGATACAGTGGCGGAACCACATTCAGGCTAACTTTTAATTTTTAATAAAAAATGTATATGTTTTATATATTTTTTAATTAAAATTTAAGTTTTGCCCCCCCTAAAATTTCTGGTTTGCACCCCCCCAACCCATTGAAAATTTTTATATTTCATAAGAATCCCTTCTAAAATTTCTGGTTTGCCCCCCCAACTCATTAAAATTTTTATATTTCATGAGAACCCCCTCTAAAATTTCTGGTTTGCCCAGCCCCAACTCATTAATACTTCTATATTTCATGAGAAGTGTTAATTGAAATTTTTTTTTGCCCCCCCAGATTTGGAGTCCTGGTTCCACCACTCCTCAGATAATTAGGATTATACCCTTTGAGTACGTGATTATATTCTTTGATTTTTGTAAGGGTTGTATGACATGATTTTGTAGATATGCTCACCAATGTTTAAAGTAGTCTTATTTTTATTTTTTGGGTAAAAGAGAAAAGCAGCTCATTATTTTAGAAATCGAGTTTCTATAATAACTGTTTTGCCAATTTTTACATTTTTTTTTTCAAATAAAATTGGATTTTAGAATTCTTTTATAAATTTTTTGTTGAAAGCCATTTTTTATTTAATTTTATCAGTTTATTTGATTTTGTTGGAAAATAAATTGTATTTTTTATTCATAGAAAATGACCGATCACAGCCATGTGTAGGAGTTGCTGCAGCAAAATGCTGCGAACGGTCCTTTAGTGGGCAGATCAAACGTTCGGCGTCTCAAGCGACTGACCAAAAAATTGCAAGCGAGAAGAGATCAGAGAAAACGGATCCGAAGCGGAGTTCGCACTGCACACCCAGAGAGCGCATCAACCATGATCTCACAGTTCTTCGTGCTGTCGCAGAGAGGCGACAACATCGTCTTCCGCGACTGTGAGTACCTTCCTCTCTCCTTCACTGTCTGAACGATTGTTCCGTATCCGTTTGAGCTTGATCTTGCTGATCTGTTGTCTGTGCATCTTCTTCTATTTCCTTGCGAATTGGGTTTTTGAATCCCTGAAATTGTCTAGGTCTTTGTTTGGTTTCCCAAATGAAACTGCTTTGGATATTTCATAGCCAAATTAAGCCCTGATGCAAATGAGTTACCGGACGAAATTTCTTGTGATTACATGATTCATAAAGAACATAAGCGATAACAGAAGATAGAACACTTGTTTTTTTTTTCCAATTCATTTTTCATTTAAATTGATATCGAAATCACTTTTAAGTTCTTTGTTGCTTTGGCTGTATTTATTCCTTGTGACATGTCCCTTGTAGGAGAAGAACCTATATAGCCTTAATGGACGCAATTTAACTAAATTTTGTATGTTTTAATCGCGATAAAGCTTGCTTGTCAGGATGATCATAGAGAGCTGAGGCAAAAGGTTTCTAAAGGAGGCAAAAGCTTTGTAAAGGATTATTAATTGTGGTCTGCTGAACTGTCTATGGACCAGTTCCTTGATAATAGTAAATTAAGGATCTGATAGAATCTGCACAAGCATGTAAAAAAGAACTGGAGAAAAGTTGTAGTCCATTAATACCAAGAAAGACCAGTGTTATATGACCGTGATTAAGCTAAGGATCTGATAGATTATGCTTAAGCATGAAAAAACGGAACTGTTGAAAAGCTATAGTCCTCCAATGTCTAGAAAGAAAAACAAAATTTTCTCAAACCTAACCTACTCAAAATAATTAATTCTCCTTTAGGATTTTGTTGACATCACGAGAGTGGTCAGTGTTGTTAAAACCATTAGTGAGCTTGGGGTTGGATTTGGTTCTTCCTGTAGGTCCATATCTAATGAATTTGTGCAATCTAGCACATTGAATATGTGATTCCTATGTTCTGTTTAACAGGATAAACATTATGTCATTATGTTAGGCAGAGAAATGCAGAATGATATATTACTACACCATGCTATCTGCGGTTTAACAGGATAAGCATTATGTCATTATGTTAGGCGTAGAAATGCAGAATGATACATTATTATGCTATTTTTTTTTTATTTCAGTGTAAAGGACAATCAAGATTGAAGAATCATCTTTTTCATATGACAAAAGAATTAATTCTTATTTCATAACAGAATTAGTAAATAGTCTACATAAAATTGAACAAAATGAAAATGCTATGGAAGTGACTGGAAAACACAACACCCATTTATCTCTTCATGAGGAAAAAAAGTTCCCAATTTGCTGCTGTATTGATCGATCGATTAAACTGGTTGGTATGTGGATGCATAAAAGGGTGAAAACCCTGCTAGAATACCTTATTTAGTTGTACATGCTCTTAAAGCACTGCAAGAATCTGATATTATAATATTATACCCTCTTGAAAATAATGCTTTGTATGGTAATATGGTTGACCATTCAAGTGAAGTCACACCCATTTTTACACTCCGTCTCCGAGGAAAATTACATGAAAAACCTAGTGTGCATGATTTGGTTTTACCTGTGTCCGACATGGCTCATTTTAGAAAAGCATAAGTTGCTTGGACATTCACTTTTATAACACTAAGAATGGAATATTTCATGACTGGTTTTGAAAAAGTTTTGCAGCATAAGATAATGTTTCGGTTATGTATTGTAATCTGTAAACCATGTTGTGTATAAAACCAAGCACCTCCTTTTCTGTGACATTTTTGCAAGCCCATGTCAAAGCCACCCATTGTCACCTATGTTTCATGTAATCTCCATTCTCCCCAAAGTAGCCACGTTGACATGACATAGGTATGGGTGTGGGATCCTTGTTAGGTCCTTCCTCATTGTTCAGTTATTTCCTTTTTTCCCCAATATTTGTTTTATTCTCTTATGTATGTATTATCTTCATTATATTTTTAACTATCAAATTTTAAACGTATGGAAATTGTTATTGCTTATTGGAAGTATGATATTATGTTATTTCCTAAAATGAGATTAAAAGATATACAATATTGGTGCGAAATTTGTACTTACATAAATCTGACACAGAGGTGGACACTAGCACCTGAATCCATTTAACATCAATTGTCACCGATAATGAAGAAAAGTGTGTTTTTGTGGGTTTCATTGTGGGTGCTTTGGGGGAGTGTCCCTGGGGGGGGGGGGGGTGCGCGCGGGTGTTGGTTGTGCCTGCACAGGTCGAAGAGATAATTCCAAGAAACAAAATATTTGATTTTTTCCAAGACTTTGTCATCATGACTGATACACAAAATCTGTTGCAAGATGTCACATGGCTGTGTTTTCTGTAGATCGATATCCATTGGCGTGCCTGGATCATGTGGTTCAGTTAATGCATGGTCATTTTCTCTTATATTTGTCTTCTTTGTCAAGATGCTACTTAGGTGCAACTTCTTATAATTTTTTTTCTGTGTTATTTTTACAGTTCAGGGATCTGAACACTTTACCTTTTTTTGAAATTTTCCAACAGGATATTTCTTTGGTTAGGATTTAATATGGGCATAATTTACTCAGTTTTGGTCATGTTTAAGCTTTAATTGGTCAAAACTTAACTTTCTTTTGCCAAATGAGTGCAGATCGTGGTGAAGTGCAAAAAGGAAGTGCAGAGATATTTTTCCGCAAAGTCAAGTTTTGGAAGGAGGATGGAGATGAGGAAGCACCTCCTGTCTTTGTAGGTATTTTTTTTAAAGACAGTGGACTTGCTTGTACCAGTGCACATATATTTGATGTTTTCCTTTTATATGGTGTTATTTTATGTATAGCAATAAAAGAGCCCTACTTGTGTATTCTGATAGAATGGGGATCTATGATGTACTTTCTCAAAGTATTCTGTATTAAAGTTGTATGAAAGTGTTCACTACCTTGCTTCCATATTATATCGGAGATTGTCCCAACCAACAAAGGTGGAATAAACCAGCCTCCTTGAATTTGTGAAGGCTGATCACTCACCCTACAAGCACTCTCTTAAAGAGTATACTTATATAACCCCAAGAGCTCACTCCTAATACAAGCACATAAGATCTTCCAAGTTTTATCCTACAAAGCACTTGAACACACCCTAGATCTTAGAAAAGAATCACAGGACAAAAGATGGAAGGCAAAAAACAGCCCTGGAGAACTCAAAGCTTGTCCTAAGGCTGTATGTCTTGACCACCTTGTCCTAAAATCTGTAAAAGATTTTTGCAACTACTAGAACAGAACCCAAATTTTCATTAACGGTGCATTGTGCTAACCTATTTTGGTTGACAGCATAAATTCTGTATTGACCTTCCATTGTATCCAAAGTTATATGTGTTGGCAGCATAAATCCTGTATTGGGATTCCCATCGATCTAGAGTCAAATTTTTTGCCTTTTAGAGAAATGGCATATTGAAACCATCTTTCTGTTAGGTAGGTTCTGCACTATTGCTGGCTTCTCTTCCTCTGATGAATGGGGGTCTAGTATATTTTTGATGGTAAGTATCTTGAAATTTTATCTAAAAGCCAAATGGAAACAACTAAGTGCGTAATAGTGCTTGCATACAAAAGCTACCTGACAGAAGAATAAAAGAGCAAGGACACTACTCCACTTTCTAAGTTGTCACATCTGGCCTGGTACACCAGTGAACAGCTATCCACTCCCAATATTGTGTCATTTGGTCATGACGTGTGGGAGGTTTTGCACTTTTCCAGATCACCTGGGTGTATTTGGCCGAGAATTTCTAGTTAGCCACGGCATTAATGTTTGCCTTCTTGTGATACTTATTTATGTTTTCTGGGGAATCTGATCCAGAATTTTTCTTGCTGATTTCTGGCAGCTTTATATCATTGTGTTTATGGAGGCTAGTGATGAGCAGGTGGACAGTTTGAGGTGCGTCATTAGAACTTTTCTGCTGGTGTCCAGGCTTGGACTGAACTTGGAAAAGAGCCTATTATTGGGTTTGAATCTATAAGGGGAAGATGTTGGGAATGTTGCAATGAGTTTAGGATGTGTAGTTGGCTCTTGGCCTATTTCTTGTCTTGGTCTTCCCTTAGGGGGTGTTCCTAGATCTTCATCCTTTTGGGAACCGGTTATTGAGAGAATTGAGAGATGCTTGGCTAGTTGGAAAAGGAATTGTCTTTCATTAGGGGGGAGAAGCACCCATTTGAAATCTACCCTTCTAATCTTCTAGTGTATTATATGTCTGTTTTAGAATGCCCAAGAAGGTCGTGAATATCATTGAGAAATTTTAGAGGGATTTTTTTGTGGGAGGGTGTGGGGTTAAAAAGGATCACTAAGTGAAGTGGCAGAATGTTTGTAGCAGTAAGGCTGTCAATGGGTCGGATTGTGATCCGAATACCGTCCGATTCTGATTAAATTATCCGATTTAATCGGATTTTTTGTCCGATTAAATGTTCGATGGACCGAATATGGATCCAATAGTTGGATCTGATTATAATCAGATTCGGATTTATTCTTATTTTGAGATTTCTAATCTTAGGTACCTGTTCTCTAGGAATCTAAAGGACAAGTGAAGAACTAATAACAAACAACAAAAAGACAGTAAAGAGACACAAGATTTATACGAGGAACCCTAGACTTCCATCTAGGTAAAACCTCGGGTCCTTTTAGGGAGACCACGCGTGAAAGATTAATCTACTATGAAAAGATTAATACAAGAGTATTCAGATTTACAAGATTGAACATCAAAAGTAAATCTCACTCTCTAGGTCGATTCCACAACCTTTCTCTCCATAGGATTTGATCTTCCACACATCTTGACAGCTTCAAAGCATCACGAACTTCTTCTGATTCAGATCAGGTTGCCAATTCAGTTCTTTCCAGATCTGAATTTTTCCAGTTCTTCAAGTCTTTCACAGGCCTTCAAGAACCCCACAGCAAACCCTCGCTTCTCTGATCTCCCAAGCTCCTCTCCTTCACCAAAGACTCACTCGTTCCCGCCGCCCTTTTCTAACTTCAGATCTCCTTTTATAACAGAGATCCCACTTGCTGTAACTGCCTGAGAACCACTTCAACAAAACAGATTTAACAACCTCAACAAAATATAACAGATGTCGTTATTAACTCTAAATTCTGTTATAATTGTAGCTACAACAGGTTACTACTAAACCTGTTTGTAGCAGCTTAAAGCAACATTAAGTACAGATCTCAATCGGATTAAATCTCTTTCATTCACTTACTTGCATCACAACATTTTAAAGAATTTCACTAGAATTCTTAACATTTTGACTCATCCAATTGTCATAAGGGAAACTGAATTTTCCCAACACTCTCCCCCTTGACAATTGCATGACAAAAAACAGAGAATTCATGAAATATAAAACTTTGTAACCTTACACACAACCTGTCAAATACTCTTAACAAGTTTTCATCTGAATTTCAACATTCTCAGATTACAACCATTCACAAGAGATGTATCAAGGTATTCATGTTAGACAAGTAAAGTTAGAACCAGAAAAGTCATGTGCATTAGTGACAAAGTAAAGTAATTCTAATAGTTATAAAAAAATACCACTAGCCATATCCACATTATCAAAAAGTATTATGAACAGCCATATCAGAAACAATCTTGACATCATCTTCATTTGAGTTCTCTCCCCCTTTTTACTTACTCTTCCTTCTCCCCCTTTTTACCTTTTTTCCTTTTTCTCCCCCTTGATACCAGCTCTTATATCTCCCCCCTTTTTTTGGCATGAACTTGTCAAGGATGCCATGCGAGTTTCTTGGCTAAACCTTGCAGGAGCTCGTCCATGTCAGTTTGCTTGGTGATGAGATCCTTAAGGTACTGTCGTATCTCATTGGAGTCCCTTTCTCTTGCCTTATGAAGATGGTCAAGCCTCTCAGCTATGTAGTCCAACTCAGTCTTGAAAGCAGCTTGCATATCCTGCATTTGTTTGTGTATTGCCTGAACAGCTGCTCTATGTTCCTCTTGAATTTGCTCAAGTTTGGAGGATAGATGAGACAGCTCATTTGTGGAATGCTGCCTAGACCTAGAGGGACCTAAAGTCTGAGTAGGACTTCTATCCCTTGTGGATTTGTCCAAGACGAATCGAAGCTTGACATTGGATTCAGATGGAGAGGGAACAATGCCTTTACTCAAAATTAGATTGGAAAGGAGAACACCAAAAGGGAGTTTATGAGAAACCCCTTTAGAAAACTTGACTCCTAGGATGTGGTGGAAGATTGTGGATGCTGTACAGAAGGATTTTCCATGAAGAATAGCATATAAAAGTCTTGCCTTGCTAGGAATGAGGACCGAATAGTGTTCTGTGGGAGATACATTGGCACATACAAAGAGATTTAAGATTCTCATTTCTCCTGAAAGAGAGCCATGAGAAAGAGCTAAGGAAGAAGAAGAGGAAGAGGCAGCAGGACACAACAAGGATTGATTAATCTCTTGTAAAGAAGGGCTGTTGGGGGGACTGAAATAATCAAACTCAGGATTGTTTACTCTTAGTAAGTCAAGAAATGAAGTGTACAGCATCCACAATCTTCCACCACATCCTAGGAGTCAAGTTTTCTAAAGGGGTTTCTCATAAACTCCCTTTTGGTGTTCTCCTTTCCAATCTAATTTTGAGTAAAGGCATTGTTCCCTCTCCATCTGAATCCAATGTCAAGCTTCGATTCGTCTTGGACAAATCCACAAGGGATAGAAGTCCTGCTCAGACTTCAGGTCCCTCTAGGTCTAGGCAGCATTCCACAAATGAGCTGTCTCATCTATCCTCCAAACTTGAGCAAATTCAAGAGGAACATAGAGCAGCTGTTCAGGCAATACACAAACAAATGCAGGATATGCAAGCTGCTTTCAAGACTGAGTTGGACTACATAGCTGAGAGGCTTGACCATCTTCATAAGGCAAGAGAAAGGGACTCCAATGAGATACGACAGTATCTTAAGGATCTCATCACCAAGCAAACTGACATGGACGAGCTCCTGCAAGGTTTAGCCAAGAAACTCGCATGGCATCCTTGACAAGTTCATGCCAAAAAAGGGGGGAGATATAAGAGCTGGTATCAAGGGGGAGAAAAAGGAAAAAAGGTAAAAAGGGGGAGAAGGAAGAGTAAGTAAAAAGGGGGAGAGAACTCAAATGAAGATGATGTCAAGATTGTTTCTGATATGGCTGTTCATAATACTTTTTGATAATGTGGATATGGCTAGTGGTATTTTTTTATAACTATTAGAATTACTTTACTTTGTCACTAATGCACATGACTTTTCTGGTTCTAACTTTACTTGTCTAACATGAATACCTTGATACATCTCTTGTGAATGGTTGTAATCTGAGAATGTTGAAATTCAGATGAAAACTTGTTAAGAGTATTTGACAGGTTGTGTGTAAGGTTACAAAGTTTTATATTTCATGAATTCTCTGTTTTTTGTCATGCAATTGTCAAGGGGGAGAGTGTTGGGAAAATTCAGTTTCCCTTATGACAATTGGATGAGTCAAAATGTTAAGAATTCTAGTGAAATTCTTTAAAATGTTGTGATGCAAGTAAGTGAATGAAAGAGATTTAATCCGATTGAGATCTGTACTTAATGTTGCTTTAAGCTGCTACAAACAGGTTTAGTAGTAACCTGTTGTAGCTACAATTATAACAGAATTTAGAGTTAATAACGACATCTGTTATATTTTGTTGAGGTTGTTAAATCTGTTTTGTTGAAGTGGTTCTCAGGCAGTTACAGCAAGTGGGATCTCTGTTATAAAAGGAGATCTGAAGTTAGAAAAGGGCGGCGGGAACGAGTGAGTCTTTGGTGAAGGAGAGGAGCTTGGGAGATCAGAGAAGCGAGGGTTTGCTGTGGGGTTCTTGAATGTTGAACTGGATTTTTTGATATATTTATGGCACTTTGATTATCACAATACAGTGTCATGGTCCCTTGGTCTAACCTATAGTCCAGCAACATTTGCTTCATCCATAGAAGTTGTGTACAACAACTTCCAGCAGCAATGTATTCAGCCTCTGCAGTACTTAAGGAGATTGAGTTTTGTTTCTTACTCAACCAAGAAACCAGGTTGTTTCCAATGTAGAAAGAACCTCCTGAAGTACTTTTCCTATCATTTACACTCCCTGCCCAGTCTGCATCTGAATACCCCACCAGACATTCATTTATTTCTCTAGAGAACCAAATGCCAAAATTCAGAGTTCCACTGATATATTTGATTATCCTTCTAACAACCATCATGTGAGACTCTTTGGGGCATGCTTGGTACCTAGCACATATCCCAACACTGAAGGAGATATCAGGTCTACTTGCTGTGAGATATAATAAGCTCCCTATCATGGTTCTATATAAGGTTTGGTCCACACTTTTTTCCTGAAGAGTCTTTGTTGAGTTTGAGATTTGTACTCATTGGAGTTCTTGCATGTTTGGCTGAAGTTAATCCAAACTTCTTTACTAAGTCTTTAGCAAACTTAGTTTGTGATATAAAAATCCCTTGAGTTGTTTGGATAACTTGTAAGCCCAGAAAGTAAGTTAATTCTCCCATCATACTCATTTCAAACTCATTTTTCATGATGGAACTAAAATTATGAACAAGCTTTTCAGAAGTTGACCCAAATACTATGTCATCAACATAGATTTGAGCTATCAAGATATGATTCTCTTCCTTCCTAATGAACAAGGTCTTATCAGCACTTCCTCTAACAAATTTAGACTCAAGTAAGAAGGTTGTGTGTCTCTCATACCAAGCTCTAGGAGCTTGTTTGAGACCATATAGAGCTTTCTTCAATCTGTAGGATTTTGAGGATCTTCAAATCCTTTTGGTTGCTCAACAAAAACTTCTTCTTTAAAAATAACATTTATGAATGCACTCTTGACATCCATTTGGTATAGTTTGAGTCCTAAATAGCAAGCAATAGAAAACAGAATTCTAATTGACTCAAGTCTTGTTACCGAGGCAAATGTCTCATCAAAATCTATACCTTCCAATTGGGTATATCCTTGGGCAACTAGTCTTGCCTTGTTCCTTACAACAACTCCATGTTCATCAGATTTGTTTTTAAAGATCCATTTAGTGCCTATGACATTGACATGGTCAGGTCTAGGAACTAATTCCCACACATCATTTCTCACAAATTGATGTAACTCTTCATGCATAGCATTTGTCCAAGAATCATCTAATAAAGCCTCTTTCACAGATTTAGGTTCATGTTGAGATAAGTAATATGTGATGTATTTCACTTCTAAGTTGTCTCCTAGTTTTTAGATGATCAGAAACAGTACCTATTACTTGATCAAGAGGATGATTCAACTTTACCCTTGCTGAAGGTTGAAGGTCTGAGGAGTTTGGACCATTGCTTGTTGGAGTTTGCTGTGATTCGGCTGTAGATTGAAGTGGTTCAGCAGTAGTATTTGAAGTTTGTGAAGTTCCTTCTTCATGGTTGCTAAAAGAATCCACACTTGGATTGATTATGAATTCTTCATTCTGTTCTATGTCACTTGTTGAAGTGTCACTTGTTGAAGTATCCTTCATCAAATGTTCTTCAGAATCATCATGTACCTGCAGATTTTCAAGATTAGTGTTAGTATCATCAATGATGACATTTACTGACTCCATAATAGTAGATGTATTGTTGTTAAAGACTTTAAAAGCCCTATTGTTAGTAGAGTATCCCAAAAATATCCCTTCATCACTTCAAGAGTCAAACTTACCAAGTTGCTCACGATCCCTTAGGATGTAGCACTTACTCCCAAAAACTCTGAGATATTTCACATTAGGTTTCTTACTTTTCCATAGCTCGTATGGAGTTTGTTTTGTACCGGGTCTTAAGTATACTCGATTAACAATGTAGTATGCGGTGTTTATTGCTTCAGCCCAAAACTTAGTGGGAAGACTCTTTGCGAGCAACATAGTCCGAGCCATTTCTTGAAGGACCCTATTCTTTCTCTCCACTACTCCATTCTGTTGTGGAGTTTTTGGTGCAGAAAATTCATGTTTTATACCCAACTTCTCACACAATTTGGCATAAACTGAGTTTTCAAACTCAGTTCCATGATCTGTTCTAATCCGAATGATGTTTCTAGCTTTCTCATTCTGTGCTTGCATACAAAAAGATTCAAAACACTTAAATGAGTCAGCTTTGGAGTGTAGAAAGTAAACCCATGTGAATCTAGAAAAGTCATCTACAGCAACAAATATATATCTTTTCCTTCCAAGACTTTCAGTTCTAGTAGGTCCTATCAAATCTATATGAATTAATTCAAGAGGTCTTGATGTACCTACATGTTTCACTTTCTTGTGAATGGCTCTAGTTTGTTTACTTTGTTGACAAGGTCCACAAAGGTATTTAGGAGTTTTCTCAGACTTGGGAATCCCTTTCACAAATTCAGATTTTGCAATCTTCACAAGATCCTTGAAGTTCATGTGACCTAGTCTTTGGTGCCATAGGGTTAACTCATTTGTTTTGGTTGAATTACAAAAAACTTGTTTGTTTCCCAAAATACAGTAGCAATTTTCACTTGTTCTGATTCCACTCATAACACATTTTCCCTTTCCATTTAGAATTTAACATTCTTTCTTTGTAAAGTTCACATAATGATTGGAATCACACAATTGACTAATGCTAATGAGGTTAGCTTTCAACCCTTTAACAAACAGGACCTCATTTAGACATAATCCATTAGGTCCTTGAATTTTGCCTTTTCCCTTTATTTCAGAGGTGTTTCCATCTCCAAAAGTGACTATACCACCATTATAGTCTTCAAGGGAACTAAACGAGGATCTATCTCCAGACATGTGCCTGGAGCATCCACTGTCTAAATACCACATATTGTTGTCATGAGCTTTTAGAGTTGTATGGACCACTTGACAGACAGTATCAGACTTCCTAACCCAGATTTTCTTCATTTTTAGAGCCTTATTTCTCATGTAGGAGTTACTTGAAGGTGTTGATGCATTCTTTTGCAATCTTTGGGCAGAACTTAAAGGGTATTTGGTGTCTCTTAAGTTTTGAAAATTTTTAGACAGCAGCTCTGTTTCTTTCAAGAGAGCATCAAACCTATTGAATAAGAAAATTTCAGACTTAGTTTGAGTCTGAAATTTTTTCTTATCAATATATTCCTTAGGAAGATCATGAAGAATATGACATTTAGGCTTTATGTGTCCTTTTCTTCCACAAAAGTGGCATATAGGTACAAAAGGTAGAGGTTTAGGTTCAGGTTTCTTTCTAGTATTACCTCTATAAACAGAATTTTTGGAGTTTAATTTCACATATGAAGGAAGATTTTTACCAACTGATGCTTTACCCTTAAGTAGGCCTTGTGAGGAGCTTTCTCCAATGGACATCACCTTTTCTTTTCCTTTTAAGTGCTTCATTCAGTGAATTTTCAGCAACAAATCCAAGTCCACTAAGATCTTTGTCTCTTCTTTGGCTCTCAAGCATTTTATCAAGTGCCTTGGTTCTTGCAAAAAATTTTGTAAAAGAGATTTTAGACAACTCGAGTTCATTTTCTGCCAAGGAGATTTTACCTTTCAGATTGTCTAACTCAGTAGCTTGTTCCTTGTTCATGAGTTCAGCATCATGAATTTTAGATACCAAGTAAGTTTCTCTAACATGTGCTTCCACAACAAGTTTTTCTATCTCTTCTCTTTGTCTCAACCAAGCTTCTTTGTCTTTCTCAGCACCCTTTCCTTGAAGTAACATCTTGTTGCATTTTTTTTGAAGTTTGTGAAACTCCCTATAAAGGAGATTGTAGGCTTCTTGAAGATCATCATTCTCTTCCGAATCTTCATTTTCACTACACTCACTAGGGGACTCACTGTCTGAACTCAGTGTGACTACAAATGCCATGAAATTCTCTTCACTTTCCTCTGTTTCGGAACCAGAATTTCCCTCTTCATCACTGTCATCCCAATTGGCTTTTAAGGCATTTCTCCTTTTAGACACTTTATTGAGACACTCAATAGCAACATGGCCAAAGCCTTGGCACTTATAGCATTGAATTCCCTTTGGATTTCTCTTGTTACCTTCTGATTTTTCTTCACTGCTCTTTTTGTCAAATCTGAAATCTTTTGGCCTTACAAAGGAGTTTGCTGATTGTTTCTTCTTGAAGAACCTTCTGAACTTTTTAGCAAATAAGACCAACTCTCCAAGATCATCATCAGAATCTTCATCTTTATCCTCCTGTATACTCTTAAGAGCTACCCCCTTCTGCTTCTTGGAAATTTTCAGATTTGCTTCAAATGTTTGTAGAGATCCCACCAACTCTTCTACCTTCATTGCATCAATATCCTTAGCTTCTTCAATAGTTGTGACCTGGGGTTGAAATCTTTCAGGTAGAGATCTCAGAATTTTCCTTACAACCTTGGATGTGGGAATTTTCTCTCATAGATTGAAGCTAGTGTTAACTATTTCACTCAACCTAGAGTAGAATTGGTCGAAGTTCTCTTCTTTATCCATCTGTATTGTTTCAAAAGCAGTGGTTAAACGTGACAATTTAACAGCGCTATACCTTCATGGGTAACCTCTAAAATATCCCAAGCCTTTTTAGCAACTTCACAGGTTGAGATTCTTCTGAACTCCTCAACAGTAACAGCAATAAATAAGGCATTAACAGCCGTGTTATTCCAGCTACAGTTGTCAAATTCTCCTTTACTCCATCTATCATAAGTCTTTGGAACAATAACACCTTGAATATTTTCTGTGGGTGCTTCATACCCATTCAAAACAGATAACCAGATTCTTTCATCTAAAGACTTCAAGTAAGCTCTCATTCTTGCCTTCCAATAGGCATAATTTGATCCATCAAATAGAGGTGGCCCAGAGGAAGAAGCCCTTTCTTTGTTATAGTCCATAGAGAACCAAGATCACACTCTTAAACAGATTTGAGCGGGTGGCTCTGATACCAATTAAGGTTTCTAATCTCAGGTCTTTATTCTCTAGGAATCTAAAGGACAAGTGAAGAACTAATAACAAACAACAAAAAGACAGTAAAGAGACACAAAATTTATACGAGGAAACCCTAGACTTACATCTAGGTAAAACCTCGGGTCCTTTTAGGGAGACCACGTCTGAAACATTAATCTACTATGAAAAGATTAATACAAGAGTATTCAGATTTACAAGATTGAACATCAAAAGTAAATCTCACTCTCTAGGTCGATTCCACAACCTTTCTCTCCATAGGATTTGATCTTCCACACATCTTGACAGCTTCAAAGCATCACGAACTTCTTCTGATTCAGATCAGGTTGCCAATTCAGTTCTTTCTAGATCTGAATTTTTCTAGTTCTTCAAGTCTTTCACAGGCCTTCAAGAACCCCACAGCAAACCCTCACTTCTTTGATCTCCCAAGCTCCTCTCCTTCACCAGAGATTCACTCGTTCTGGAAGTCTTTTTCTAACTTCAGAACTCCTTTTATAACAGAGATCCCCCTTGCTGTAACTGCCTGAGAACTACTTCAACAAACAGATTTAACAACCTCAACAGAATATAATAGATGTCGTTCGTAACTCCAAATTCTGTTATAATTGTCTCTACAACAGGTTACTACTAAACTTGTTTGTAGCAGCTTAAAGCAACATCAAGTACAGATCTAAATCGGATTAAATCTCTTTCATTCACTTACTTGCATCACAACATTTTAAAGAATTTCATTAGAATTCTTAATATTTTGACTCATCCAATTGTCATAAGAGAAACTGAATTTTCCCAACATATTTGTTCGATTAAAATCTATATTTGATTAGCTTATATATATGTTTTGTAATTTTTATATATTACGAAGGATAGTTAACTCATTTAGAGTCATTCATTTATTGCCCATCGGTCAAAGGACCCATCGTTTCTCGTGCCCACCCTTCACCCAACGCAATATCATTGTTTTGCCTTCCTTCTCCCAACACAACCCATCGTTTTTCCCTTCTCCCAACGCAACATCATCGTTTCTCTATGAGGCTTCTCTATTAATCTATGGAAGGATTCTTCTTGCAAAAACTAATCCCAAAGAGACTTAACCTTACTTCTCGCAACACCTTCATCATTTCATATTTCAAATCGCTAAAACGCTTTTACAGACTGAAGGAATGGGAAGTTCTCTTTAGTTACATACCATGTCGATTACTTCAAGCATCTTCGATAGCAGGCCAAGCAGCATCTACGATCCTCTTTCATATTATGTCTAGGATCCTTTTGAGGGCTTCCCCATCGATCAAATTGAATGAAGTGGCAAGAAGGTCATCTGTTGATTCCAGCTGCCGGAGAATGCTAAGGTCGATTAGGTGAAAGCACGCGGCGATGAAAAACAGGTCCTCATTGTTATTTTTCCAAGGTGGAAGTGAAGAAGTTCGATGTTAAAGCCATAGAAATCAGTGGTTAGAAACTTAAGAGTTGTCTTCTACTTCTGACTTCTATCATATTAGGTGAAGATGTTAGATGTGCAAACTAAAACGATGGGTTTTTCTTGTTCAGTATGCATAGTTTGATTGTTATGTGATGTTAGGTGAAGATGTTGAATGTGTAGAGTAAACTGATGGGCGTTTTGAATACTGGTCTGCAATCTTCTTGTTTTTGTTACGGGTTATCCGATTCAAAAATTTAATCGGATTCGAATATGGTATTGATAAATTTTTTCGGATTCGATAGCATAAATGAAAGATCTGTCAGATAGTAAATTGAATATGGATATATTGAAAGTTAATCGGATTCGAATTCGGATTCTCATAGATCTGGTCCGAATCTGACCCGTTTACAGGCCTAGTAGTAAGGAGAAGGGAGTTATTGATATAGTAAACCTCTTTGCTCGGAATGCTTCCTTATTAGCCAAATAGCTATGCCATTTTAGCAATGAGAGGCATAGTCTTGAGCATTAAGTGATTGGTAGCAAATATGAAATTTCAAATGATGGTTGGGAATTTAATGGGAGAGCCTGTGTGATGGTACTTTGCCTATGGAAGAATGTTGAGACTCTTGATACTAATTTTTATTCCCATGTCCATTTTTTTATTTGTTCTTGGTCTTCTATTTGGTTTTGGCATGATTTATGGTGGGGTCCTTCTATCTTATCTGATTAGTATCCTACACTTGTCGAGTTGTTCTATGTCAGGATGCTTTCATTTGTGATTTTCTTTCTTCATCTCGCTTTCGCTTAAATTGGAACCTTCCTCTAAGGAATTAATTGCAATCATCTTAGGTGATGGAGCAATTCTCCTTGTTGGAGTCTCTTGAAGACGTTTTTATTGATTCATCTTGTTCGGATCTTCATATTTGGTCTCTAGATGCGTTCAGCTCCTTCTCCTATCATTCTTTCTTTGATTTGTGTGGGGAGGATCTTTCTTATCCTAATGTACCGTATCCTTGTCAATCTCTTTGGAAACCTTTTGTCCCTCCCAAAGCATTTATATGGGCTCAGTTGCTCTATAAAATAAACACCATGGATCATCTCCGAAACATAAGGAAATGGCTCACTTTATTACCAAATGTTTGTATCTTATGTATGTGCTAAGGGGAGTCCATTGATCACTTCTTGCATTGTGCTTTTGCTATTGGGATTTGGAGTTGAATCTTGGGGGCAAATTAGCAGATTTTGGGCAATGCAAGGGAAGGTGGTTGAGTTGCTTGGTCTGTGGAGGTTTTTGGGGCTAGGGAAGAGAGAAAAATTATTTACGGGCTCCTATGTCATGCAGTGTTACGGTTTATATGGAGGGAGAGAAACAACAAAATATTTGATGATGTGAGAGCATCTAGATTGTTTAGATTAGGAGAATGGTCCATGGAGGTAAATGGAGTTGGTTAGATTAGCTAGATTGTTTCATGGGTTGAACATCTTACTCAACCATGTACAAAGGTGTACTAATAATGTAGCTGACAGATTAGCGAAGGCAGGGGCCACTGGACAGAACCTGGTTTTTGAGGATATTTCTCTTTGCTTACGTGATTCATAGAAAAAAAATTGGGAATTGGGAATTTATCTTAAGAACTTATTTTCTTTTTGTTATCTCTTGTACTCTCTTTCTTAATCTATATCATTTCATCACCTATCAAGGGAAAAAAAAAAGCTGGCGACTTTATAAGCTATTGTCAAGTGGGCCTAGAAAATCTAAAAAGCAGAAAATTGAGGTTATCTAAATGTTTTCAAAGCACACAAATTTTACAACATTTACTTTTGAGTAAAAGAACACTCATATGTGATGTAAACTTCTAATTAGTTAAATGTCATCTGCTGATTAGTTAAATGTAAACTCCTTTGTGGCTTTTTGTTCAATGTCATCTGCTGATTAGTTAAATAAATTTGCTTAAATTTTTCTGTCTCTTGCACCTTCCTCCTTCATAACAAACTCATATATTTTTTACTTCTACCAATAGAATGTGGATGGGGTGAACTACTTTCACGTGAAGGTTGCTGGGCTGTTATTTGTTGCGACCACACGAGTTAATGTTTCACCATCTCTTGTTTTGGAGCTCTTACAAAGGATTGCACGTGTGATTAAAGATTACCTTGGGGTTCTCAATGAAGATTCATTACGAAAAAACTTTGTCCTTGTGTATGAGTTGCTTGATGAAGTTATTGTAAGTATCTTCTTATTATTCTTTCTCATGAAAGGACTGTGTTTTGGTAAGGTTTATTGTAATGCTTTTGTGCTGTTACTCTTATGATGTGCTAGTTAAATTCCACTATTGGGTTTTCTAAGTATGTTAAAAGCTGCAAAGTCATTCTTTACTCTCCATTAAAATGTATTGCAGTTATGATTTTCAGTCACTAATTATGTATTTATGTGACAATGTTCTTAATTGGATTTCCTAGGAAATCCTGCATGCTGAAATCTGAATATATGAGTTGCACAACTTAAGTGAATGAGGACTCAATGGTAACATATGGGTGGAGCTACGGTGCATAGATGCCCCAAAAAGTGGCAATTACGTCTTCCAAGTCAAAAAAAAAAAAAAAAAATCTGCTTTTAGTGGTCATAAATTTCTGCTTAAACATTGGATTGAGAATGCCATAGAAGCATTGGAAAGCTATTGGATTGAGAATGCCAAAGATGGCTTGAATGTTATCATTACTTGGGCCTTCGGCTCAGAAGTATTGTTGATATTAGGTTTCTAATATGAGTGGAAGGATTTGGTTTTTATCTCTTTTGATGAGCTTAGAAAAAAGGTTCCAACTTGAGGCTTTGGCATGGGTATTGTATATATTCATTCCTCTTTGGGCTTGGCGGTGGGATTGGGGGTTTGGGGTTGGTTGGGGTTTTGTGTTGTGGTTGTCACCCTTTCTGAGTAGGGGTTGAGTTGAATTTCCTATGCCTTCTCTTTAATAAATGTTCTCTAAAAGGCTGAAATGTTCATTGACTGTCTTTCATGGAAAAAAGAATCAAAATCTAATATTGACGTTAAAATTATAACAGAATCACATGTCAATAACAGTGAAACTTGGTCATTTTGATGTGTTTTGGCTGCTGTGAAGCCAAAGTCACTTGCTGAGTTTTGAAACTCACATTTTTCTGAATGTTACTACTTCTGTGCGACTTAATGATTTTTATTTTATTTTATTTTGTTTGTGTGTGCCAGGATTTTGGTTATGTACAGACAACATCAACTGAAGTGTTGAAATCCTACATTTTTAATGAACCAATCGTGATTGAAGCTGCACGTTTGCCAACCCTTGGCCCTGCTTCAATGTTCATGGTACTACAGATTACACAATAATTGTATGCTGTAATAGATGACTGCGAGTTCACATTAAATTTTGATTGTCTACTTAAATGAAGTATTACTGACTTTTAATACTTGTATGTTTGCAGCAAGGAACCAAACGAATGCCTGGTACAGCTGTTACAAAATCTGTTGTGGCCAATGAGCCAGGGGGGAGGAAGAGGGAGGAAATATTTGTTGATGTTATTGAGAAAATAAGTGTTACGTTCAGCTCCAGTGTGAGTTTTTGCGTTCTCATTTGGCTTGGTTAACTTGATTTTCTCCCTAAAGTTTCTAATTGTAATATTGTATTACTACTCACAGTTTGATATACTGGATCATATAGACTCAGTACTGATATTTAATGGTAGAATGCTTCGTTGACTAGTGGTACTTGCTTTAGTTTTTCTAAAGGGATTCACACATTTAAGAAGATGAAGAAGAGAAGAAGGTTTCTCTCTGGATTTTCTCCTCTCTCTTCTTCTCTCTCTAACATTGGTTTTGTCTCCGTTTCTTCCTTCCTCTGTCTCTTATCTCTCTTTTGACTCCCCATTTCTCTCTCTCTCTCTCTCTCTCATTATCTCTTCCTCTCCCACCTTTTACTTCTCAGTAAAAATAGGGTTATAAAGTGCATGTACATTACCACTAGTTGTTCAAAATGGGTCACAGACTAAGATCCGATTGTTCATTTAAATCACTTGAGTCAATCACCAACAATTGTTAAGTTTAAGAATTTTCAAGCCAAAAACTACTGTAGAATGGAGCTGCTGGTTGGTATCGGTTTTTATCTCGTCTATTTCTAATGCGTGCCTATATGGAGTATTCTTGGAATATGCCTTAGAATTTGGATTTCTATTATCTTCACTTGGTTGAGGTAAAAACTCTTGAGCTGTTAGCATGAAGTTTGAATGTGAATGCTGCCACTTGCTTAAGAAAAAAAAGCTCTAAGGTTGGGTTTGTTGCTAGTCCAGATTTTTTATGAGCCTACTTTCCCAGGACTTACACAAGGTTAATGTTCTTTGTTATATCCTGAAAGGACTTAAAATGTAGCTTTAGCTGCTTATTTACTGATTTATATATTTCTTTAATTTATTTTCTAGAAATTTTTTGTTAGAAGCTTATCTCCATGATATATTTTTAATGCTCACACATTTCATTTCCTAAACTATGTTAGATTATTTAATTAATGCGCTTGACTGCATAATTTCCGTTTCCCATTTTGTTAAAGTTTTTCTTATTTCTCCCAACCTAAATTGTTGTTATTCTAAAATAATATTGTTTCAACAGGGGTACATACTTACTTCTGAGATAGATGGCACCATCCAAATGAAGAGTTATCTTACAGGCAATCCAGAAATTCGTCTAGCTCTTAATGACGACCTGAACATAGGGAGGGGTGGAAGGTCCATTTATGGTATTCCCAAGGGTTTAATTGCTGACATACTATGAAAATGTCTATTTATGGGAACTTTCTTTGACTCTGAAGATGTCATTTTTCTGGCCTAACATGTTGGGTTTGCATGAAAGTTTGTATAAAGTCTCATTTTCATGCATGAAGATCTTTTTCTGGTTATTTTAATCTTAATAAAATCTGATGTCTTTTTTTTTTTCCCTGATTCTTTGTTCTTATGCAATTATGTTTTGACTGAAAGATGTCTTGTTGGGCCAGCATTTTTAATAGTTAAGCATTCTGTTTTATGTCTTGATACGCTGTATTCTATGATTGTAGGAACTAGGGAATTGATTCTTGGAAATAGCATGCTGATGCCCACTTTTAGGGGTGGGGATTGGGTGACCCGGTTAAGTTTTGAGCGTTAGATACCAATTTTATTTATCAATAACATTAAAACATTCATTGTTCTTTAGACCTCATTATTGAGAAATTTAAAATTTTGATCTCTGGAGACATTTAAGAGATTGGAGTTTAGTTCTCTATTCTTCCTCTCATATAGTTGCTGTGATTTTTTGACCCCTTAAACCATGAAATTAAGATTACCTTTGATCCGTGGTATCCTTAGAACCGTGGCTGTTGGGGTTGGAGTGTTAAAAGCTATGACATGCATATGCTATATAGGAAATGGCTTTACTGGAGGATTTATAATCATCATATGCTTGGTTCCTTTTTTTTTTGATAATTGATGAAATTTCATTAAAAAGAAGGAAGGAGGAAATACAAAGAGAAGATAAGAAAATAAAAGGTGCCACTAGTCAAAGGGCACCCGAACAAATAAGAACAAACTAAATCTCCATACAATAAGACAAACCTCCACACTAGAGAACTGCTAGTTGCTTGAGCCTTAACTAATCTATCAGCAACCTCATTAGCTTCCCTTGGTACATATTTGAATGAGACGTTCAAACACCGCTCCAAAGACCAAGCTAATCTGATTAATTCCAAATATCTCCATGGACCAGAATCCTCTCTAATCATCCATCCCAAGATATTGGCAGCATTCCCCTCAATGACAACCTCCTGAAGCCCCAAGGTATGTATATGTCGAACAGCTGTGATGAGTGCCAATAACTCAGCCCGAGTAGAATCCGTCACTCCAATGGGCCACGATAAGCAGATATGACCTGAGCTGACCTAGATACGACCATACAATAAGACATATGCTTGGTTCCTTTGGGGTGTGTTTGTTTAGCCAGAATGTATAGAAAAAGAAATTAAAATGAACTTTCTAACAAATGTTGTGTGTTTGGTTCGTAGGAAAATGTGGGCACATTGGAAAGTGCTTTCCAGAAGAGCACCATTTTTCTGTTATAAGTCCCTCAATTTTGTCTTAAAATAGAGCTGAAATAATGAAAAGGAAAGGAGGGTGCTTTTGTACTTTCCTTGCTGTCATTCTCCTAAACAAACACATACTTGATGTTTTTGATTTTGTTATTTTTATTTCCTTTTTGATTGGAAACCTATCTTTGTATCTTCTCTTTTTCACCTCATCCCCCTGCACACCCACACTCAAAACCCACACAATCCTGACCCCACCATCACACCACACCCAATATGAGTCCTTTTGTTCCTACATCCTAACCATTTAATAACCGTGTATCTGTCATGAAAATCATTTTCCACTATCTCAATTGAGGTTTTTTATTTTTTGACTTAGCCATATGCTCTTCGATCAGTCAATAGATACTCCATCACACCTTATCACAACTACCTCCCCAAGTCTTTGCTTTAAATGTCCAGTCCTTCTTAACCTACTTTCATTTATTCTATATCCTATTTGGGCAAAACCTATATATGCCTGGATATGTTCATTCATTACCTCTCTTTCCTACTTGTTCCCTATATTTATCTCAGATTTCTCTGCTCATCAATGGTAATCTTATACGTTTGTTACTTTTTTTATGTCCAACATTTTGATCTGTACATCATACGATGCTTACTAGATGTCTTCTAAAAATGTCCTTTTAGTTTAAGTGGAACATGCGTATCACATACCACTCTAGAAGTTCTCTATTTACACCATCAAACTCTAATTTCATGTGCAACTCTATCTTCAGTATTTTCTTATAGATAATTAATCCAAGATGGTTTATATAGTGTTTGGTGGAATATCTTAATTCTTAGTCCTTACCATTGCTTCACATAGACTAGTGTTTATGCAATATTGACATTCCATATATTTGGTTTGAACTCCACTTATTTTAAAACCTTTTGATTTCAAGGTACCAGTTTCATTAGGATTGATTTATGCAGCAAATTATAGTACATCTGGAGCAGTTGGCAAATGTTTGTTTGATTCCTTTGTTTGCATTTGTTAGTTTTCTGCCCTCTTTGTTTTGTCTGTTTATCTTTGCATTCCTCACTCTTTCTTGGTAATTAAATATCCTCTATTGGCAGTATAGATGGTCTCATAAGGATTGATTTATGTAACAGATTATAGTAGTTCATCAGGAGCGGGTGCAGTGATACTAGATGATTGTAATTTCCATGAATCTGTGCATCTTGATAGTTTTGACATGGACAGAACTCTGACTCTGGTGAGTGTAAGAGGGATATTGTGAGCTTTTTGTCATTCATTTGATTTTAATTACTCTATTGAACTTTGCAACTTATGTACTTTATTCCACATGTTTTACAGGTGCCTCCTGATGGTGAATTTTCTGTTATGAACTACCGCATGACCCAGGAATTTAAGCCCCCCTTCCGTATTAATGCTTTGATTGAAGAAGCTGGATCATTTCGGGTGAATACAATTAAATTACTTAATAATTGTCATGTTTTTGAATAATAATCAGTGATTACTCTTGATCTTATTCAAGTCTTTAAAATTTCCCCTTTTTGTTATAGGCTGAAGTAACTCTCAAAGTTCGAGCAGAATTCTCTTCTAACATCACTGCAAACACGGTTATAGTGCAAATGCCACTTCCAAGTTATACATCTAGGTATTCTTCTATATAGCATGGTAATATTTTGTAAGGTAAATTGGTAAGTGGCCAAGAGTTTGTATACCTTGGAATATTGTATTTGGCAAGAAAAATTCTACTTTTTTCTCTTTTATCCATCCTATAATTGTCTAATGTATTTCTATGAAAAGGTAGCAGTTCATTCAGAAGTAGAACCTGATGTTTGTTTAGATTCCTAGACCTGTTTTATGATATTGTGAAACCACGGACATCTCCTTTACTATGCAAATTATTACATAATTAGACAGAAATATGATTTCTCCCCCATAAAAAGTGAATGTATTGTTTCATATTGGATGATGAGCTGTACCCATCATAGATTTTGGGCATTCATTGTCATTCATGTTAAGACTGTTGACAGTTGCATTCTTAGAATATTCTCCTAGGCTTCTAGCAAGTATGCTGTATTATGTTTTACTTTGTATTGGATGGAAAGTTCATTATCTATCTGAGGCTGAGTTCAAGGGTTAGCTT